>OZ014445.1:1475709-2141301 GCA_963966035.1 Acleris laterana
AAATAACAAGTTTCTGTCATGAAAGTCATTTTTAGTTAGACAGGATTTTGGGCTGACTTTTTTCAGGGTTACGTACCCAAAGGGTGCCAAACAGGACACTATTACTAAACTTTCGGTGTCCGTCTGTGTCCGTTATATATAAATAAATAAATAAATATCAGGGAACAATGTCACAGCAATTGACCTAGTCCCAAACTAAGCTCAAGGCTTGTATTATGGGTACTAGACAACGATATAAATACTTATATAGGGAAATATATACTTAAGTATATAAAAAACATCCATGGCTCAGGAACAAATATTCGCGCTCATCACACTAATATCTGCCCTTACCGGGATTTGAACCCAGGACTTAGAAT
Organism: Acleris laterana; assembly: GCA_963966035.1. Lineage (NCBI taxonomy): Eukaryota > Metazoa > Arthropoda > Insecta > Lepidoptera > Tortricidae > Acleris > Acleris laterana. The sequence continues at coordinate 1,476,069 of OZ014445.1, forward strand.
TTAGAATTTGAACCCAACTTCGTAGGCAGGGTCACTACCAACTAGGCCAGCGCGTCGTCGTTATTGTTGTTTTCTTTACAAATTGTGTGTTAAAACGACAAATTTTCTGATAAGGACATTTCGAAAAGGCCAATAGAAACCACCGGACCACAGATCTGATCATCCTCGGCACCCAGTCATCCAAATGATTAAAGTCGTTTTCCCACCGACGAGACGAAAATTGAAATTTAAATATAAACAACTTTTTTCACAGAAAATACGTGAAGAGAATTAAATTTTATCAATACAATTTTATAGTTCATCTTGCCTCGTCTTATCATGCCTCATCTCGCCTCGCTTCGTCGGTAGAAAAGCAACTTTTTTTTTTATATATTATTTTTATAATTTAGTTTACACCGCTTGCCATGTATTGTTGTTTTTATTATTTCTCTGTCCAAGGTTGTCTGGAAGAGATCGCTATTTAGCGGTAAGATCGCCTGTTGTATACCTATAGTTAAAATGTACTGTTCCGTGTTTTATTTTCTTTTGGTGTTCAATAAAGAGTATTTGTATCGTATTGTAATGACTTGTCCGAATCCGAAGTGCTAGTAAAGAGAACCTCTGACAAAGCCAATTTGCTAAATACAGTATGTAAACTTACTAAAACCATCTCTTTCAACCAGTTGCTAGGCTAGTTGAGTAAAGTGTTTTACCACATTTTTTGCTAGTGTGTGTCGAAAATTTAAAATGTTATCATTGCATAAAGATTATAACATCTCACCTTTTTCAAAGTCGGTCCCATGTGTCATGTTTACATCGTTGTTCAGTGCCCATTATAAGACCCGTAATGTAATGTTTTCATCGTAACAGATGATTGAACTTGCGTTCAGTGCATTCTTTATTTTTAAATTTGAAAAAGTGTTAAGATTTCAATAATTTATATACCCCAACCTTATCTATCGAATAGACATGCTCGGGTTCAAATAAACTGTTTTAGTAAGTTTACATACTGTATTTATTTTATTTCCATATACTGAGTTAATAAGCACGCTTACCTTTATTTAGTAATGTTCTACACGAAGTAACACCGGATCACGGTCATCAACAAGCATCTACAGGTAGACCAATCGCCTCAGTCCCAACTAAACGACTGGAGGGACCAACGCAAATGATAATAGACTCGTCCGAAAAAACCAGATGTCCTTGCAAATAGTGATGTGCTAACATGTATAAAAAATAACTTTGCTTTAGGACCAAGGAGTTTTAACTAAGAAAGATTTGTAGTCTATGATTGGGTTCGTGAGATCATAATAATATTTTCAAGGAAACTCAAATTTTTCGGGATAAAAAGTCTTAGGCTAATTCGGCTGCGCTAAGCTAAATTCAAGTATGTCTAATTTTTTCGATTTTTCTTTTTTTACGCCGTTAGATTCCTATTAATTCGGCGCATAATTCTACATCAAAAAAACCTTATATTTCCTTTTAGTTTTAGAGCTATCGTCATAAGAAGTATTCATATATCTTAAATCAGATATTATTATCTATAATATTTCAAAAAATTACATCGTACGGCCTATTAATATCGGAGATAATCGAATTTAAAGCAAAAAAACGCTTTTTACGCTTTCCTGTAAAATTAGCCAAAATAGACTTACTTGAATTTAGCTTAATGCAGCCGAATTTATGCTTAATTGTTTAACAGGGAACATACCGCAAGCTGACCTGTAAGATTATTATTTATATCTTTAGTTTTATTTTAATTTAAATACGTTTAGTTTTATTTTTAATGTGCTATGTGCTATACCAGTCTAACTCTAGTAGTCTAGTCTATCTCTTTGCTCAATTTCATCCATATCCGTTTAGTCGTTCTGGGGATTGAGTAACAAACATCCAAACTAATGCATTTTTAATTGTAATATATTATGCCCGCGACTTTGTCGTCGTAGATTTCGATTTGTTATTTATTTACAAGGTTTGATTTGGAACTTTATTTTTTTGGGAAAAGTAGCCTATGTATCAATCCAGTGTATAAGCTATCTGCATTCCAAATATCATCCAAATAAGTCCAGCCGTAGCAGCGTAAAGGTGTAACCAACACGCAAACTTTTGCATTTTCAATATTAGTAGGATATTATTGTAAGGTTTAAGCATAAATACATTTTTGCAAAAGGACAGTATGTAAAATAATACGTTTGACAAATGTACTTTTGACCACATTAACGGAAACCTGGAATGGTTATCATTACGGAGTAAGTAACAATGGTAAATTTATTTATTTACATGGTTGTGCATTTCTTTTTACTTTCACTATTCTCAATGTCTCAATGATTAGCTGGAAGAGATACCTTAAAGGAATAAATTTACCTTTGTTTATCCTTTTCTAATATTATCATTAATCTTATTGATTTTATTTTGTACAATAAGGTGTTAACATACATAAATTATACTATAGTGTGACTACGGAATCTTAAAATCCAACGGCCATTCTAATTTTAAGTTCTTTAAACTTTTTATAAATAACAAACTTGATATTTTTTGGTCAATACACTAGTCAAGGTCACGGGGCCACAACAGACCAGTTAGTGTATCCAGACCTTAACTAGTTAAAATCATCTAGAGCGCTAGTGTTATTTGGAGCGTCAACCTGGCAAGATGTTAAAAAAAGAAAATAAGTTGGCACTACTTATCATAGGTGAGTTATAGTTTAGGAAATGTATTTTAGAATTTTCATAGTATCAAAGTGGTGCATTATAGCCGTGTATTGAGGGATTGAAGTGATTTATTTTATGTGTTTTTTTCTATTCGAGAGGATCGTGAAGCTGAATACTTTCATATAAAAAAGCGATAACGTTTCTCTCCACTTAAAACTAGTCTGATTTTCTGATTTTGTGAAATGTTCACATCTTTGATCAATTCATATAATTTTGTCATAGATTTTTCTAGTTTTAAGTTAATTATAGATAAGTAGCTATACCTACTAACAAACAACAACTGTTTGTTATGAGTGGGGACTTCCTGCCACAGGTATTTCTTACCTACTAGGAAGAACAAACCCTGTTGTCATTTTTGTAACTCGCATTTTATGAAAAAAAATATTTTCATTTTCATTTTAAATTTTCAGTTAAAATCGTAAAAATCGGATATGATTTAGTGGGTTATGTGGGTATGTTTTTTTTAGAGCTACGCGATTCGCCTTTGTACATTACCTTAATAACATTATTGTATACTTTATCCTTTTTTAACATTCAAGCGTACGCTTCACTCTTAGCAGCTCGCGACATTAGTACAGTGTACAACATAATTTAATAAGTGATCATTTCTGTAACTTGTCGCTTTCAATCGTTTCACAATTTTGTATAACATTTCAAACACGAAGTCAAAGTGACAAGGTACATTAAATGATCACTTATTTATGCTGTTGACTGTACCTACATGGTTAGTTTCATACGAACTTGCACGGCATTATATCCAAATGACGTGAAGCAGCACTTCCAATGGAAAAAACAATTAAAATAAGGTGCGCTTCAATCAATCTAAGAACATTTTGCACAATTTCATTTAACTAACTTCTAAAAACCATAATGAACGTTTAGCATAAAAATCAATTGTATCATTTTATCAGGCATTCGATCAAATAATAATTATTAATTATTTAATTATTATTTTTTATTATGCATTTTAAGTAAATTCCTTCTTACTAGACTAGGTTAGGTTAGAACTGTGACCACATCAAATAATAGTCAAAGACGTTAAAAATATCTACTTTGTAACCTATGAAATTATGTTTTAAGTAATTATGCAATTTGTGTTTATGTAAAATGAACATTAGTACCTTCTTTTTATATGCAATTATATACACACCTATTAAAACAACTTCAAGGAATGAGTAATTTTTTCCTAGAAATTAAGTTCGAGATAAATTATCATAAACTTAAATTCAACTTTCTGGGAAGGTAAAAATAGTTATTTGTTCAACAAGAGAGCAAAGTTGGTTTTTGCTGCGAGTGATAATTTTGAATCCCGAGTAAGCGAAGGATTCTATTATTGAATCACGAGCGTAGCGAGTGATTCTAGGTTACGAGGATACGAGACGTAAAAATCTTTTGTCTCGTGTGAGACATACAACTTTTCACCTCAGCAGCGAGAACAACACAGCGTGAAGCTGTACGGCCAACGCAGGTCTTCCGTTGTGACCATTTGGTGAATACACGACTAAATAACGACACGATTGCATATGCATCAATCACAAGCATTTTTGCAAAATACTAATAAAATAAAAAGTGGAAAAAATAAACATGAAACAGATAAAACCTGTCACTCAACTTGATAATGCCGTAGTGCATATACAACTTTATACGGCTTTATGTAGTCTGTGGCTTTAAAAAAAACCTAACTAGGCCTTGTCTATGGCTATTGGCTATGGCGGACAAATAAAAAAAAATTACATCGTCATTTACATTAAATAGCTGTCTTCGTCACTGGACTCGCTCATATTTATTTATTATTACTTTTATTATATCCAACTATTATCGAAATTAGATAACGTAGCGTAACAGAAAAGTAACAAAAAACGTTTTTTTTTTAAGTACAATAATCCCGCTATTTTGAAAATGCGTTCTGAAACTGCCCCCGCGGTTTATGTCACGAAATTAAAGATTGTTAAAACGATAACAAAATTATGTAGATACATGATAAACTTCTTATTTTTCATTAATTTTGTCTTCAAAACGTTAAAAAAAAAATGAATTTACCTACTATATAAAATAGTTATAATAAACACATTTCAAACTTTAACAGATAGTTTTATTCGCAATTTTACGGTTATGTGTGCATCCGAACGTGCGTTTCTTTTTGGGCCTACTATGTGTGGAATTTGAAAATCGAACTTCGAATCAAGTTGTTTCTATCTCTCGCTTTTTTCCTATCGAAGTGAAAGTGACAGAACAAAGTGAAAGAATTTTTTCGAATGTTGTGAGTAGCCCCAGCACTGCTCACGGCATTTAAAAAAAATAATTAAAAAGCTACTTTGCCTCTCGCTCGCAGCAAAATTGAATTTTGCTCACTGTTTTTAAGCAGCAAAACCTGCTTGTTTGAGCTGCTGAGGTGAAAAAGTAATTCCTGTTTTTGAGACGGTGTCCTCTTCCGTCCGCTCAAACTTGGGTCATTCTATTACATTATTTTAAAATTGTGATGACGACGTTTCGTGATTAAATATTTCAGATTTTATTTATTCGTTTATATCTGACAATTATCAAAATTTAATTTCATAAAATAATGAAATAACATTTTTGTTGTGTATATTTTACTTTAAAATTCTCTGTCTGCTACTAGACTACATTATTTTAGTGTTCATCCATACTTAAGGTTATAAAATGTGAAAGTAACTTTGTCTGCCGATTTTACTGAAATTTGGTATGAAAATAGCTTGAACTCTGAGAAAGGACAAATCTGGGTGTTTAGAACAAAAGCAAGACCAAGGGCGGGTTCGAAAAGCTCGTACGCAACATAAATAAGCACCAAAGTAGAATAAAGTTGAATAAAGTGGCCCATTGTACTATCAGACCATTGGAACCTTGACCCACCATAGAACTGTGTCACAGAGACGTTATGATTCAAGTCATAAGAAGTGTCAAACAAATTGGTTTATAATGTCACTGTGACACCGTTCTATGGTACGTGATAATTTCAATGTAACTTGAAACATGAGTGTCGTTTGATAATTAATAACGATGGATGGCGTTAATACCCTCCGGGAATAGAAAGCAAGCGATCACTGATTTCGTGCATTTTAACTACGGTCTTGGTGGCATAAGTGGTAATGCGCCTACGTCGGCCCGGAGAACCAGAGGAGACGTAGGTTCGAATCCTACTTAAGACCAACGATTTATTTTCGCTTTAATATACTTTGATTCATGTTTAATAATTTCAGGATTATGCACCACATGGCTTGGAAACTTCAAAGCCGACGCAAAGGTTCTTGTTGAGCCAAATTATGGATACCCAGGATTTGTTCAACATGCTCATTCTGAAAACAGAGCCAAACGCGAAAGTGATATGAGTGAAACTGTTTCGTTTAAAGACGTAGATGAATCTGGTCAAAATACAAATGACTATTTAACGCCTGAGTATTCTGATGAATATGATGATCAAGTTACTCAGAATATAAGTGATCAACACAGTCGAATAAATACAGGTCAATCTGGACTGTACACAACTGATGATGAACAAGATGAGTTTATAAATAATGATCAATCTACTCAGAATGTTAGTGATCAACACATTCAAATAAATAAAGATCAACACAAACAGAACACGAATAATACTCAAACTTACAAGTTGAGTCATCATCGACAAAGTCAAACCATAAATGACAGTTTAATAGATGACGACAATGCTGAACTTCCCGTTGAAGATGCCGAACTTCCCGTTGAAGATGCCGAACTTCCCGTTGAAGATGCTGAACTTCCCGTTGAAAATGCTGAACTTCCCGATAAAGGTGCTAATCTTCCCGATGAAGATTTTGAGTTTCCGAAGACTGTAAAACAGTCATACTGGAATTACTACGCGAGTAGAAAAAATCGTCCCAAACCAGACGATGAAAGTGATATAGGTGAGGATAAGATTTAACTTTTCTTTATTATTATTTATATCATTCTTCTACAAACAGAAATATTCTGTGTAATAAACCATTCCTTGGTTTAAATATGATTATGTTTTGGCGTTCCAGTATAATATTATTCAGAATTATGTATTTTGAAATACGGGTCAAAATTAAAAATACAAAGGATTTTTTCAGTCAATTGGCCACTTTGATAGGTAATAAGGAGTGAATTCTTCACAAGAAACTCTAGAAGGTCATTTTTTCAATCATAAAACACAATTTTTACTTAGAATTAATGTAGGTAACATTACAAGGTAATAAAGTAATACATAATCATTAGTAAAACTAGGAGGAAAAACCGGGCAAGAGCATGTCGGACCATGCTCAGTGTAGGGTTCCGAAGCCGTAACGAAAAACACAAAAAACTATCTCAAAAATCAACATGTATGAAACAATTTTCTATTTAAAGTTATTTGGCGCTGTCTTAGATGATTTTTAGTAGGTATAAACCCGTTAATCGCCTGTATCTCAGGAACTAATCATGTCTACTTAGCCGTGATAGTTTTCCTTTAAAATTCGTTATATGCGCTTTCGTTGAAGATTTTTTTTAGATTTTTAGTACTTGTAGTTTTGGCTGTAGGGGGGGGGGGGGGGACACTTGACTCTAACAAAAAATAGCGCTTTAAAGCTTAATATTTCATAAACGGATCCCTTAATCGAAAAATTGTTTTCATAAACCCGCAATATTTTTGAAAGACCTATCCAACGACACCCCACACTATGGGGTAGGCATGAAAAAAAAAGACATCCCCACGTTACGTGTAGGGGAGGTGCATTAAAAAAAAATATTTTACAAAATTTTATTTTATCACTTTGTTGGCGTGACTAATATTTACATTCATGCCAAATTACAGCTTTCTAGTACTATGAGTCTCTGAGCTAGACTGGGTACGGACGGACGGATGGACGGACGGACGGACGGACGGACATGGGGAAACTATAAGGGTTCCTAGTTTGACTACGGAACCCTAAAAAACATAAAAGATGTAAAACGAATAACATTAAACTAAAAATAATGACTAGGAGAACAAAGCGACGAGGCGGGGTCTCTACCACAAAAGAATAATTAACTGAACAACAAGTCCTTGCAAACGTGAACAGACCGGACCCCACAAGCAGCAAATCGGAGAGGCGTTCTCGAGGATGACGGGTATCTCAGCCTTTGCCTCCCTTAACCATGTGTTCGGGAAAGTGGCGACCCGATCAACGACACCACCGTAACCTTTGAGCGAGTATAGTTCGAGGGTGCAATTGAAACTTTCACTCGAGTTAAACAATCTACTTTTCAATTCGATTATAAAGAAAGTAAAAAAAAGTTATCTATAACATTTTTAAGAAAAAAATGTAACGTCAAATACCAGGTGTGCATAAACATACAACAGGGCTGAGCATTACTGTGACGAGTGGGAGACAACGGCGCTATATCGTGTGCGAACGCCCGCCCGCCTGTGCGCCGCACCTCCTAATTACCGCTGCGCTCCTGGTACTTTATTTAAACATACAATTACTTTTCTTCCCTACGGTGGACATGTACCACTTTCAACCAACCCACTTCTAAGATAAACAATGGCCTACTTTCGGGGTATGAGACATGAAATAGTAGATTGATAACCAAGGGTCGAAAGTGAACCATTTCAGCCGAGATATTTCTAGCGCTCGAACGAAATGAGAGCGCCAATAGTTCGAGAGTAAATGGGTAATTTCACCCGAGTTAGACACTCTACTTTTCATGTCGACTGTGAGGAAAGAGATGGAATTTCTTGTTTCGCACGGATGTTCGTCGTTCAACCTCCAGTATTGTTTATAAGCTCCTTGATCGTGACCAACTCGATTAAACTTTTCTAATGTTGGCAGTATGTGTATTTTCTAGATGGCCATGCCGAAACATGAAAACAAAGTGTCATGCTGTGCTATCATGGCATTATGGCGGGCAGCAGAATACAGGAATACTTAATTTTAATTTTTGATTTTCAGTTATTGCGAAAAAAAGTGACCAGTCGTAAAATTATTTTAATATGATATTTTTATGATCGGAATAAATACATAATTTAACGTAAAGCCGAGTTTAAGTACATGAAAAGCTTTTATTTTAATAATATGAGTTGCTCAATTGTCATAGAATCCGTGGCCAATCGTAACTATTAAAAAAAAATACTTTCTACTTTAGGGGTGAAAACGAAAACTTTCCAACCGGCTATCTACCCATTCAAACTAAACTTTCCGAACAGGAGAGATGAAAAATAACTTACCCATATACATTTCAGATTTAGTACCTGCCTACGGTAGTAAAAGAGTCCAGATAGAAATTCCTCCTGAAGTTAACTCAGGTAGAGCCGCCGTTGCCAACAAAGGAAACATTGCGCTGAAGTGGCATGTTGGTGTTTACACCAAAACCAGTACTCCTTACATGCAAATTTGTGGAGGAACTTTGGTCACGCTGAATTATGTCATTTCAGGTAACATTTTTCATTTGTTCTTGTGATAAAATAAGGTCTTTACTCCAAAGTTATCTTATGTACTCTGTTGGTGTATAAATAAATAAAGTGGAGTCCATGGTACTATCAGCCCAATGGAACCCTGACCCACCATAGAACGGTGTCACAGTGACATTATAAAAGAATTTGTTTGACACTTCTTATGACTTGAATCATAACGTCTCTGTGACACAGTTCTATGGTGGGTCAAGGTTCCAATGGTCTGATAGTACACATAACATGAGGGAGGCAAAATAAACATCCGCAACTCAAAATGAGTTGTTGGTCTGTTGCCGGCCAATATGAATTGTATTGCGGATTGGTTAATAATGACATGTTTCAGCGGCGCACTGCTTCTGGGATGAAAATAGGGCTTTACCTGTGGAACAGTTTGCCGTCGGTGCCGGGAAGCTTTACAGACCCTGGTTTGATGCCCACGAGACCTACAGCCAGACTTCTGACGTAAGTTACTCTAGACTCACTACTAGCAGGTGGCATATAAAATTATGTCATATGAATTTAGGGCAAATTAAGTTATTTCATATGAAATTCGGTCAAACGATAGAGAACCCTAACCTATAGCTAAGTTAAGGAACAGTACCACTACCATGAGTTTACAGTAACCATACTCGCTAGCGACAGCGTAAATGATTTGTATGGAGAATGGTAAGCGCCTCTAGCGGTCACTTACAGAACTAAAGATCACTAGTATGAGTCATACGGTAAATTACCTATCGAAATCTAAACGTTAGCGACTAATGTTTTGTATCTGTTGCCGTAGAACATCGGTACCATGAGTTACAAATTTGACCAATGTCATCGATAAATACCGTATCGACAATAGTAAACTATTTCACTATCAAATTGGAGCGTGAAAACACTGAAAACATAAAGTAACAATTATAAAAAATGATAATTATATTATCAAAATAATGTCGGCACGGCATTATTTAGCGTGGAAAATGTTAGCGAAAGTTGCATATGAAGACGAACAACGAGGTCAGGGTAAAGGTCAATTTGTAGGAGTTCGTATAAAAAAAATACTATCGTCAAGCACTGGGATGCTCCAGTGAGGGGGTGAGTAAGACAGTATGACAATAAAAGCAAAAAGCCCCACTGCGTATCAAATGTATAAAATCAGGGTTACCACGCTAGACCAAGAGGAGATATTAGGAGAAGGCCTTAAGTCGAGCAGTGGAAGTGTTTCAACACGACACTGACTCTGACTGTCTAATGTAACTGTGGATAACATAAAGTTCAAAATGAGGCCATTTGCAACGTTAAAAGATGGCGGATGTGTAATTTGTTTTAGTTTTATTTTTTTGTGTATTTAGGTGTTCAAAGTTCTTTTCTGATAGTGATTTGTACTTTTTACGCCATTGTGTTGCACAATGATTGAAAACTTGGACTTATTTCGCGTATCTGGCATCTTTCTTCTCGTTACAAGTGGACTCGAAGTGGTACATAGGTTAAAACTATCTTGACCTCTGTCCTACAAACTACCGAACAACGTTGCCCCCAATCTTCCCAGAGTAGATTGGATTGTATTTTATTGCTATATTGATTTATACTTATATACACTTGACACTGGCGAAATCACTGATTATATTCGTGGAAACGCCATAGCCCGGCGGTAGTAGCTGTTGAAGTCGCCGCGGGGCAAAAAGAAGAAGAAGAAGAAGAAAGTTCAAAATATTTATTTCAAATTTGGCATCATGAGGGCTCTTTTACACGTCAATAATATGGAGTGAATCTACTAGCGCTTCGAACACGACCATCGAGAAGCGCCGGAAGAACCTCCATGACTCCATACTCATTGATGATAGCAATTTGAGTCCGATTACTCTTGGACTACTACTGGTACTCTCAAAAACCACTCAGCAGCTGTTGTCTTCGATGCTGAAGAACAGGTGCGTCTTTCAGCTTGGTGAACGATGGAGAAATTGAAGTAATGAAGAAGTCCTTATGATTTTTTACAAAATTTTATGCATTTTATTTTAAATACATGAATGCGGGTGTCTAAGCCGAGAGCAGGTAAAAATGTGTGGTGGGGTCGCAACTACGTCATCCGAAGTCCGTTGCTGGCTCGCTGCGTGTGCATGTGTGTGTGTGTGTGTCACACATTTTGCGGGTGGTAGGACCTTGTGAAGGGTCCGTCCGGATCGCTACCACCATCTTATCCATTAACCTACCAAACAGCAGTGTTCGCATTATTGTGTTCCGGTTTGGGGATAAGACAGCCGGTGAAATGACTAGCATAGAGGCATTCCATCTTAGCCTCAGGGTTGGCAACGCATTTGCAGTCTTAGGATTGCATTGCAGTCTTGTGATTGCGAATGTCTATGGGTCACAGTTTCCACTTACCATCAGGTGGCCTGTGTGCTCGTTTGTCTACTCGATCCCATAACTAAAAAAAAAACATATGCCGTGCGTTAACAGATGCTATACTATTTTTTCGCAGGTGTCAGCGATTCACATCCCGTCACGGTACCGCGGCTCCTTGACCAACTTCCAGGATGACATTGCCCTGGTAAAACTGAGCCTGAGTCTCACGGCAAGTCCGGCAGTGCTTCCTGCCTGCGTGTCCTTTGACGAGAGCCTTGATGAAGAACAGCTTTCGAACGAGAAAGCTGGAACGGTTAGTCATTACTATCATAAGGGTTACCTGCACGAAAAGTTTAACCCTGGGTTAAGACACTAACCCGAGTTAAAATGACAGTTCTCGTATGAATCTGCGTCTACTAACTCGAGTTACGCCCACTTGCGTGGACCAGAGTTAGCGTCTTAACCCGAGGTTAGGCGGCAAACCACGTACAAAAGTAGACGCTTAACTCTGGGTTAAGGGCAAACTCTAGTCCGCGCAAGTCCGCGTTAGGCCCACTTGCGTGGACCAGAGTTAGCGTCTTAACCCGAGGTTAGGCGGCATACCACGTACAAAAGTAGACGCTTAACTCTGGGTTAAGGGCAAACTCTGGTCCGCGCAAGTCCGCGTTAGGCCCACTTGCGTGGACCAGAGTTAGCGTCTTAACCCGAGGTTAGGCGGCATACCACGTACAAAAGTAGACGCTTAACTCTGGGTTAAGGGCTAACTCTGGTCCGCGCAAGTGGGCGTTAGTGTCTTAACCCAGGGTTAAACTTTTCGTGCAAGTGGCCCTTAGACATGTTACATTGCAAAGTATTTGACAGTTGCCATTTATTAAATTGATTTTGAATTACTAAGTTAGTTACTAGTTTCTTTCAAACTAGAGTGAATAAGGCTATTTCTAAACCAGTAATCTCCACTCCTGACTTCGTCGTGACATATTAAGTAACTTTATCGTTGTCTAGTACCCATAGTACAGTCGACGCCATAAATATGTTTACACTTTAGTACCTCGTCACTTTGCCCGCTATGACAATTTCAAATGGCAGTTTAAACATGACGGTAAATAGACAAGGTACTAAAGTGTAAACATATTTATGGCGTCGACTGTACAAGCCTAGAGCTAGGTCACTTTGCGTGATAATTATCCACCTGCTAGTTTATACCATCCGCAGAGCATGAGGTCATTCGCAGTTCAGTATTTAAAAAAAACTCCCATTCAACATCCTATTGACGTCTTGTTGTAGTTCTGTGGCAACTACGAGTACAGGATTACCAGAAGTCAGGTATTTTCCTGATATGTCAGTAAATTTGTTATTTTGCCTACTCGTGGGAGACACGGTAGACTATCGGAAGTCCAAAGATTTCCGAAGTCTGGATTGTTTTGGTACAAAAATTTTGACTTGTGATAAATAACCCTTTAAATTGATAAGATGATGTTCGTGTTCCAGGTGATGGGCTGGGGCCTGACAGAGCAGGACGGTGGCCCATCCCAGGTCCTCAACTACGTGGAGCTGCCTCCATTACCCGTGGATGAGTGCTTTCAGCAATCAGGCTCTGAGTTCTTTAAGTACATCACCAGTGACAAAATTTGCGCCGGCGTCACAGGTAACACAACGTTTTTGGAATTACTAAAATATCTATTTGAGCTGATGGTTAAATGCCATTGTCCCCATGGTTAGTGAGAGCACTAAAATCTAGGAACAGCTCCACTTTAACTTTCTGTAACACGATATACAGGAGGCCATCCACTCGTCAGCCGAGCATATCGTTCACTCGCCTCTCTCTCGTCTCTCTCTCTCTCGGTGCACAGTCCACAGTGCACATTGTCAGCCAGTGCGGTCACCTAAGCATGTTCTACCTAATGGTTACCCGGTGCAGGTATTTTCCGAAGTAGCCATGCCCAGCTGGCCCTCACCATAAGCCGACTGTGGGAGCCTCCAACACCTTCACGTACCTCCTTACCTTTTCATCCTGAGTCAGTTCCCGGACGCTCTATACCACCAGAATATCAGGAGGGGTCGCCCCGCTTCCTCCTCCCTCAGGTTCTCGGTTAATACTGCCTGATGAGCACCACCGCCTGATGTGAGCCCTCATGTCCTCATGTTTGCGGGTGGTAGGACCTTGTGCAGGGCCCGTCCGGATCGCTACCACCATCTTATCCTTTAACAGCAGTGTTCGCATTGTTGTGTTCCGGTTTGGGGATAAGACAGCCGGTGAAATGACTAGCATAGAGGCATTCCATCTTAGTCCTCAGGGTTGGCAACGCATTTGCAGTCTTAGGATTGCATCGCAGTCCTGTGAATGCGAATGTCTATGGGTCACAGTTTCCACTTACCATCAGGTGGCCTGTGTGCTCGTTTGTCTTCTCTATGACATAAAAACGAAAAAAAATATGTAATAGTCTTTCTGTGAAAGTTTCAACTCTTTTTCCAGGTCAGGGACTTTGCACTGGCGATAGTGGTGGAGGCCTCGTGTTCCTAGACGGCTCCTCGCCCCCCGTGCCTTATCTCCGCGGCGTAGCGTCCACCGCACCAAGCAACGAGCACGCTTGCAACACGGCAACATTTGCCGCGTTCACCCACGTGTTTCATCACCGTTCGTTCCTGTTGAAACACTTGCCGCGGCTAGAGCGTGACTGCCAGCGCCGCTACAAGGCTGCCATAGTGGGTGACAAGAACTCGTGTCAGAGGTCCAAACACAAGACGACGCTGTATTCGCCCTATTACGGGACGACTACCCATTGCGAGTGCTACACAACTTAGGTTAAATTCGACCAACCAAAAGACGTTTCAAAAATATTTTCCTGTGAACAAATAAATTAATTAAAATTGTAATTTATGAGTATTCATTTTTTTTTTTGGCATAGAGAAGACAAACGAGCACACAGGTCACCTGATGGTAAGTGGAAACTGTGACCCATAGACATTCGCATTCACAAGACTGCAATGCAATCCTAAGACTGCAAATGCGTTGCCAACCCTAAGGACTAAGATGGAATGCCTCTATGCTAGTAATTTCACCGGCAGTCTTATCCCCGAACCGGAACACAACAGTGCGAACACTGCTGTTTGGCGGTAGGTTAATGGATAAGATGGTGGTAGCGATCCGGACGGACCCTGCACAAGGTCCTACCACCCGCATTTTATTCCTAGTATAATAGCAGACATACATTTGTACATACATACATTACGCAAAATTTACCAAAATCGACATCAAAGTGGATACCCCTGTGCCCTGAGGCCCTAATAATATGGCTGTGTTTATCTCGTGATAAAGTTTGGATAAGGCATCCGTCACCTTCTGACACGTAAATAAGTACGAGAGTGACGGATGCCTTATCCACATTTGACACGCGATATAGACACCATCATACTAGGCCCGCAGAACTTGTTTAGGATATACAGAAGAATGAATGAATATGACAAGAACGACTATGTTAGTGTCATTGTCATTGTTTACATGTTGCTGGACATTGTGAAGTATGTTTTTGCTGCAGCGTAATTTGAAAGTAAAACGGTTGAAGTTATTATCACCGTGATGATGAATGTTGGTAAGTCAGCGCTCTGGAATAATTATAACGTGTATTTATCGAATGTAGGTAACTCGATCACCGCAAACTTCACAACTACAAGTGTCAAACTTATATTACTCTAAATAAAATAATTTAAAGACTGATAGCCGGGGTTGCCAGAAATGCCCAACATTTGAGGTGGTCCCACAATTCCTCATGGATCAATAGAACTGGTGACAATAGAACTTCCTCCGAGGTATACTCTCTAAAGTAAAAAAAATAGTTTTGAAATCGGACCTCTATGACGGAGAAATCGGTGTACATCCATAAAAAAATATACAGGGGAACATCACAACTATATATCTTTTTGAAGTCGGTTATTACAACTAAATGTAAAAGTAAATGACCAATATCGAAATTTATTAGTGTATGTGCCTAACGCACTCGCTATCGCAATCGGTTTCAAATTGGAACATTTTATTTCATTTGGTATGCAGTTGTCTGCCTTCGATTTTCAAAATAAAAACAATTGCGATTGCGAGTGCGTTAGGCAAGTAAATATTTACTTGTTTATATAATTATTAGAGGTAAGTATTTTGGTCATTTATGTTGATGTGCATTAAACTATGCCTTAATTGAAGACTAAAGAACTTTGACTTTGATACTACTGGTGCTCGCGACTCTGTCCACGTAAAATTCGGTTATTGCTCCGCGATAAAAAGTAGACTATGTTCTATTCCAGGACCTAACCTATATATGTGCCAAGTTTCATCACGATCCGTGCAGTGGTTGAAGATTGATTGAGAAACAAACATCCAAGCATCCAAACTTTTTCATTCATATTATTAGATTCCATAACACAAGACCTTAGTTCAGATTAAAAAAAAAATTATATTCTGCATTTAAATTATTATTAGTTTCATAATGCTTAAAAATACAACGGAATTTAATTTTGAATATAGACTTGTCAATTCTTTTTTCATTTTCCTACTACTCGAGGTGGCTTTAGTATAGTCAGAGTAAAAAAAGGTTCGTCACTTTTGAACCTTAATAACGTTGAAATAGAGTCGAAAAGTAACGAAGCTTTTTTTTACTCTGACTGAACAATAGACCGGTCAGTCCCCATCCAGAGCATAAAGTGGCTAAACTAATAAACAAGGCCAGTGTTATTTCGGCGCCGCCCGACTACGTGTTAAAAAGAGAACGATAACATGTTCGCTCTACCGGTAATCTTAGGTGAGTAAACTAAAAAACATAAAGGGGTTTGGGTAAAGTCATACATTTTCAAGGTGAGTGGCCATTAGTAAAAGTGGTAAATTATGATAGAATAATTCAAAATAAACATGTTTTGTAATGTAATACTTTTAAGTGCATCGGAGCCGAGATATTTAATATTCTTACCTAGGCTTACTTTTAGTACCAAAAAGTGAACATTTCAATCTTAAATATTTCGGCTCCGATATCAGTAAACGCCATAAATTATATATATCTATATGTATTTTGAGGTCCTCTAAATAACTATGTCAAAATCATCCGTGGCCGCTGAAAACAAAAATTACAATATTCTTCAAGCAAATTTACCCAATGCCCTTTACTTTTCATATACTTTTATTCTACAAGTAACCATGTATGGAGGAATTAAAGCAGAGGACCCCAAACTTTTTTATGATTATTTCGCTTTTGGGTAGACCGCCAGCTTACTTCATATCAAAAACTCTAGCCGGTTAAAATTGACACAGGCTTCAATGTAAGTTTTTCGCAAAAAAATATTATTTACATAATAAAAACTTACACACGCAGAAAATAAAAATGTAATATTGTTATGGATATATCCTACTATAAGTAGATACTTACTATATTTGTATGAATGTATGTATTATTCCATGAATCGAAAAACCAAAACTAACGTCGCGACCTGCTTAAATAGAAACCACTATTATAGCGGGCCCCCGTTTTCATCTCATGGACATGGATATTTTTTTTCGACTTATATGGACCCCTTGCAGGTCGTCGTCGATCCCTAGGGATCAATATAGACCACTTTGGGAATAACTGGACTAAAGTGAAGCTTTTTATCTGTGAAATTCTTCTTATTAATAAGCGGTAGTACGATCTTTTCGACTTGGTCTCTCATCTTAACCAAATCAAATCAAAATCAAATCAAATCATTTATTCTGTAAGTAGGCCCTGTAGGCACTTTTACAAGTCTGAGTCTACCAGCGCTTCCAAAGAGACCACTGTTGAGAAGAAGCGCCGCAAGAAACTCAACAGTAAGCCGTTTTTTAAAAATAAATCACTTATTACAATACTAAACTTAAGCTACATAATTTAAATGTCATAGGGATGTACAGGTCCCAGTAGTAATAATAATTAAATACATCAAAATGTCAGATTAAAATAAATAATACAATTTCGGAGATGTAAACAGGCTCCAGGTAATATAGGGTGAATCTACCAGCGCTTCGGACGAGACCATCATTGCGGAGAAGAAGCGCGAAACTAAGTTACATTAAGTAAAGTAAGTTACATTAGGTAATAAAGTAATAAATAATAATTTCTTAAAACTACCAAAAATAAAATCATTACAAATGTAAGGTCAATAAACCTTAAATAAAAACAAACAAACAATAAAACACTATGAGAACAACACGACGAGGTCTCTACGTCAAAAGCCATAACTAGAATAATTTATTTAACAAAAAGTCCTTGCAAACGTGAACAGACCGGACCCCACAAACAGCACCCGTTCACGAGTATGACGCGTATCTCAGCCATCGCCTCTCTCAACCATATGTTCGGGAAAGTGGCGACCCGATCAACGACGCCGCCGTAAGCAAAGACCTTTGAGCGAGCGTGACATGCTCATGCTGCCGGACAACATAAAAGTAATATTGTGTGAAGCAGCTGTCCGGCGAGAAACATCACAGTGTGTTCTTAATTAAAAACGTCTTGTACACACAAGAACTAGAAAAGATAAAATACAAATAGTAAACATAACATTGATTGCTTGAATACACAGTTTGCTTAAAGGCTATGCTTATCAAGGTACCTAGAAAAATTCTACGAGTAAATATACCTGACACTATTTAAAGACATCTTGGTCACCAATGAAGTCATTTACAGTGTAATATGCCCTACCCAACAAGCAGCGCTTGATGTGGGACTTAAATTTATTGAACGGCATATTGACGATATCAGAAGGTATCTTGTTGTAAAAACGTATACAGTTCCCCACAAACGAAGTGCTTACTTTACGGAGACGGTGACCTGGAAGAGCGAGCTTATCCCTATTTCTAGTATTTAAGTTATGAACGTCGCGGTTATGCCTAAAATCATGTATGTTTTTGCGTACATACGAGTACATGATATTCTCAAAGATATATTGAGACGCGACTGTAAGAATGTTGATTTCTTTAAATTTATCCCTAAGTGAAACACGAGACCCCAATTGATAAATCGCACGTACAGCCCTTTTCTGTAGTACAAAGATAATTTGGATGTCAGTCGCTCTTCCCCACAGCAAAATTCCGTAGCTCATAACACTATGGAAATAACTATAGTACACCAGTCTCGCCGTCTCGACGTCAGTAAGTTGTCGAATTCGCTTTACCGCATAAGCCGCCGAACTTATAACCAACTCGTTTTACAACTCGGTGGACTAATCATTAATCAGTGAGTTTAAGTTGTTCCGTCAGCGTGTACAAACATTTTAGGGCGTTCTTTCTTTCCCAATATAAAAAAAAACGGGCGCCTGTCGTATCGCATAACGTTTTTTGTCCTAAAAATGTTTCGCCGAGAATGTTTGGCATACTGTTGAATGGCATACTACTCGTTTGTCCTAATAATTTTTGCGCATACTCATTTAACGTCCTAAAGCAAGTTTGTCCTAATATTGATAACTCTAAAGTCTAATTACCTAAAGCATAATATTCCTAACATGAATTGTCTTAATAATTATTTTGCCTATTATTAAACTGGCTACAATTACAGCACCT
Source organism: Acleris laterana (assembly GCA_963966035.1). NCBI lineage: Eukaryota > Metazoa > Arthropoda > Insecta > Lepidoptera > Tortricidae > Acleris > Acleris laterana. The sequence goes on from OZ014445.1 coordinate 1,495,054, forward strand.
AAACTAAACTTTGGTAGGCGTGAAGTCAGAATCGTTACGTATTCTTAGCGTCTTCGTTAGCGAAACGCCAGAACCAACAAGTTTGACAAGGTTAGGTTAGTAAATAAAACATTTTTTTATATCTAATTAGAAATCATGAAGTAAAAACAACTTTAGCACATTAAATATTAGGAATATTACAATTATGCACATCAATCATTCGACAGTTGCATCTTAGCTACATCAAACTATAGGACAAATAATATTTAGGACAAACGATAATAAGAGCAACAATTTCGGACAATCTAAAATATGCGGAACAAAGTGTATGCCACACGTTATTAGGACAAAAGACGTTATGCCACACAACGATAGGACTAATTATCAAGTACGTAATTATCAAGTTTTTTAGAGTTGGGAGACTGCTTAAGAATTGTAATGATTGTACATTTAACTAATGTATTACGATTTTAGGATTATTAATCACATGCCATGGAAACCTTAGAGCAGATGCGAAGAATCATGTTGAACCACATAATGGAAACCCAGTATTTGATCAACACGCTTATTCTGAGAAAAGACCTAAGCGCCAAAGTGATGTTGTTGCAACCGGTCAGCATATACATGAAGATCAATCTGGTAGAGTTGTGCCTCGCTCTTTAAATGGAGAGCTTCGATCTCGCAAGGAAGGGTACCCAAGTGTCCGGCACCGATTTGATTTATTTTGATAAATGATAAAAAAAAAAGATAAAAGATATTTATTCAGTAAGTAGGCCGCACGGGCACTTTTACACGTCAAGAATCTACCAGCTCTATGTTAGAGAGTAGTCAAAAATAATGGACTCGTATTTTTTTTTAGCTGCCCAAACTCAACCTGTTAGGCGTAAATGGCCTACAAAGTAAGTAGGTACTGAAAAGTGACTAAACCCTCAACTTCTATAGAGAGGTTTTTTTTTTTCTAATTTATTACTGGTTTGATTATAATGTTTGAGAAGATGAAAAAATTATGAGTACATATTTTTTTATATCGGCCCAAACTTATATTTTCTGAAAAAAAAACCGTTCATAGTTTTAGATTTTTCATCGTTGCTTACTTTGAAGGCCATTTTCTCCTAACAGGTTGAGTTTGGGCAGGTAAAAAAAAATACGTGTCCGTTATTTTAGACTATTACTCTATAACATATATCAAAATGAATCAAATCGGAGTCAGACAGTTGGGTACCCTTCCTTGTCGGTCAATTGGTGAAAATAACTAGTTCTATTTAGTTCCTCTAGGTCCTTTAGTTCCAGAGCAAAATTTGGAGATCTGAGCAGGACACGCTTTGAAATAGGTACTATTGGTCTCGTTCACATCGAGAGCCGTGCCGTGCGCTCTTTACTAGTTCGCTCTGTTTTGCTCATACGTACAGTCAACGTCAAAAGTAAGTGATCAAAATCAACATTTCAAAATATCTATTGTCATGGCATCCCAAATATAACATGTTATATTAAAGTGCTAAATTAATTGATGTTTTAATTAGTCAAAAGAAAGTGATCATAACAGCTGTGCAAAACAGAAGCCTGACATGACATTTCTATCAAAAGCGTCAAACGTGAATTGAATACCAAAATAACGACATTCCAACAATATCGGCAAAAGAAGGATTTATGGCAAATAATTCCAAGATGTGGGTGATTCTTCGAGGTCGTGATTTTTGTCTTATTCCTCTGTCGTATTTTTTTTTGCATATTTAAGTAATAAATATATTCTCCCACGAAAGTAGATTTATTTAGAAACATGAATATGGTTTTGACACTCATTTTTATGAATTCTTAAAGAAAATAATTAACTTTTTAACTTTTGTGCCCAGAGGAATAAGAAATTGACGACAGAGAAGTAAGAATAGGTTTAAAATATTAAAAATTATGTGATTTTCTCGGTATTTAAATTACATAAAAATAAAACATGTGCAATTATTATTGAAGTACCTAGGTATACAATAATTTATTATTTGTATTAATAAGCATCATAGAAAACTAATTTTAGGCGTGCTTAAGCAGTGTTATAGTTTTATTTTAAAAAATATACTTTTATACATAAAAAATACGAAATTGAAATTTCTTGAAATTGTACTGAGCGGTTTTTGATGAAACTTGCACTGTTCAACACTGTTCCCAATGTTGAAGTAAATTTAAGCTAATAAAAAATAATGGTCACAGTCCAACTGATAGTTTCGGGGAAATGCTTGAAAAAACACATAGGTACATACAAATTTACAAACAAACATACAAACATCAGCTATATTTTTTTGTTTAGTTGTTTGGGAGCCCTAATAGATTAACATATCGTCGTTGATACTGCAAAACAGCGCAGCTAACAAATTCAATAAGTTGTAAAATGTACCTTACTGACTTACATGATAAGGTGTATTTTGCATTTTATCTAAATTGTTCGTTACGCGGTATTGCAGTATCACCGACGATATGTGAATTAATTGCTTACCTAAATACGTGTCGGATTGATAACATAAGTTTTTGAAGCAAGTTAAAACGGCTGCATGAGTCTCTAATTAATAAATCACAACATCGAAAGTGAAAAAAAACTATGAAAACTGACGATTTTCTTATTCCGCTGTCCATAACTCCGAAGCAATAAGGGACAGAAGAGTAAGAAAAATATGAAAACAAGCTGATGGTTCATAATACAAACATATTGGAAGGCTACCGTTAATGCTACGGTAAGATAGCACGTAAAGCAGTTAAACAAGCACAAGTATTTTTTTTTAAATATTACACACTTATTAAAAAAACTAACAGAGTGATAAGAATATTACGTAAACCAAGGACAGAGTAATGATATATTTGCCTTCGTAACTCCGGAGCGATGAGCATCAGCCGACACGTCCACCACCTGGCACGTTCGGAACGCGACTAAAAACCGGCCCACGTGGGAGTTTTCGCTAGGTTTTTAAATGTCTTTATGATACAGCTGATTGAAGCCCGCTCCAGAGTAATAAGAATTTTACGGCGGACAAATGTTAAATCCTCAGTTATAAGAATAATATTGCATGTAAAAAATATTTGTTGTTTTTTTTTTAATTTAACAACTAATCTTCTTTTTATGTGGTCACTCAAGATATTGATAAAGTTGACTAAACTTAAGTTATTATCATATGATTTCAAGAAAATGGAGGACGGACACGACAGAGTAATAAGAATAATGGGTTTTTTTATTTTTTTTATCTATGTTTAGAATCATTTACACGAAAATCGACCGGTGTCCCAGTTAAACATGAATATCAGTCACCTCTGAAAAAAAAAACAACCTTCTAAACTAAGAGTTCATTGGACTAAGCCCTCGGACGTCAAAAATCAGGGCCCCGAAGAATCACCCATGTAATAAAAACTTATTTTAAATCTTGGCGTAAGGGAGATTGCTATTTGGTCACTTCGCATGTTTTTCGACGTACATAACCGATATAAACCGAAGTACTCCGAGGTTGTCCCAAAACCAAGATTTTATAGTTAAAACTTTAATTCGAAATGTTCAACGATGACTTAAACTGTCATTGAGTTTTCAAAAATCAAAATAATGGTGATCACTTATTATGACACGTTATTGAGCTCATTTACTTTTGATCAACTACAATAGTCCGTAGCATTTGACTTAATGTATTGCATAGATAATTTTGGGACCCTATTTCATCAGTTTCTTTTGCTGTTGACTGTACAACAATTGCTACTGACCTAAAGGACCGAAGACCGATTAAGAACCTAGACTAGTTCGTTCCGGTCTGTGACTGGAATTCATTCCTCTTAGTTCTTAGTTCCTGAGGGCCCGGACAAGATGCATTACGCTAACTATCGTTTCTATTCGTTTAGTATTTAAACCAATCGCGTCACTGGTAGATCACGTGACTTTTCATATCACGTCATCTACCAGTGACGCGATTGGTTTAAATATAAACGAAGAGAAACGCTAGCTAGCGTAATGCATCTTGTCTGGGCCCTCTGATCGACCCAAGTTTACAATCTGGTCAAAATACAAATGGTAATCAACATGGGCAATAATTTATCTGGTAAATGACTGTTGACTATGGTCAGGATATAATTAATCACTGCAGTCAGATGTATGAAGCTCAGTCTGCACTGGATAGAAATGATAATCAACACAATAACCATATTAATGATGACCTACCTGGTCAGATTATAATTGATCAACACAGTCAGAATTTAAATGAATGATCATTGCGGTCAGAACATAAATAATATTTAAGTTCTCAAGATGATTCGTACATAAGTTTGGTTTTTTTGGTAAAGCAAATTAAAGTCCAAATTGTATAGAGTGTAATACTGCCGTCCTAAGCAAAACGCAGTAAGATAAACCTCCTCCTCCTCCTCCTGTAGTAATATCAACCTTATTGTTAACGATATAGAATTGAATCTGCTTTGGTGATTGAATTTAAGATACTGCTTATTGGCTTAGAAGGGCAGAATAAAGTAGAGGATGTGCACCATTTCTCGGTGGAATGTGTCAAGACTGAAGCTAAAAGGAATTCTCCTTTCTCAATGTTGCCGTGGTGGGGTCATGACTTAAACTTGGGTATTTTTAATAGCATCCTAGCAGAGCGTACGTCGGCTACAACCAGAGGCCCTAATATGGCTGCGTTTATCGCGTGACAAAGTTTGGATAAGGCATCCGTCACCTTCTGACACGTATATAAGTACGAGAGTGACGGATGCTTTATCCACATTTTACACGCGATATAGACGCAGCCATACTAGGCCTGCAATATGGTCAAAACGTTAAAAGTAGTTTAACAGATAAGGACGCATAAATTTTTACCTTTCAGATGAACATTTTGAGATTGCACCACAGATTGCAGAAATGACTCACCAGGATACAATGAATAATAACGTTAACATTAAACATAAAAATCAGAAAAACAAGTCTGCTAGAGTAAAAAGAAACCTTCTAAGAAAGAGATTCATTGAGTTAACGGTAAATTTTAAAGTGTTCGTATTATTATTTAGTACACTCCTGCGGGTCTAGTATGGTGGCGTTTATCGCATGTCAAAATGTGGATAAGGCATCTGTCACTCTCGTACATAAGTACGTATTAGAAAGCGACGGACATGCATCACATTCCGATACGTATATAAGTAAGGGAGAGATGAATGCTATGCGAATAAAAAACGAAAAACAACTACCAGATACATGCAAGTAGTTTACAAATTTGTAGGTAAATAAAGACTATCGTTACAGCTACATACAGATGCGAGTGTATGTGTGTGTATGAGTGTATAGGCGAGTGCGGGTGTGTGTGTGTGTGTGAGTGAAGAGGCTCAATAACGGAAACTAGTAACTACTGCTGATTTGAACGATGTTTTGGACAGGAAAAATAGATCCAAATGATTAAACTTTGTGATACAAATTGGCCAAACGTAGCATTGGGGAATTTAAGGCATATTTGGTATGAACGAAAGGGACGTGAAACAATATACTGTTAGAGTGACGAGTACGAAAGATTGGCGTATTAAAAGTAAAAGTAGTACATTAAGTACATTACTTTCAAAAATACGACGTTTCATACTTTACGTACGAAACGTTTACGACTTTTTAGTGGCTAGATCTCACATGTGTTGCCGACCCTCAGGACTAAGATGGAATGCCTCTATGCTTGTAATTTCATTTTGTTTTTAGTCCCGCACCGAAACACAACAATGCGAACGCTGCTTAGTGGTAGGTTAAAAAAAAAAGATAAAGACATTTATTCAGTAAGTACGGGCCCTTTTACACGTCAAGAATCTACCAGCGCTTCCCAAGAGGAGACACTGCTGAGAAGAAACACCACAAGAAACTCAGCAGTCGAAAAACAAAAAACAAAAAAAGGATTAAAAGGTGGCAGCAGCGATCCGGACGGACCCTGCACAAGGTCCTACCATCACCAAAACCTACCCTATACCATAGAATAAAAATAACCGTTACATATTTCAGAACGTAGCTTCCGCATTTGGTAGTAAAAGAGTTAAGTTCGAAAACCCTTCTAGTATGCAATGGGGTCCTGACACAACCGTCTATAAAGATGGAGGGCGACCGCTGAAGTGGCATGTTGGTATATACACCAAGACCACTACTCCTTATATGCAAATTTGTGGAGGGACTTTGGTCACCCTAAATGTGGTCATTTCAGGTAAGTACCTAATATTCTTTACTTCTTCCAGAATATAATTGACTTCATTTTACTCTGGTTTAGCACATTGCTTCGATGTTGTTATTATAGTAAAAGGTATACGTAAAAATTGTCATGGCAGCTCTTACTTTCATGTAAGTAGGAGAAATCAATGTGATTGCGATTTCAAACTATGATGGGTTAGTGAAATGCGGAATGAGGTCCTGATATAGTTTGCCAAAATTAAATGATGATTTGGTAAAACATTAAAAAACCAGGATTAGCACATGAAGGGTTCCGTACCATTCTTGAATGGCCCTTTAATTTTTAATGTAATTCCATTTTTATTACTTGTGTTATAGTGGCAATATAGAAATACACACTTTGTGAAAATGGTACTTACCTATTATTTTATTGAACCTTGAACCTTTTACCTTTTAAGTAACGTAACATTACGCAAAATTTTCATTTCATCACTGCCTGCGTTTTTTTTGGCATAACAAGCTAACCTGACCTTTAAACATAAAAACATTATGTTTTAGCAGAAAATAGCGTTCGATGAAATGAAATTCGTATAAATCATGCAATTGATGAAGTGAAATTCATTGAAATTACGGATTAAACAGTGAAAAATGTCTACCTATTACAGTTCATCATAAGATAAAGACGGACAGACGGACGGTAAAGTCTTAGTAATAGTCGTCAGAAATTAATTCCTACGGCCCGGACTACACTGAGCCCATTTCATTTTTAATTATATTTTTATTTTATTTAAATTGATTCTAATTCATATCCACACTAAAACTATACATTAAAAAGTTGGCAAATCATGGCTATATTGTTAAACCAGTTTTGATGAAAGGTTAAACTCTTAAACCGTTTAGGAAAGAACAAGAAACATACCAGAATTGTTTGAAGTTCACGAAACCCTAAAACGAAACCCACAAAAGATTAACACAAACGTTATATCGTACCTTTACTTTCTCAACCTCGTTTTTGATTGAATAGTTAAATAGGAAAGCACTCATGTTCTTAAAGAATAATAGTTATTTGTTCAACAAGAGAGCAAAGTTGGTTTTTGCTGCGAGTGATGATTTTGAATCCCGAGTAAGCGAAGGATTCTATTTTTGAATCACGAGAATTCTAGGTTAGAATCCTGAGCGTAGCGAGGGATTCAAAGATACGAGACGTAAAAAACTTTGGTCTCGTGTGAGACATACAACTTTTCACCTCAGCAGCGAGAACAACACAGCGTGAAGCTGTACGGCCAACGCAGGTCTTCCTTTGCGACCATTTGGTGAATACACGACTAAATAACGACACGATTGCATATGCATCAATCACAAGCATTTTTGCAAAATACTAATAAAATAAAAAGTGGAAAAAATAAACATGAAACAGATAAAACCTGTCACTCAACTTGATAATGCCGTAGTGCATATACAACTTTATACGGCTTTATGTAGTCTGTGGCTTTAAAAAAACCTAACTAGGCCTTGTCTATGGCTATTGGCTATGGCGGACAAATAAAAAAAAATTACATCGTCATTTACATTAAATAGCTGTCTTCGTCACTGGACTCGCTCATATTTATTTATTATTACTTTTATTATATCCAACTATTATCGAAATTAGATAACGTAGCGTAACAGAAAAGTAACAAAAAACGTTTTTTTTTTAAGTACAATAATCCCGCTATTTTTGAAATGCGTTCTGAAACTGCCCCCGCGGTTTATGTCACGAAATTAAAGATTGTTAAAACGATAACAAAATTATGTAGATACATGATAAACTTCTTATTTTTCATTAATTTTGTCTTCAAAACGTTAAAAAAAAATGATTTTACCTACTCTATAAAATAGTTATAATAAACACATTTCAAACTTTAACAGATAGTTTTATTCGCAATTTTACGGTTATGTGTGCATCCGAACGTGCGTTTCTTTTTGGGCCTACTATGTGTGGAATTTGAAAATCGAACTTCGAATCAAGTTGTTTCTATCTCTCGCTTTTTTCCTATCGAAGTGAAAGTGACAGAACAAAGTGAAAGAATTTTTTCGAATGTTGTGAATAGCCCCAGCACTGCTCACGGCATTTAAAAAAAATAATTAAAAAGCTACTTAGCCTCTCGCTCGCAGCAAAATTGAATTTTGCTCACTGTTTTTAAGCAGCAAAACCTGCTTGTTTGAGCTGCTGAGGTGAAAATACACTTTCCTATCTATTCGACTAGCATAGAGGCATTCCATCTTAGTCCTCAGGGTTGTCAACGCATTTGCAGTCTTAAGATTGCATTGCAGTCTTGTGAATGCGAATGTCTATGGGTCACAGTTTCCACTTATCATCAGGTGGCCTGTGTGCTCGCTTTTCTTTTCTATGCCATAATAAAACATCAATATACTGCCACCAAAACTAAACCTTCATATATTTCAGCGGCGCACTGCTTCTGGCTAGACGACAAGGTTTTGTCTGTTGACCAGTTTGCCGTCGGAGCCGGGAAGCTCTTTAGGCCCTGGTTTAATACCCACGAAATTCACAGCCAGACTTCAGACGTAAGTTACCATAGACTTAGTACTATTTTCGGGTTGAAGGGCCTTGTGCAGGTCATATTTGGATTGCTTTCCATCACCACCCTTCTTACTAACACCTTTTTTGACGGAGAGGAAATTCATTTACGCATCGTCCCCCTCGGCTAGGGTAGCCTAATGGGGGGGGGGGGGTATGACGGACTCTCAACCACCTCAGTGGAAGACTACCGTCTAAAACCTCTCCGGTGTTAACCTCCAAAGGCTGTTAGCGGGGGCACCGTGGGCTGATGACTAGGTATGCCACCACTGCTCCTGCCTTCTTACTAACACCTGCCTTAAGGCCATGTCCGATCCGTAGTCACACCAATATACCACAGTGGTGTGACTATTGTTCATTTTATTTACCCGTAGTCATACCAAGACCGAATTTGCGTCTATATCTCTTTCAAAATCAACAGGGTCTACGGAGTTCTGAGTGAGCGAGCTAGATTTTTCACAGGTCTCAGCGATTCACATCCCGCCTCGATACCGCGGCTCGTTGACCAACTACCAGGATGACATAGCTATGGTGCAGTTAACCCTGACTCTGAAGCAGAGCCACGCAGTACTCCCCGCCTGCGTGTCCTTCGATGAGAGCCTGGATGAAGAACAGCTTGGAAGCAGCACGCCTGGGACGGTAGGCACTGGACATTTCTCTCAAGCAGCGTTTGGACTACAATGGCCCGCAAAACATTTTTTAAACACATTACAATGGTATTAGATTAAGTAATACCATTTTAATATGTTTAAATATGACTGACTGCTGAGTTTCTTGCGGCGTTTCTTCTCAGCAGTGTGTCTTCTTGGGAAGCACTGGTAGATTCTTGACGAATAAAAGTGCCCGTACGGCCTAAGGTAAAAGCAGCTATTATGGACAAGGCTCCAGTGATGAACATTATCATTTTATTTAATGAAAACATATCAATACTAAATATTTTATTCTAATAGTAGTAATCCCAAATAATTGAATATAATCTAATTGTAGCACTAAAAGCATTATCAATCTCAGAGACTTATATTTATGGAATTGTTCATAACTGGAGCACTGTCCATAATAGGAACTTTTACCTTACTTACTGAATAATTGTATTTTTTCTTTTATCTTTTAAACTAAGTATCAATTTTAAAGAGTAAATGTTGGGTTACCAGACGTCCACATTTTTCTGAAATATCCGAATCGCGACAGGTATTCATAACTTGTCAGGACTCTTTACTAACTAAAAGACATTTATTCATGACAAAAACGTCGCGAAATGGTCCCAAATCAGCGTAATACTGGCGCGACGGTTTCCATGAAATTCGTAGAAAAAAAGTTTCATCACTCTTGAGAAGAATGCGAGGCAGCTCCAATAGGATCCTTGAAATGATTTCAAGGAGGTTCGATTGTTCTATAGTCTTAAGTATGACTGTGTAATTTAGTTAAGTCGAATTTAGAGTTTAAATTTTGAAGTTGTTCCTCAGTACTACACCACACACACTACACTACACATACACTTGTACATTGTTGTGTTCCGGTTTGGGGATAAGACAGCCGGTGAAATTACTAGCATGGAGGCATTCCATCTTAGTCCTCAGGGTTGGCAACGCATTTGCAGTCTTAGGATTGCATTGCAGTCTTGTGATTGCGAATGTCTATGGGTCACAGTTTCCACTTACCATCAGGCGGCCTGTGTGCTCGTTTGTCTTCTCTATGCCATAAAAAAAAAAAAAGTACTAACATTAGACAGTAAGATAATAGTGTACACTAACCAATATGGGTCATGTTACCCGAAATAAATGTTTTGAATTTGAATTTGAAAGCAGAAAAGAAAACTTTTGAAAAAAATGGTATTTTAACTGCTGAGACGATGTGGGATTTCCAGGTGATGGGCTGGGGCCTGACGCAGCCAGACGGTCGCCCGTCCCAAGTCCTTAACTACGTGGAGCTGCCTCCACTGCCCGTAGATGAGTGCTTCGAACAAGCCGACCCTAACTTCATTCAGTTCATCACTAGTGACAAAATATGCGCCGGAGTTGCAGGTGGAGTACTTAACTGCCGTTTCGATTAAAAATATTGCACCTATCATCATTTTTCAACTAAGTTATCGCAGTGTTTTTTTTTTGTTTATTGATCCTATAATTTTCAAATTAAAGGTTATTATTAAAACCGTGACCACAACAGAAATTAGTTGCTAGGTTACGTGAGAGTACCTTATTCACGCAGAATGGAGCTCCGTCGATCTTGTATAAAATTAAACATTTTTAATTAGTCAAAAACCTTCCTACTGAATTAGAATACAAACTATGTGCCATACTTTATTTTGGAAAAAAGTATGTTATGCCAAGTGATACATTCAACGAAAAGCTAATTGGAATTTGAAAAATGAGCAAGTAATTATTTGCTAAGCAACAGTTCGCCAAAACATTCAGTTGAGAATACTTAAGACCAAAAAGTTGCCGAAGGATTATTGACCAAAACGGTACAAATTAAACAATTGGGATTGTTCATACTTTTACAATTACTCCAATTCGAAAACCATTTCGAGGAATAGGGTTTTATAGCCGTTCTGCATTATTACGTTCTTAAAATATTTATCTATTTTGGATATTTCGACAAAAGTATAATTTAACCTTTGTTTGACTTTCGTTTTCGGCTTGAAGCCCTCCTAGGTGTATCTTACGGGTTAGGCGAATACTTACAGCTTGAAATAGTATGTTTTAATACACTATTACAATCACTTTTTTTCATTGGATATCATTTAATTGTTGTAATATATTAGAAAATGCCATCCCAAATTAAAAAAAAACATGTCATCCATAAAATGTCTGCTAAATCAATAAAGATATTACAACAAAACTATTAGGTCAAATACAAAATTAATGAAATGGGTGTCTTAATATTTCCTATTCTTTCAAATGACAAAGTAAAAACCTTGTTTTAATTTTTTTGGTCAATCCCAATTATTAACTTGTAGGAATAAGAACAATTTTCACCGAATCATTAGCAAACATCTGAATTTATTCGTTTATTAGTGAAAATGCTCCTCTTTCAGGTCAGGGGCTATGCCATGGCGACAGCGGCGGAGGCCTCGTATTTCTAGACGGCTCTTCCCCCCCCGTGCCTTACCTCCGCGGCGTGGCGTCCACCGCACCCAGGAACGAACACGCCTGTAACACGGCCACATTCGCCGCGTTCACCCACGTGTTTCACCACCGTGCGTTCCTACTGAAACACTTTCCGCGCCTAGAACGCGACTGCCAGCGCCGCTACAAGGCTGCCAAAGTGGAAGACAAAAACGCGTGTCCAAGGTTATATAGGCGCTACATTCGTTGTAAAAAGGGACGAGTTCCTATTTGCATTTGACCAAACTGGAATAAGAGTCTTATGCCTAAAGTAAACGCCGAATTTGTGTAGACTAATCTTGGAGTGTTTAGTGAAATGCAGTCTTATAGTAAACTCTATTAATTTATATAGGCGCTACATTCGTTATAAAAAGGGACGAGTTCCTATTGGGAATGCCGAATGCTACACTACCAAGTTCAAATTTGACCAACTAAGGTTGTATTTGACCAAACTGGAATAAGAGTCTTATGCCTAAAGTAAACGCCGAATTTGTGTAAACTAATCTTGGAGTGTTTAGTGAAATGCAGTCTTATAGTAAACTCTATTAATTTTTACTATTTTATATTTGTTCAAATCCAAACAAATGAGAGATTAAAATAATTTGTAAGTTAACCGAAGAATATTATAAAATAATTAAATATTATAAATAGTGAAAGTTGTTCATATTCGTGGGTGGGACACAGAGGTGATCATTTGATTCACGACTTAGATTTCACCCTGTATTACGAAGCTATCGAAAATAGTTATGTTATTATGCATAATTTAGCTACAAGGTTGAAGGTGGCACCTGTGGTCCAATGCCTTTTTGACGGAAAGTATGCGTGTCCATACGATGAAGATAACTTACCATCGCATTCGCATTCATTGTGTTCGCGTTGTTGTGTTCCGGTTTGGGGATAAGACCGGTGAAATGACTAGCATAGAGGCATTCCATCTTAGTCCTCAGGGTTGGCAACGCATTGGCAGTCTTAGGATTGCATTGCAGTCTTGTGAATGCGAATGTCTATGGGTCACAGTTTCCACTTACCATCAGGTGGCCTGTGTGCTCGCTTGTCTTCTCTATGCCATAAAAAAAAACCTAGAGGTGGGGGGGACGTTTACTACGCGCCTACTCGTTTGCTACAAGCAAAGCACGTAAACTTTGGCCACGACGTTCGTTAAATGTAAAAAAACCTAATGTCAAATCTTTGTCCATCTTTCTTTCTTCCTTGTATCACAGCACGTCTAGCGAGTACACGCATGTTGGATTTCGAAAACTAGTGTTTTAATTTTTAAACCTTTCTGATCCCCGAACAGAGTTTATATGACTTTTAATATTATTGTGTTCAATTTGACTTTTTTTTTAATGATCGCGATTCTCTCCATGTAATGTTTCTAGGGGAAAAAAATAACTAGTTGCCCGGATTAAAAATAGAACCACTTTACGTCAGGGTCAGCCGGTTTGTTTGAGCTGAGGTCGCATCAATCTGAACATATCGGTCGATGATATCACAGACGACTTTTGTATCGTTACTGTATCTATAGTGCCTAAGCCATTTTAAGACAGTGTATTAGAGTTTTTTGTTCGTGATTGTGCTTCTAGTAAAACACATAATCAATTCTTGGCGTTATTATAAACTTCAATACAATGTATATAATTTTAATTTTATTTCTGTGTCACATTAATACCGTAATAGGTAAGTCTTTTTTTTATTCATTAATAGTTTATTTTTTTATTTTAATGGTTTTCACTTATGTTGAGGTATATTTCACTAATATTACTGGAGGTCACAACGGTAACTATCTCGGAAATGGATTATGTTAGTCTGACAGGATAGAGGGCAACTGACTCCAAATATATCGGTCTGCCTGCGCACAGTGGTCGCGTTATCTAGATATGGCGGCTGAAAAACGTGCCATCGTTCCCAAAACAAAACAATCAGGGAAATGGCTGAATGTTGTACATAAAGTAAGTACTAGTTTTACTCATGTCAAATATGCAAAAACTGAGCAAAATTTTCAGAGGGTTTTTTTTTTACTTAAAAAACTAACTTAAATATCTAAAACAAAACAAAAAGGGATGACGACAGCATCAGCGACAATCGATAGTATAGTATTATCGATTAGAGAAATAAGTCCAAGTTACCTATAACACCTCACGACAAATGTTTCTTAACAGAGTATTTTCTCTTGCGGACAAAGAGTAGGTACCCTTACCTTGAGTTACAATTACCGTACTCTGTCCCACTCAGTATTTTTCACGTAATGAGGAAATACATCATGTACATAATTATACAGCCAGGCGGATCTCACTGCAAGGCCGACTCCATATATAATGGTGCCCAATGATCTACGGCGATCCAGCCATATCGTCGGCTGTAGGTTCAATTAAGGTAAGGGACAAAATACGACTTTTCAGGAGAGCCCGACAAAGTTTTTTTTCGGACTAAATAATTCATAACTTTTTTTGTAACAAACCTTTTTTGGATCTGATTTCACTTATAATCTTATATTTCAAAGCTCTATCTTTTTATCTAACGTTAGTTTAAATAATACAGTTATTTTAGAAAATAGATGTCCCTTACACCAACCTATTCCGTTAGTACTGTCCTTTACATCGAAGTTTTCTGTAGTCTCGTCTCTTACGTGAAATTGACCTCTCCTTTAGATACCACGGATTAATGAAAAAAATTAGTGTAAGGGGCTTTTTGGAGAAAAATGTACTGAAGACGTAATAGTGTAAAGGAATTTTTGAGCAAAAACGAAGAATTAGTTTTTAACGTAAAGGTATTTTGAATCTTGAAATCGTTATTGAAATTCGTTTAAAGGATGATAAATTAATTGCAAGTGTGCGTGCACATTTTGCGCGTCCCTTACATACAAAAATTTCCTTATGTAAAAGAACATTTTTAGGAAAGGGAATAAAACAATTGTTCTTAATTAGATTATTTTAATCAAAAATAAATGGTAATAAGTTTTAGGTACGTATAGTAAGCAGTTTTTATCGTTTCCCGATGACTTCTATAACTACCTACTAAAACAAACAAGTGTAATCTTATTAAACTGAATTTCGTAAAAATACACTTTTGACATTGTTTATTATAATTATTATATTAGGTAGAAATTATTGTTTCAACAGTAAATACTTATTTTTGAACCTTAATACTAAATTAAATGGTAACTTTTACCTTCAGCCGAAAGGCTTACTGCTAAATAATCTTTACTATCATTAGTATCAAAAATAAACATCATCCTATAAATAATTATAATCATTGAGATCAATATTTACTAAAACTAAGATCAATAATAATATTTAAAAATTATTGGTTTGTGTCATCAACATTATCTTCCCTGTCAGTTTCATTTAAAGTGTCTTTAACTTCAGAGGAAAATGGTAGCTGCAAATAATCATTATGAAATCTACTGGGCATAACATCGCATAATTTTTTTAAATCTTTATATTTTTTCAACGATATTGGCAATCTGGTGTTATACAATGGTTTTTTCACGCCACTGCTCGGAAATATGGCCAAAGAAGGATCGAAATCAGAATAGAAAGTTGCTCTTAGTAGTACAACACAAAAACAGTCCAACAATGTTGAGTTGCAAAGTAAAATGGAGTGTTTTTAGACCAGTTTACTTTCTACTCTGCTATTGGTCGGTTATTTATGACATTAGTAACTCGTTCGGAAATAAATAAAAAAATGTTTGACAAATATGACATTAGAACGTTTAATTAAAAAATTAAAACGTCAAATCCGCTCAGTGAAAGTGTATTTTTGCGATTGTAAACGTGTTTTTATGTAAGTTTTTAAGGCGTACGTGAAAAACGCCTTTGCATCTTTAAATAAGGTAAAAATTAAAAAAGTTAAAAAGGCGGGAATGAAAATTACTTCTGTTCTTTTAATTGGAAACAAACGCTAAACTTTTGAACTTTTGATTGGAAATTTGTACGATATTCAACAAAAATGAGTGATACAAGTACAACCGGCCGAAATGACACAAAATACTAATATAAATGTTCCGGGAAAAAACATTTCCTTGTCATTCAGCAACTGTCCTAATGCTAATATCAATATTACTTTTAATTAAACTGTGTATTATGTCCTAACCTGTTTTATTTCCTTACATTAGGCGTGAAAAGCACATAGTATTGCCTCGGTAGAAAGTGCAATAGATGGACTCGTATCTTCGCGGTCCTCACCTGCGGCTCGGCCCGCGAACTAACTCGTCCATCTATTGCTTACTTTCTGTACCTGGGCTACAATGTACTATAGTTCATTACCTTCTGATGAAAAAGGCGAGTCTTCTCGTGATAAAGGCATATTAACTGACACTTTGGCCCTACCCTTACCCTTTCCTTTTCCCGTCCCTTTTCCTTTCCCTTTTCCTTTTCCCTTCTCACTTGTTGTAGGATCTGGATTACTATTTCCAGTTTTAGCTGTCCATTCTTCATTTACTTTGATGACATGAGGAGTAGCTCCCACTTTCATGGTATGTTTAGTCTAAATAGTTTTAAGGTTTTTTTTCTTCATAGTCGCTATTCTGATTTTTGTAACTTGCAAGTCCTTTGTTTTTGAAGGAAATGTTTTTTCCGTAATGGGATCCCAGTTAATGAAATCTGTGTGCTCCATATCCCGGGGAAGGGCATAGGATACTTTTTATCCCGGAAAACTGAACCGTTCCCGAGGGACCCGCGATAAATGACTCGCACGCGAACGAAGTCGCGCGCAAAAGCTAGTAGGTACGCACATAAATATTTAACATCCACAACTAGGTACCTAGATAATAATTATTTAACATTGCATAGTTTCGTAAGACTCTTGTATTACCTATTACTAATATACAATAATCGATACGCGTTGCTCAGACAGCTTAAAACATCAAACATTCATTTATGTAATAGGTAGTATTAATTGCGTAGGTACTTACTGTGTTATTTTATTCACCAATTGTAGTAATTCCTGTCGGCGTCGAAGCAAACGGTTTAAATGCTTTTGTTTTTCCATTTTTATCACATAATTTCCCTAAAAATTATAAATCAATCCCGACTAACCGGCAAGTGAAAGCGCACTGACTAGAGACTTGTTTGATGCCCGTGCATAGATAGATTAGGCACTAATATCATTCTCTCTTTCGCACACATGAAGCCGTTGCGGAATAGAAAAGGACAGCATTAGTGCAAGCACGTGCTCTTCTTGCGTTGTGAATGTGTTTGTAAATAAAGGTAACAAGGATAATATTTATACTTTCTTAGCAGCAAATTGGTGTAACGGACAGCAAAGCTAATGTGATTCAAATAAAATTGGTGTAACGTCGGCATCCGTTTAAAAGTATGACAATGCAAATTGGGGTAAGGAGCAACTAATTCATTATTCATGAAAATCCATTTCATGTATAGGTGTTATTTAATTTTTAACGTCGCAAAGGCATCAATGTAAGTCCAGTTTTATCAAGTTTTCTTTGAAAATAAACCATGTAAGGGTAAATTAGTGGTTTATGTAGACCCTTACCTTATTTAATTTTGGTAGGTGCTGGCAATTACACCAATTTCGAGTTGATATTTTAAATATTTGTTTAGATACACTATTTTTGTGCTGCTAATTTGACGAAAGACCCTAAAAAGTCATTGGGGTAAGGAACATTTTTTTAAAGCTAGAATTTTTTCATATACACCATTCGAAAGAGAAAAAAAAACTGAACAAAACTGTATACTCAACTCATTTTGCGTGTTTTGTCCCTTACCTTAATTGAACCTACAGCCGACGATATGTTCTGTTACTAAGGTTGAGTCAAATAAAACTAACTAATGTTTTTTTTTTTTTTTCAATACGTCGCTGCTTAAATGCTAAAGCGCCTCAAAACAAAAACAGACATAGTTTGATTTAAAACTTAAAGTATATAGCATTCCGAATTTAAATGCAACACAAACACATTTTGATTTGAGGCCCTTTAGTATTTAAGCAATGACGTATAAACTTAAAAGCTTGTTTAATGTACATTTTGAAGAACATTCTAGTTAGTCGACGCGATTTCTGACGCGACATGCACAGCCGGCATCGATGAAATTACGCATGACTTTTCCGTAAATTTCACTTTTTGAAAACTCTTAAAACCGTGAATATGTTTACCAAAGAACTTTTTGTTTAATATTATAAAAACTTCCTATCTCTGTGTATATATATTTAGAAACCAAAATTATATATCTCAACAAGACTGAATTCCAACTTGTGAAGCAAGAAATTTGGTGTGTTGTTGGATTTGCTGCAAATTCATGTGAAATCGTAAAGTCGATTTAATAAGACATCATCTTTAGTTGCTTGAAATAAATTTGTATAAGAATTTAAAGGTAAAAGTCTGGTCAATATTGTCAAGCACATTTGAACCCTCAACAAGAACTCTTACAAAAGTTGTGACCGTTATCAGTATCATCGATACTTACCGTAACCGTAACTCTTTTACGGCTTTATCGTTTTTTGTTGAGAAAAAGTTCATCAAAAGTGAAATTCTAATTAAAATCGGCCAAGTAATACGGATGATAAAAGCATTTAATACTGCTAATTAGACAACAATTACAATGTAGAGGAAACGTCATCTATCAGGTCGGCCATATAAATTCCATGTTAAATTCAATTTGCTACAAAGACATAGCAAGAAACCTTTGTTGGCTTGGTTATTTTTGTAGCTATTCAAATATATTTTTTCTCAATTCTTTGTTGTATGAATTAGCTTTTATTGAAGCTATGAAAAAAGGTCATGAATTTTCCCTTTTGTTTATTAAGCAACGATGGGGGTGACATAGCCGCTAAAAGTGACTCCAAGGCCCTAAAAATAAATGAAAAAAAATAACATTTCAGGACCAATTTCCAGCGGTCCGTCAGTCATAATAGAAGAAGTCCTCGACAGGGGTCCTGACACAACCGTCTATAACGATGGGGGGCAAGCGCTGCAGTGGCATGTTGGTGTTTACAAGAAAACCTACACCCCTTACAGGTACCTCTGTGGAGGAACTTTGGTCACGATGAATGCCGTCATTACAGGTAACATACTTTCGCACCTTCAGTAGGACAAGGGCACAATTGCCCCTGTAATCATACAGTACATTGTGCCCTTGCTCTACCGAAGGTGCGCTTTATTTGTTCTTAAAATAACGTCAAAATTAATTTAAACTGACCTACCATTTCAAACAAAGTTATTTTTTAATTTTTTAAAGCGATTTTTTATTTTTAAAACATTTTCTGTAGTTTTAAAAATAATGTAAGCCCTGTAATTTCAGGTTTTTGTTGGAAATTTTCGCCTTTTTTCTTAAATATCTTCAAAACTGTTGATTATAAAATTATATAAAAAGTAAATGTCAAATTCTCACAACAACCCCTTTCTTGTCACAAGATGTTCAGAAACCTTTTTAAATCAAATTACCTGTGATAGACGGACGGACAGACGGACACGCGAGTGATCCTATAAAGGTTCCCTTTTGGAGTCAGAATCACCGAAAACAAGCCCACTTGATGCTTCCACCAAAGTAACTAAGGCATAATCATACTAATATACTCTTCTTACTACGTAATCTATACTTCTATACTGATATTATAATCGGGAAAAATTTGTGACGTTGTAAGAGATAATCTATACTAATATTATAAAGACGGAAAAGTTTGTGACGTAAGGGGTAATCTCTGGATCTACTGAACCGATTTTGAAAATTATTTTACCGATAGAAAGCTACGTTATTTGTGAGTGCCATAGGCTAAATATTAACCCCAAAAAAATATATTGCCCAACGAAATGGGCACGGGAACTGCTAGTATTATATATAGGTAAGCAAGCTTGAATGTTTGGACGTATCGGGATAAAACTGGGCACACATATAGGTTAAGTCCTGAAATTAATAGGACATAGGATAAAATAATACAAACACCATAACACAATAACTGAAAAAGAAAACAAAAACTAACTCTAAATATATAAAATAAAAATAAAATAAAAAAAATAAAAATAGCCTTTATTACCGAAGTCCCACATATACCATTCTTAATATCTATATCTGTTCCTAATATCTATATTTAATATGTGTATCTATTCTCCATCGACAACTTCAGCTTGTCTTCCGACATAGGCCTCTTCCAAAGTTTTCCATTGTGTCCGGTCCCTTGCTTTTCTGAGCCAGTCTATTCCACCTATCTTTTTTAGGTCATCGGACCATCTAAGAGTAGGTCTTCCCCTTTTTCTTTTGTAAGCTCTTGGGTCCCACTCCACAATGTCCTTAGTCCACTTTTCCATATGTTGTCTGACCATGTGACCAGTCCAACGCCATTTTTGTTGTTTTATTATTGCATTTACTCTTTTACATTTCGATTTCTCTTTAATTATTAAAAATAGGAATTTAATTATTATATATAAATTAACTAAAATATTAAATCTAAGAAAGGCCCCTGCGGCATTGTACCAAAGATGCTGGCAGCATTTCCTCGCTGGATGGTTAAACTTATACGTTGAGCGAGGAAACTGCCAGCTCTTCGGTCTCCCGTGAAGTCGATGAGCCTCTTCGAAACTTCTTTTAGGATAGTTTTTATTCCGGTAAATTGAATAGTTCCCGAAGGAGCAGCGATAAACGGAGTTGTGGCAAAAGCTAGGCATTAATAAATCTGCCTCAAAAGTTGAACTAGGTATATATATTTTTATGGCATAGAGAAGACAAACGAGCATACAGGCCACCTGATGGTAAGTAATAAGACATTCGCATTCACAAGACTACAATGCAATCCTAAGACTGCAAATGCGTTGCCAACCCTGAGGACTAAGATGGAATGCCTCTATGCTAGTCATTTCACCGGCTGTCTTATCCCCAAACCGGAACACAACAATGCGAACACTGCTGTTTGGCGGTAGGTTAATGGATAAGATGGTGGTAGCGATCCGGACGGACCGTGCAATATTGACATGTTTCAGTGGCGCACTGCTTCTGGGATAACAAGAGGAAATTAGGTGGAGCTTTACCAGCGGAACAGTTTGCCGTCGGAGCTGGTAAGCTTTACAAACCCTGGTCTGAACCTCACGATAACTACAGGCAGACTTCTGAAGTAAGTTACTCTAGACTCACTGTTAATAACAGTCGGCTTTATCATTGTAAGGCCCAACGTCCTACATTTAGGACATTTGGGTCATTATTCGAGCGTTTCAACCGCCTCACTTTTGTGCACATATTTGTGAAGAATTGGGCGTATATTTTGATGCCGTTTTTGGATATTTGTTAGATGTCCGGTAAACTAAGATACCTAACCAGAAACGATATCGAAACCCGCAGCCACTTCTACAAAAATATAACCACGAAAGTGATTCGGAGCAAACGCCCAAATAATTACCCATTTGTCAAAGTGACATTTGACTTTAGTTGACCGACACAAGATTCTTTTTCGAACAAACGAAATTTGAGTTGGGCCTTACGAGGTTATGAGTAGCTGTACCTTGTCGCTCTAACGCCTTTGATGGCTCCTCATCCCAATCGGCGATCATCGACGATTACGGGCGTGCACGATCGTGTAGTGGACATACTCTGCTGTAGTCGCAGACTATCGTCTATGATCGCCAGCGATTCGTAAGTTATTAAATAAATAAAGCAGCACCACTTCCATCTTGTACGCTTGCCTTGCTTACTTGTACGATCGAGTGGATGCCCTCACGATGACCTTGTGCAAGTTCCCTCTGTATTGCTACTGGCACCATTGATTTCAAATTGAAATAATTTATTTGTTAACACTTTAACTGTCCTTCGCTTAACACTGCGCCGAGCGTACGCCAGACAGTGGCGCCCTCATTACTTTTATTGTGTTTTCTAATAAACTATAGTATTTTTTTAAAATTGGTCAGTAGGTTTTTGTACTACAAATGAAAACACAACTTAAAGGGGATATCACATAGTTTAATAACAATTCACCTTCGAGTTGTTAACTTAACGGAAAAAGTGGCCACCTTTTCCCGTTAACCTGACTACTCAAAGGGTGATTGTTATTAAAGTTTGTTACGTATCCCATAAATTGAGTTTTTACTTGCACTACAAAAATAATTCGTCTGATTCCAAGGAAATTCTTTGGTTAGTTAGAAAACACAATAATAGTAATGAGGGCGCCACTGGACGCTCGGCGTTTGCTCGGCGCAGTCTTAAACCACGACATGGGTTGGTACGTCCATGCATTACAGGTAATGCACTATTGTACAGAGCCATCTATTTCTGACGTCACGTAGACGTACTTTGACGGTGCATTAAATATGTAATGCACGAACAGTTAAAGTGTTAAACATAGATGTAACATCGGCTAGGATGATGATAATATGAATCCGATTGTGATTGTTTTTCGGTACCCAGAAACCTTTTCGTCGATCCTTTACTAAATTCATTTCAGATTTCAGCGATTCACATCCCGCCAGAGTTCAGGGGCTGGGTAAACAAATACCAGGATGACATTGCCTTGGTGCAGCTCACCCAGACTTTTACATCAACCCCCGCAGTTTTCCCCGCCTGTGTGTCCTTTGACGAGGCCCTGGATGAAGAGCAGCTTGCAAGCGGGAAACCTGGGACGGTTAGTGAAATGAAATGGAATTAATCTACTATATAGCAGATCGGACGTAACCCATCATTGAGGAGAAGTAGCGCCGCAAGTAACTCTAATCCAATCCAATGTTGTGTTAAATTGCAATCGGTTTCCGTTAAATTGATAACTAGAAGGTAAATTGTTATTAAACTTTGTTACGTTGTGTTTTCATTTGTAGTACAAAAACCTACCGACCAATTTAAAGAAAATATTTTAGTTTATTAGAAAACACATTAATAGTAATGAGGGCGCCGCTGTACATCCAGCGTACGCTCGGCGCAATCTTAAGTTAGGTACAAACAGAACAGCATACATTTAAATGATAGAATGACTCAATAAAGACATCGGTCACTTTAAAACTTAAATCCATTCTAGAGCTTACCTTATTACACGTGACGTAACGACGTACTAAGTTTTAGGTCACTGTTTTTTTTTAATGACGTGCTTCCGACGCAATACTAAATTCGTCATTATTGCAATGGCGAAGGGGGCGTGGCGCGAGGAAATTAAAGAGACACGAAATCTACGTTTGTCCCTACGTGTTCCAGTCCGAATTCGTCAGTTTTTGATTGAGTACCTAAGAAAGAATAAATAAGAAAATGCTTTTTTACGAAATTTTAGGTGTTTAGTTTAACTCCTATCCGGTGCACTTGAACCTAAGCTCTTATTACCTTCTTACACAGAACAAACTAATATCAGAAACACATGTTGTCATATTAACATAAATTCAAAATAGTCTAGCACCAAAATACTTAAGTCCCAAAACACACTAAAATTCTAAATCCAAAATTAATTTACTCGAATTTTGAATTAAATCACTTTCGCCCTCACCGTGGGATTCTAGAAAATTCGTTACTTCCCCAGAAATGCAAGAGGTACTCGTAATTCCTGACGATTTTTTCGTTTATTTCTAGCTAAACCTAGATCTTACGATGATGATGGTTTTTCAGGTGATGGGCTGGGGTCTGACGCAGGAGGACGGTGGCCCGTCCCAGGTTCTTAAGTACGCGGAGCTGACTCCAGTGCCCTTGGATAAGTGCGTTAGGGAAACAGGCCTTGCCTTCATTGGGGACATCACCAGTGATAAAATTTGCGCTGGCAATGCAGGTAACTCACAATATCTTGACACAGATTTTGCGGGTGGTAGGACCTTGTGCAGGGTCCGTCCGGTTCGCTACCACCGTCTTATCCATTAACCTACCGCCAAATAGCAGTGTTCACATTGTTGTGTTCCGGTTTGGGGATAAGACAGCCGGTGAAATGACTAGCATAGAGGCATTCCATATTAGTCCTCAGGGTTGGCAACGCATTTGTAGTCTTAGGATTGCATTGCAATCTTGTGAATGCGAATGTCTATGGGTCACAGTTTCCACTTACCATCAGGCGGCCTGTGTGCTCGTTTGTCTACTCGATGCCATAAAAAAAAAGGCTGCACCATACAAATACGCTATTGTAGTCTAAAACCTGTATTTGCCGGGTCCCTTTGAATTGACTCGTCGTACTCGTGGACAGCCACAGGTGGCCTGTAGATTCACAGGAACGGGTATGTAAGAGGAAGAAAAAATAAAAAAGTAATATTATTGTCATGATACCTATTGGGCGTGTTTTGAGGAGGGATGAAAGTCAAGTGATGTAACTACTTACCATCAGGTAGGCTGTCTGCCTGTTTGCTCGACGTTGGTTCTAAAAATGAATGTGGAGGGCTTTAGTGGAAGGACGAGACCTAAGAAGAGATGGATGGATTGTGTGAAGAGTGATAATTATGAAGAATAAGGGAGTAATAAGGATGCTTGGAAGAAAAATATGTTTTTTTTTTTTCAGTTTATTATTCATAATATAATAAGAAATTACATGGAAATTGACTTAATACAGCGAATGGGAACCGTATGCGATTTATTTGTCACGGCCATCATTCAGTACTTTTGAACTTGTAATTAATTTATGTAAATAAGAAACACTAAACTAATCGCTATTTTCATGACCAACCTGCAAGTACATTTGTTTAAGGATTTATTTTACATTTTAGATGATTGTTTTGAATCTTATCATACCTACTCACAGGAGGGTATACTATTTAATGTAAGCGGGAGAAGGTAGTCCCACGTTCTTGCCATAAACATAATTAGATGCTGCGAGTACGTACCTTTGCAAGTAGGAAAGCAGTAGCTTCGTAACTGGGTGCCTCTATTTCTTTTTTTCAATTCATCTACATTTTGAATTTCATCGCAGGTTCGGGCGATATTAAACTTATTATATAACTAATAACATTACAATATTTTAACAATTCCTTATCATTATTTTTACACTTCTTTCTAATAGACGTAGGTACAATAGTTCTTAGCAGCCTTAGTTGCAAATTGTAAATATTTTCAATATAGGTTTTATATGTCCTACCATAACTGCTAAGGCTATAATAGGTAATGACAGAGTCCGCAAGTGCCATGTACAACATTCTCAGGGTGTTATAAGAAAGTTTCTGTTTCAGTATTGACCATTTGGCGAGTACAGCTCTAAGTTTTCGGCAAACTGATCTATGTGTGGACATGTGGTTCACATTTACAAATGTTTTTAGTTTTGTCACAATGTAGATAAATGGATGTGCAACATGACACTAGGATTGGTGCAGGCTCTCTGATGGACAGAATGAATATGCATCAAATTGGTTTTTTGGTAATTGATTACTAGACCCACGTCATGGGCCCATTTACTGAGCAGCTTAAGGTTAGATTGCATTATTCTTTCCGCCTTGTGAATATCTTTTTGCACTGTGAGTAGACATGTGTCGTCAGCAAATTGGTATACTGACCTTTCTGTAAATATATTATTCACGTACATCAGATATTCAGTCGGTCCAAATATAGAGCCTTGTGCCGTGCCTCTTTTCGTTAGAATCATGTCACTGCACTCGTCACCTATCCTAACAGTTGTAAAGCGGTTTGAGTGGTCTAAAAAAGTCTAAGAGGAGACCTTGAATACCACTTCTATGTAAAGCATTGTATAGTGTGTTGTAGTTTAGGGTTTCAAATAATATGTGCTGCGCCGATCACGAATGATTAGGATAAGGGCAAGATGGTGATGATCTGAATTACCCCCCTCTGCCACCAGGTCAGGCGCTTTGCATGGGCGACAGCGGAGGAGGACTCGTATTTATAGCAGACTCCTCCTCCCCCGTGCCTTATCTCCGCGGCGTAGCGTCCATCGCACCAAGAAACGAACATGCTTGTAGTGTAGGTGCCATCACTGGATTCACTCACGTGCTTGCCCACCGCGCGTTCCTGCTGGAACAGGTGCCGCAGCTGGAGCGGGACTGCCAGCAGCGCTACCCTGCTGCCAGAGTGGGAAACAAGAACTGATGTCTCTAGTCCACACGTGCACGACTATCCGGAACGATCGTCACTTGCTATTGCTACTTTACCAAGCTTGACGTAGCTGAATTTATAATCGACCAACGAAGAGTAAATTTGATATAGGTATTAATTCTACATTATGTATCTATAGTATTCACGGATGTGTGAAACAAACAGCCGACTACAACTGAAACATGTTTATTTTTACTAAAATTTTATATCAATATACATATTTTATAGTTTAAGTTTTTTTTATTGTGGTTTGTAAAATATAATGAAGAATCGTTAATTAATGTATGTTCGTTGCTTAATTTAATTGTCCATTATTTGGTATATTGGGTAAGTTTGGGTAAGTTGGTATGAACAACAATAAATGTTTCTGGAGCGCCAGTTTCCTTTATTAAGTATCTCTGCGATGTCATATTTATTGCTTGACCAATTTTCTGATGCAACGACAGCTCTGAGACTTCCTGGCGAGGCCGACACACCAGCATCTCGAAATAGGGTGCGTTTCCAACCAGAAATTACGGCGCGTGAGGCATTTTTAGCAATTCCTCTGGTAGTTATAAAGAGTTTTGTAAGCCCTTTACTCTCGCGCCGTTCTTGTGATACTAATATGGATTTTCTGATCCATGAAGTTACGTTAAGTCTTTCTTCACCACGTTCAGTGTTATTTTTGAAAACCCACGGTGACTGTCTATATGTTCCAGAGTCTGTTTAAGACCCAAAGTCCGGCCATAAAATAATTTGCTCTCCATCATCTTTCAAGGACCCCTGATTGATATTCAGTAAGGTAAGGTCATGTACACGTCTTCCGGTAGCTAAAAGAAGTAAAACAGATGTGTGTCGAAATGTCTGGAATATACTTCTCTCGTCCAAACTGAGACTGAGAAGTGAGAAACTGGAGGAGGTCGTCTATTTTCCACGATAGTAGTCTCTTGATAGGAGCAGGGTTTTCTGAATAAATTGCCTTGAGAGCATGCTTTACTAAAAAGTGAGAGTTTAATTCGTTTGAGCGTAAAGGGTTAGCCAAAGTGGCTACCACTGATTTATGTAGATATATTGATCGAGGACATAGTTTTACAATTTTGTATAAGTGGCAAAGGTATTTTTCCAAGTCTGATGGTTCAGGGTCATCAGGGGCTATGTTGTTCAATAGAGCCCAACATTTCCAACGTTGCCAAACGGGTGTGTATGTTTTTACTGTTGGTTTCCGCCATGCCAACACTACCGGATTTATATTCTGTTCTTGACCAATTTTCCATTAGTTTCGGCCAGCCTGTACCTTCCAAACCGATAAATTTAGAGCTTCTGTTTTCAGAGAAGGAAGGTTTGTTCGAAGGTCGACAAGAAATGACCTTAGATTCGGTATTATCAATGGTGGGCGTAATGCTCGCCTTCTCAAGTCTGGTTCCCAGAAGGCGCTCTTCTAGCTGGGTGCAACTGCCAGGTAAGTTCCTGTCGATGTTTCCAAATGTCGTAGCACCTTCGGTATTAATGCTGGCGGAGGAAATATCCACCTCAACTTGTACTGCCACGTTCTGCTGAACGCGTCTGTGAACAGCCTTCTTGTGTCTCTCGCATCCTAGCTGACATAGTTTGTCACAACTGCCAACCTTGCTGAAGCAAACAAGTGTATCACAGGCGTGTTTAGTTCGCGGAATATCATTGAAGTGGCTGTCCACTTAAGATGCCATTCCGGAAGTCCCTTCTCCCGAGAAAGACTGTCTGCTAGGCCATTGTATATTCCGGGTATGTAACGCGCCGTCACGTGACATTGTTGTTGGTGACAGTAGCTTAAGATCGCCATGCAAGATCGCTGTTACCAGGAGTCTTACAGATTTGGTCCCTCCTTGTTTTACTATATAAGGTACAATGGTACGGTTGTCTGTTTGCAGCATGATTGTTTTCCCCTTCAAGGGACAATCTATTTGCATGAGGGCCTCGTGCATGAAGTTCTTTTTGATTTCTGTGCCACGATATCTGTTGTTTTGTCCATGCCCGTAAAGTTTCTTTCCGTTCACCACGGCTCCCTATCCGCCATCTGCGGCATCTGTCACTATGAAAATTGAGGGATGGGGTATGTGCATCGGTGAAATCTCTCGGATATTGTTCCGCCACTACGACAGATCTTCTAGGACACGGTCTGGTATCGCCTTCTTCAGGTGTAGTTGCATGTGCGGCAAACGGTTCGATTCGATTTGTAATGTCCGTCTGTGTGATCGGCCCATCGGCACCACGAATGAGGCAAAATTTGGTTTTCCTAAAATAACTTTTGCTTCGTGCCAACTCCATCGTTTCCTTCTGATTAGACCGTCTAAGCCGTGTATCAGGCGAATTATTTTTTCTTCTGACAAAGATGTTTGATTGTTCTCTGTATCTCATATTATGCCCAGGTATTCTATTTTCTTTTTGGCTATTGTGGATGACTTTGCTTGATTTACCTGCCACCCGAGTTTCGTTTGGTAGCTCACATAATCTGATTGCTGTTCCAGAATTTTCGGATCCTCGTGAGTTACCAAGAAATCGTTTAGGTAGACTATAACTCGTATTCCCTGCTGTCGTATTGTGTGGGCAATCCACTTTGTAATTTTGGTGAATGCTGCTGGCACGCTGGCCAGTCCAAAGGGTTGGCAGGTCATTTGGTAAACTTTTCCGTCGTATATTAAATCAGACGGGTCCTTGCGACCAATCTTCAACTTAAAAGGTCAAAACAAATATGGGTCAATTTCTGAGCGTGTTTTTTTTTTGTGTCTGGGCTGAAAATTGAGGTGATATATGATAAATATAAAGAACATTATTTTTTATATCATAAAGCTTATTATTTCCCACCGGTATAAGGTAAAATTAAATGTATGTATTATGATTATATTATTCAAAAAAATATTTAAATCGCTAAAACCAAGACTTGGTGGCGCGTCCTACAGCTGGGTTAGTAAGTAAAAAAAAACATACTGAGAATCGGGTATAAGTTTGCGCTTTTTTATTATTACATTTTAAAACTCGACAATATATAGCATCATTACTAACATACACAGATTATTTATTTATATTTTTTAAGTAAGTAATCGATGCCTACATTTTGTCCGCGCAAGAGAACTAATTCGGGTGGGCAAATTTGAAACCGTTATAACTTCACTAGTAACGCTTTAATGTTCGCCGCCCCCTCCCGTCCCTTTCACCTTAGTCGCGATCTAACGCTCGACGTAAGCTGTGGTGTGATATGTCGCTGCGAATTCCAGTAAAATACGTAAGTACTAATCTTCGCTGGCATGGGGTCAAAAAAAAAACAATTATGGTGGCTCGTTTATACGTTCATTCTGATAAGGTTTTCATTAAATGATAAACGTTTAGAATCGCCCATTGATGTATTTTTCCTATAATATATGTTTTAAAATTGTGAATCAAGGATTATTGGTTTTAGAGCTAAATTTCATTAGAATCCCAATTTCAGTGGCGCAAATTAAGGTGGTCGAAGCGTATTTTTGCCTTATTTTGCGCCACCTGAATTGTTAATTAACGATTTTTGTGATTAATCTTAAATTCTATTACAGTTCTGTAAAGTACAAAAGCATCTCTCGCTGTTTTCCTTCGTGTGGTTATTAGTTATTGTTAAAGACTTAAATCTTAAGCATTTTTCTAATAAAATTTTCAGTAGTTGTTGTAGTAAGGTAAAAGCACCTATTATGGAAAGTGCTCTAGTTATGAACAAAAAATATTAGTGTTCGAGATTGATATGTGGTAGGTACAATTAGTTTAGTATTTATGGTTTAGTTGAACTTATTCGAGGATACTATTAGTTATTACAATGGAATTTTCGGTAAAAACAAGTTTTCAATAGGTACTAAAAATGTTATTGTTCGTCACTACGAACTAATTCACCTCACTCTTCAACCTGTCCTAATAGTCCAAGTTCTGACATAGACGCATTGATCGAAATGCACAAAAATAAATTACGACGTTACCAAAGACATAAAAATAAAATAATATCATCACTACATAAAAAAATCATACAAATGGGTAAAGATAAAGACATATATCGTAAAAGACTGGTAAGATTAAACAATATTGTGAGAAGTCCTACCTGCAAAATTGTGAAAGTACAAAGTAGTCCGAAAAGAAAAATAAACAATTATTATATCAAAAACAAGTTACTGCGAAATGTTATAGATATCAATGTTTTTCCAAGATGATGAAAATAGTCGTTTATGTCCAGGTAAAAAAGATTATGTCACAAAAGACTCTTTGAAAAAACAAAAAAGATACTTAAATGATACAATGAAAAACTTACATTAAAAATATTTAGATTCAAATAATCCACCAGTGAGTTACATTACATTCACCAGATTGAGGCCATTTTGGGTTTTAACGCCAGAGTTAAGTTCAAGAGATACGTGTGCTTGTCAGATCCACGCTAATATGGAATTTCTACAAGTATGAAGATAACTTCAAGATAACTTCTAAAATATAAAATAAATAAATATGATCTGACATATTTACTAACGAACCTTTATAAAACCGGGCCTTATTAGATTTTATGTTAATATAAAAGCACATACACGTAAACAGTGCTCTACTGATAAACAATTAATTTTAAAGAAATCTACTTAATTGTAATGCGAATAGTTTAACAGATTAATCGTAACTGGAGCACTTTCCAATATAGGTGCAGTTACCCTACGTATGGTTCCTATTATGTGTGAATTATGCACATGTTTTTTGTTAGTTGGCTTTATGATTTTTAGAAGCTTTTTTTTGTTATTATATGTAAGTGGGTTCCTTATATATTCCTTATATATATCATGTTTAGTATTAAATTTTTGATAAAAAAAAATGTTGATTTGGTACAAACTTGTTTCATTTCTATTATGCACTTGTTCAATTAAAACAAAAACGAATGACTGGAATCTGTTCCGACCTATTTATAATATTATGTCACAAAAATGTTAGTATTGAATTAAATCCAAAATAAAGTTATGTTAAAAATAACTAATTTTGGTGGCGTTAAAATTCGAGTGGCACGTCATTACAATTCAGGTGGCAGATGCCAATTCCCGTGGTCAGCTCAAATTACTTAATTTGTTATATCTTCTCAAGTTTTGCAGATAACAACATCCCATTATAAATTCAGTTTTAAAACATTTTTTAGCAAATTATCAGTAAAAAAAAACTCCAAAAAATTCAATTTTTATTTCGCCACCGAAATTGGCATTAAATCGTGCATTGTTGAAATTGACCCATATGTTCTGGCACCGAAATTCCACCTTGTCAATCACTTAAAGATCCCGCAACTCGTAAAGAAAAACGACTCACGATCTTTTATTCTAAGTAGGCCCTGTAGGCACTTTTACAAGTCTGAGTCTACCAGCGCTTCCAAAGAGACCACTGTTGAGAAGAAGCGCCGCAAGAAACAACAGTAAGCCGTTTTTTCCTAATAAATCACTTATTACAATACTAAACTTAAGCTACATAATTTAAATGTCACAGGGATGTACAGGTCCCAGTAGTAATAATAATTAAATACATCAAAATGTCGGATTAAAATAAATAATACAATTTCGGAGATGTAAACAGGCTCCAAATGTCAAATTAAAATTAAGAATTAAATATAATTTTTAAAAAAAACACAAAACAAGGGAGATGTAGAAAGTCTCCACGGTCAATTTTGGAGATGTAAAGAGTCTCCAGATGTCAAATTAAAATTAAATACAATTATATAAAAAAAAACTCACACACTCACACACAAATAAAATAAGGGAGATGTAGAAAGACTCCACGGTCAATTTTGGAGATGTAAAGAGTCTCCAGATGTCATATTAAAATAATAGGTAGGTAATCATACAGGGAGATGTATATAGTCTCCACGGTCATTAATAATTGTAAAACAAAAAAAAAACAGTCTCAAGCATTGTCATCATTCATATAATCTTTCATACTATAATAAGCTTTAGAAATTAGTTTACGTTTAACGTAACTCTTAAATTTATTTACTGATAAATGAGTAACACTACTTCGGAGCTTATTATAGAACCTTATACAATTACCCATGAAAGAGTTTTTTATTTTGTGAAGTCGTGTAAAGGGCACTGCGAGCTTATGTTTATTTCTGGTATTAACATTATGTATGTCACAGTTCTTTGATCTCTTCGCCGGATCTCCAGTCGTCGGGATATTTTATCGATAGATGCGATCTCCGCTGCAAGGGATTCCCTGACTTCAGGCGGATAAGGCCGACTCGCTAGTTCACCCAGGGTGGTTAAATGGGCCATGGTCTGAAATTAAATAAATTTGTTAGATCTGTATCTAAACAATTTCAGATTCACCTTCCATTAGGAGATGTCTAAATAGGTTATCGACAATGATCGGAATAGGTAGAGCTAATTTCCCTAAACTTGATGCACCTTCATTCAATAATGTATTCCCATTTCGCTCACGCATGAATGAATATGCGTCAAGTTTAGGCAAATTACGAGTAGCTCTACCTATTCCGATCTCTGGTTATCAATTAGACGACAATCGTAAACATAAACGACGTCTTCTTTTCAAGCGACGCCTTATTGGCGCACGACATTTCGGTTCCCAGGCGACGTCTCGATTTTCAGGCGACTTCCCATCCTCAGACGACATCATCGTCATCATGACGTCTCAAAGTCAGACGACGTTTGTTGTCAGACGAAGTCTTAAAAACCGCCGACTTCTTATGATCAGCCGACTTACACGCCTATTTTTCAGGCGACTTTAAATAGGTAGGTATTAAAACCAGCTTTATGATGTCGTCTGATTGCTTCCCTTTTGTGTCGTCTGATTGAGACGACGCATTACCGATATATCGGATAATATGAGAACTTAGAGCAGAGCTTAGGTGCCTGGCACATACAACGTTATTGTAATAGCGTATTAAAACGTACAATTTCAAACGGTTTTCGCCTAACCCGTAAAATACACCTAAGAGGGCTTCAAGCTGAAAATGAAAGTCAAAAAAGGTTAAATATACTTTTGTCGAAATATTCAAAATAGATAAATATTTCAAAAACTTAATAATGCAGAACGGTTTTAAAACCCTATTCCTCGAAATGGTTTTCGAATTGGAGTAATTGTATAAATATGAACAATCCCAATTGTTTAGTTCTCTTCATCATCATCATCAGCGTGTATTCGCCCACCGTTGGGCATACGCCTCTCCAATTTTCCTCCAACCAGAACGGTAAACTTTTTTTTTTTTCTCCAACTTTTTTTTTTTTTTTTTTTTTTAGTTCTCTTATTTAAGGGTAAATTGATACTTACGAGTAAAAACTTTTACTTGCTGATATTTTACGTAAACCATGCGTGTTTGGTTCGGAATTCAAAAGCGTACTGACAGGCATGGCGCCGCTATCGCGCCTGCATCACGGATGAAAGGGATAGCAATAGCGTTGGACACATAGTTTACGCACACAAATGCAAACTTATGACTGTGTGAGTGATGAATTCAGAAGGGGTCATCTCAAGTGGTTCAAGCGAAGGCTCGAACACCTAAATATTTCTTACTTAGTAAAACTCTTACACTCATGAGATTTGTGACATCACGACGGAACGTGTTTAAGTTTCAAAGTGCAGTTGGTGCGCGCCTACTCGTTCGCTACAAGCAAAGCACGTGAACTTTGGCCACGACGTTCGTTAAATGTAAAAACCCTAATGTCAAATCTTTGTCCGTCTTCCTTTCTTCGTTCTATTACACGTCTAGCGAGTACACGCATGCTGGATTTCGAAAACCAGAGTTTTAATTTTTAAGCACTCTGATCCCCGAACAGAACGCCATAAATATAAATATGATTTTAACTAAAAAGGTTGAGTTTATATGAATTAAAATGTAATTGTGTTCAATTTGACTTTTTTTTTAATGATCGCGATTCTCTCCATATAATGTTTCTAGGGGTAAAAATACCTAGTTGCCCGGATTAAAAATAAAACCACATTACGTCAGGGTCAGCCGGTTCGTATAAGCTGTGGCCGCATCGATCTGAATATTATATCGGTCGATGATATCACAGACGACTTTTGTATCGTTACTGTATCTATAGTGCCTAAGCCATTTTAAGACAGTGTATTAGAGTTTGTTGTTCGTGATTGTGCTTCTAGTAAAACACATAATCAATTCTTGCCGTTATTATTAACTTCAATACAATGTATATAATTTTAATTTTATTTCTGTGTCACATTAACACCGTAATAGGTAAGTCTTTTTTATTCATTAATAGTTTCATTTTTTATTTTAATGGTTTTCACTTACGTTGAGGTATATTTCACTAATATTACTGGAGGTCACAACGGTAACTATCTCGGAAATGGATTATGTTAGTCTGACGCACAGTGGTCGCGTTATCTAGATATGGCGGCTGAAAAACGTGTCATCGTTCCCAAAACCGATGTCATTTAAGGAGAACGAAACCATCTATTTTGATAATATCCGAGCCATAATTAGGGAAGAGTTTCAGCAGGGACGGCAGCTTACGCGGTTAGGAAAATTAGACAACTAACTAATGTTGAGACAGCTCGCATAGTTTATTATAGTTATTTCCATAGTGTGATGTCGTACGGTATTCTGGTTTGGGGTAAGGCAGCTGAAATACAAAGTATATTTGTCTTGCAAAAAAGGGCTATTCGTTCTATTTATAACTTAAATTCCCGTGACTCCTTAAGAGAACTTTTTAAAGAAATTCACATCTTAACTGTAGCGTCTCAATTTATTTATGAGAATATTATTTATGTTATTAAAAATTTAAATTCTTTCACCAAAAATTCCGATGTACATAATCTAAATACAAGAAATAAAAATAAAATTGTTATCCGAAAATTCCGCGTCCGTAAAGTATATAAATCATTTGTTGGTCAATGCATTCATTTCTATAACAAATTACCTGACGAAGCTTTAACATTACCCTTTCCAGCACTTAAAAATTACTTAAAAAAGTCGTTAATATCTAAAGCGTACTATAGGGTCGAGGACTATCTAACAGATAAAAATGCTTGGCCTAAACCCGAAACTTAGTCATTCATAATTTGTAAAATTGCAAAGTTGTTTGTCTAGGGGACACCGTTTTGTCTCTCTCGTAATGTTTTTGACATGTTTTCCTGCTGAACTACGCATGCTATTTGCTATTTGATATTATATTTAATTTAATATTTATTGCTTTATATAATGCTAGATTAAGTACTACCATTGTAACATGTTTAAAAAATGACTGACTGCTGAGTTTCTTGCGGCGTTTCTTCTCGGCAGTGGTCTCCTCTTGGGAAGCGCTGGTAGATTCATGACAAGTAAAAGTGCCCGTGCGGCCTACTTACTGAATAAATATCTTTTATCTTATCTTTTTTATTGGATGTTATCGAAAACGCTATATGTAAATTTGACACTTTAGACACTGTAATAGTAGGCGACTTTAATCTCTATTCCTTCAGTAACCATGTACGAAATCAATTCGATTCATTTACTCTATTTTGTAAACTACGCCAATGCAATCATGTTACTAATCTACATGGCGGCGTCTTGGATCTTGTGCTGACAAATATGAGTGCTGATCGTGTTAATGTTGAGGAATGGAATGAGGCTTTTGTGCCCATGGATGCCTACCACCCCCCACTTCTGGTAAACTTAACATTCTCTTGCTGTAACCGTATGGGTGTCGATGCCTCTTCCACTGCTTATGATACTGTCCCGAGAAGTTTCCGCTGGAACTTCAAAAAGGCTAACTTAATCACTTTGTATAGTGATATAGCGAACACAGACTGGTCGATCTTGTACAGTGTCAAAAACGTAGACAGCGCTGTCGACGCGCTCTATGATATCATTGACAATGTGCTGGATCGCTGCGTCCCCGTGAGAATGCGCTTTGGCGGAAGCTCTCGCTACAAATATCCTGTGGGGCTAGACAAGTTGCCATCGTTCACGAACGCTAGCGTTAGGTGATCACTGGCGACATGTGTTGTCATTGAAAAATGTATGGGAATGACGTAAGTCACGTGATATATCACTCGTTAACTGACACGCTGAAAAGTGATCACTATCACTCGATAGGTTTGACGACTACGGTCGATACGCGGTACTATTTTGACACAAAGGCTAGACAAGTTGCCCTTTTGACAGGTCGAATAGAACACGAGCACAATGACCATGTCGCACTGCTAGATCAAAACAGTATTAACTCAAAATCATGGCTAGTTTGGTTTTAAGTTCAAAGAAGTTGAATTAAAGTTGATTTTGACATGCATTGTATTTTGAGTTACTACTATTTTCATCTAGCAGTGCGATATAAACGTCGGTATCTAAGGGCGGTATCTATGGACGGCCGTAACGACCAAGAAACTGTCAACTGAGTCCGTGTCATCACTGTCATCATTGCTTCGCGGTCGCATAAAATTATATTGTTTGAACTTTGATTTCTTATTAAAAATGCTTCCGCTGAGACTTACATATACGCTGCTCACAACAGTACGAGCTTATCCAGGCGCCGACCCAGAGAAATCTCTCGTGCGAGCCTGGAGGCCGCGGACGGGATGCATGAAATGCTGTTCAGGAACATTTTACGTTAAGCAAGGTCTCATTTAGAGTTCTTTGCAGCCTTTTGCGTTCCCTGACTTCGTTGAGGAGATTGAAGGAGGTTCTCCGTGAACTGAAGGTAAGCATCATTTTGATTTTAACATGTATAAGTTGGTATGTGCATTATATAAACAATACCTACAATGAAACTTGTCAGTACCAATAAAGATATTTATTACGATTATTTCAGGTGCTGTGTGCTCTCAGCTTTCTGGCGACAAGGTCGGATCAGAGGATCACGGGGTATCCAACCAATTAACGCAACGGACCGCTGCTAGTAGATGCATCCGTCAAGTGGGGGATGCTCTCAACAACGACACAGTCTTGAAGAGGAGGATCGTCTTCCTACAATCGGATGAAGCTAGGTCTCGTATAAGACAAGAGTAAGTTATGACATATATTTAATGAAAGTATTGGATGTTTCATTCCCTGAATATGTGTAATGTTTTTTATTCACAAGGTCCCGCCCAACGTTTAAAATAACCGAGGGAGCGTTTTTTCTTTTATTGAAAACTCTTTATATATATAGTAGTATGGTTTTCGGAAAAAAATAGTACTTAGTTACTTATAGCGAGGTCAAGTAAGTATACTTAACCGATATCATACAATTTATTGATAAAATAACTTTTGTTTGTTTTAGGCAACAAAGAAAATCCTACAGACGGCTGGTTGACGATGCCGGATGTCCATATACTATTATCAACCCCTTGTCGCAGAATTACAAACTCCGGTGTTTCATTTTTACACGGAGCCTGCAGCCTGTATGGAAGGAGTATCTCAACTTTCATTCAATGTCTCAAAGGTCGCCCCCTAGGTTATATTGTAGTGCGGAGCAGTCCTTTTATAATTGGAGCCAAATCCAGGATGAGCCCTACTAATTAGAGGCAGGATTATACTTAATTGTTTGGTGAAATGGGTTTGAATTACTATTAATTTATTATGTTTAAAACCTCATCCAAAAAAATGCTATGAATCAAAAAATTCTTGATTTCAAGTATTAAACGTTCAAAACAAAATCGAAGTACATAATTTTAGTAAAGTTTCATTACTCGAAGTTACACTGATGGCCATATAATTAGGAACCGAACGCTTGCGTTTTTCTCGTAAGATATACTTAATACAATTATGACTTAAATTTTGACCACCAATCAAAAATTTCTTGACCAATTTTATTTTTAGTTTACACTTATCATTATATAGGTAATAATCTGTTTAAATGTATGTACAGTTTGTCGCTGCTAAAATCGAATATTTCATCAATTTCATGTTAAAAAACTTTGTATGGATACGTCAGCACTAAGTTTTTAAATCCCTTTAAAAAATATTCGTTTTTAATAGCGGTAAACTGTACAAAAATTTGAGGCTTAGTTTATTAATTAACGATAAGTGTAACTAAAAATAAAATAGGTCTAGAACTTTTTGATTAGTTGTCAAAATTGAAAGTATATTTGTAGGCAATTACATGGGAAAAATGAAAGCGTTCGGTTCCTAATTATATAGCCACCACTGTTATTACAGGAGGTCACGACTAATTTGGTTACGATCTCGGAATAGTACATTGTGTATTAAGGGTGGTAAAGAAAGAATTACAAAAGAGAGTCTGTTAGAAGCCCGAAGCCGAAGGCTGAGGGCTTTAATGACTCGAGCTTTGTATTTCCTTTACCACCCGTGTAACATACAATGTTTTTCATCACGATTGCGAGGAAATGAAATAAAATCAGACAAAAGATCATATTTTTAACTTATTAGCGGCAGACTACGTCATTGTCTGTGACTTACCACAGATAATGTCAAACGTGTTCGGAGTCCGATTCTAGTGACATATGAGATCAATAGTTTATTATGCGAGATTGTTAGGAAATAGTATTCAACTGACATTTCATCTCGAATGACACTTCATATCGAATGGCACAAGAATTGGGGTCCTGACGTATTGTGATAGTTCGAGTCCACGTATAATATTTTAAAAAAAAGCTATTACGCACTTAAGTAACGTAATGGTAAAAAAAAGGCCCGCGGGTATTATTTTGGATTTACGCTCGATTTTTCTAGCATGTTAGGACACTATTTACGAGCAAGTGTGATGAAAATGTATTATTCTGGCCTGACAGGATAGAGAGCAACTCCCTGATGCCAAATATGTCGTTCTGCCTGCGCACAGCGGTCACATTAACTAATATGGCGGCTGAAAGACGTGTTATCGTTCCCAAAAAAAAGAGATAAAGGAAATGGCTGAATTTTGTACATAAAGTAAGTACTAGTAGTACTCATGTCAAATACCTATGCAAAAACTGTTCAAAAATAGTTATGGCGTTATGTACAGTCAGCTGCAGAGAAATGTAACCACCTTTGCTAGGAAACTTGTATGCAGAGGGGGTCACTTTTCTCTGCAGCTGACTGTACTTTCAACGGCCGATAGTTGTTACCAAAAAAAACGATAAGGGAAATGGTTGAATATTATGAGCAAAGTAAGTATTAGTTGTACCAATGCCAAATATGTAAAAACTGACCAAAATTTTGGTCGCGTTAGGGCACTAGGACCTTTTAAAGATACTTCGAAAGTATATAACGCCATAACGTGACCAACATTTTTGACAGGTTTTGCATATTGGACATGAGTACAACTAGTACTTACTTTATTTACAGTATTCAGCCATTTCCCTTATCGTTTTGTTTTGGGAACGATACCACACGCATATAACGCGACCACTGTGCGCAGGCAGTCTGACAAATTTGTAGTCAGGTTCCTCTATTCCCACTAGTTCAGTTGACTGAACAAGTGAGATTTTTTTACTCGTTTGTTCAGTTGAAAATAAAATAAGTTATAACTGAACTAGTCAGATTTTTTTTCTCGTTTGTTCAGCTGAATAAAATTAATAACCGCTTAGTTCTATATCCATGTATGACTTCTTTGAACACGTAAAATGGTACTTTTTTGTTCTGTCTAGTCATACACCTACACGATGTGTACAAAACGAGTTGTTTAAAATGAGATAGGTTTAGGTTATGTTAGTTTTGCAGCAGGCCCGGAGGGCCAAACCACCCAGAAATAGGAGCTCAGCCTAAGCGGAGCTCCGTCGACACTCTTATTTCAAATCAATTAGACAGTGTCGACGGAGCTCCGCTGACGCGGAGCTCCAATTTCTGGGTGGTTTGGCCCTCCGGGCTTGCTGCAAAACTAATATTACCTAAACCTACCTAGTTTCTGATTATGAAAATGGAAAAAAAGTCTTGTTTAATAACAGGTTAAGAAACAGTGAAAAAAAATCATTATTCATAACCAGTTATGAAATCTTACTTGTGAAAGTGGACGAAAGGAAATTGACGACTTCAAGCATATTTTTCTTGAAATGGGTGTCAAATTAACGCTCGTGACCGTACAGTCACCATCAAATATCGGAGTAGGTAGGCGTTCAAAAATACCCGCACTCAACTCAATTAATTAAGCAGTGTATGTAGAGTGTGTTGATATATTTTTACACACTTTGTTTGCTGCGATGTGTTTAAAGTCGTACCTACTTTAGTTGCTTACATTTACTTCAACCGACCTACAACATCCGACATTATGGGAAAACGAGCATATTTGGAAGGTATTATAGGAATGAAGACAACATGAATTGATTATTTTACTGAGCAGAAATTATGGAAAAGTACATAATTGTATTAACGCAGACATCACAGGAACATCGGAGTGCACGGATCCAGTTAATCTGCATTGCAGTCCTTCTAGACAATGCATACTATGTGGTAAAATTGGTGGGTGAAGTGGCTGAAGACAGTGGTGTTGGTTTTTTCTGAAATTAAAATAAAATGACTTATCATAATTTTTGTCATGAATATAAACTATAACTTTGTTTCTACATTTTTTTTACATTCAAGTCAAATATCCGTAAGGGGCTAAGGGCGCTAAAACACTGAGATATTGTTGGAAAAAGGTTAAGAAAGGTTATGTACTCGCTGTCTCCAACAATAATATATTATCCAATATAGGGCTGAAACTATTGGACAGAGAGCGTGTCAGATAATTTTGAGCGTAACGCAATGTGAAATATAAATTATTATTGGCGACTGTACTTATTCTCATTTAGTTATATTGGTTTTGCAGACACTTTAGAGAGATCAAATAACTTATATGAATAAAAAGCAAATTATTTACATAGATTTAATGCTTAATCTTTGGCCAAAGTAGCTATGGTCACCCGAAACGTC
The DNA here is from genome assembly GCA_963966035.1 of Acleris laterana. Taxonomy (NCBI): domain Eukaryota; kingdom Metazoa; phylum Arthropoda; class Insecta; order Lepidoptera; family Tortricidae; genus Acleris; species Acleris laterana. Next base: position 1,535,552 of record OZ014445.1, read on the forward strand.
ATTTAGGCATGAGGAAATTTCCTTAATGAATGAGTTATCTCACGCCTCCCCCAAAACATAAAGACTTGGATAAAAGCAGACATATTTATGCCATTTCACTGGTTTGACTGATGCAGCCGCCGTTCTCAGTTTGACAGAGGAAGTTTGAAGTGGGACCTAGGCAGCGTATGCATGCAGGTAACGTCCGCCAGGTTAGGTAAAATACTGAAAATACGGAATAAAACTGTATACACACCATGATCTGCATTTGCGAATATCATTATAGGTATCCAGTGGACTTTATAAATATTTTCTTAGTTCCAATCACGTGTAGTCTAGGTCCCTGTAAATTAAAAATTAACTGTAGGTATATCTTTATCACAAACACGCTGCTCTAGTTAATTTTATCGAGTACAGGCTTCTGTACTATTCTGTCCATGTCATTACGATTAGTACCGCAATTTTAGCAAATGTTATCCGATTTTAAGGTGTAGCTGAAAGAAAGTCAAACACAACTACACTAAATAAATAAAAAATCGTACATACATACATACATTAACCCTGAAAACATTACACTCCTTATTTTAGGCAGTCATGTAAAAATAGTTGGGTATGCCTGTGCGCCCCTGCTGCGCTTTCACGTGATTTGAACATAAACCTGTATGTGATCTTCATTATTGATTTAAATAGGGAAACTATTTAACAATGCCTGGGAGACGCGTTCATACATTGTTATGCTGTGTAATTATTTTAAATAAATAAATAAATAAAGGAAGTAACTTTTCTTACATGTTACAAGAATTCATAACACATACATACACGTACATATTTACCTTAGAATAACACACAACACACAACACAATCATAATCTCATAACATTTTATGAAAAACCACATGTAAATAAATAATGTAACAAATACAACATAATCTTCTTCTTTTTGCCCCGCGGCGACTTCAACAGCTACTACCGCCGGGCTATGGCGTTTCCACGAATACGAGTATAATCAGTGATTTCGCCAGTGTCAAGTGTATATAAGTATAAATCAATACAGCAATAAAATACAATCCAATCTTCTCTGGGAAGATTGGGGGCAACGTTGTTCGGTAGTTTGTAGGACAGAGGTCAAGATAGTTTTAACCTATGTACCACTTCGAGTCCACTTGTAACGAGAAGAAAGATGCCAGATACGCGAAATAAGTCCAAGTTTTCAATCACTGTGCAACACAATGGCATAAAAAGTACAAATCACTATCAGAAAAGAACTTTGAACACCTAAATACACAAAAAAATAAAACTAAAACAAATTACACATCCGCCATCTTTTAACGTTGCAAATGGCCTCCATACAACATAATACGTACCTAAATATGTTTATTTCCAATGCACATCTGCGACAGCGTCAACTTGACTTTTAAGGTCGAAAAGTATAGACAAATTTATCATTTTTAGAAAAAAAAACTAGACTGTCGAGCGAGGTTGTATCCATCGTGGGCATACACTTTGGCTAGATTTTTCATTTTTGACAACGCATGTCGACAGTGATCGCCTAACGCTAGCGTTACATTCGATGGCAACTTGTCTAGCCTATTTCGCCAAGTGACAGGTGATCACCAAAGTGATCGCCTAACGCTAGCGTTCGTGAACGATGGCAACTTGTCTAACCCCACTGATTGGTATTCACCTGAGATACGAGGGCTGCCTTTTAAGTTGTGTCGTTTGGAAAAACTAAAGACAATTTAAGTGTTAAATGGTATTTATTGTTTTTCAAAGTAATCACCGTGATATGTAATACACTTTTTCATTCGATCGAACCAGTTTTCGAAACACTTATTCCAGTCCGAAGTCGGGGTCTCCAAAATGGCCGTTTTGTATGCCTCAACGGCTTCTTCAGGCGTCTGGTACCGTTGACCACGAAGTCGTTGCTTGATTTTTGGAAAAGTAAATAAATCGTTAGGGCTTAAGTCTGGACTGTGCGGCGGGTGTTCCAGAATTTCGACGTTTTGCTCTTTTAAAAACGCAATTGTTTGCCGGGCGGTGTGCGAGCTCGCATTATCGTGGTGCAGTCTTATACGACGTCTTGGGTTATTTTTTCGAAACTCGCCGATGACTTCTGGTAAACAGACAGTGGTATACCAGTCAGCATTAACCGTTTTACGATCCTCGAGCACGATGTTGGCCACGTGGCCACTTTTCGCCACAAACGTGGCGACTATTTTTTTCGAAATGCTCCGTGAGCGTATTACTTTGGTCGGTTTTGGCTCATCTTGGAACACCCAAACAGTCGACTGCTGTTTAGAATCGGGTTCGTAGGCATATATCCAAGATTCGTCACCACTGATAATGTCGTAAATATGTTTCGAGTTTCCTCGGTTGAATTGCCGCAGAGTTTTGCGACACCATCGAACGCGAGCCGTTTTTTGGTCTTCACTGAGTAAATGTGGTATCCAGCGTGAGATCAACTTTTTTACGCCTAAGTGATCATGCAAAATACTGTGAACACTGGTCCCTGAAATACTTAAGGAAGCTTCTATGTCGGTATGTCGCATGGCGATCTTCGACGATCAGTTGCCGTACAGCATCAATGTTCTCCTGGGTTACGGCTGTTTTTGGTCGACCTTCACGATGTCGATCACCAAGACTAGAGCAACAACGTTGAAATTCTAAATACCAGCGTTCCACAGTCCGGAGGCATGGTGCTTTATCATTGAAAACCGTAGTCAACTCTTCGAAGCACTGAAGTCGCGTTAAGCCCCTTTTGAAGTTGTAAAAAAATATCGCACGTAAATTTTCCTTCGAAATTTCCATTTTCACAACTGACTTGTCAACTTTGAACGAGCGCTGTACTAAAACGGTTGGGCCGATTTCGAGTCATTCTTTTGTTTTCGAATTCTAATTTCAAATATTTTAAGATGACACTAGTTCTTTTTTATGCAATCACGGAAGGCTTGCAAACGACAGAACTTAAAAGGCAGCCCTCGTAATCCAATGTATTCGTTTTAAGCATTTCCATCTTGTGAAATTCAAATCTCATGGGCTATTGTTTAATAGGGAATTATTTCGATACTACAGAACACGTGTTAAAGAACTCAGAGACGCCGCGTATAAACGGCATCTTAACAAACTAGAACAAGATATTAGTCAGGACCCTGCAGTATTTTGGAAACATATTAAGGACAATCGTAATGCTCGGCAAATAAATAACTATACGCGGAATAAAGAATTCTTATCGAAACGGGATGCGGTTGAAGCCTTCGCTGCGCATTTTAGCTCTGTATTCCACGCATGTTCTCCAATCCTTGATGCCGAAGTGGCTGCACGGGACGCGGAAATCGGTAACGACTCTACATGCATTAGTATAAATAACATATCCTCGGATGAACTTCGCCGTGTAGTTCGTAAGATAAAAGCGACCAGCTCGCCAGGCCCCGATGGTATTCCTGCATTCCTAATAAAAGACTGTGTTTCGGTGTTCGAGCAGCCTTTACTTTGGGTTTTTAATTTGATGCTAAAGGAAGGTGTTTATCCAACTGCCTGGAAAGTGTCAAGAGTGACGCCTGTACCCAAACATGGAGCGTCGTCTGATATAACCACTTTTAGGCCAATTGCCATTCTGTCAGTATTTGGAAAGATATTCGAAAGTATCATTAATAATCGGCTCACTCCCCTTATCTCGAGAAGACTGAGTGACGTTCAGCATGGCTTCCGTGCGGGCAGATCGACGGTCACGAACAGTTGTAATTTTGTTGACTATACGTTGTTTCAAATGGATAAAGCCCACCAGGTTGACGTAGCCTTTTTTGATCTTCAAAAGGCATTTGATCTGGTTGACAATGATCTTCTGTTACGTAAGTTCTCCAGTTTTGGCTTCTCTTTGGGATTATTAAAGCTTTTCGCGAGCTATCTGAAGGATAGGAGGCAGTTTGTGCAATTACATGGTTACCAGTCAAAGGAGTACTTCACCAGATCTGGCGTCAGTCAGGGTAGCACACTCGGACCGACCCAATTTTTAATCATGATAAACGACCTCCCCTCAGTTATTTCGAATGCCCGATGCCTGCTATTCGCGGATGATTTAAAATTATTTTTTTCCGTTGATTCGTTCTCAGACTGCGATTTACTGCAGCTTGATATAGACGCTGTATTGAACTGGTGCTGGCTGAACAGATTATCGTTTAATGTTAAGAAATGTAAAGTAATTAATTACATTCAGTAGAGCGAAAAATATATTAGAATATGATTATCAGCTAGGGGGCGAGTCTCTCGAGCGTGTAAATAGTTTTCGAGACTTGGGTCTCAACCTGGACGCAAAATTAAACTTTCACGATCACATCGATTCGATAGTAAAAAAGGCTAGCAAAACACTCGGATTTATAATGCGGAAGGCATCTCAGTTTGCTGGTAAGAATGTAGCAACCATACTCTACAATGCATTCGTACGCAGCGGACTAGAATACTGCTCTATAGTCTGGGATCCGCTGGAGGTCGAATACCAACTTCTGTTAGAGCGGGTCCAGCGTAAGTTCGCCAGATACCTTTATAAAAAGGAATATGGCTTCTATCCATACCTATACCCATCCCTTTTCGTATCAGGTATGGTCGGGCTCGACACCCTAACCTCTCGGCGCAAGATGCATCTTCTAATACACTACTGTCTCTTATTGAGAAACAAAATTGACAATCCAGATGCCCTTAAGCAATTCCGGCTATTTGTACCGGAGCGCTACTCGCGCGCGGGGCGCCGCCACCGCCGGTTGTTCGCGGTGGCGCCGTCGCGCACGCAGCGCGCCGGGAACGCACCTAACACTCGCGCGCAGATGCTCCTTAACGAGTTTGTTTCGCAAATCCAAGATGTCGATGTGTTTGCTGACAACTGGCAACAATTGCTATGTAAAATTCACTGCTTCTGTTGTTCTCTATAAACCTAATATTGTTAATGTCTCTAATTATGTGTAAATCTATAACATTGTAGGCGCCTTGGTGCATACTGTAAGCCTATAATTGTAATTATAATAATAAATAAATAAATAAAATAAATAAAACAAAACAATCAGGGAAATGGTTGAATGTTGTACATAAAGTAAGTTGTACTAGTTATACTTATGTCAAAGAGACCCTGACTTAAAAAACTTACTTAAATATCTAATTCAAAACAAAAAGGGATCACGACAGCATCAGTGACAATCTATAGTATAGTAAAAGATAAAAGATAAAAGATGTTTATTCAGTAAGTAGGCCGCACGGGCACTTTTACATGTCAAAAATCTACCAGCGCTTCGCAAGAGACCACTGCTGAGAAGAAGCGCCGCAAGAAACTCAACAGTTAGTCGTTTTTTAAATATAGGTACAATTTTAAAACTTAACCTAGCATTATATAAAACAATGAATCTAACATACGATAAGAAATAAATGTATTCACGCGTAGTTGAGCAGGAAAATGTGTCAAAACTCTGAGTTTTCTCCAGTATCGTCGATTAGAGAAATAAGTCCAAGTTACCTATAAGACCTGACGACAACTGTTTCGTAACAGAGTATTTTCGAACAGTGTCAGTGATAAGTTCTGTTACTAAGAGTCAAATGAAACTAATGTTTATTTTTTTATTCCAATACGAATAAACATAAAAAGCTTATTTAATGTGCATTTTGAGGAACAAAAAATCATTCTACTCGTAATTAGTCGACGCGGTTTCCAACGCGATCTTTTACATTCACAGCCGGCATCCATGAAATTACGCATGAATTTTCCGTAAATTTCACTTTTTGAAAACGCTTAAAAACGTGAACACGTTTACCAAAAAACAAAAACTTCCTATCTCTGTGTATAATATATTTAGAGACCAACATTATATATCTCAACCAGACTGAATTCCAACTTATGAAGCAAGAAATTTGGTGTGTTTATTTATTTATTTATTTTTATGGCATAGAGAAGACAAACGGGCACACAGGCCACCTGATGGTAAGTGGAAACTGTGACCCATAGACATGTGTTTTCGGATTTGCTGCAAATTCATGTGAAATCGTAAAGTCGATTTAGAATAGAATAGAATAGAATAGAATAACTTTATTAATGAAAATACACGGTTTACAAAAATGTACGTTATCTTGCGGACCCCAAACTAGGCTGAGCCTGTATCTTGATTTAATAAGACATCATCTTTAGTTGCTTGAAATAATAATTGTATAAGATTTTAAAGATAAAAGTCTGGTCAATATTGTCACGCAAATCTGAACTCTCTCTTACAAAAGCTGTGGCCGTTATCAGTATCATCGTTGTGCGTAAATTGAACTGTGATTTTCAAGTCCGAAATGGAAATACTTCAAGCTCGTACATCAAATAATTGCAATAGTTTAGATTACATTATTTTTATTCTTATTTTGTATAAATCAAAGTATTGATTAATAAACAGATTTATGAAAAAGTCGTAAATAAATTGTTTTTTAATTTTAATAGAACTCAATAGAAAATGTAACAGAGCTTATGACCAGACTAGGTAGATTCATACAAAATTCGATTTAATTAATAGATTAGATAGTGCTCAGTTAAGTTAGTCTAATTTGATGCAATAGGCAATATGAATGAACTTTTTAAATCGCAAAAGAAAAGTTCATCAAAGTTGAAATTAAAATTAAAATCGACCAAGTAATACGGATGATACAAGCATTTAATACTGCTAATTAGACAACAATTAGAATGTAGAGGAAACGTCATCTATCAGGTCGGCCATGAATTCAATGTTTAATTCAATTTGCTAGAAACAGATAGGAAGAAACCTTTGTTGGCTTATGTCTTGGTTATTTTTGTAGCTATTCAAATATATTTTTTCTCAATTCTTTGTTATATGAATTAGTTTTTATTGAAGCTATCAAAAGAGGTCATGAATTTTCCCTTTTGTTTATTAAGCGACGATAGGGCTGACATAGCCGCTAAAAGTGACTCCAAGGCCCTAAAAATTAATGAAAAAAATAACATTTCAGGACCAATTTCCAGCGGTCCATCAGTCATAATAGAAGAAGTCCTCGACAGGGGTCCTGACACAACGGTCTATAACGATGGGGGGCAAGCGCTGCAGTGGCATGTTGGTGTTTACAAGAAAACCTACACCCCTTACAGGTACCTCTGTGGAGGAACTTTGGTCACGATGAATGCCGTCATTACAGGTAACATAGTTTCGCACCTTCAGTAGGACAAGGGCACAATTACCCCTGTAATCATATAGTACATTGTGCCCTTGCTCTACCGAAGGTGCGCTTTAGTTGTTCTTAAAATAACTATTAGATAAATAAAAACCCCCGATATTAAGGTGATGATGGAGACGATGATGACGAAGACCGTAGATAGCCCCTGGAACTTTACAACACGGTACCTTAATCAAGGGTTGTGATAGATAAGATATCTCGATTAAGATAGTTGAGCGACTATGAGGAAGCAGTTTTTTTAATGCTCTGACTGTCTTTCCCGCGGCGTTGCTTGCAGCGGAGCTTGAAATGCCCTATATTTTCTTATTAACTGAGAAGTGGGTGGGGTGACTTTGTGTATTATCAGTAAAAAGAATAAAATAATATAATAATTATAAAAAAAACGCCTTCAAAAAGATAAAAAAAAAGATAAAAGACATTTATTCAGTAAGTAGGCCGTACGGGCACCTTTACATGTCAAGAATCTACCAGCGCTTCCCAAGAGGAGACACTGCTGAGAAGAAACGCCGCAAGAAACTCAGCAGTCAGTCATTTTTTAAACATATTATAATGGTACTACTTAATCTAGCATTATATAAAGCAATAAATATTAAATTCAATATAAAATCAAATAACATGCGTAGATCAGCAGGAAAACATGCCAAAAATGTTACGTGAGAGATAAAAGAAGAAAAAGAAGAAAAATATAAAACAATGCAAGATGACCACATAAAAGTTTCGATACGTTTTCCCTCATCAACGGTGTCACCTAGACAAGATAAAGCTTTTGCAATTGATCAAATTATTATTGACTATGTTTCGGGTTAAGACCGTGTATTTTTGTCTGTTAGATAGTCCTCGACCCTATAATACGCTTTAGACATTAACGACTTTTTCAAGTAATTTTTAAGTGCTGGAAAGGGTAACTTTAAAACTACGTCAGGTACTTTATTATAGAAATGAATGCATTGACCAACAAATGATTTATATACTTTACGGATGCGGAATTTTCGAATAGCGATTTTATTTTTATTTCTAGTATTTAAATTATGTACATCAGAATTCTTGGTGAAAGAATCTAAATTCTTAATAACATAAATAAATTGAGACGCTAAGGTTAAGATATTAATTTCTTTAAAAAGTTATCTTAAAGAGTCACGAGAAATTAAGTTGTAAATAGAGCGAATGACCCATTTTTTGTGACACAAATATAGTTTGTATGTCAGCAGCCTTACCCCAAACCAGAATACCGTACGACATGACACTATTGAAATAACTATAATAAACCAAGCGAGCTGTCTCAACATTGGTTAATTGTCTAATTTTCCTAACGGCGTAAGCTGCCGAGCTTAGTTTACCTGCCAGTACAAATATATGGGGACTCCGTTGCTAATTTTTATCTATTGTTATGCCTAGGAAAACTGCCTTATCTACCAATTGCAAACACTCGTCATTTAGAAAAATTCTAGAATCTACCGGTTTAACGTTAGGCAAAGTAAACCTAACACATTTAGTTTTCTTAGCATTTAGTAGCAAATTGTTGGAAGTAAACCAATTAAGTACTTTAACTAGTGTGGCGTTTATCCTACTGTAGTCTACAGTTTTTCTTTCTACCTTGAAAATTAGTGAAGTATCGTCAGCAAAAAGTACAATATCACAAAGTTTATCTACTGTTGGTGGTAAGTCATTTATATACACTAAAAATAAAAAGGGACCTAAAGTAGAGCCTTGTGGCACACCTATTGTCACTGTAGCTCCAACAGATTGAGTTTTGTTTACAACAACTTTACTGTTTGAGTTCTATCACTTAGATAAGAAGACATAAGACTTAAAGCTTTATTGGCCAATTCATAATGTTCTAATTTTAAAATAAGGGCCGAATGATCCACGCAATCAAAAGCTTTAGAGAGATCACAAAATATTCCTACTGCATCGCATGATTTCTCCCAACTGTACTCGTCCGTCTGTGGATCATCGATTTATGGAGCAAATTTAAATATATTTTTTATGGCATAGAGAAGTCAAACGAGCATACAGGCCATCTGATGGTAAGTGGAAACTGTGCGCCATAGACATTCGCATTCAGAAGCAAATGCGTTGCCAACCCAGAGGATTAAGATGGAATGCCTCTATGCTAGTCATTTAAACTGTTATGCTGTGTAATTATTTTTAAATAAATAAATAAATTATTTTCGTCTTAACCCGAAACCGGAACACAACAATGCGAACACTAGGTTAATGGATAAGATGGTGGTAGCGATCCGGACGGACCCTGAGGGCCCAGACAAGATGCACTACGCTAGCTAGCGTTTCTCTTCGTCATCTACCTGTGACGCGATTGGTTTAAAAACTAAACGAAGAGAAACGCTAGCTAGCGTAGTGCATCTTGTCTGGACCCTCTGCAATATTGACATGTTTCAGCGGCGCACTGTTTCTGGGATACCAGCGAAGATAAAGCTTTACCGGCGGAACAGTTTATCATCGGAGCTGGGAAGATTTACAAACCTTGGTCTGATCCCCACGATCACTACAGGCAGACTTCTGAAGTACGTTACTCTAGACTCACTGTTAATTACACTCGGCTTTATCATTGCAAGGCCCAAGATCCTAAATTTAGGACATTTGTCAAAGTGACTTTTGACTTTAGTTGACCGATACAAGATTCTTTTTCGAACAAACAAAATTTGAGGTGAGCCTTACGATGTTACGAGTAGCTGCACACTTTTTTACCTTGTCGCTCTAACGCCTTTGATGGCTCCTCATCCTGATCGGCGATCATCGACGATTACGGGCGTGCACGATCGTGTAGTGGGCATACTCTGCTGTAGTCGCCGACCATCGTCTATAATCGCCAGCGATTCGTAAGTTATTAAATAAATAAAGGAGCACCACTTCCATCTTGTACGCTTGCCTTGCTTACTTGTACGATCGAATAGATGCCCTCGCGATGATCTTGTGCAAGTTCCCTCTGTATTGCTACTGGCACCATAAATTTCAAATTGAAATAATTTATTTGTTAACACTTTAACTGTCCTTCGCTTAACACTGCGCCGAGCGTACGCCGGATGTACAGTGGCGCCCTCATTACTTTTATTGTGTTTTCAAATAAACTAAAGTATTTTCTTAAAATTGGTCGGTAGGTTTTTGTATTACAAATGAAAATACAACTTATAGGGTATATGACATAGTTTAATAACAATTCACCTTCGAGTTGTTAACTTAACGGAAAAAAGGGGCCACCTTTTCCCGTTAACCTGACTACTCAAAGGGTGATTGTTATTAAAGTTTGTTACGTATCCCATAAATTGTGTTTTTACTTGCACTTCAAAAACATTTCGTCTGATTCCAAGGAAATTCTTTAGTTAGTTAGAAAACACAATAATAGTAATGAGGGCGCCACTGGACGCTCGGCGTTTGCTCGGCGCAGTCTTAAACCACTGACTTAGGTTGGTTTGGTACGTCCATGCACTACAGGTAATGCACTATTTGTACAGAGCCATCTATTGCTGACGTCACGTACACGTAACAGAGTTACTTTGACGGTGCATTACATATGTAATGCACGAACAGTTAAAGTGTTAAACATAGATGTAACATCGGCTAGGATGATGATAATATGAGTCCGATTGTGATTCTTTTTCGGTACCCAGAAACCTTTTCGTCGATCCTATCCTATATTTCAGATTTCAGCGATTCACATCCCGCCAGAGTTCAGCGGCTGGGTAAACCAATACCAGGATGACATAGCCTTGGTGCAGCTCACCCAGACTTTTACATCAACCCCCGCAGTTTTCCCCGCCTGTGTTTCCTTTGACGAGGCCCTGGATGAAGAGCAGCTTGCAAGCGGGAAACCAGGGACGGTTAGTGAAATGAAATGGAATTAATCTACTATATAGCAGATCGGACGTGACCCATCATTGAGGAGAAGTAGCGCCGCAAGTAACTCTAATCCAATCCAATGTTGTGTTGAATTGCAATCGGTCACAGCGCAAGAAACTCTAAGAGCCACTTGCAGAGGAAAAAATTAACACTAACTCGAGTTAGCAAACGTCTGATTCATACAAAAACTGTCATTTTAACCCGAGTTAGTGTCTTATCACAGTGTTAAATTCTCTGTGCAAGTGGCCCTAACAGAAGTAACTCTAACCCAATCCAATGTTATGCTGAATTGCAATCGGTCACAGCTAGTGATGGGCGATTTCTGAAACATTGCACAAGACTTTTCCTTAACTGCGAAAATTACAGCTTCTGAAAGTTACATAATTAGATGGAAATGATTCTAACACAAGTAAATTTGGTTTAAATTTAATGAAAAGTTGGGTAACATGTCGAGACTATAATTATATAGTAATTTTCAGAAATTTCACTTTGCCAATTTTCAGAATATTGGTTGAAATTCTAGGTGAAAATTTGACTTTTAAAACTTGTAGAATATTGCATAAATTTAAATGAAAGTTTCACTTTTGAAACGTACAAGCCGCCCATCTCTGGTCACAGCACAAGAAACTCTAAGGGCCACTTGCAGAGTAAAAAATTAACGAGTTAGTAAACGTCAGATTCATACAAAAACTGACATTTTAACCCGAATCAGGGCCTGTTGTTTGATCATTAGTTAAACTTACAAATGGTTAAAATCTTAAAAAGGAATCGAAAATCTGAAGGAGTCTTAATAAAACGTGTCAAATGTTCAATTCTGTGCAGGACGATGCAAACACACCGATACAGCAAGACAAACATGATTATAGAACTCTGTTAATTAAGTTAGTTATAAGTTTAAATAAATAGAAATGCCAGTAGGGACACGGGAAATAGGTAGGTATAGGAGATAGGTACAGGATAGTAAATAGTAAACATCGCATCCCCTCCTAAAAAAGCTTAGAAAATAGTATCCCCACTCAGACTCTCTTTCGTAGACTTCCTTGTCTCTCCCTTTAATATCACTCCTCGTTCCTTCACTGACTTGATCCATCCCCCCTCTTACACGACCCTTCCGGTCAGCGAGTTTGGTCGCCTCGGACCTCTCGCTCACTCCGACCTCTCTGTCCAACGCCTAGGCGCACACCTCGTCGCTACCAGGACCAAGTCAGCCCCACTCCTTGCACGACTCCCTCCATTTTTGTATAGCTGTCTCCCTCTCGTAATTTACCTTCTCTCTCACGCATATTTGCCGTCTCCCTCTCCAAGTCCCTGTCTCTCCTACCAAACCATAGCCTCGTCCGGACACCAACTAGGTCCGTCCCCCAAAACTGGAATATTAATAGGCCCCAGATCGATAGAAATTGTGACAAATCGTGGAAGCAAATCAAGAAATAGGGAAGCAACCAGTAGCAAGCAAAAAGCCTTCGGAACCTACCGCATAGAAGGGACCCTCGGCAACCCCCCCCCATAGAAGCTTGCTACAACCGTCACCGAATAGTTTCCGCTCCCTACTGGCAGATCGCAAACACATAGAAGCATCTTCGGTTTTTATTTCTTCGAAAAGAAACCAGCCCCCCACCTCCGAACATACAGTCCACTGCTCTGCGCCTTGTGCGGGGCAATAGCAATTCGACGTCCCGCACATTGGTCCTTCTCCACGGATAGAAAAAAGAAAATCGAAGATGCCCGTAACCAGAAGCAAGAGCGGAAAGAAGCTTCCGCCCGCAACAGAAGCTGCCACAACGACGACAGAAGCTACCTCGACGATCGAGCCTCTGTCAATAGCCACAGGATCAAGACCGGCTGCGTCAGTCCCGCAGCCGGCAACCACTGCGTCAGTCCCGCAGTCACAGGCCGCTGCGTCAGTCCCGCAGTCGGCACCCGTCGCGTCAGTCCCGCGACAACAGGCCGCTGCGTCAGTCCCGCAGCCGGCACCAGCTGCGTCAGTCCCGCAGCCAAGGATCATCCCGTCGACAAAGATAGTACATTCGGATCCTCCAGCGTCACCAGACGTGACAATACCGGCGCCACCGTCGACACAACAGGGCGCCGGCCTCGGCGTGTTCCAGCAACGAACACGCACATCGTCATCGAAGACGGGGCGAGCATCCAGGCTCGCCGCCGCCAAAGAAGAACTTGCGAGGAAGCAAGTACAGTTAGCCGCTGCCCAGATAGCAAGAATAGAAGCGGAACCATCCGACGACGAAGATGAAGAAACCATAGCGTCGGAAGCCGTCGAAGATTTATTCATCTGCGGCGCTACATCCGAAGACATCGTCGCTGCATTAGCGAACCGCTTCGGACGTCCCAACTCCATCGCTCTGTCAGAAATAGAGCGGCTCCGGGCACTACCACGCTTGACCGACGTGCCTCGAGACATCTGCGTGTTTGCCAACCGCATAGCCAACATAGTGGCCACGCTGCGCGTACTCAACCGCGCGCACTACATGTTCAACCCGGAGCTGACGAAGAACATTATAGAAAAATTTACACTGACGTTGCGCTACAGATGGTTCGACTTCGCGGCCACACAGAACGAAGAAGAAGCTGATCTCGTCAAGATATCAAGATTTCTCACGAGAGAAGCGGAGCTGTGCGCCCCATACGCACAGCCCGAAAACATAGCCGCAAACGTCACAATCGAACCGCCGCGGCGATACCCCATCAAGACACAGCATCGAACATTCGCCGCTGCGGAAACACAAAGAAGAAAATGCGCTGTATGCGACAGCGAAGCCCACAGTGCAGCAACCAGCTGCAACAAGTTCAAGGAAAGCGATAGTCTGGCGAGGTGGGAACTCGCTAAGAACCACAATTTGTGCTACCGATGCCTACGATACAGATCGAAGACGCACACCTGCACGAAGAAAACCTGCAATGTCGGCGGGTGCGGGCGGACACATCACAGCCTCCTACACTTCAGGAGGGACGAAAAGCAAGCAAACGAAGAACAAGAGCCCGCCATAGTCGCAAGCGTGCAATCGAGCCACCAGATGCGATCCTACCTGAAGCTCGTTCCAGTACAAGTCTCGGGGCCTGCCGGCACAGTACACGCCTGGGCCCTACTGGACGACGGATCCACTGTAACCCTGGTGGATGAAGAAATAGCTGAACAAGTCGGCGCCGAGGGCCCAGTAGAAGCCCTCCAAATAGAAGCGGTCGCCGACATCACAATAGAAGCACCCAAGTCGCGCCGCGTCTCTCTTACGCTGCGCGGCACGGGCGAAACACAGCAAGTTTATGCGCGAACGGTGAACAAACTCCACCTATCGCCGCAGACCGTACAGCAGTACGACATCGAAGCGTGCAGCCACTTAGAAGACATCAAGAGTCATCTAACCTATAGCCAAGCAGAGCCAAGAATCCTCATAGGTCAAGACAACTGGCACCTCCTACTAGCCACGATGACGAGAAGGGGACGGAACCATCAGCCCGTCGCCTCTCTCACACCGCTCGGCTGGGTTCTACACGGCGCAAACACGAGAGCAATGGGACACCGAGTGAACTTCCTGCAACACGAAGAGGACGAGAGCATGAACGAACAGCTGCGCCGCTACTTCGCCATCGAATCACTCGCCATCGAACCCAAACAACCCGCCTCGAACCCAGATCAACGCGCATTGAAAATACTAGAGGCCACCACAGTCCAATTAGAAGAGGGCCCCTACCAAACCGGCCTGCTATGGAGCGAGGATGACGTCAGGATGCCGAACAATTATGAAAACGCTTTGAAAAGGCTAGCAACTACAGAAAGAAAAATCGATAAGAATCCACAGCTCAAAGAAAAGTACAGCGAGCAGATGGAAGCACTCATAGAAAAGGGGTACGCAGAAATCGCCCCTATTAACAAGCACGAGGGCCGCACCTGGTACCTGCCGCACTTTGCGGTGGTTAACCCCATGAAGCCAGGGAAGGTCCGCATCGTCCACGACGCAGCCGCCAAAACAAGAGGAGTCTCGCTCAACAGTCACCTGCTCGCAGGGCCGGGGCTCCTACAATCGCTGCCCGGAGTCATGATGAGGTTCCGGCAACACAAAGTGGCGGTGACTGCTGACATAGCCGAGATGTTCATGAGAGTGAAGATGCGACCGGAGGACCGCGACGCGCTGCGCTACTTGTGGCGCGGAGACCGGCGAGACGGAGCACCCGATGAGTACCGAATGACCTCTTTAATATTCGGCTCAAGCTGCTCGCCTACGTCGGCGATCTACGTCAAGAACCTCAACGCACAGAAGTACGTGAACACTCAACCCGAGGCCGTAAGGGCTATAATAGAAAACCATTATGTGGACGACTACCTGGCCTCCTATCAGACAGAAGAGGAGGCCATAAGAACATCGCAAGAAGTACTCAGAATCCATGAAAAAGGGAACTTTCACCTACGTGGATGGGCGTCTAACTCGCCGCAAGTTCGTCAGCAAATGAGCAAGAGTGACGTCACGCCGCCGCCATCGACACACATCGCGATTGACGACGGAACGAAAACAGAACGAGTCCTAGGCCTTATCTGGATGCCGGCCACCGACACTATCGCATTCAACCTGGACATGGCCCGCATACCGCAGCAAGTACTCGCCAGTGACGCACCAACGAAGAGAGAAGCGCTGAGAATAGTCATGTCACTATATGACCCGCTCGGACTAGCCTCGCCTGTTACAACGAGGGCTAAACAAATACTACAAGAAGTCTGGCGCCAGGGCACAGACTGGGACGAACCACTAACGCCAGAATTGGCGCAAGAGTGGAGGAAGTGGATGACGCACCTGACCAGCCTAAGAGACATAAAGGTACCACGGTGCTACCCACACTACAGCGAAGCAGTGAACCTCCAACTGCACATACTGGTTGACGCAAGCGAAGCCGCCTACGCCGCCGCCCTGTACTGGCGCGCCGTGACACCCGACGGCAACATACACCTGTCGTTGATAGTAGCGAAGTCACGCGTCGCGCCGCTGCAGTGCACCTCGATACCGCGGCTGGAGCTACAAGCCGCGGTGATGGGCGCAAGGATGGCCGCGGTCGTCACTGAAGAGCACGAGCGACGACCCGACTCAAGAACCTTCTGGTCTGACAGCCGGACGGTACTGGCGTGGATACGGAACGGCTCCCGTACCTACCGCCCGTTCGTGGCGCACAGAATCGCCGCTATAGAAGAGCACACCACCGTGAACGAGTGGCGGTGGGTGCCAACCAAGATGAACACAGCCGACGACGCCACACGCAACGTACCTGCGGACTTCACAAGCAAGCACCGATGGTACACCGGCCCGGAATACCTACTCCGCGACGAACAGGACTGGCCCATAGAAGACTCGCAGAAACCCGAAAAAACAGGGGAAGAAAAAGTAAACGTCGTGGGGCAAGAAAGACGCACGAAAATGAACCTTCGCGACAGCCTGCCTGACCCGACCCGTTTTTATGGTTAAGAATCTTTATTCTCATAAGAATTTACATAAATTCACTTACATGAGAACACAATATACATTTTTAGAGTTACAATTAAACGTGCGTGCTTACATTCTATAAGATGAATAACAACCCACCTAAATTAACCATGTGGGTACTTTCATGTTTCATTCAGTACGGTAGGTTGCTATGCATCGATATTATACCAAGGACAAAGGTGCTAGGTTAGCAAATTTTACAATAATGTATGCGATAAGTGGATGCGGCATGCGTCGCCTAAATTAACATTATCAGATAAGAAAATTAAGAGTATTATTACATTACAAATTACATACATATTTTTATATTTACCCAATTTTAATTTTAATACTGTTATCATCCAGTTTTACTATATTTTGAGCTATTTATATTTTATCTTTATTTACGCTATATTATTGTTGTAATGCAATTTTACTATAAATAAAATATTTTTATAGTATTGTTTATTTTATTTTATTATTTAATATAAAACTTATTTAATTATTTCATAGATTATATGTTATATTTGGTAAGTTATATGTTACGAAGTATGTGAAACTTTAGGCGCTTTTTAAAACTAAACATAGATTTACAGTCTTTAATATCGGTTGGTAATTTGTTATATAATGCTGCACCTTCAAAAAGTAAGTTCCTTTTTCCATACCCTGTTCTTGGGGAACGTAAAACTAAGTGAGCAGCATTGCGTAATTTAATTTTCTGGACTTTGTGTTTTTTAGTAAAAGCTATCTTTGTATGGATGTCTTTTTGTAAAATTTTGCGTATTAGTAAACATGTATAATATTGATATGTTTGTGCTATGGTCATTATTTTTGTTTCCGAATATAATTTTTTCGTACTGGTAAGATATTTGTAGTTAAACAGGCATTTAATAAGTTTGTTTTGAGCAACTTGTAAGGATTTTAGATTTGTTTTAGCTGCAGTGCCCCAAATTTCGATCAGATAGTCGAAATGCGTTTTTATCAGTGAATTATAAATTAAGTATTTAACTTTCCGTGGCAGACAACGAGAGATACTGCGCAGTGCACCAGTAAGAGATGTCAGTTTAGATTTAAGTTTTTCGAGGTGTGGTTTCCACGACAGTTGTTCGTCCAGTACCAGTCCTAAATATTTTTCATCTGTTTTCCTGTGAATTACTTGGTTATCAATTGCTAGTTCTTTAAAATCACTGATCTTTTTGTTTTTAGGTTTGAAAATAATAAAACTTGTTTTTGAGATGTTTATGGTTAATAGGTTATTTTTAAACCACGCGTTAAGAATATCTAGATCTGATTGTACATTTGAAATTATAACATCAATAGACTTGCCATAATAGAATAAACTAGTGTCATCGGCGTATAATGCTAGCTCCCCCTTTAGTCCTAGATTTTGTATGTCGTTAATGTAAATTAAAAATAAGAGAGGGCCTAATATTGATCCTTGTGGAACGCCGCAGGTTATCCGTTTAGGGCTGCTTTGTTGTTCATTAATTTTAACAATTTGTTCACGATTTGAGAGGTAGGACTTCAAAAGTTGATACGCCTTGTCGGTTATTCCTAGGTTACTCAATTTGTTTAGAAGGATTTCATGGCTTACCGTGTCGAAAGCTTTTTTTAAGTCTATGAAAAGGCCTAATACAATATTTTTTTCATCTATTTTTAGTTTTATTTCCGTTACAATGTCTATTGTTGCAGCAAGAGTATTAGATTTTGTCCTAAAACCGTATTGCTTCTGGGATAGAAAATTTTTGGATTGCAAGAATTTCTCCAGACGCAGATAAATAACTTTTTCAAAAACCTTCGACACAACTGGAAGGACCGAGATTGGCCGATAGTTCCCTGGATCACATTTGCTTCCTGACTTATAAATCGGCGTGACTTTAGCTATTTTTAAGTTATTAGGAAATGTCCCTTGTTCTAGACATGTGTTGATACATTGCGTAAGTTCATCCATAATGACAGGTTTAGCACATTTTATTACTTTAGCTGTGATTCCGTCAACTCCAGAACTGGTATTAGTTTTCAGGTTATTTATTATCTCGCTAATTTCACCTTGTGTAGTCAATTTAAGCTGATTAATATTGTTGTTACTATTTGTTTGATATTCTTTATTATTTTGGTAATTTACTTGAGTAATTTTAGTAATTTTAGCTGCAAGAGACGGCCCTATTGTGGAAAAGTAAATGTTAAATTGTTCACAAATGTCTTTTATGTCCGTTACAGTTCCTATATCCGTTTGTAGAGAACCCGGGGGTGTGACGTCCTTCGCTCTGTTATTGGATAAATCGTTTATCAACTTCCACATCTTTGTAGGTTTGTGAGCGCACGATTTAAAAGCCTTGAAGTAGTAGGTATTCTTGGTATTTTTAATGCATTCTGATGTTCTTTTCCTTTCTTCATAGAGTGCAGCCTTAAGGTTCTCGTCCATACTATTAATCTTATAGTTTTGCCTTAGGTGGTCCCTTCTTCTTATTGCTTGTATAACTTCTTTGTTTATCCAGTCTTGCTTTGGTGGATTCAAAATTTTTCGTTTAGTAATTCTACTTTTGTTTAGACATGTAATTAACTTATTTTCAAGGTTTTCATAGGTTATATTGTTATTGTTCTTAGCGTCGTCCAAGTGTTTGAATAGTTGTTCATAATCAATAGCGTTATACTCTAAGGTTTTCTTTAATGGCGGTTGGTATTTCTTGACCTCGAGGTAAATTTGTTTGTGATCGGCCATTGCCGAGTCTATAAGAGCTAGATGGAAATCGTGGTGTTTAAGGTTGGAACATACGTGATCAAGTATTGATTGGGTCGTTGGGGTCTCCCGCGTGCAATATTCTTTATCAATTTTATTTAGAACTTTGATGTCGTTTTCTTGTAATGTTTGTTTGTAGTCCTTTGTGGCACGGTCAGAATTAAGTAAATCGTAGTTAAAATCCCCAAAGATTAGCACTCGTTTCTTGTTTTGCAGTTGGAGAGAGTAGTCCTCTAGGAACACATTGGAGTTCGTTCTTTCTGGTTTATACACTGTTCCAATATCTAGTGAAAACTTATCTATGTGAACCCACACGAAGTGATTTTCGTTTGTACTGTATTCTTCAATTAGATGATGTTTAATGTTATTATGCACATAAGTTGATACGCCACCACCTCTCGTATTATGTCTAAAGTTGTAGAAATGCGTATAGCCAGGTAGATGAAGTCTTTTGGCTTCGTCTTCATTCTTAATCCATGTCTCTGATAAGGCTATGATATGTATTGTTGTTTGAAATGATTTTAAAATACATTTTAATTCGTCGAATTTGCCTGGTTTCACAATGCTCCGAACGTTGGCGTAAAAACATTTTAAAGATTTTTCGTTAATTTCTATTTCCGTATAAGTTTTAACATTCTGAAACGAGATACAGCCACCAGTATTAAGTGCTTGACTTTCGAGACAGTTCCTTAGGACTTTTTTGCCTGTGATTCTAGAATTTTAGGAGCCCCTTTTACATATCTGATGCAGAGATTTGGTTCCCCATTTAAAGTGCGACGTTCCAATTCTTGTTTAAGATTTTTTAATAGATCTCGTTGGTACGGGGTCTGATCTGAGTATATCTTTAAAGTCCCCAACTGGTTGTTTTTTTGCATACGAAGAATACATTTGGCCGTTTCCTCTGATTTAAAACACACCTTGATAGGGCGGGTGTTGTTTTGTTTTGGTTTCCCTAGTCGAAAAATCCGTTGCGGTTCCGGACAGTCCTTAAAAATCATTGCGGTGATTTTTTTAACTTCCTGAGTATCATATTGCGCTTTTTCAGGTAGTTCGGATGCAGGCTCTGGAAGGCCAGCTATTATGATGTTTTTACTCCTTACGTTACGTTCTTGAAGCTCGGTAATCAAATTTTCACACGAGACGGCTACTGGGGCGGGGATCGTTTCACTGAGAGATGTCTTTATTTGTTCAATATTAGTTTCCAAGCATACCACTTTCTTATCCGTGTTGTTTATACATGTTGCGAGAGCATTGACTTCAACCTTAATTTTTTCTTGTTCTATAGTTATGCTGTCAATACTGCTGCAAATAGTATTAACTTGTTTTTTTATATTCCCAACATCTTTACAAAGTTTATTCATGTTATCTGTCTGATTTTGATTATTTAAGATTAACATAGACATCATATCACTCATCTGCTTTTTTAGATCCGCTAGTTCTGACATGATATGGTCACTGTCGTTTGAAAGTTTTCTTTTGTTACGAAACGTGATTTGTGGAGTATCCAGATCAGAGGTTGTTGACAAATTGGGTTGCGATCCGCCGAAATCCGTACTACTGCCGCATCCAGTCGGAGAGCGAAGTAAGCTCATTGTAGCTCCGTGGTGTCGTGTAGTTACTGCGCCGAACTCGTTTTGTATTTCTTATCGCAAAGTGTCTCGCAGAGCGTAGGGATATAAATACCACTAATATTGTTCAATCACTTTCGTCACTAAGGTATTAGAATAAGGCTTATTATACGTTGTCACATAAATTAATTATTTAAAAATAAAGATTATACACGTCTGCACTGCACGCTTAACCCGGCCGATTTTCTAAATGGGAACGGCTACTGAGGGCAACCGCCAGGGTGCTGCAGTTCATCGACCTCTGCCGAGGGGTCAAACACCGCACTCACTACAGTCGGACGAAAAGGAACAAGGAAGAAAATCCGAGCTGGAAAAATGCAAAGAAAATAGAACCGAAAAGGACGAGCGAGCCCGCTCTACCCAAGAAAACGAAGAAAATAAATTACAGAATAATTGAGGCGGACTGCCTAAAAAGAGCTGAACAGCTGATCGTGCGAGCGGGACAACAAGCGTCCTTCCCGCACGAAATCAGGGCGCTGGAACAAGATAGAAACATAGAAAACTCCAGCCGCCTAAAGAAAATAAGAATAGAACTAGTGAACGGGACGATCCAACTCAGAAGTCGCATACAAGCTGCGACCGAAGTCGCCGCTGACATGAAAAGTCCCGCCATCCTCGACGGAGACAACTACGGAACGAGACTGTACATAGAGTACGTACATAGACAGCTGTCGCACGGCGGGGTCGAGACGACCATAAACGAGTGCCGACAGCACTACTGGATCATAAAGGTACGCCCAGTAACCAAGCAGATCGTCGGCCGGTGCCTACCATGCCGTATCCGACGCGCCGTACCTCCGCGGCCCCCGACCGGGGATCACCCGGCGTGCCGCCTCGCCCATCATCAGCGCCCATTCACATACGCGGGCGTTGACTACTTCGGCCCACTAACAGTGACAGTGGGCCGCGGAACACAGAAGAGGTACGGGGCGCTCTTCACCTGCCTGACGACCCGCGCCGTCCACCTGGAGGTGGCCGGCTCGCTCACCACCGACTCAGCGATCATGGCGCTCCGGCGCATGGTCGCGCGCCGAGGCTGCCCAACCGAGATGTGGTCCGACAACGGGACCAACCTTCGCGGTGCAGACCGCGAGCTGCGCCTGGCCATCGACACCGCTACAGAAGAGGAGGCGAGCGCCAAGGGTATCGCCTGGCACTACATACCTCCCGGCGCCCCGTTCATGGGAGGCGCCTGGGAGCGCCTCGTCCGCTCCGTGAAGACCGCGCTAGAGGTGACGCTGCACGAGCGTCATCCCACCGAAGAGGTCCTCACGACACTGCTCACCGAGGCTGAGTACGTGGTGAACAGTCGCCCGTTAACCCACGTACCAGTCAGCGCCGAGGACCCGGAGGCCATCACCCCCAACCACTTTCTCCTGGGGGGCTCCGCCCGGGTCCCTACTCCGGGAACCTTCGACGACCGGGACCTTGCCGGCCGCGCCACCTGGAAAACAGCACAGAGGCTGGCAGACCACTTCTGGGCTCGCTGGCTGAAGGAGTACCTGCCTGACCTTCAATACCGGCGGGAGCCACACGGTCGAGGACCAGCCCTCAAGATCGACGACGTCGTGCTCATAGCCGACAGCACGCTGCCACGAAACACTTGGCCCCGGGGGGTCGTAATTGCTACTTACCCGGGCGCCGACGGCATAGTGCGGACGGCGGACATCCGAACCAAGGGCGGCGTGCTCCGGAGACCAACTAAGAAGCTCGTCGTGCTCCCGACGGCACCATCGACAGCACCATCGCCTGCACCGAATCAAGAGTAACGCCTGCAGCGATACACGGCGGGAGAAATGTGCAGGACGATGCAAACACACCGATACAGCAAGACAAACATGATTATAGAACTCTGTTAATTAAGTTAGTTATAAGTTTAAATAAATAGAAATGCCAGTAGGGACACGGGAAATAGGTAGGTATAGGAGATAGGTACAGGATAGTAAATAGTAAACATCGCATCCCCTCCTAAAAAAGCTTAGGAAATAGTATCCCCACTCAGACTCTCTTTCGTAGACTTCCTTGTCTCTCCCTTTAATATCACTCCTCGTTCCTTCACTGACTTGATCCATCCCCCCTCTTACACGACCCTTCCGGTCAGCGAGTTTGGTCGCCTCGGACCTCTCGCTCACTCCGACCTCTCTGTCCAACGCCTAGGCGCACACCTCGTCGCTACCAGGACCAAGTCAGCCCCACTCCTTGCACGACTCCCTCCATTTTTGTATAGCTGTCTCCCTCTCGTAATTTACCTTCTCTCTCACGCATATTTGCCGTCTCCCTCTCCAAGTCCCTGTCTCTCCTACCAAACCATAGCCTCGTCCGGACACCAACTAGGTCCGTCCCCCAAAACTGGAATATTAATAGGCCCCAGATCGATAGAAATTGTGACAAATCGTGGAAGCAAATCAAGAAATAGGGAAGCAACCAGTAGCAAGCAAGAAGCCTTCGGAACCTACCGCATAGAAGGGACCCTCGGCAACCCCCCCCATAGAAGCTTGCTACAACCGTCACCGAATAGTTTCCGCTCCCTACTGGCAGATCGCAAACACATAGAAGCATCTTCGGTTTTTATTTCTTCGAAAAGAAACCAGCCCCCCACCTCCGAACATACAGTCCACTGCTCTGCGCCTTGTGCGGGGCAATAGCAATTCGACGTCCCGCACAAATTCCTTTTTCGAATTTTAACAATTATTTAGTTTAACTAATGAAATGATCAAACAACAGGCCCTAAGTGTCTTATCCCAGTGTTAAATTCATGAAATGTAATGACAATAATAATTATGGCACTTCGCATAAAGATTTGACGGTTGCCTATTGTATGTTGACTTCATGTTGACTAAGTCATTATTACAAATTATTTCCCTTAGCTGTCTTTACAACGCAAGTAACAAGGGTGTTAAAGGGGTCATTATTGCAATGGCGTTTGTCCCAGTTCCAGTCCGAATTCCTCAGTTTTTGATTGAGTACCTAAGTAAATGCTTTTTTTACGACATTTTACGTGTTTAACTCAATTTACTCGATTTTTGAATTAAATCACTTTCGTCCTCACCGTGGGATTCTAGAAAATTCGTTAATTCCCCAGAAATGCAACAGGTACTCGTAATTCGTGACGATTTTTTCGTTTATTTTTAGCTAAACCTAGATCTTACGATGATGATGGTTTTTCAGGTGATGGGCTGGGGTCTGACGCAGGAGGACGGTGGCCCGTCCCAGGTTCTTAAGTACGCGGAGCTGGCTCCAGTGCCGCTGGATAAGTGCCTTAGGGAAATTAACCCTGCCTTCACTGTGTACATCACCAGTGATAAAATTTGCGCTGGCAATGCAGGTAACTCACAATATCTTGACATAGATGAATCATTTTGGCATAGCCAGGAAATGAAAGATATTGACTAAGTAGCACTGTGACCGCAGTTATAATATGTATGTATTTTTTTTATTTATTATTCATAATATTTAAAAAATTACAAGGAAATTGGCTTAATACAGCGAATGGGAACCGTAGGTATGCGGTTTATTTGTCACTGCCATCGCTCAGTACCTACTATTAAACTTATAATTAATTTAAATAAGAAAAACTAAACTAATTGCCATTTTCATGACCAACCTGCAAATACATATGTTTAAGGATTTTTTTACATTTTAGAGGATTGTTTTGATTCTTATCATACTCACAGGAGGGTATACTATTTAATATTAATGGGAGAAGGAACTCCCACGTTCTTGCCATAAACATTATTAGATGCTGGGAGTACGTACCTTTGCAAGTAGGAAATAAGTAGCTTCGTAACTGGGTGCCTCTATTTATTTTTTTCAATTCATCTACATTTTGAATTTGATCGCAGGTTCGGGCGATATTAAACTTATTATATAACTAATAACATTACAATATTTTAACAATTCTTTATCATTATTTTTACACTTCTTTCTAATAGACGTAGGTACAATAGTTCTTAGCAGCCTTAGTTGTAAATTGTAAATATTTTCAATATAGGTTTTATATGTCCTACCATAACTACTAAGGCTATAGGTAATGACAGAGTCCGCAAGTGCCATGTACAACATTCTCAGGGTGTTATAAGAAAGTTAAGGTTTCAGTATTGACAATTTGGCGAGTACAGCTCTAAGATTTCGGCAAACTGGTCTATGTGTGGACGCCAGTTTAATTTATTGTCTATTACTAGTCCGAGATAAGTGTGTTGACTGACCAATTCTAATGGTTCACATTTACAAATGTTTTTAGTTTTATCACAATGTAGATATAAATGGCTGTGCAACATGACACTAGGATTGGTGCAGGCTCTCTGATGGGCAGAATAAATATGCATCAATTTAGTTTTTTGGTAATTGATTACTAGACCCACGTCATGGGCCCATTTACTGAGCAGCTTAAGGTTAGATTGCACTATTCTTTCCGCCTTGTGAATATCTTTTTGCGCTGTGAGTAGACATGTGTCGTCAGCAAATTGGTATACTGACCCTTCTGTAAATATATTATTCACGTACATCAGATATTCAGTCGGTCCAAATATAGAGCCTTGGGCCGTGCCTCTTTTCGTTAGAATCATGTCACTGCACTCGTCACCTATCCTAACAGTTGTAAAGCGGTTTGAGTGGTCTAAAAAAGTCTAAGAGGGGACCTTGAATACCACTTCTATATAAAGTATTGCATAGTGTGTTGTAGTTTAGGGTATCAAATAATAATATGTGCTGTGCCGATCACGAATGATTGGGATAAGGGCAAGATGGTGATGATCTGAATTACCCCCCTCTGCCACCAGGTCAGGCGCTTTGCATGGGCGACAGCGGAGGAGGACTCGTATTAATTGAAGACTCGTCCTCCCCCGTGCCTTATCTTCGCGGCGTAGCGTCCGTCGCACCAAAAAACGAACATGCTTGTAGTGTAGGTGCCATCACTGGATTCACTCACGTGCTTGCCCACCGCGCGTTCCTGCTGGAACAGGTGCCGCAGCTGGAGCGGGACTGCCAGCAGCGCTACCCTGCTGCCAGAGTGGGAAACAAGAACTGATGTCTCTAGTCCACACGTGCACGACTATCCGGAACGATCGTCACTTGCTATTGCTACTTTACCAAGCTTGACGTAGCTGAATTTATAATCGACCAACGAAGAGTAAATGTGATATATTAATTCTACATTATTGTATCTAAAGTATTCACGGATGTGTGAAACAAAACAGCCGACTACAACTGAAACTCGTTTATTCTTACTAAAATTTTATATCAATATACATACTTTATAGTTTAAGTTTTTTTTATTGTCATTTGTAATATAATGAAGAATCGTTAGTTAATGTATGTTCGATGTTTAATTTCACTGTCCATTATTGGGTATATTGGGTAAGTTTGTATGAACAAAATTTGTGATTATATTTTCAGTGGCCACGAATGTTTTTTTTTTAATTGTTTAGAGGACCTCTTAATACACATAATATAAAATTATTAGTTTAATAATATCGAAGTCAAACTTTTGCGTCAAATAAGAATATTAAAGTAGAGGACGAACTTTTATTGACAGACCACCTACTTACTGAAAATGAGGTTCTAACCATTGAAACTATGGATTTCTCCAAACACTCTTATGCCAAGCTATGTATATTGTATTAAAATAGCAGTCCAGAATCAAATTCAAAAGATAAATTATTCACCAGATGTTTCCACCTTTAACCCAATTTAAAAACGAAAGAAAACAAATTAGTCGGTAGGGATAACCACAGACAACGGCTTTTAATGCCGACCTAAGAGCGGAAATTGCCTCAAAAAAGGATAATTGAATAAAGACAACCTGTCACTGTCAGATGGCATGAAAATTTGTTTTGGTACGTATTCTTGTTTAAATTCCAATTTGTAAAGTTAGAATGGAAATAACTCGTTCATCCAAGCATACTAAGATGATTATCGATCACTTGTTCTATAATTTGCTTTTTATGTGATGAATTGCAGGAAAAATCCGGTTCTGAAGCCCTTTGTTTTATAGTTTTTATTTTCGGCACAGAAACAGCAAAGCCTCGTTGCAATGGCTTTGTTCAATATGTTTAACCAATTGGTGAACAGGATTGGACGAGGCTTCGTCGTGATGTTAATTGACGAGAACCAGGTATGTTTATAACCACCGACAAAAAGGCGTTAAGGTTCACGTACGTATTGCGTGAATCAGTTCGGGACGTTTTAAAAAAAAAAACTGGTTATCTTTATCTTTATCTTATTACCACGAGAGTTGAACTCAAGCACACAAAAACACTGCCAGCGCCACACGCTTGGCGTTCGCCGCAAACACTGCAAGACGCAGCTATACATTGGAATGAGATGGAAATACACCGTGCTCACTCTAAGATATATTTGCGTCCTGCAGTGTTTGCGGCAAACATCAAGCGTGTGTGGTTTTAGTCCCGTCAGAGCGAATAAAACACATTTTAGCGTGTGCAAATGGCAGACTTAATGCCTTAAGGCATTCTCTACCAGTCAACCAACTGGGCCAAACAGAAACAAGACAAAGGTTGGTGCTTACTTTAAGAAATCAGCTAAACGTAAA
This sequence comes from Acleris laterana, assembly GCA_963966035.1. Classification (NCBI taxonomy): domain Eukaryota; kingdom Metazoa; phylum Arthropoda; class Insecta; order Lepidoptera; family Tortricidae; genus Acleris; species Acleris laterana. Next base: position 1,562,964 of record OZ014445.1, read on the forward strand.
TTATAGTATAATTCTGTAATCAGTATAACATAATACAAAAATATTGATTTACATATATAAATCCAATAATATATTTTTTTTTAATCAAATTTATTAATTAATGAACCTTCAGGTATTTTCATAGTTATATTGTTTGGTACAAAGTACGTCTATATCGCATTCGAATTTGACTGTACGTGTTCTAAATAATTAAAAAAAAAATACAATAAACATACTTGCCTACTATAAGAACATTATGCAGAGACTTAATCCTGTATATAATAAAATTAGACATTGCAAATTACTTTGATTTTCCAGGAAAACTAGTAACTAGCGTAAAGTGAAATCCGTTTTCTTACAATCCCTACGAACCTAGGGGTCTAAATAGTGTAGTTCCTCAGTCCTTCTAGTGGTATTATTTTACTGTGCTGAAAATAATTCCTCTCTAATTAAATAACTCAATAATGAGGCCAGCAGCAATGAAAAGGAGCTCGACTCATTGTTTGAAGCGCCCTGGGGGGTTATTATGACGAGTGTAAGGGACAGAGCTATGGCAGTTATATAGCTCTGTCATTTTCTCTCAGAGTAAACAGAACTGCATTGCTATGTCATAATAACCCCCCTGTACTGGAATTAACTTGGATTTCATAGCAATCTGCCTGGGTAATGAAAAAGCAGTAAAACCGAATCAGAACTGTCGCGTAGATGAGAAAAGTTCAGCAGGTCAGGTCTTAAAAATACAGCAAACATGTCGTAAACTAGTTTCTATCCGCGGTTGCCTCCGCGTGAAACTTGTTTATATCGTAGCTCCATACAAATGTTCACCCCCTATTTCACCCCCTACGGGATTTCCCAGGATTCATACTATATTTGCACCAAATTTCACCTGTATCGGTTCAGCGGTTTAAGCGTGAAGAGGTAACAGACACAGAGACAGACACACTTTCGCATTTATAATATTAGTATGGATATACCCATCATGGGCAGTGCTCATCGGGTCGCCACTTTCCCGAACATATGGTTGAGAGAGGCGATGGCTGAGATACGCATCATACTCGTGAACGGGTGCTGTTTGTGGGGTCCGGTCTGCTCACGTTTGCAAGGACTTTTTTTTACTTAAATAAATTATTCTAGTTACAGCTTTTGACGTAGAGACCTCGTCGTGTTGTTCTCAAAGATTTTTTACGAAGTTTAAGGTTTATTGACCTTACATTTGTAAAAAAAATATTTTTTGGTACTCTTAAGAATTTATTATTTATTACTTTATTACCTAATGTAACTTACTTTACTTAATGTAACTTAGTTTTAAGTACTATGTTATTATGATTGAAAAAAATGACCTTCTGCTGGAGTTTCTTGCGGCGCTTCTTCTCCGCAATGATGGTCTTGTCCGAAGCGCTGGTCGACTCACCCTATATTACCGACGTGTAAAAGAGCCCTCATGTGGCCTATTTACTGAATAAATATTTTGATTTTTGATTTTTTTTTTGCTCCAAAACGTATGAATTTTAGTAATATAATAATAAAATGGGTCGGGCAAAAGGCAACCTCTTCTTTCAGAGCTGATATCTCTTAAACGGGTCTACAGATTCTCTTAAAATCTCGCTAAAAACCATTGAGTTTAAACTAGCTTTCTTTTAAAAAAAACTGGACACAAATCAGTTTATCCGTTTTGGGAGCTACGGTGCCATACACATACAGATGCTCAATTTATGACACTCCTCTTTGTTGTCAAAGGTTCAAAATAATAATTATAGAACTGTTATTACTATGGCAACGCTCATTATACAATTGTTTCCACACTTCGGTTACGTAATAGGTGGTATTTTGATACCGTTAACGATATCAATATTAGCGGCTACGCGAATAATTTTCATAGTATAAAACCAAGTCGCTTCCCGCTGTCTGTCTGTCCCTATGTAAGCTTAGATCTTTAAAATTACGCAACGGATTTTGATGCGGTTTTTTTTTAATAGATAAAGTGATTAAGAGGAAGGGGGTTTGTGTATGAATAAATTCTGTGTCTATGTACGCGTGTTACAGAAAACTCACATAAACCAAAGCGAAGCGAGGGCGGGTCGCCAGTTTATATTAAGAGAATAACTCCTGTGGTCTTTGCAGATATCTATCGGGAAGCTTATGACCAGCAATGAACTCTTCTCGCAGTACGGTGGATTGAAACTGTAGTCTGAACAGTACTCTACCATGAGTTACAATTACTGTACTCGCTAGCGAGTCGAATGCTCTGTCCCTCGCACTCTATAAAAATACTGCGAGGTCTGCGAGGGACAGAGCTTCGACTCGCTAGCGATTACGTTAATTGTAACTCATGGTAAGGGTACAGGTGGCCTATTTCTTAACGCAATAGCAATCGCAATCGACTTCAAAGTAGGACAATTGTTTTATTTTTTATGCAGACTCGCCTTCGGACTGTCAAAATGTAAACAATTGCGATTGCGAGTGCGGTAGGCAATAGCCCCTCAGGTCTAATGTCACAGTGATATAATGATCCATTTCAAGCTGTTTACAGAAGTGGAACATTTTGCTCGCGACTTGTTTAGACTATAACGAAAGAGACGTAAGAATAAATAGTACCCGTAAAGAGTCACACCAGGGTTCGGACAAAAAGTGCGGATGACGTCAAACCACTTATAGGGGGTCGGACAAAAAGTGCGGATGACGTCCAACCACTTATAGGGGGTCGGACAAAAAGTGCGGATGGCGTCAAACCGCTTATAGGATGATTTCAAATATTATTTTTGAAGAATAATGCCACTCCATGTCTTCTCGTGGATGTCGTAAGAGGCGATAAGGGAATAATAAAGGCTTGTAGTACTCTTGGGCGATGGGCTTGCAACCTGTCACTAATACACAGGTAAATCTTAGCCTGATTGTGCAAAACGTGGTTACAGAATTATCAATAACTTATTTAAGAGCGCTTGGTAACTCTGTAGCTCTGCTTACCCCACTTTGTAAATAAAGGCGTGAGTCAAATAACAATTATCACATCATTTATCAACCTCTTTATTAAATGACATGACTACTTGAAATACGTTTATAGTAAGTACGTTTTTGATTGACACATTGTCAATCAGACGAACAATAAATTGACTTCGTAAATAAACACCTGTATTATTAATTCCATGGATTTAATTACGATTTTAATACTCCTTCGTTACTGCATGTCACACGGAAGTTTAAATAGGTACAAACATCATCCTGTGTGCAAGATTAGGTACGTCAATTTTACGTCATCCGCACTTTTTATCTGACCCCTATTTCACCAACCTGACAATGACAGGTGACAGGTGACATATCAGTGTACATGGCACAGCTGATATGAATCCCGCTGATGTAAAAGCTTGTTAATTTTGTAATGTATAGCGAATTGTCACCTGTCACCTATCATAGTCAATATGGTGAAATAGGGGGCTGGTCACAACATACAATTTTAGGCTTTGTTTTTGTAAATGGTTTTTGTCAACGCTACAACATAACTTGTTAAAAAATTCTGTTTAAAAGACCCCAAATTCGCCTTTCTACATCCTTTTTATCTTTACTGTATTTTTTTATTTTATACAATAAAGTTTTTACACACACTCATACATTATACCTGTCTCTTATTGTTCTTATTCTATTTGTAATCTGGCTTTCACTCTTGTTAATGTGTAATTTGCGGCTCAGGATGACTTCACCCACATTTCTTTTTTTGTCACCTTCCTATGCCGTCCACAATTCCAAGTAGTCCACTGTCTTTATTCGTCCACATTCCCATTTTGTCACATACTTAATTAGTCCTTATTGTAGACCATAAATTATAGAGATTTAGGCGAAATATAAAGTTGTCGAAATAACAATGTGAACAAGTAAGCAAGATGACAACTCGGAAACTGTATGCACACGACATGGAATTGTGAACGACATAGGAAGGTGACAAAAAGGAATGTGAATGAAGTTATCCTGAGCCTATTTCGCCAATGTCGAGTTATTTATAGACACTGTCAAGGACTTGTTGGATATCACAGGAATGGACGATACAATTAAAAATTATTACAATACAATTATTATACAATACTATCATTTATTGTCGACCAAGTAAAATCATATGGGGTTAGCTCTAGGGAATGCAAATAACCGGTTATAACCGGGTTTAACCGATTATTTTCATACAAGAACGTCTAATAACCGGTTAAATTGCATTCCCCAGTTAGCTCCACGCCTCTATCAAATCAAATTTCCCACGACATATTGTGTCGGCGACATGTCAAGCGGAGCCGGCCGATTTCCCCCCGACATCGCACGAATTAAGCCCGTAGCGACGTCAGGCGTAATCGTGCGACTTCGCGAAACTTATGTCTACTACTACTACGTGTCGCGCTATATTGCCAGACATGTCTAGCGAAGTCCGGCAACGTCGCGCCATTTTACCCGACGTCTTTGGCTACACGTGTCGCGCGATGTTACCAGACATGTCTATCGAAGTCCGGCAACGCCACGCCACTTTACCCGACGTCTTTGGCTACACGTGTCGCGCGATGTTACCAGACATGTCTAGCGAAGTCCGGCAACGCCACGCCACTTTACCCGACGTCTTTGGGTACACGTGTCGCACGATGTTACCAGACATGTCTAGCGAAGTCCGGCAACGCCACGCCACTTTACCCGACGTCTTTGGCTACACGTGTCGCACGATGTTACCAGACATGTCTAGCGAAGTCCGGCAACGTCGCGCTACTTTACCCGACGTCTTTGGCTACACGTGTCGCGCGATGTTGCCAGACATGTCTAGCAAAGTCCGTCAACTTCGCGCCACTTCATCCAATGTCGCTGGCGACACGTGTCGTAGGACATTGGTCCCCTAATGTATCCGTGGCTTTATTATTTATTTTAAATCACCATATTCTCAAACTACCGTATGTCTATACCTCTTTTGTCAGTCAAAAGTATGATGCCGTGGTGGAACTCTTAATACCACTTTGTCGCCACTCGGCTGTTAAAAGTTCCACGTTTGCAAAACTGGAGTTTAATGCAGTCGTATACTTTAGTTCTTTAAATAAATGCAACTTTGGCGTCAATTGTTACATAGTTTGAGGCAATAATGACGACTTTCTCGCAAACTAAGGTTTTATTCTCTTGAAAACGGCTCCCTGTCAAACGCTTACTCGACATATAAAGCGGGGAAGCTAAGAATTCGCATGCCCTTAAATGTAGTTCTTTACGGTATGGGACAACTTCAACTCGCCGGATAACAGTTGCGTCGAGTTCAAGAACGAGTTGTAATCGGGAGAAAATATTTTAAGTATGGAAACATGATGGAAACGCGCCGCAACTAGAGATGGGCAACGGGTAAATACACAGTTTATATAACCACAGGGTATATTATCAATGAATCAATCAAATCATTTATTTCAGACATAGTCCATAGTGTTAGTTACAAACTATTTAGCCGGGTCGGTATGGGCCGCCCTAGGCGTACTTTTTCGAGTCAAATCGGTAAAATACTGGAAAAGGGCCGAATCTTAAGTACCCGAAACCGACGTGCGTGCATGACTCGATGTATGAATGTGGAAGAAGCGAAAGAAATTTGTCAAGATCGTAGCAAGTGGAAAGAAGTGGTCTCTGCCTACCCCTCCGGGAAACAGGCGTGATTTAATGTATTTTCTAATCGCGATTAGAAAGGGACTAGAGGTGACAGTTTTACCATATACTTACGTCAAAGTTCATATGAATTGACAGCTATTCCGATCTCTAACTAAACGCGGTGTATAATTTTTCAGTCTCTGCTGTTGTTTTTATAAGTATGTCATATCAAAACTACGTCCATGGTTTTTTAAGTATCGTATGTGAGTATGGGACACGGAACTTTTTAAGTCTCAGCTGTTAATATAATTGGAAAATGTTACAAAACAATTGAGTCCATTCAGGTCGAATCTTTATAAATTTTCCATCGATCAAATATATTTTTATCAATTATGAATGGCCCAAACAGGCGGCTCCCCGGGATCGACCCGGACAACAATGATTTTTTTATCGAGTTTCCGTAACGATAGCAATAGACGGGAGTCCGGAAATTGGGTGACATTATTTTGGGGATTCGAGCGTCTCCATCGAGAATGGGGAACGGATTAGGAATAATGATTTCTTTATGTCCCACTGGGAAAAGTTGGGGTTATTAATAATATTGGTTATATAATGTATGGATAAGACACGCGATTTCGAACTCATAAAAATATTTATTCTCTTCCTCCTATTTACAAGAAATCAATTTAAAAAAAAATATGTTCGGTCGGCCAAAAAAGTGGTGTACCGTCTTGACAAAAGTTTCTGTGAGATCTAATTATCGATAAGGTTGACACTTGTCACTGTCACCGAGTTTTAAATTCGTTTAGTATGGCGTTTGTATATTTATGATGTATATGCGTAGGTATATATGTATATAAGTTTATGTATTTAATTGTTTTTATGTTTATTAATTATTTTTTAATTTTATTGTCTTTGTTAGTATTAATCACAAGGTCTAAAATTTTGTTAACGCCGTTTCTGTAAACTTTGTTTTGTACTAAATAATGTCTGCCGCATTCTGCTTTCTTATTTTACTCAATCACCCAAAGGTTAGCTGGAAGAGATCCCTTAAAGGGATAAGTTCGCCTTTGTACATTCTAACTCTGTATTGTATATTAGATTTTCTGTTTTTTTTTTTGTGTACAATAAAGTGTTTACATACATACATACATACATACATAACGTATCTTACAATAAAATATCATTGATCTTAATACAGTTTTCAAAGTTAGGCATTTTAAGGTTATTAATTGTATGTTAGTGACATCTGTCACCGTTGGAGATTCTTGCGGCGCTTCTTCTCCGCAATGATGGTCTTGTCCGAAGCGCTGGTAGACACCCTATATTATTATTACCGACGTGTAAAAGAGCCCTCATGTGGCCTATTTACTGAATAAATATATTGAATTTTGAATTTGGAATTTCGTTACAGGGTTGGTACGGTTTGAATAATAGGAACCACATTTTGTTTTGTTAAATTTGATAATTTCAGCTCTTTTAGAGAGTGTAAATAATTAAATTTGTTTCATCACTAAGTTCTTTAATTTTTTCTCATAGGTGATGTGAAAATCAGTATGTCACAACACGGTGGCAAAATTATTTCCACTTTGGGCGTTAACAATTAAATAGTGAAGGACTACGCTCAGAATTGAATGTACGCCCTCGCCGTAAATATGTCATTTTGCTCCCTTGTGACACAATCTACTATTAATTCCCTATTGGTAAATGGATTAATAAAATGCCAATGCCCTGTCTGCCAAAGTATCAAACTCATCAGTTTGCTCGAACAGTTTCCTGCTTACAGGGCGAAATTGTATTAAAAGTTTGGAAATGTTAAAGCCGTCGTAACTTAAAGCAGGTTATCGGACAACTTCAGGCGTTTTAATAGAAAATCAACTTGCACACAGGGCTTGACTGATTAACAGTTTTAAAAAAAACCTCAATAAGCCTCGTATTTAAAATCGTAAAAGTTCTAGCAATTCTCTATTGATGTCTTCTCATAATCATATATTTAAATAAACTAAATGCAATGACCCTTCAATTTGACGAAAATAAAAGATTTGTTAATTTAAATCATTTTGTAAAAAAATTGCAACAAAATTGTCAAAAAGTTAACATGGTATGTTCACTGTGATAAGCACTGTCAAGTTAAGGGTAAGAATAAAAAAACAATCATCCATGTCGTCTTTTCTACTACTACATAAGATAGGCCAATAGCCAAGATGCAAGAAGCTATGTGATACTAACGTCCGTAACGATAGAAAACTATCACTCAAAATGTATGCGTAGACCACGAGGATTATCGTAACGCAAGAGAATGTCGTATATTTTAACGATAGAAAAGAAAAAGTTTAGTACCGTTATGCATCTATACCCCGAGGGATATCTCTATGGTTAAAAAAAATAGAGGATGACGTTTCTAAAAATTCAAATTTTGACACATTTCAATTTCCCGAACACAGTTCCGAATTGTGCCAAATGGCACTAGCGGCAAAAAAGTGCGACTCACTCGTATTGACACTGGCCAGTAACAAAAAGTGAAGTAAAACGCGTCGTCCGACTGAATGGTGATTGGGTGTGAAGTGGATGGGCGCTGGACGTAACGATTTCACGCAGACCGCGCGTCAAGTAAACGCAATCTACTCGCTTTAGTCTGTGGTTCAATCATTATTGTAGAGTTGGTTTTGTAAGATCTGCAATACTCGTGCTTTGTGAAAATAAAACATGCATTAGAACGTTTTAGTGAGACTTTTAGGGTTTAATTTTTTTTGTTATAACCACGGCCCGTAATTTTCATGCCGTTGACGTAAAAATGACGTCACGCTACCTACATATAGTATGATTCCAATTAGTATTTCTACATAATCATTTGTCAACCTCTTTAGTTGACCGGTATCGATGAAATAATTAGTAAATGACGTTTAACTAACTGTGACTATTGTCACTCAAATAAAGAACAGATTGTCAAATTATTAAATAATTCATACGTATGGTCCTTAGATTTTAATAGTGTCTTAGTTATTGTTTACATTTGCTATTGTTACAGGAGTTCTGCAACAAACATCCGTTTTTAATCGTAAACGACAAAAACGATTATTGTACTAATTGCCATCAAAATAAAACATCAATAATCAGCACTGTCACAAAAAATATGCGGACAAATAAACATAAGTATTGAAAAAGAAGAAGGAAATTTAACAAAAACGTTTACGTTTTATGTATCAAGTAGGTATTTATTTTTCTACGCGTCAATAGATTACTTGGCTCTGTTGTACATGATTAAATGATTGACGTTAATAATTACAATAAAACAATTTGAAATCATACTCTATGTAGCGTGACGTCATTTTTACGTCAGCGGCATGAAAATTACGGGCCCTGGTTATAACGCTGTAGAAAAAATTGGGTAGGGTAAATCGTCAATAACTGGCCACTTGAGAAAATTGCATTTACTGCCGCACTCAGAGACGGCAATTAAATTTAATGCTTGTTTAGTGACGTGTTGTCTTATTCTATTGCTATAGCAAAGAATGTGACAGCAGCAACTTCAATCACGCATTAAATTAAATTGACGTCTCTGAGTGTGACAGTTTGTTATCACTGTTATCAGCCACCAATTTTATATACAGGACGCTGTTCGTAAAGATACTTTGACAGTACTGTAGTCAGGACAATCTTGGATCTTATTCTACATTAATCGCACAAATCTAAATATATAAAAGGAGAAACTGACTGACTGACTGACATATCAACGCACAGCCTAAATGGCTAAACGTGGGCACTTGAAATTTGGAAGGGACGTAGCTTAGGTACCGTAGAGGTGCACTAAGAAAGGAATTCCCGAAATTCCCACGGGAACCTCAAAAAAATGTTTTGCCCAACGAAGTGGACACGGGAACAGCTAGTATCAGTATATATGGTCAGTTACTGAAGGTGGTAAGTAATAGACGGTTTACCTTATATTGTTTTCTTTAGTCAGTCAATGATGTGTCCTTAAACTGTTTCTACAGGGGTTAGTATCCTTATTTAACAATAGAGTCCGAGCAGCAAGCGGTGACACAAAATAATAATTTTGCATTTGATTTAAAACCTAGTCGTAGAAAAAGTATTGTATGCAACGCTGTATAACTCAAAAGTCAAAAAACACTCGTGGCGTCTTCCTTTACGATGAAACACACGCCACGTCTTTTTTGACCTCTCTTATACAAAATCAACATGTTTAATGTTTGTTGATTTAAAAGTTTAAAATAAAAATACTTAGTACTAAAACACCACCCTAACTGAATAAGCACTAACATTATCAAGAGTAACGATCCTGGCAGAACAAACTTCATTGCACTTAACAGGTACGAGTATCTAGATAAATGCTAGGTTCATTCCGCCATTTATTTTCCCTGCTAAGTCCACTGAAAACCTAAATGCAGTGGGCTATTCTCTAAGCTGAGGCCACGAGTGTGGGTTCTGTACAAATACAATTTAATTTTATTTATGTACACACAGCAACACATCTAGCTATACACTTCAGAAATCTGAAATATTGCGTGAAAGAGAGTCGCACTAGAATCGAATGTTGTTGACATAATACACATATATACATCTCTTTCTTTTTCTCTCTGCTCCGTCTTTAATGGTTAGTTAGGTGTGTTGTTGTGTGTACAGTGACGGTGAGAAAAGGTTCGTCACTTTCGAATCTATTTCATTCTATTAAGGTCCAAAAGTGACGAACATTTTCTTACCGTGACTATACGACGATTGCACCAAATATTATGTATTTAAACTAACGACCCGCCCTCGCTTCGCTTCGGTAGCCGATCCTTCCTCGATAAATGGGCTATCTAACACTGAAATAATTTTAAAGATCAAGTGAGGTCTTTGCAATGATTTACACACTAGACCATTGTTTTCCTATTAAGTTTAAGATGAAATAACTATTAATTATACGTTATTTTTGAAAACGTTACTTTATCACGTTTTTTACGTTTTATTACGTTACGTTACGTTATTTTATCCATTAACCTACCGCCAAACAGCAGTGTTCGCATTGTTGTGTTCCGGTTTGGGGATAAGACAGCCGGTGAAATGACTAGCATAGAGGCATTCCATCTTAGCCTCAGGGTTGGCAACGCATTTGCAGTCTTAGGATTGCATTGCAGTCTTGTGATTGCGAATGTCTATGGGTCACAGTTTCCACTTACCATCAGGTGGCCTGTGTGCTCGTTTATCTACTCGATGCCATAAAAAAAAAAAACACGCTTTGTGAATATTTTTGAGGTTATGTGTCAAACAGTACTAATTTGTTTACATCGTTCACAAGTTCTATTGACGGCGAACTTATTTCAGGTAGTCAAATAATCTAAACCCGAACCAAAACCTGCCTGTGAATTCGACAGCGGTGTTAAGGAATAACACAAGTTCATACAAATAAACTGGTGCTAAAACAGAAACACCCTTTAAACGTGCAACACTACGTTAACTTTCGTCTGGTAGCTTAACTTGAAAGAGGAACGATAAAACGAAACTATGTTTGGAATGTAGATAGCTCATACAATGGATTAACACATAGGCTACTTATTATCCCGGAGCATTTAAAAGTTTTCGAGGGAATAACCATAATCGAAATCTGCGCGGACGAAGTCGTGGGCAGAAGCTAGTCATTTTACAAGTCAGTTTTTTTTTTTGTGGCATAGAGAAGACAAACGAGCACACAGGCCACCTGATGGTAACTGAAAACTGTGACCCATCGACATTCGCATTCACAACACTGCAAATGCGTTTTATGCCAATCGCGTCACTGGTATGACGTGATACGAAAAGTCACGTGGTCTACCAGTGACGTGATTGGTTTAAAAACGAAACGAATACAAACGCTAGTTAGGGTAATGCATCTTGGCAAGGGGCTCTGAAAAATTTCGCTAAAATAAATTGAATGAATGTCATCTGTGTATTTAAACGCCCACGACCTTACAAATTACTTTTTTTTAACATATATTTTACAGTATTTATATCAATTGTTACCTGTCACCGTTTATACATATTCTTTCACCTTAGTAGAAATTCACGCTTCGGTCACTATTAGAATTAAGTACCTACTAGGTCGCAAAATTACCGATTCGCAAAATTACCACATCGCTTTTAGCGTACATCTCATAATGTTAGTCGCAAAAGCTACTTTCTTTGCGTTACTAGGTAGGTTAGGTTCGTCAGGTTACTTCAAATGCCCGAAGGGCAAATTACCTAGAAATCGGAGCACCGCCATGCGGGTCTCCGTCGACTGTACTTAGACAATGATAAAATGAAAATACCACTGTGGTCATTTTGCGAGTCGGTCATTTTACGATCCCGTCATTCTACTAGTGTCCCACAAAAACCCGGATCAATTGTCAGCATAATAAAATGTAGCTTTTTCATACATTATCTTACTACTATCTAATTCTATGAGTTATCCCAGGGTATAAGCTATCTCCATTCCAAATTTCATCCAAATTCGTCAAGCCATTACAGCGTGAAGGAGTAACAAATTAACACACACACAAACTTTTGCATTTATTATATTAGTAAGATTACTATTTGCTATTCTACAATGTACTTGTCGTCGAGTACTTGCTGTCTGTGGCATACCCCCCCCCCCTCCCCACGTTCCGTATCACGTAGCCGTACATGATGAAACTTGAGCCCGCACTTACGTTCAATAAAACAACATTGTTGCTGTTGTGTTCGTGTTACTTTATCCACTTAGCGAAGTTGCCAGGGAATAGAAGTCAGGGAAAGGAATGTGTTAAAAGATTAATATTTTATTGTGGTAAGACCTTGTGCAGGGCCCACTATAGTCTGTGTCACTGGATGTTGGCAAAGATGTAAACAAATTAGTACGATTTGACACATAATCTTAAAATATTCAGTTAAAATGACGCATAAAAAATAGAATATCAAAGTTGTAATCAAGTGTACAAATCATTGCAAACTTAATCTTTAGAAGGACGTGATTATGGATTAATAAGGATAAATTGGTTCATTTGGTTTTGTTTACATCTTTGCCAATCAATTGACACAGACTATAGCGACAAGTAGTGATCGCAGTGTTGATTTTGGGTGTGGATATAAGACAATCGTTGAAATTACTGACATAGACACTGTCATCTTAATACTTAGGTTTCACGACGTATTTTGCAGGGTTAGAATTGTAGTTTTAGTGCATGTCGGTCTCAGATCCCACTTAGGTATAAAACGGCCTGTGTACTCGTTTGCTTTCTGGCCAAAAAAAAAAGAAAGTTTGCTGGGTAGTTAGCAAGTTCTTTGCAAAAAACGCCTTTGTCTCGTCACATACACATACATACCCTCACGCCTGTAATCCCAGTGTGGGGCAGGCAGAGCTCTACAGAATCACCTACAACTTTAAAAACTTGTAGATAATTCTATAGGGTGCGTATCTACTCACATAACTTTTTAAGTCCTATTATCGGAAGTCCGAAAATGTTTCTCATACCATTTTACATCATAATGATCACTCTTCATACTCTTAATTTTTTTTTTTAGTACTAACCATCGGAACTCATAATCATCTGAATTCATAACGCCAATATTAATGAAGCCGTACACTTTTCACATAATTTCTTAAATATCTTACGTGTAATAAGGTTAGGTTAGGTTAGGTTAGATTTATAAAAAATCTCAAAAAGTAATAACTTCTTTAAAAAAAATGCATTATGAATTGCGATAATTATGATTTCAAATGTATGAACAAAAAAGTATGAGGAAAAAAATTATGAAAGTTATTATTATGAATACAAATCGGTAGGAAAACAAAAAATAGGAATAAGAATTTTATGTGAGTCAATATGGACCCAATTCTATAACCTCATTTTATCTCGTCAATGTTACCATAAACGACAAGTAACAAAATCAACACCGTTACTAAAATTAACCCCCGGATATAGTTTAAGCGTAGTTTTCACCGAATTAATCTGCGCTCGAATGCAGCTCAGTGACCCGGAAACTTTGAACAGCCATTGTAAACCTCGCCTTAATTAATATCCAGTTCCCGCTTTGATAAGCCAAAAATAAGTACTGCTACTGCACTGCTTTGTTAACCCCTGACGCCAAAAGAGGGGAGGTTTTTTAAAGCTAGAGGAGGCAAACGAGCTTAGTACGTGCTTACTATAGTCGGATTTTTATTCCCACAGAAAAAATGTAAACAATCTCAAAGTTTGGGCCAGCAAGAAATATAATACTAAGTTAACATTTCGCTCGAACCGTGATATAAAAACAAATTTGAGATATAATTGAAATTAAAATAGCATTCATGAGTCTCTGGAAAGCGATTACGGCGGGAGCACGAATGGTGAAGCAAAGCGAGTGAAAGTAACGTCTCAAATTTTTCAAGCAGCCTTCAACTTGTTAACACGGGTGTATCGAGTCAATGATACCAGTGCAATAAATAAAATATGCGTACAAAAACGGTTTTCACGTTTTAAATTAATACAACAAAGAGTTTATATCAAAATGAAGTTTTCCATCAACAAATTAAATTCTTTAATCTTGATTACAATGTATGGTTTTTTAATGAAAGTCGATTTCTTATAAATGTGGAAAGTAAAAATATTTTAAATACTGAAAATGTTTTTCGCTAACGGCAACACTTTTGTTTACATTTTTTCTGTGGGAATAAAAAAACTACTTTAGTTAACGGCATGTACAAGTATGTAAGTAGTGAATTTATTTTAACTTGCATGCAATTTCATTCAGGCAGGCATGCCTGTAGTTGTTTGAGCGAACGAACTATACTCTAACTGGTATCGTTTTATTTGCCAAGCCGCTTTTGTTTGTAACTGTAAACATTACAGGATTTATTCCAGTACCATCATGTGGAACCCTATAGGTTAGTTAGGTTAGGTTAGTTTTAACAAAAATCCTGAAATATTTACAGTTACGTAAAAAAAAGCTGGTTGGCAAATAAAACATTTAGGGGTGTTGTTTGATCAGTAGTGAAACTAACTACTCGTAATTTTTAAAATTTGAAAATAGAATCGAAAATTTGAAGGAATCTCAAGGAAATGTGGCAAATTTTCAATACTTTTTTCGAATTTTAACAATTAGTTAGTTTAATAATAATAAATATAAGGGGACAATCTCACACCAATTGACTTAGTCCCAAACTAAGCTCTAGGCTTGTACTATGGGTACTAGACAACGATATAAATACATATATAGAGAAATATATACTTAAATACATTAGAAAACATCCATGACTCAGGAACAAATATTCACGCTCATCACACAAATATCTGCCCTTACCGGGATTCGAACCCAGGACCGCTAGCTTCGTAGGCAAGGTCACTACCTACTAGGCCAACAACAGGGCCTTAGCCAAATATATTTTCGCTAAAAGGCAGAGAACCCTAACCATTTCTCCCCATTCGCCGCCAACCGCCAATGTCCGCAGATTCCCTGGCACAGTGTAAATCTGATTTAATACAGCTAAATCAAGAGATATCGGCGTACAGTCGCGCACAATGGTGTATCTGAGATGTATCGCTCGTTAACGCCAGCGGAGGACCGCTTGATTTATCACCCTCACAGCACATACACTACACAGACTTCCGCATTATAATATCTAAGATCATCGCCAGGGGTGTGATTCTCTCAAACACGCGGTCGGTCGAACGAATTAGTGAATGTCGCAGCGGCGAGTTTAAGTAGTCCCGTCAGAGCATACAATATTCATTTCAGCGCGTGCATGCTCAATTAGGCAGCCTTTAAAGTCGAGTCCAGAATTAGGCGAACTAACTTGACAGTTCATTGTACACTAATGTTGCCACAGTTTGGCTAGTGCAGTCAATATCGATAGCTAATCGAACACATAACGGATTTGGAATTATCATCGACGATATATAGAGTTTGTCTCTATCGCACTGTCATATTTGCCAGAAAGAAATAAAATGTACCGCTCTAGCCCGACAGAAGCCATGTAAAAGGATTACAATGGCCTGTTGTAATAAAAGCGTCATTTTTGTATTTCATTCCTAATTTGAGGAGTAAGTATCGTAAATATCCGCTTTAAACCGTACATCCTTCAGATCATAGTATATCATAAAAAATGCTGTAGTTCGTCCCTATTTGGCAAGTATGTACGAGTGTGAAAGTGGCGACGTCAATTACTTGATAAAATATGAAAAGAATCAGATTTATAGAAGGCACAAGGTTATATCGACATATTTGTGTCGACATAAACCTATCACTATTTATTTTCTCCTATGTGTGGCAACATTTTCGGCTGTTAAGTTAGTTCGCCTAATTCTGGACTCGACTTTAGGTGCCCCCACGTCGCAGCTTAACGGTGCGTAAAATACGGTATCGTTGCGTAAACAAAAGACGGGGCCATAGTAACAACATGGCGCCGTTTTTGTCGCACCGTAATATACGCAACGTTAAGCTGCGGTGTGGGCGCAGCCTTATACGTTCGATCTCATCGACAGTCATGCTGCCAATTTGAAAATGCACGCGCTAAATTGTATTTTGTTCGCTCTGACGGGACTACTTAAACTCGCCGCTACGATATTCACTCCTCCGTTCGTCCGACCGCGTTTTTTTAAGAGAATCACATCCGAGAGGTCTTTCTTCGATGCCGATAACGTCAAAATTATGAAATTTTACAAACTGAGTGCTCCGCTTTCATTTGGCAGGTGTTTAAGTAAGTACGTGGGACAAAAAAAATGTAAACTAAGAAGCGGTAAAAAGGTTATAGTTAAATACAACTTAATTGCAATCAAAATACGGATCACTGCTGCAGCATCTTTTTTTTTCAACACTCAAATTGAGACAATTTTCTTTTATCAAAGAAAGGACATGATAAAAATTAAATGACATTTTATTTTCCCATAATTTTTTTTTATCAAAAAGCCACCTTGTCACCTTGTGAAAAAAAATCAAATAAATTCAGAAACAGAGTGTACCGTCAGTTATAAGTTATTGTCGAAAAACCAACACCATTAGCTGTCTCACGCAGTTTAATAGAAAAAACAGAGACGCCATCTTAATAGCCCCACTGGGGTTACTCGCTCTAGAAACGAAATGTTTAACTTACTTTCATATCTTAAATAAATTTCCCACAGGAATCGACTTCGCAATACAAAGAAAAATTATAAAATTTGGTAAAATAATACGATAATATTATTTTTATCTTTGTTCGGTTGGTTATAAGTACACAATTTAGTGCTTTGCCATGGGGGGTAATTATGACATGGATATTATTATACAGTTAGTTTTACGGCGAGCGTAAAAGACAGAGCTATAGCTGTGTCCTTTCTCTCAGCGTAAACTGAATTGCATAGCTATGTCATAAGTGCAGAGGGGTTTGCAGTAATCTGTCAAAGGGAGTAAACCGACAAGGTACCAAAGTGTGCAACTACTTATACGGACGACTGTACCTATCTGAATAATTGAGAAAAAGGAATTTGCATCTATAGTTCTTTGTCCCCTCGTAGACGTTGTCTTATTACTTCGACAATATCACTAGGTACGGTCACAAACGTGAATTTTGAACACTAAATGGGTCAAAAAAATTGCTTGAATTCGTAAATGTCATTAGACATACCAAGTCGTTTGACATTAGGGAAAACTCAACCTTATTGCTGTAGAATGTCAGATTGACTTTAGACCTAAGATGGGTCACAATGTCACAAATTAAAGTCTTCGAACTTAATAAAGAAAGATCAAAATGGCGGATTTATAGCACCTACTAACGGTTACAATTTATAACCTAATTTAATCACACTGTCTTCATATTCTCCGAGTAATATGGCTATAACATACGTACAAACAGGCAAAGATGAAATTATAACGGTTCCGTTTATGCCATTTGGATACAGAACCCTATCATCATCATCATCATGTCAGCCGAAAGAAGTCCACTGCTGGACATAGGCCTCCCCCAAGGCTCTCCACTCAGACCGGTCTTGTGCTTTTCGCATCCACTGCGTTCCCGCGATCTTCATGAGGTCGTCACTCCATCTTGTTGGAGCCCTACCTACAGCTCGTCTCCCGATCCACGGACGCCACTCAAGAACCTTCTGACCCCATCGGCCATTAGTCCTGCGAGCAATGTGCCCCGCCCACTGCCACTTAAGTTTAGCTATTCTTCAGAACCCTAAAAAGCAACAAAAAGACAACAAAAGTGACCTTTATTTACCGGTACATAATCCGAAACAACAAACAGTCCCTTCTAGTTAAAGATCTCGTTAGTTATTAATGTTGGTAATTACGGGAAAGAACACGCGTTTGTTTCTAAGGCTACGTTTTCACTAATTCGACGGGCACCTCCACACCGTTACCAGTGCACTGCCTCGTCACCGCTGCGTTGTTCTACATATAAATTAGAACGACATGCGATGCGTAGAAATACTTGCGTCGCTCTATATTGAAATCACATTGTTGCGACGACGCAAACTCAAAAGAATTAATGCAGCTGAAATGAGAATGCTAAGTGGGATAGAATAAGGAATGAGTATATAAGAGGAAGTCTGAAAGTGACACCGGTGAGTGAAAAATTGTGTGGAAATCCGTTGTCATGGTATGGGCATGTGATGCGGAGGGATGTGGAAAATATCGTCGGGGAAGTTTTGAGTATGAGTGTGGCTACAAGAGGAGGGGAAGAACAAAGAAACGATGGATGGACTGCGTGAAAGATGGTATGGCTAGAAAGGGACTACCGAGATGACGACTAATAGAGAAGTATGGAAGGAAAAGGGTGAGGTGGTTTGGTCATTTAGAAAGGATGGATGAAAAAAGAGTTACGAAAGAGATATGGCGAGCGAGAATGAGCGGAGATGTCGGTAGGGGACGTCCTAGACGGGACCTACGGTGATCAGATTTGCGATGTACTGAATAAGGGCCAAATCAAAAGCACCCGAAACCGACGTACGTGCATGAAGAGATGGATGAATGTAGAGGAAGCGAAAATTGTGTGTTAAGATCGGTGCACCTGGCGTTACATAATCTCTGCCTACCCCATTGGGAGACAGGCGTGAAGGTATGTATGTATGTATGTGGAAGGAAAAAACATGTTGCATTGACCCCGAATAAGTTGGGATAAGGGTAGAATGATGATTGTTGCGACGATGCAACACGCCGGCAATGGTGAGGCCGCGGACAGGAAGTCAGGGGGCTGCGGGGCGGCGCGGGGTGCGTTTGCTTGACGCGTGGTCACTGTTTCTAAAACCAGAATTTTCCCAGCGCATAAAATTAACCACAAAGACAACTATCCAGCATTATTCAATTATTGTAAAGTAATTAATGTCTGTAATAGGTTTCGAAATAGGTACCAATAAGTCTTGATCACCTCAATGTGTAACACAAAAAAAATAGCTATCAAAATTGAGGTGCATTTATAATTCTTGACGTAACTTTTCGAATAACTTTTTTTTACTACTTTCTTAGTTTAAGCCTAACAATTAAATTATACGTAAAAATCTAAAATATCTCCAGCTTTATATGGCTATCGGAAAAACAAACAAAAAACGGTTTGATTGTTTAGGTACCGTGTTTATTCTTACTCGTCTAATAATGTGAAAAGCTTTATAACCTCAAAATGGTCCTTTTTGGCTAAATATCAATTTTATCTATTTATTCTATCGTAAATAAAGAAAACTTTGTATACATTTTGGAGAACACTTGGCTATGAATAGCTGTGATTGCTTTATTTCATTTAAAATAACGGTTTTAGACAAAAAAAGCATTTTGAGGTTAGAAAGTTGTTTACTACATTAGATAAGTAATAATGGACTGTATAATTATCTTAAGTTTACCCAATACAAACATGATTACCTGCGAACATTCAGACTGTTTAAAGGAACCGCAGTCTAACCGGGAAACTGTTAGGTACACAAACACGCCGAGCACAAACACATAAGGCTCGACACACACACACACGCGCGGTTTTAAGGCCGCGTTTACATCTGTGGAGTTCTTGTTCCACTCGACCTTGTACGTTTACACTGAGTGTGTTCCACCAGTAAGTAGCTGTAGCTCAAACTAAACGGTGTCATATCGTTTTACCGATAATCAATTGGCAAATTTTCAATTCACAACCTACGATCGGCAAAATCATGACTTGACATAATCATTTGATATTATCAACGTTATGCAAGTACAGGTTTAAATGATTCACAATTAAAGTAATCTGTCTGACATAATTTTTATTTTACATCGATTTTAGTCTCAAAAATACAATTTATCAACGACGGAGTACGAAAGAAAGTTAAGTACTTACACTCCTACTTGTCGATAGGTTAGATTAGGTTAGGCTACGTTAATGTGCATCAGGCCCGAAGGGCCCAACCACCCAGTAAAAGAAGTCCCGCACGGGGCTTCATCGACTGTGTCACGGCAATGGACTAAAAATAGGCTAATAGCCAAATGTCTATCTATTGTCATTATTAAAACGTTTCTTGTAATTAATTACCTTTCTTTCCTTTTGTGATATCGGCCATAATAATATTACACATTCTGTTGAATATCCAAATTTCTAGCTCTCTATTACAATGTTAATTTCAGTTCAAAAGAAACAGCCTTGTGACAAACCGAAGGTCTACTTTAGAAATAAGGACATATTATGTCTCGAATTAATTTTTCTAAGTACATGAGAGTGTCTTGTCTAAAAAATAATTCGACATTGGCAAAAAACACCTTAACAGGAGTGAAAGCTACTAATTAAAATTAAGAACTAAAATAGGGAATACTCATATTTTTTTTCACTGCTTAAGTAAAAGCTGATTCATGTAACAAACAGAATAAGAAGAATCATTTTTTGAATAGCTATAAAAACAATCAAGATTGATTCCTATCTATTTATAGCAAAACAGAATTAGACATAGAGTTTATATGGCCGAACCGTTACATGATGTCACACTGCATATCGGATCTTTTTATCTAATCGCTGTCAATTAGCAGTTCAAAATGCTTGTATCACCCGTCTTTCTTAGACGATTTTAATTTTGATTTCACTTTTGGTGATCTCTACATACATACACATACATAAACTCACGCCTTTATTCCCAGAATGGGGTAGGCACAGCTAAAGAATTACCAACAACTTTAAAAACTTGTTGATAATTCTGTAACCACATTTTGCACAATTAGGCTAAGATGTTTACCAGTGTATTAGTGACAGGTTGCAAGCCCATCGCCTAACAGTACTATACGCCTTTATTCCCTTAGCCGTCTCTTACGACATCCACGGGAAGATATGGATGTTATGGATGGATATGGACGGGGTGATCTCTTTTACGGTATTTTCATGTTTTGTTGAGAAATTCCATTAAAAAATCCATGCAAATTCCCTAGTGAATAACTAAACTAA
Organism: Acleris laterana; assembly: GCA_963966035.1. Taxonomy (NCBI): domain Eukaryota; kingdom Metazoa; phylum Arthropoda; class Insecta; order Lepidoptera; family Tortricidae; genus Acleris; species Acleris laterana. The sequence continues at coordinate 1,583,857 of OZ014445.1, forward strand.
ACCAGTAACTTCATAAATGTTTCGCAGCGGCGTAAACGCGGCTTAGGCCATGTTGAATTTTCTCATCAATTACTCTCACCGACCATGTAAACTTAAATCCTTCTTGCGACAGAAACGTCGGCCACAATCACACCTTTCTCCGTTGGTAAATGATTCGTTTAACCTTTTATATCTACACTAGTGTTTGCCTGGGACTTCGTACATGTTTTCAGGGTAAAAATAGATGTAATAATGTTATATCTATTGGTTAGTGCGATGAAAACGAACCTAACAAACAACACACACACACAGCACTATTGCATGTATAAAATATGGGTACACTATTATAATTCCAAAGAGTCTAATTCCGCGTTGCTAAAAATCCGAATTTAAATAGTTCCGAACGCAATTTTTTAATACAAGACTAAACTTACTAAACTCTTGTTTTTGGTCGGAATGAAAATTCTGAATAAAGTTGTGTGTATGTATTTGTAGGTAAACATTTTATTGTTCTGAAACAGCTAAACAAATATTAATGTAAGGCACACGTATCTATAACTATAAGGGATTTTTTCGTTACTTTTTTGGCTATTGAAAAGAAAGGAATAAAAATATCCATGTACAAAATAATGCACGAAACCGAAAGCGACACAAAAAACATAATAATACTAATTACAATAAAACCATAGTAAACATTTTGAAATTATTTTATTAAACGATTACACGAGTATAAACAAATAATTCCACATCAAATGTCCACTGGAAAAACAAGAACTGTCCAAAAGTTACTTCTAAAATATTGTCTTAAAGCCATGTACTTAAAACAAAGGGACTTAGATAATGAAGAGTCAAACTTGACGATTCCCGGGTAATTTATTCTCCAAAAAGTTCTTCAATCATTTCATAAAGAATCCAAAATGAAGAAAGTAAGAAACTTCCCCGGTAAGGGAGATATCGACTAAGTTTTCGCCTTTTTGTGTGTAATTGAGACACTTGTCTTGCCACGGGTGACAGGTTACGCTTCCATTTAGGTTATTGCTTTGAGAATATTACTTACAGTCAAGTAAATACATAGGAGTGAACAGGGGAGTCCCTATTCCACTAGGTAAAACCATATTGCTTTTGATAGCAGTGGAAGGTACAGGTCGATTCACAAGAGTTGGCACGAATGGATTGAACGAAAGTAATGTCACCTATCATTGTGTGAGTGCCGTCCTTTGAACCGATGTTCGAATTTCAAACCGAAAACCTGTTACTATTTTACACACTAGCATACTTTCATTCACTCATTCAATCCATACGTGCCAACTCTTGTGAATCGACCTGTATGTAGTAATTTTCATCTTGCATGTCACAAATTGCGTAATTTTGATCTTTATAATAATCCAATGATGGAATGGGAAATTATAAGTATAATGAACGCGAGTATTTGCTACTTAGGCTTGGATGTTTTCTATATATTTTAGAATGTACTTCTCTACACGTATATTCTCGGTTTTTTTTCACGTCGTGTGTTGTGTCGAGTCAAAACAAAAACAACGGTTGAAAGTTTAAAGTTGAAGAAGTTAACGTTCATTTCCAATTTTCCAGCGTTTGCAAAATGTAAATGGTGCCATTCTATAGTGAATTAGGTACCTATAGGATAAACACTAAAAACAACAGTCGTAAGTTGAAAGCACTTGTAAATAAATGCACTACTTACTGCTTAACATAAAATTACTAACAACGATGTTTATGAGTTTTATGACTATAAGGTTATAGACTTTTACCGTCTACTGTTTTTTTCCGGAATGTACTGTTTTTTTTTTTTTTTTTTTTACTGCTTTGATATTTCATCTGGCAACACTGCATATATCATAAGTCCTCTATAATGCGTTCGAAAACCCGTAGGCATTACCTGTGGTAGTAGGTGACAGCGATGACAGTTGTTAATTTTGGAAGATATTCCAAAGGATCTCATTATCATTACCTTACAATATTCGATAACGTAATGAAATTACGTTACAGCTCACCTACTACCACAGTTAATGCAGCTGGTCATTTACCTTGCGATTTCTGAACCCATCTTATAATATGCGTGTAGTTTTATTTTTTTATTAATGGCTTTCACTCCTGTTAAGGTGTATTTCGCCAATGTCAAGTTATTTATAGACACTCCCATGAACTTATTAGAGCAATAAGTCCGTGGATATCACACGCGAAGACAATTGACAACATTTCATTCTGGTAACACCTGCAAATTACTATACGAATCGAAAGGGTTTTGCCTCCTGAACACGGCAAAATATTTATTTAGATTTATTTTTCTTTATTTACAAAATTACAAGTAAGTTAATAAAAATATCGAGTTTTACCAATACTATGCCTGAATAGATATAATCCCATTGCCTTTTTGACGAGAAAAAAAGCTGTCATACTTCAAATTTGACATTGACACTATTGACAGATGGATAGATACTTAGAGAATTATCGGTTGACATGATACTTTTTTTATATACAGATTGGACTAACGTGATATGTCCATTGTGTCGTAGAAATGAAGTTACGCCCTTTTAGAATAAGTACATCTTAATAAATTAATAATAAAATAATTATTCATTCTAGAGAAACTTTTAAAACTATTAGTGTCTTCCTCCTTCCAAACAGTATCTATAAAACGAATAAAATTAAAGTCTTGAAAATATGAAATCTTGTCAATTGTTCGGTAAAAGAGAATTTTCTCCAATGGACTAAACCGAAGCACATGGGGTTAGCTCCACGCGCTTCTGTCTGTAGATAAAATCTCATGTGTGTAGATAAAGTATTGTACGCGACTCTGCGTAGTTGGCATTACGCAACCGTCACGTAAACTACTATTTCATCACACTTGCTCGTAAATAGTGTCCTAACATGCTAGAAAAATCGACCGTAAATCCAAAATAATACCCGCGGGCCTTTTTTTTACCATTACGTTACTTAAGTGCGTAATAGCTTTTACGTAACACCTGGTCATAATGTGAGTTTTATCGCACGCTGCGCGCACGGTAAAACTCGCATTATGGCCAGGTGAAGACGTAAAATTGTGTACTCATCACGGGCAGTAAAAAAGAAAGCCCTCTATCGCATATTTACAACCCTCGCCTACGGCTCGGGTCTCAAATACCTGCGATTTCGGGCTTTCTTTCTTTTACAGCCCTTGTTAAGTAATGTACTATTTTTTTATAGTACATTGTGTATTAAGGGTGGTAAAGAAAGAATTACAAATGAGAGTCTGTTAGAAGCCCGAAGCCGAAGGCTGAGGGCTTTAATGACTCGAGCTTTGTATTTCCTTTACCACCCGTGTAACATACAATGTTTTTCATCACAATTGCGAGGAAATGAAATAAAATCAGACAAAAGATCATATTTTTAACTTATTAGCGGCAGACTACGTCATTGTCTGTGACTTACCACAGATAATGTCAAACGTGTTCGGAGTCCGATTCTAGTGACATATGAGATCAATAGTTTATTATGCGAGATTGTTAGGAAATAGTATTCAACTGACATTTCATCTCGAATGAAATTTCATATCGAATGGCACAAGAATTGGGGTCCTGACGTATTGTGATAGTTCGAGTCCACGTATAATATTTAAAAAAAAAGCTATTACGCACTTAAGTAACGTAATGGTAAAAAAAAGGCCCGCGGGTATTATTTTGGATTTACGGTCGATTTTTCTAGCATGTTAGGACACTATTTACGAGCAAGTGTGATGAAAAATATTATACGTGGACTCGAACTATCACAATACGTCAGGACCCCAATTCTTGTGCCATTCGATATGAAGTTTCATTCAAGATGAAATGTCAGTTGAATACTATTTCCTAACAATCTCGCATAATAAACTATTGATCTCATATGTCACTAGAATCGGACTCCGAACACGTTTGACATTATCTGTGGTAGGTAAGTCACAGACAATGACGTAGTCTGCCGCTAATAAGTTAAAAATATGATCTTTTGTCTGATTTTATTTCATTTCCTCGCAATTGTGATGAAAAACATTGTATGTTACACGGGTGGTAAAGGAAATACAAAGCTCGAGTCATTAAAGCCCTCAGCCTTCGGCTTCGGGCTTCTAACAGACTCTCGTTTGTAATTCTTTCTTTACCACCCTTAATACACAATGCACTATTATCGTTGTCTAGTACCCATAGTACAAGCCTAGAGCTTTGTTTGGACTAGACCGATTTCTGCGAGGATATATTTTTGACAACTTCATTCCTAATTAACCGATTTTGACAAAGGAGGTGTCGATTCGTCTTTATTCTGAGATAGTTTTAGACTACTTTATTTTATTATCTAAATATATTTATTGTCATTTATTATTTATTATTAATGTTTTAATAGCAGATGCCCAATGCGAGGACATAATTTCAAGAATCAAACAAACTTTAATAAACCTTAACTAAACCCCGATTCTAATTAAAACAATTTCCGAGTTCCGTTCTAAATTATGAACCTTTAAATTATTTGCAAACTGCCAGCAGCAAGCCTCCCAAATTGATATCAGGAAATATTGAATATTAAGGGTATTGAAAACCGATCGTATTGCGGAAGGGGTGCGTAACATCAGTAACAGCGAAGATATTAAAAACCGGCAAAGTGTGAGTTGGGCTCGCGCACCGATGGTTCTGCACTACTATAAATGAAATACGAGTGTTCTTTAAAATGGTACAGTTTTATATTTTCATGTTTTATTTTTCCTGTGATTGTTTTTGAGTTTTAAGGTTCTGTAGTCAAACTAGGAACCCTTTATTTCGCCATGTCCGTCCGTCTGTCCGTCCGCAGCCTAGCTGTAAAATAGAACACTGAAAAAATGTGGGATGTCATTGGATAGGTCCTTCAAACATATGAACAGCAAAAACATTTTGTTGATTAATTTTTGTTAGATACAAGTGTGTACAGGCAAAACTACAAATACAAAAAATGTGAAAATATCTTAAAAAGATTACGTAACACTGCACTAAATAACTTTAAATAGAGAATTATAGTTCATATGTAGGTAAGTACTTGACGTTTTTTGAGATGGTTTTTGTATAGTAACGGCTTCGGAATCCAACACTGAGCATGAATAGATATGCTCCAATAATACGGATTACGAGATAGAAACAAGATGGGCTAAGTCAAAGTGAAATAAACCTATGTATTCTTTTCGATAAAGCCTTATTGCTGCACATGTCACCGTATTGTCAACAGCTCTTACTTACTTTTCATATAAATGTGAATTTCAGTTTAATGGCGGTCGAATAAACAATACGATAACACGTCAAAAGCGATATGGTTTTACACGGTAGAATAGAGGCCGTGTTGTGTTGTGAATGTTGCAATAGAGACGATCCTAGGCCTTTATTAGCGGCATCGGCGGCAGATGTGCCAGCCATCGGCGGCGGGAAACGTGCAGCGAACGATGATTGGCAGCCCTGCCCTTATTACCCTACTCAGGGGAAATACCACTATTGGAAGTCACTAGTACTACACTTAGTGACACATTTTTGATACTTACTTTATAAATTGGGTTGACCGCATTAGTATTTCCCTTATTTCTGTGTGTGCAACATGTAAAAAACTATCAATATAAGAAAATATTGTGATGGCCAATTTCTATTATTCGCCCTATCTAAATGTTTTTAGGTACTTATTTAAATATGAAATCGTTAATTGAATACAAAACGGACACAATCCGAAAAGAGTCAGTGTGTCATTTTAAAATAAGAAGTGGTTGGGATACGATTTTTAATGGAAAAGCAAAATATTTTGGAATGTGTCCGTTTTGTATTAAATGAGCGAAATGTCAAAGGGTGATGGGAAATTTTGTATGGGCCCCGTTCTCACCCTACAACAGTCACGGGATGCATGTCTATATGTTCACTAGCGACCCGCCCTCGCTTCGCTTCGGTTTATATGAGTTTTCTGTAACACCAGTTCATAAAATAAAAAAATAATATACATATAAACCTTCCTCTTGAATCACTCTATCTTTTAAAAAAAACCGCATCAAAATCCGTTGCGTAGTTTTAAAGATCTAAGCATACATAGGGACAGACAGCGGAAAGCGACTTTGTTTTATACTATGTAGTGATTAGTACCCAAAAAAAGAGAAAATACCTGTACGGTGGGATTTTTTTAATGAAAAAATAACCTTTCAAGAGCTCAGCAAGGCAACAATGTGTTCATTTTCAAACAAATTCCATACGATACGATTATGATTTTCTGAGAAAACCCTATACATGTGGCGATCGTTGCCATAGTAAATATACATCATGTTGCCAAGATCTATAAACTGGCACATGTTTCATCTCTGTTGGTGGGTGTAGTCCATAGTCCTTTGCTGCTCGTCCTTTTTTATCTCCTTTCGAATCCTCAAATATAGCATGATGCCTGCGACAGGCGTATATTTCATAATTTTAAACCCTTACGAACACCATAATCGCAAGTATGGCGTTTTCTTTTAAATAAACATACATATTATTTGAACATAGTTGAACCTCCTCCATTTTTGAAGTTGGTTAAACAAGAGGTGATAAATCACTCATTAAAATTAGGTACTTAACGTCGTCGTTAGGTGTGTATTTTATGAAAAGTGAAGCAGCGGTGTTCGCATTGTTGTGTTCCGGTTTGGGGATAAGACAGCCGGTGAAATGACTAGCATAGAGGCATTCCATCTTAGCCTCAGGGTTGACAACGCATTTGCAGTCTTGGGATTGCAATGCGGTCTTGTGAATGCGAATGTCTATGGGTCACAGTTTCCACTTAGCATCAGGTGGCCTGTGTGCTAGTTTGTCTTCTCTACGCCATAAAAAAAAAAAAAAAAAAAACAAGCATAGGTATCTGACATTTATGTCTATAACATAGGCTGTCACATAGATCATTCTCGATGAATCCAAGTATAGTCACTTTAGTCAGGTGATAATTCAGAGAGTTCAACTAGTAGAGCTATAATAAGCCCCTCATTAAAGCTATGGAACGATATGCAGAGGATACGTTGCTATTATTATATACAACCTTTACCGGATAAAATAACAATAAATTTATGTTAAATTTCAGTTTTGGAACAAGCTTTGTTGCTCACTGTACTTTTGCATACACATCATCAGCGGGCCTAGTAGATATGGCTGCGTTAATATCCATTTTTTGGCAAGGACGCTACCAGCCGCACTACCAGTAGTGCCGTTTACAATTTATCGACACTACCCAAACTATTTCGGATTAAGTTGTACTGTCAACACGAAAAAGTTTTGGAACATAATTCTTCGTTACCCGTGTTACTACCCATTTTACTACCAGTAGTAACAAGGGTATTTTTTTTTGCCCGTGCTACCACTAACTGCTCTGGTAGTTACACGGTACATTTTTTTTCACTGTTTCTTAACCAGTTATTAAACAAGACTTTTTTTCCATTTTCATAACCAGAAACTAGGTAGGTTTAGGTTATGTTAGTTTTGCAGCAGGCCCGGAGGGCCAAACCACCCAGAAATACACACACACACTGACCAATTGATTTGAAATAAGAGTGGTGTATAGCGGTACCTAGATTCTGGTTATGAAAATGGAAAAAAGTCTTGTTTAAAAACTGGTTATGTAACAGTGGAAAAAAATCCTTATTCATAACCAGTTATGAAACCTTGGTTATGAAAGTGGACGAAAGGCGGACATCTTCTTCCGATGATGTGATACCACGAGAAAACGTTATGTAGTAATAAATATTCGCACAACAATAATTTATCCATCAAATGTCAGTCAAAGGTTGGAACAAATTATTGTCAGTGTTATTTGATTTTTGTTACATTTTCAAACTTCAAAACTAAAATAATAAAAAGGATTTCCCGTAAAAGAGGTAGATCATCAATAGGGTCTTAGTCTAAAACCTCCAAAACTTTTTCGTGTTGACAGTACAACTTAATCCGAAATAGTTTGCATAGTGTCGTTAATTGTAAACGGCACTATTGGTAGTGCGGCTGGTAGCGTCCTTGCCAAAAAATGTTAATATCGCGTGTCAAATGTGGATAAAGCATCCGTCACTCTCGTAATGATACTCTTTTGCAAAATATCCAGTTATAAAGAAGAATTTCCTAGAAATAAACTCTGCAGATAATATTATTAGTCCCTAGTTACAAAATGCTTCGAGCATTAAAGTAGGAAAGAGGTTTCTTCGGTCGTTTTCAGCAGTTAAACGTTTTAATTTGGTACTTGGCCGAAGTTACCTTGTGTTGGTTTCGCGTTTCGCAGAGAAAATGCTTCATTCGTAGAAACGAAGTTTAATAACTTATACTTTACTGGCTAGCCCCGCAGTTTAATATTTCTGTATGATAACTATGATAAGTTAATATTAAGTTTTCTCACAACTTACTTACCTGTGTTTCTTAAATATGAACCCATTACAATAACAGAAAAAAGTTCAAAAGTAACTTGCAATATTTGTGCCGGAACCACAGGCGTTATGAACGAAGCGAGATACATATTTGTCAACAAGAACTTTTTTAAAAGGTGTTCTAAAAAAAAAACATGCATTTCTTTTAATTTCTTTTGAATATTCAATAAAAAGAAGAAAAAAAACAGTGTCTGCTACGCCCGCTTTGGAGTAGTAGTCGGAATGACCTGGGTAGTGATTCTGTAAACAACGCCGGTCGTGCGGACTGTCGAGTGATACCAAGCGGCGAGATTAAGTAGTCCCGTCAGTGCGAACAAAACACATTGTATCGCGTGCATTTTCAATTAAGCAGCCTTATACGTTTGACCCATCGTGCTGCTAAATTGAAAATTCACGCGCTACAATGTGTTTTGTTCGCACTGACGGGACTACTTAATCCCGCCGCTTGGTATCACTCGACAGTCCGCACGACCGGCGTTGTTTACAGAATCACTACCCTGAGTGGTCCGAATTACGTAGCACTAGCTGTGACGTAAAAAAGACCACGTGGCATACCCTACAATGCCTATAGTGCATCCAGTGACACATGTGTCACAACTAAGTAACAGTAGTTAAAAAAATATATAACGGACTCATACTTAATAACGTTTCCTCTGAAGTATTTGCAACATAATATTTTTCCAATTTCACAACTCTTATACAGGGTGACACCTAAGACGTAATACAACATTTTATTTTCTAGATCTACTCATGAGCACGATCATCTTTTAGTATGGGACTAATATCGAAATCGATAGTTTTTTTTTTAATCTCCCATACTAAAAGCAATCAGCTGGTTTCACAATTTGTATGGAGACATCGATTTTGTGTTTACATTTTCGAAGTTGGTCCCATATTAATAGTTGATCGTAATCATGAGTAGATTCGGAAAATAACATTTTGTATTACGTCTTACGTGTCACCCAGTACATATTACCAACCATTTTGTATGTGCAATTCCAAATCGAGAATGTAAAATTTAATAATTCTCTCGTAAAACGGAACGACAATGCTTTCTTGGCGAGTTTGCTGACATTTAAAGTGAATTTTTACTGCCTCAAGACCGGCGGAGATCAAATCTAAAATGGATGGAAAAATTGGATCTGGTCTTATTTATAAATATAAAAATGAATGTTTGTCTGTATGTCCTTTATAGAATCGTAAACTATGCATTTGATCATGTGATGATCTTCAGCAAAGTGTTGTGCATGAGTCTACGAAGGTTTCCGAGTTATTTTAGTTAGTGGCGTAGCAACGCCTCGAGTGTAAGTTGCTGGGTAGTGATTCTCTCAACGACGCTCGGACGGACGAACGAGTGAATGTCCAAACGGCGAGTTTAAGTAGTCCCGTCAGAGTGAGCAAAACACATTTTAGCGCGCGCATTTTCAATTAAGCTGCCTTATACGTTCGATCCATCGGCAGAAACCATGCTGCTAAATTGAACATGCACCCGCTAAAATGTTTAGTGCGCTCTACTTAAACTCGCCGCTTGGACATTCTCTCGTTCGTCCGTTCGACCGTCGATGTTGAGAGGGTTGGGTGAATATTTGGCGTTTCAACCGCCGTCATTATTGTTTTCGCATATTATTCAATATAAACTCAATAACTTTCTTGTTTTTTTAAATGGAATGGATACTACCCCCGGGTCCGCTGATTTTGACATCAAAAATTGCTGGTAGTTATCATTATTTTCGTCAATGTATAAAGAGAATAATGACGGCGGTTGGAACGCCCGAATATTCACCCGGTTACCCTGCTCATACTAAACTTTGTTTTGTATAAGTACTAAAAAATTACAGAAGAAATCTAAAAATAACTCGCATAATAATGCATATATTATTTGTACACTCGCACACTACAATGTTCATCAGATGTTTAGGTAAGAGGAAAACATGACATTATAGCTCGCAATGAAACAATAGCCTCGACTGTGTATATAAAAACATTATTGTCCTTTGTATTTATGACTTTGACTGTACATAGAAACTTTAAAAATGCGATACCTACTACTTAAGCGACTTCTTAACGAAGGTATAATTAACATCGAAATTTCATTTCATCAAAGGGTATTCCCGCCGCATGAGCTTTTTTTTGGTTGTCACTAGTCTAATTTAACCTAACTTATGTAATAAATGTTTAAGATATCCTGAAATTATCATGATTTCAGCAGAAAATAGCGTTCGGTGAAATGAAATTCTATGAATGATGGGCTACCCTTCAATGTGCGGTCAACCAAGAATGTGGTCTAACATTTTTGACGACAGTATCTGTGAGATAATTATCGCTAAGGTTGACACTTGTCAATGTCATAATATTATTGCAAGGGAAAATTTATCTTGTTGTATCATGACGTGCAAATGAACTTCGACCGTAGGGTGGTAGACCACCTTTTTGGCCGACTGTAACTACACCAATAATCGTTACAAGTGAAAACTGCTTTTGTTTTCCTAAGTCGGCAGTTATCAAAAAAATACAATAATGTTTTTAGAAACAAGCCCACTTCAAATTATCATTGCTCCATTCTGAAGTTATACCGGTTGAAAGCTCTGGTTTCCTAGGATAGCGGTGCCGTCTTATAGCGGCCGTATTATGACGGCCGCTACATTATTTGACATTACGGTGTCAATCACCGCCCTCTAGGAAACCGCGCCATTTTCTTTACGTAGACAACAACATTTGTGCCGTCATTCACCGCTGTATTACAGTCGCTATATGACGGCAACGCTATCCTAGGAAACTAGAGCTTTACTAATAAAATCTGTACACCGTGTATCATAAAAAACAAGCTCTCATTGCTAAATAGTTTCCATTAAGCATCATAAAACACCACAGTGATCCAGCAGTTATTACTCAGCCAAATTAAAAAGTTAAACAGCGCCGGAGTGGTTTAATATTTAATTACATTTCCAACTATCGCTGCGGCAATCCCGTTTATAGCCGTATTTCCCATCGAGTGGACTCATTTCTCCGTGGCCATTACGCGAAATGGAACGGTCACCGGTTAGCTCTCTAATTTTGTAATGCCTTTATTTTTCTTAAATTGCAAGCTCCATTTGGAGCGGGGTTCTTGTTTCAGTGCCATGAACGGCAGCCATTTTAAAAGGGTAGTAAAGGGTCAAATCTGGCGAGTTAAATTCGACCCAACCGGTTTCCGATGGAGCTGAAAGTTTTGTTCTGATGACAATACAATAATATACTTTTCCTACTCCTGTACTTTTATCTGTCATTTATATAGTCACGAACACTAATATAAGAACATACATAATATGTCCGCAGAATAATCCAGAGAAAAGTCTATCTTGTCTATGCCCCAAAACAGCACATGTGCGTTTTTGAGATAAAACGATACGGCCAGCTGCCAAAGCTTAGCGTTGCACAATCGATTTAATCATATTTTAACGATTGTGAAATAGGGACTATAAATCACCTAATGTTTTGAGAAATGATTTCAGTTACCTGATTGGTCGATTTTAAAATAGCTGTATTCTGGTTGGTTGATACGAAATACAAAGTTTTTTTAAAAGATTTAAATTAGTTAAAGAGAAACACGTACCTAAAAGAACCTATCGTTCCGTTTGACAGTCGATGTGTATTGTGATTGGTGGATTTAATTTGGTGAAGTATTCTGATTGGTCAAATTAAAATGTTTTGGAATTGTAAATAATTCTATTTTCCATTCCGTCAATTTAAAAACAAAGTAAACCATAGACACATATTTTGTCATTTTCTTGTTTCCCGCTCGTTTGTTGTTCTTTACTTCGTTCGTTCGTTTGTAAGTTTTTTCGCTTAGTTTTGCATTTTATTTGAAACCTAGTCGTAGAAAAAGTATTGTATGCAACGGTGTATAACTAAGTCAAAAAACACTCGTGGCGCTTACCTTTACGATGTTCGCCTTCGGCTCACATCGTAACACACACCACTCATATTTTTTGACCTCTCTTATACAACTATTGCATAAACTACTATAGTACCATTGAGCTGGTCTGATAATGGACTCAGAGTGGCCGTAGGAACTCCTAAATAACACATGATAAACCCGTTGTGTTAGGGCTTGTTAAAATCGTCTTGACAAGAAGATGACGAAGGTGCAAAAAAAAAGTACGGTCGGCAATAAAAGCTTGTCCCAAAAATGTCATTTTTTACAGTAACTTATTGTGGTTAAGAAACGATACGGACCAAATTACTTGGACTTAAAATTAACCTCTTGTATATCCATACACGAGTGTGGTGTATGGATGTACCAGAATGTATGATAGGCACTTAAAGGAAAATGATTCCTTGACTACTTTGGACTATGTCAAAGTGACGTAATCAATCAAACCGTTGTTAGATACTTCTTATGATTTTATATACAGTGTCACTTTGAAAGTGTCCAAATTGGTCGAGGAATCAATTTCCTTGACTGCACATAAAACCCTTCCGTGGAAAATTATCTAAACGATGATGGTGAAAACCGCATCAAAATCATTTGCGTGGTTTAGGAGCAAGTGGATATACAGACAAAAACAAAGACAGACGCGGAAAGGTACCTACACAGAAAAACCCAATAAGTTTTGCCATTACCTCGTTACGGTGTGCAACGGAACCGATCCTAGAATAAACAGATCTAATTGTATACTTGATACGTGGAACCTTATCAGTAGGTAATAACTACCAGACATACTTGTTTAGTTTGTTTGTGTTTACTCTAAATAGTTATTTTTCATCATGAACGAGAGGCGGATCTAGAGGGACCCAAGCCATGCTACCCCCCCCTCTCCTGAAAACGAAAAATCGTATGAGTAGCAATGTATAGTGGACCAACTCATTTTCCACTTTTTTTCTCTATTTGTATGACGTTTAGATCAAAGACTGGTAAAGATTTACTTGGTTGGTATAGTCGACGAGTACCTAGTTGCAGAAACTTTCCAGAAGTTTGCCACTGTCTAGAAATTACTGAGGACGTTTTCGAAACGTGCCACGTTTTCCATGCAAACAATAATGTACTCGTGCTTACCGAGAAGTTACTGAAATTTTCTCATAAGAAACTTTCACAATAAGTTTTTCGACGGTACAAAGCCAGTTTGGAAGAAATGGAACCCTTTGAATGAAATTCCTTAGCTGCCACTCGTCGAACTTGAACGCTAATATTAAAACAATTTTATTTGAATGATATTATTATTTGAATTATGAATAACAAATGTGAAATCTTATTTAGTAACCTATCATGGAGGTAAGGCTTTATGCCTTGATCTTAAGGGCCAACAGGTCGCTATTGCTTTCCTCAAATAGCAAAAATAACGATTTATTTCATTAAAATCCTGGTCACGCTTTACTCGCTTATAGGTTGCTGTTACCTACTCTAATGATTATTTTCCATCATCTTGTTTGAGGTGTGGTTGTATCAACTCAGTACATACTCGTAATGCACTTTTATTTACTTTAAGATAAGTTACTTTGCCCTTATCTTTGTATTATAGCAAGTCTCCGCTTTGTAATATTATATTTTAATAAGCATGTAATAGTTAAGGAAAACCCAATTAACAAAACTAGAAAAATCCTGCGACCACGTACGTGTACAATAAGAGTTAATTTGGCCGCTACTTCCCTATTTCTGTCCACTGGCTTTGGGGACCGATTTTGAAAAAATATTTCTTTGTCCATCACAAGATTTAGCGGTTAAGGCTGCGCGTTGTCACGTAATAGTTTATAATTTATAAATAGATACAGTAGAGAATAGATAAAAACTAGCGATTCATGAAACGAATGCTTACTTGAAATAGATACACGACTTTAGATTTCTACGGTCGGTTTCTTTCCCAAAAAGGTACTCCATGACGATTAAGTCATTCGAGTTGTTAAATATGGTAGACGAATTTCAAGGACATATTGGAGTTTCATATTTATCAACTCATTCCTTCGTGACGACATTTCATACACGAGTTTGAAAAAGGAACAAGTATTAGAATCTACAGTGTCTCGGAATACCTACCCCTGGACTTTAATATATAGTTTCCCAGAGGTGTAGGCAGAGACCACTTCTTTCCACTTGCTACGATCTTGACAAATTTCTTTCGCTTCTTCCACATTCATAATACAAAGTAATGTATACAAAGAGGAATACCTATCACCTAGTTCATTAAAATTTACCGTAGTGTCACCTCAATTGTCATATGATCGCGCATTTACTTATGCAAAGATAAGAAACTAGATAAATAATTACTTACGAAGGAAATCATAACGGGAATGTTCACTCAAGACACAGCGTCCGATTAAACGCAGAAGGCTTCATCTCATTTAAATTTGAAAAGAAGTTGAAATGGATACGAAGAATTTTTATGTCCTCGGAAGAAGAGTCATAGACATGTTCTATAGCAAAGGCTTTTCAGATGTAAATATACAGTTTGAAACAGGTGCTGAGAAAGACGATGGACTTATCGGAGTGATCCTGCACGCTAAAATATGTGCTGTAAAGAAAGAAGTCCTGCAAGAATTTGATACAGTAGTGAAATGTGCACCTTCAAGTGATAGCTTCAGGAACAGCATACCAGTGAGGAGCTTGTTCCTTAGAGAAACGCTGTATTACACAAAAATAGTTCCAATATTTGATAATCTTCAAGATCAGTTCGAACTGTGTGTGCCGCAAGAGATGAGGTGTTTACTGCCGAAGTATTACGCCAGCTGTGTGGACGTGAGGCAGGAGATGATCATCCTTGAAGACTTAACAAAGAAAGGATATAGCGTCACACCGTTAAAAACTCTTGACTATAACCATGCAGCTCTAATCATCCGGACAATAGCTAAACTCCACGGGTTATCTTTCATCTACGAAGACCGCTATCCGAAAAGATTTAGAGAAATGGCGAATCAATGTGCTAACGATTTATTAAGGCCCAATGAAGAATTCGAAGAAAAAAACATGATTATACACGGTGACAAAGTCCTTAAGCAATTTTTAAGTGCCATCACTGAGGCTGCTTTGAGGGAACGGTGTGTGAAAGCTTTAGGTGCGAATGCTTTTGAGAAGTTTAAGGAGATAAATAAAACTGGAAAAATTATGGCGATATTACATGGTGATAATTGGCATTGCAATTATATGTTCAAATATAAGGTAAGAATAACTTACGATAAGATCACTAAACATGCCATACGGCTGAGAATAATTAGTTGAATAAATAATACAGAATAATAGTTTTATACAGCCGGCGCGTCAAAGTTGAAGCCTCCGATTGAAGTTACTTATTTACAAGATTCACGAATAAAGGTGCTTTTCCACCGACTAGGCGAGAAACGGCGAGACGAGAATTGAAGTTTGTATTGAAAAAGTCTACGGTGGAAATGATTGTTACAAATTCTCGTCTCGCCTCGTCTCGCCTCGCCTCGCCTCGCCTCGCCGGTGGAAAAGCTCCCCAATGTCTACTTTATTCGTTTATGTATTATTTTTCTAAGCCATACGGTATAGATTTCCAGTTTTCATTGTACCAATTACCAATTATTATTTTTTACCTTATGTATCTATCTATTATCTAGCTAATTTATTATAGCCATCCATCAAACAACAATTTAAAGTGTTTATTTGCTTTTAGAACGGAAAACCAACGGACGCCGTCCCAATCGACTTCCAGTGGGCGAAATACGGCTCTATAGGCTACGACTTCATGTATTTATTCGCCCATTCAATAGAAGGAGATTTAAGGAGGAACAAGTTCTATCAGCTGGTAGACGAATACTACGCAGCGTTCAAAGGGTTCCTTACTCTATGTGGGTATGATGCGAACCGGTTTTGTTCCTACGAAGAATTCAAAGAAGAAGTGAAGAGCCAAGCTCTTATAAGTATAGTGGTGTTTATGTTTGCTAATCCCTTTTTCACTAACCCAGGACTAGTTCTCCCGGAGATCCTGTCAACGCCAGTTTATGATACTGTCACTGAGGTTTATAAACAAAATGCAAACGAAATGGCTTCGGATTGGGCGAGTTTTGGATTTATTTAGACTTTAATTTCTGTTTAGGTTGGTAATATAATGTAGGTTGTGTTGTGAAATAAATATATATTTTTTGGTGTTGAAAAGTTTTTATTTCCATTTTACTGATGAGATAAGTTTTACACTTAAATAAGATTTAGAGGGCTTTAGAAGAGCCCCGCAACTTTGGAGTTTTTATTTTATTTTACTTTACTTTCTTAGATCTATCAAATTACAGATTTGACTCTGCCGTTAAGTAATCGTCGTTGTCAAATAATCATCATAGTTAATTTAATAAAGATTTATTTTAAAACGTTAAACTCAATGCTCTTGTGAAATTAAAAATAGATTTACATGGACAGTAGTAAAAAAACCATTTATAAGCGTGATGTTGTACCAATCTAATAGTTTCTCATAATCTATTATGTTATTACTTCATTAACTACATTAACTTTAATCCAAAGTTAATAATAACATCAAATTAGGGTGTGAAAGGAAAACTAATCAAAGTCAAACACCAACAGAAGTTATTACAGTCATATAAATACCGCAATAACATCAAAAGGCACATAACATAATTACCAAGAGAACATCATATTTCGAAGGCAATATCTCGGCAAACACGAGTTTTCCCGAACTCAGCCGAAACAAGCCGAAGTTAAACACGTTATTTTGGCGCAAGTTGTAACTATAATTAATCCTCGGGCTTGTCACGCCGTCTGCTAGAACTTGGCCCATTTTGTCAGAACTTTATAAAACAGGCACAAAAGAAATTATCTTCGTTTGAGGCAAAAACCTTATGTTAAAGGTAACTTTTAAAAATGAATTGCGCACTTAGATTAGCTACTTGTATTAAATACAATTTTATATTATTTTTTCGTTGAATGCCATCCGTTTAAATACATTGTAATTTTGACGCGCAAAATTCTCATAATCTTTGTAAATAAAAGCATTTTATTTAACTTCATTGTAATTTTTTACGTAGATTTTTTGCAAGTTACTCGTAATTTTGAACCAATACCCATTATTGCAATGGGCTGAAATTTGCAAAATATAGTATGTAATTTCCATGACCAAGGAGCTCACTAAACAACGATATAAATACTTATATAGAAAAATATATACTTAAACATATCGAAAACAAAAAAAAAATGACAAGATCGTTGCAAAGGGAAAGAAGTGGTCTCTGCCTTCCCCTCTGGAAAACAGGCGTGATTTAATGTATGTATGTATGTACATATAGAAAACATCTACATATAACTCAGAAACAATTGTTTGCGCTCATCACACAAATCGTTTATTGAATACAAAACGGACACATTCCAAAATGAGTCAGTGTTGCATATTAAAATTAGAAGCTGTTCGTATAAGATTTTCAATGCAAGAGCAAATTATTTTGGAATGTGTCCGTTTTGTATTCAATGAGCGACATACCTGCCTTTATTGGGATTTGAACCTAGGACCACTAGCTTCGTAAGCAGGGTCACTACCAACTAGACCAGCGCGTCGTCAATTCTCCACGGGAAGACATGGAGTGGCACTATTCTAACTCGGCAACTTTTAATAGAACATTCGTTAATTACTTGTTGGTTTCGTAGATAGTTTTTTGTGTTAATAGTAACGGTATCGGAACCCTACACTGAGCTTGGTTCGACGTGTTTTTGCCCGGTTTTTTTTGGATAGTAAAGGCGATTTCAACATGTGAAATATAATTGAAATGTTCTTGCTCAAGCTACGGATTCTCTGCCGCTATCATCGATTCCCTTTGAGCGCCATTCCGGCTGCACTCCATCGTACTGCCAATTCCCCATGCTTCCATGATAGGTACCATAGAAGGCTAACTGCAAAGTAACAGTATAAGCAATTTAAATCTTATGTAGTTGTTAATAAAGTATAAAATGCTTTGACTACAATTCCCATCATATTGCTTGGTTGTTGTGGTATTAATATGGAGAGGTATTTTTTAATTAAAAAATCAAACTTATTGATTGGTGAATGTCTGACAACAAGTATACGAGTAAACTTTATGTTTTGGTGAGGAAATGAAGGAGATACACGCTGTTACATTTATACCGTATAGCTTCTGCACGCGACTTCGTCAGCATAGATTTCGATTATGAAATTAAAGTAATTTTATTAAAAGTATATATAGACATGTTAATCTAGGATATCTCTATTTTAAATTTCATCCACATTCATATAGCCGTTGCAGTGTGAAGAAGTAACAAACAAATACATAAACTTGTGCATTTATAAAAGGTTAACTTATACTTACGTTTATTAATATTTCGGTTACGTTACTTAAAACATAAAAGCCATTTCAGTAATCAGGCGGTGTTAATTTTTTAGTGTTATTTGAAATAGGTAGTAGTAAAACGAAATAAGTCGTATGTACACTTTACTTGGCAAAATAAAAACAATACAACTCATATAAAAATAAAAAAACAATATAACATGACGTCTCATTCGAACAAAAGGCTTTTTCATCGATATCAATTCACGAATAACGGCTATGAAAAAACTTTTGTTATCTGCCAAAGAGGGTCGATTCGAGATTATTAATAGATTTTTTTAACAAAGAAAGCGTTCTTTGATTGTACAGGGTTTTTCTTAAAGTAATTAAGAAGTTCAATCATCCACTGTCTAAAGTTCAAAGTAAAGTTTCGCCTCGGAGACATTTAATAATTGAGTTTATTAACACAGGGTTTTTTCTTAAAACTCGATTAATTTAGTCTCTCAATACTTTTAATTAAGTGATTGATGTTCAATCGCTTCTACAGCGTATTTTAAAAGTTAAAAGATTACTTTCGCAGCATTAAGATACAGCCTTCGCGACCATCTTGCAGACATTTAAGTAGTCGCAAACAAAGCATTTGCTTATTTTTCGTTAATCTGTACTACGGCTATCACTTAAGTTTGTTGTATTCACTATTTCAACATTTACACAAAAGTTCTATTGTTGTTAGACTGTTCAAATCATTTTTATGTGTACAGTCGGTTAGTGAACCTATTAATAAAATAATAAAAAACAAAGCTCTAGTAATACGAGTAATAAATTATACTTTGGCAAAAATAAAATAATACATCTCTAGTATGTAGTCCCATAGTTTTATCCATAAATGCAAACTCAAAACCCGAACTTTAATTTGAAAAAAAAATTGTCAATTGTCAAATCAAAGTATACCAATAGTGGAAAAGCCACAAGGCAAATTCCTAGTTACGATACAGTCAAAAGCATAGATATTTATACAACTATAATGTTTAATGACATAATAATAACAATGATAATGCGTGTAGATTATAATTTACATCTAGACAACGTGTGTATACAATGTGTATACGACTACACGATCGCAGAAGAAATTTTCTCAGAACCATAGGCAAAGCAAACTTCAAAGTAAATGCGATGTTTTTTCGGCAAAGGTCAAAAACCCCACGAACAAAGACGTTTATCTTAAAACAATACGTAATGGCGACGTTTTTATCTCAGACATTTACCTACCCATGCATTACGCAAATAACTTTGCTTCATGCGATTGCTTAACATTGATAAATGCAAAATGTCAGTCTTACAGTGGGTGGGTAGTAGGTATTCTGTTAGAAATCACTCATTTCGTCCCTGATTCCGACGAACTATTAGTATCTACTGGATCCCTAAGCTCTTAAGAATTGGGGTTCTTAAAAAAATCCAATTCAAATCATTTATTGCGTGTCCCATTACGTTACAAGAGGTGGAACTACAAAAGAACTACCAGAGGCTCTTGCCAAGGTGCACTACGCTAACTAGCGTTTCTATTCGTTCCGTTTTTAAACCAATCGCGTCACTGGTAGATGACGTGATACGAAAAGTCACGTGATCTACCAGTGACGCGATTGGTTTCAAAACGAAACAGATATTATACAGATTATAATTAGGTATTTTTGTCACGTGTTACGTGGACGGTATGTTTACGCTGTCAACGAGGATGAATCTACCATCGGTGACGAATCTGATTGGACGAAAATAAATAAATAAATATCTTGTTTAGGTCAATTTATGTGAGATTGTCTCACATAAATTGACCTAAACAAGTTTCAGCCTGACCTTAATATATTATTTTTTAAACAATTTTTACAAACTTCCTTGTCAACTTTGCTAATTTTAATCTGAGAAATATCCCTCATGATCATGAAACCTCGTATATTTCTGGTCAAGCTTTATTAAAAAATCCTTAAGTACTGAGATATGCCTCACAATCAAAATTTCAACAGAACTGACTGATTGATTGATCGCGTTACATTTGTAGACCCGGGAAACCATTTCCAACCAAAACCAACCGTTCCACAGATTAAATAGAAATCAGCAGCTCAATTAATTAGAGACCAAAGACAAATAGAGAGCGTAAGAACTTGAGACAGCGGTCAACGCCGGTTAAGGGAGACATTCACGGTCATTCTTTATGTCAACCAGCAAGATATAAATCAGAGGGGCTACGCACTCACAATCGCAATTGTTTTCATTTTGAAAATTGAAGGCTTGTACGTATACTAAATGAAAACAGTTGTTCTGCTTTGAAGCCAATTGAGATTGCGAGTGCGTTAGGTTATAGCCGACGCTGGATTGAGAAAACAGTATAAATCGCAACTTAAATTTGTATACTGAGTTGGTTTAGTATTACTTACTGTGGAATAGCGGTGGCATATTTGGGTTATTACTTTATAGATAAGTTGAAAAAGAATATGGAAAAAAATTAAAGTGCTGTTTGGAGTATAATCTTACTAATTATAAATGCGAAAGTTTGGATGGAGTAATTTTAGTTAGGTAGATTACTCAATTACGCCAGAACGGCTGACCGGATCTTGATTAAGTTTGGCACAGAGAAAGATGATAGCCTGGAATAAGCGTACTTTTAATCCCGAAAAATGAACGGTTCCCGAAGGAAAAGCGATAAATGACTTCTATGTGGATGAAGTCGTGGCCAACAGCTAGTTTGTACTGTGATACAAAAAACAGCTGCCTAATGTGGTAGGCCTCTTGAGAATATCACTGAATTGGCACTTTTTAACCAAATATTTGCACAAATGTACCCATACCACGTCACACCGTCACAAAGGCGGTTAGCTTTCGCAAAGTTAAAAATAAGAGTTTCAATATACCTACATAAGATCATTTACTTACAACAAAGATGAATCGTTATATTGGCGAAAAAAATATTGAAATCATTCCATCTAACTTCACTCATTTGGGGCCCTGCCAAACGTGGCCGTGACTGGCCACCTTTACGAAACATCCGGCTGTTTGCGGCTTGACGTGGGTCCAGTGCGACCTCTGATTTGAAAACTTTAGGGACCGGACGGCGACATTTGATGCGAGTTAACGATAGCCTAGGACTAGTTTTGGTCATAAAATATTACTTATCTGTGAAACCATACCTACGCATGTCGTGTATATGTATGAACGAGATAGCCCTTACATTAAAATGTACTTCGAGTTAGTATTTCTCTCTCACTCGCTCCTATGCGCTCTTATGCGATTCTAACCCACTTTAAAGTACGAAATATTTTGCAACGAGCAAAAATAACGGTTACTTTGTACTTTCTGAAATTGTTTTCAGTGACCTAATTTTACTCACCTATATTGCCAGTTTTACTAAAGGTGTTCACATAAACGCGATTTTTTTAATTGTATCGTTCTGTGTTATAGGTATTGTATTGTTTCTGTTTAACGATAGTTTTTATCAACTTCGACTTTAACAATTGCGGTAGCTCATGAACCGTAATCGGGTAGACGCAAAAAGTGAGTAATTTTCTTGCTATGTAATAGTAACAAAAAATATAATAGTAATAAAAAAGAGGGGGAGGAGAGGAGGAGGATACAAGGATGGTACAGAATCTATGTTCAGAGCCATAGCTGCACTGCCCTACGGACAAATAGCGGGAGTCAGGAAAAACTCTTGTTACTAACTAGGTAATACCTTCCTAGTGTTCAAACGAATAAATTATTATTAAATTTCTTTGTAATCACGCACGATCTTAATAACTTAAAATATATTAAAAGTCCCGACGTAACGGCAACCCCTTCCGAAGCTGATAACTCGCCGGCGATTTCTATTCAACTTTTCATAAAAACCGCATTGTTAGCGGTTCATCCGTTCGGGAGCTACGAAGGCACAAAAAACAGACAGTCGAATATTGCCCCATTTTTATGGTTTGGAGTTAAAAATGCTAGAATTATTTGGATGAAAATCTTCGAAAATCATATTTTGTCAATTAAATTTTTAAAATTCAAGGTTAATATTTAATATACAAATTATGTCAGGACTATTAAAATATTTTACTGGAATCCAGAAATGGTCCTCTTTTTTGCTAAATTACCCCCCCCAGAGGAAACGACGCGCTAGAAGAAGCGCGGCAAGAAATTCAAAAGTCTGTCTTTCTCTAACATGAATTTACTTATGGTAATATGGTTTGTAAACATTAGGTACAATAGCTTTCATCATTGACAGTAAAGGTAATATGTAATATAGTAAGGGTAATTGTACCGTTTTTACCGTTTAGAATCTCAGCCCAGAGGCCTTTGCCAAGATGCACTAGCACTAAAGTCGAGTCCGGAATTAGGCGAACTAACTTGACAGTTCACTAATGTTGCCACAGTTTGGCTAGTGCTGTTAGTATCGATAGCTAATCGAACACATAATGGATTTGTAATTGTCATCGATGATATATAGCGTTTGTCTCTAACGCACTTTTATATTTGCCAGAAAGAAAGGGATGAATGCTATATGTATGGTACAGTAGGTACTAGCCTGACAGAAGTTGCCTAAAAGGATCACAATGGCCTGTTGTAATAACGGCATTATTTTTGTATTTTGTTCCTAATTTGAGGAGTTAAGTATTGTAAATATCCGTTTTAAACCGTACATCCTTCAGATCATAGTATATCATAATAATTGATGTATTTCGTCCCTATTTCGCAAGTATGTATCAGTGTGAAAGTTTTAACGACAATTACTTGATAAAATATAAATAGAATCAGTTTTATAGAAGGCACAAAGTTATATCGACATATTTGTATCGACACAAACCTATCACTATTTATTTTTTCCTGTCTGGCAACATTTTCGGCTGTCAAGTTAGTTCGCCTAATTCTGGACTCGACTTTACGCTAACTAGCGTTTCTATTCGTTTTGTTTTTAAACCAATCGCGTCACTGGTAGATCACGTGACTCTTCATATCACGTCATCTACCAGTAATTAATAGAAACGCTAGTTAGCGCAGTGCATCTTTGTAAGAGCCCCACCATTGACCGTGACGACAGCCGAGTCAACAATACAATTGAACGGGTGCTGGGTAGTGATTCTGTAAACAACGCCGGTCGTGCGGACTGTCCAGTGAAACCAAGCGGCGAGATTAAGTAGTCCCGTCAGTGCGAACAAAACACATTGTAGCGCGTGCATTTTCAATTTAGCAGCATGATGGGTCGAAAGTATAAGGCTGTTTAATTGAAAATGCATGCGCTACAATGTGTTTTGTTCGCACTGACGGGACTACTTAGGTAATCTCGCCGCTTGGTTTCACTCGACAGTCCGCACGACCGGCGTTGTTTACAGAATCACTACCCTGTTTGTGGGGTACGGTCTGTTCACGTTTGCAAGGACTTGTTGTTAAATAAATTATTCTAGTTATGGCTTTTGACGTAGAGACCACGTCGTGTTGTTTTCATACTTTTTTTTAAATTTAAGGTTTAATGATTTTATGTTTGGTAGTTTTAAGAATTTATTACCTTATTACCTAGTAACTTACTTTACTTAATGTAACTTAGTTTTAAGTACTATTATATTTTTATGATTGAAAAAATGACCCTCTGCTGGAGTTTCTTGCGGCGCTTCTCCGCAATGATGGTCTCGTCCGAAGCGCTGGTAGACTCACCCTATATTACCGACGTGTAAAAGAGCCCTCATGTGGCCTATTTACTGAATAAATATTTTGAATTTGAATTTGAATTTGCGATAAGGGCAAGCAGAATACAGCCTGATTTAACTATCGCGACATTAACAAGTTAAGGGAGTGCGCGCGATGCAGGCTGGATCGATCGAGCAACAGGTCGGCCGGGGCTGTGTTCGGTAAACACGGTACGGCTCGGCGGACGCTTACATTACGTTTTATAGGGCATGCTATTAGACGTAGGCTTTGCATTTTCAACGGAATTGGCTGGAATTAACTTTACTGGGTTAGAAAATTTAAGGTAGTGCGTAGCTATGGTTCATGAAAATAGGTGGGTACTTAAGAGGCCACCTATGATAGAGTCTGTAGTGTTCCACCATCTGGATCTCAATAACCATATCGCCTTTGGGTGAATCAACTTTTAAGGTACTCCCTATTTTTTGACATGTTGATTTAATTAGACAAGTAGGCTATGATCTTATTTAATTTGAAATAGTACAGTTTTGAACAATAATATATTAGTTGGTAACGCGGGGACGATGTTGTCCCTAGGTTTTGTATGAAAAAAGTGCATTTTCCCCTGAGTTATCACGTTTTTTCGATGATTAAAAAATATTTGAGGTGTTTGACATGTGGGGTCCATAAATTTGATGGTCTGATTTTAATATTCATACATCATTATTAACCATAACTCACCAGGAAAGTTTTAATACCGCAAAAGAAAAGGAGTACTTTAAAAGTTGATTCAACCTTTGAATCTGTTCTTTGGATATATCAAACTTGATCATATTTGCTTGAGACTGGCATACGTGAAAACACGATTAGAAATAAAATCCTCGGTAGTTTAATTTATCAAACAGGACATCTTTTTTGCTTGTTTTTGGTTTAATCTTCGTAACCCTATAATCTTTAACGATGATTTTCGATTCAATAGTTGAGTATATGTAACTTCTTAATCCTGGCAAACCACTTTTTAAATTTGACGCTGCCATCAAGGCGCGTGTGAACTATCTCAATCTCGAATTCTTCGCGCGAAAGCACATAAAGTCACCCCTTTTCATTCTTGTGGGGGGTGGCGCCAGGTGGCCTCTTAATTATGTATTACTAGACGACGTGTTTAAACTATTTGGTATTGGTAGTGATCATGCCTAAGAAGCTAGCGGTCCCGGGTTTCATTCCCGGTAAGGGCATTTATTTTGTGTGATGAGCACTAGCACAGAATAAGTAATAGTACAGGTAGCACTAGTATTTGTTTGTGTCCTGGGTGTTTAGTAAGTAAGATAACTTAAGTAGCGCCAAGCATTTGGGACTAAACAAATAAAGGTAACAATGCTCGCTTTATCTTAAAATATATTTACATAGGTACCTACTCACATAAAGTTGGTAAATATAATTACTGTTACCTAATTTGGGAACGAAAATCTGTACATTTTCAAAAGGCTAATATGGCATAGAAGTAAGAAAGCATAGAGGGAGTATAAAAACGGCTAATAGAATAGTACCTTCTCTTCGCACCTGTTACAAATGCCGTTAAAAAGAGTCGTCTAATATATAGAATAGAATCATTTATTTCGAGTAAAACACTCATCAATTGTTAGTAGTTCCTTAATACTAATTGTTAGTAACAAATTACAAATTATACTAATTGTAAGGGGCATGTGCCCATAACAAAAACGCATGTAAGGGCAGTCTACTCTGCTCCCTATCATGCTGAGGATGATATTGGGGCTGGCCCGCACGCGGCGCACCAGGGACGCGGCCCGCTTGCGCATGGTGGTGTAAAAGCAGTCGACCACGGCGGCTGCGAACATCCCTGACGTGCTACAGAAGCGAAGCAGCCCCATTATCACCCGGAACGCATTGTTGTACTGGACACGGAGGGCTCCATAGGCCCGTTGCGTGTATTGCATCCATAGGCTGCACGTGTAAAGAGATGTACAAATTGCTCTAAACAACTTGATCACTGGCTGTTCACACTGTCGCAGAGAACTCTCTCCACTAGTTTGACGAACCAAAAGATATAGATCCCGTGTCAATAATACATATACGGGTTGACTTGAAAACCTCCTTCTCTTTTTTGAAGTCGATTCAAAAGAGACCCATACATTAGTAGTTGACCGCTGGCTGCTCACACTGCCGCCGGCGAGAACTCTCTCCACTAGTTTGACGAAACAAAAAATGTAGATCCTGTATCAGTAAAAAAGTCAGTATAAGTAGACTTGACTTTGTCAGTTTTGTGACGAAAATTAGCTATAGGTACATTGACAGCCGCAATGTATGGCTAAGTTAAAGTTGCTTAATTTCAGTCCTTAAGTGGGGTACTTAACTTACACGTTTTATGCCCGGTTCCTATATTCAAGAAACGAATCGTTTTCCTTACGTCTCGTTAAAATTTGACACATTTCGTACGTAGCAAATGTCATATTTTAACGAGACGTAAGGAAAACGATTCGTTTCTTGAATATAGGAACCGGGCATTAGTGAACCACCTAGCCTCGTTAACATTTTGTTAGCATTCTGAGGATAACGTCATTGAATTAAGTTCCTTCGTTATTTTTAATAATTTTACCTCATCAAGTTTTACTAAGCAACACCTGAGCGGATCGTTTGTGAAATTATGAATTCGACATCGAATTCCACGTTAAGAATAACCTCGAGTAGGTACTATCAGACCATTGGAACCTTGACCCACCATAGAACTGTGTCACAAAGACGTTATGATTCAAGTCATAAGAAGTGTCAAACAAATTGTTTTATAATGTCACTGTGACACCGTTCTATGGTGGGTCAGGGTTCCATTGGGCTGATAGTACTTGCCCGTTTCCCTTGACGACTATTTTTGCTTCAATTGGTACTCGAGGCGTTACTTCTGTTCTCATACTCACTATTAAGTCGCTTGGGGGCATTTTATTTTTTTGTTTGGTTTGTTCCTTGTTTACTTTTAAGACCTTGTTTGCGTTTGTTTTATTTTTAAAGTTTACTTAAGTTCTAAAAGAACATTCGAGAATTTATGTAACTCAGTTAGATAGATAGATCTTTGTTTCAGACGTCCAAGATACAGGCACAGCCTAGTTTGGAGTCTGACAGATATTCGATGTACTTATTCTGAAACCTGTTTTGGTAAATAAACTATTTGATTTGATTTGATTTGATTTGATTTATAGTCAGCTCCGTACGTAACAGACTGCATTAGCCCAATGGAACCCTCACCAACCATAGAAATGTGTCACAGTGACGTTATGTTATGATTCAAGTTGCAAGAAGTGTCAAACAAATTGTTTTATAATGTCACTGTGACACCGTTCTATGGTGGGTCAAGGTTCCATTAGGCTCATAGTACCTAGAGCTCTTCACAGTTTTCACGGTATTCATAGCGTTGTCTTCGTAAACAACTCACCTACCAATTCGTCGACAAATACCGAGGAGCATACGTTGCGCGACGTATATACTGCTTTGTCGACGAAAACCTGCGACTGAACTCAGAATACACTCACTTAGATGTCATTATTTATTACGCTCTGACTGGATAACGTAAGTGCGTTCGTACGTAATTAATTAACATGTTGAAAAATAATAATAGACCAGGGTCGATAATTTTTAAAACCAAAAAAAATAATAGTAGGATGAAACCCATTGGAAAAGGAGGAGAATATTATAAAAATAAAAGGAAAAATAATTTACGGGCGATCTGAGGTCGGGAAGGGGGTGGGGGTGAGTTTTTAAGGGTAAAAAACGGTTTTTCTCGATTTCCGGCAAAACTAAAAGTCCTATCGAAAAAAATCAAATAGCAAAGTTGTAGGTAATAAAAAGATCTAAAACTTTTGTATTTACACTTAATTCACGTAACCTCAAAATTTATGTGAAAAATCCAAAAAACCAAGTATTTGGTTTTTTATTTTTATCTTTTACAAACATTATTTTTTTTTAACGAAACTTGGTGAAAACTTACCTTTTTATGTCCCAAATACGCTGTAATTTATTTGATTAAAAATATTTATTTTTTCACCTTATTTTGAATTAATATCGAAAAAACACCCTAATTTTCAATCGAAAATTCACCCGTCAAAATATCAGCTTTTTTCAAAAAGTTGGTATGGTTTCTGTTCGTTGAAATCTCTACTTTCCGATGGTGAAAAAAAATATATATGTTACCACAGTAAATCTTCTCAGAAAATGCAATCATCCATACTGATAATCTGAAAAGACAAAATCGAATTAATAATGCCTTCACTATTTTATCGTGAATAAACTCCCATGAAAAAAAAAAAATTAAAGAAATAAATGTCAAAATGTATAAAAAATATATTATTATTATAAATCTATTAAAAATGTATAAAATATATATGGAAATCGGCCAAAAGTTTGTTATTAAAAATATATCGAATACTGGTTAGGCTAACGGTTGTAACAGCTGCTACGAAATATATACTTAGTATATATTTTTTTTTTTTTTTAATTTATTGAATATTATAAAGACTACTGTAGCATATTCTAATATTACTCGCCAAACTGTCACGTTTATCGGCGAGATGCGCTCAGTTTAACACTAATTAACTTATCCTAATATCTAATCGACTACTAATGTTATGTTAAGCTATACACACATATAGACACAGCGACATTCATAGGTAATATAATAGTAGGTATGTATGTAGTAAGACCCAGACCCGCCTAGCCCCTTCCCCACTTCTCCACGAAATACCGTGTATATACAGGGTGTCTTGGAAAGGTTTTGAGATATTTGGCGGGGTAATAGTTCGCACGATTCTGATCAGGGGGGTATGGTTCATTTTTGTTTCTGTTAATGTAAAAAAAAAAGAAGGATTAATTATATTAATTTTGTTACTTGATGTATCGCAGCCGATATCTCGACCTTGACATTTTGACGCTGATACTATACTACTACAAACGTTCGTAGTAACTAACGTCAAAATTCTAAAGGTCAATGACCTGACACCATACGTTGTTTACATGGTATGTAAACAAACAGTTCGTTCCATGTAAGCAGAAATCTGACTAACATTTTAAAATAATTATAAATTTTAGTGCAACTTACTGTATTTTCATTAGTGCAACTTACTGTATTTTCATTTTTACAATTTGAACACTAGCTGGTTTTAAATGTGAATTC
The DNA here is from genome assembly GCA_963966035.1 of Acleris laterana. Taxonomy (NCBI): domain Eukaryota; kingdom Metazoa; phylum Arthropoda; class Insecta; order Lepidoptera; family Tortricidae; genus Acleris; species Acleris laterana. The sequence continues at coordinate 1,613,262 of OZ014445.1, forward strand.
ACTAGATCTCTTGTTCACGCTTCGCCAAGACTGATCATAATATTATCGTCCTTCTTATATTATTGTCGAGATCTAACCATTTACCATTCTTTTCTGTTCTAAAGTGGCCCGTATAACCGGTTTACAGCAAAAATAATTACGACTTGAATATCTCAAAATAACATAACAATGACATAATATTATAATGACAGACATAAATTCATAGACTCAGACATAGAGTTCAGATAGACATGGATTGAACGATCGATCATGTACGCGTGCTACAAAAACCTCATATAAACCGAAGCGAAGCGAGAGCGGGTCGCTAGTTAAGTAATAAAGTATAATAATACCACGAAAACGAATTCTAACATGATTCGAGCTTGTTAGCTCACAGCTATAAATAAATAGTAAATACCAAATGTCTTAAATATCTTCACATTATTGCTTCAAATTTGATATTTAGTAGAGATTATTATTTCGAATAAAAATGTAAAAGAAAGCTGTTATTCTATTTGGTGTATCCCAATTACTTCAATGATTTTACTACGACGTTGATGTCTTCTTCACTGTGGTCTCCTATTGAAGCGGTGATAGAATTTGACGTGTAAAAGTGCCCCTGGGGTGTAGACCAGGTCCAGAACATACATACATACATCCAAAGATTAAATCACGCCTGTTTCCCAGAGGTGTAAGCAGAGACACTCATTTCCACCTGTTACGATCCTAACAAATCTCTTTCGCTTCTTCCACATTCAACATCGTCATGATGCACGCATTCACATCGGTTTCGCGTACTTAACACTTTAATTGCCAAGAGCTCTAATTTTCATAAAAAATAGACTCGCCTAGGGAATTGGCGGCTTAAAGTGCTAAGATCCAGAACATACATTTTTATACTTATTTTCTTGTATTACGAGTAGCAAATCATAGTTTATTTTTTCCATTTCAAAGTTTATTTTGCGACTTTATTCTACTAATATTATAAACCTGAAAGTTTGTAAGTATGGATGGATGTTTGTTCCTCTTTCACGTAAAAACGGCTGGAGCGATTTGGATCAAATTTGAAATGGAGATAGCTTATACAATGGATATGCTACTTACACACATATGCTACTTTTTATAAAGGAAAATTTAAAAGTTCCCGAAGGAATAACGATAATCGAAATCTACGCGGACTAAGTCGCGGGCAGAAGCTAGTGATATAATAAAACCTCAGTATGAGTTTCGTTAGTAAGAAACATTTAAAGACTATTTTTGTTCGTTACGTCTCGACACGACGTTACGTTTCCATACATAATTATTATAAATATTTTTCGTATAAGTTCCCTAAATGTGTAAGTAATAAAATACTGAATTTAAATCTCGTACACAAAGATCATATCAATATCCTTAATACCCGCGGGCTTTTTTTTAAAATGGTTTAGTCAGGACCTGGCATTGCTCTTTGGTAACATGATCCAATATTTACCCAAAACTTATGTATAATAAGCTATTATTCCCAACGAAATAACCACCATTAAATGATGGTTGTTGTGGTACATACTTAAGAATACTGTAGTCACCACGTCGACCTCTTCTGACGAAGCTGTCCTACGTTTTTCTCTTTCTTCTAGGATACGAATATCTTTTAACAACATGTATGATGCCAGCTTTAAATGTAATTCTTATAAAACGTAACGTGTAGAGACGATTTTATTTTTACAAAACCTACACCTAAACCTCTTTTCATAAAGAGTATTCAATGGTACAAGATTTAAAAAAATACTTTGCTGAACTGTCAAAGGACAATAACAAATTATTGATTCGTTTTAATAATTGTGTGTTGTATTCATAGTTATCCCTGATGGTGGTAGAAATCAATGAAATAAATCCATGATTCATGATCTAATAAAAGAACTTTAATGTACCTACGAGTACAAGTGCTATTTTACCTGTGCGAGTGTGGGAAGAGTGTGAGTAAACATCGTAATCGTAAGTTTCATTTTTAAATTACTTCACATAATAGCCCTTATCAGAGATCATCTTTTCATTCATATTACAGTTCAGTTTCAGTCTATTTTCAGTTTTCTAAACACCGTGGAGCTTTTGACCGTGATTAGAAAGATTGTTGATATGGAACAACTTGTTTATTTACATTACGTTGTGACACATGTTATGTCATACACCGGTTTGACGGGGGCAAAAATGTAGCAGTGCTGGTGATTCAATATCGACAAAATTTATCGACAACGATATAAAGCAATTTTTGATCATCATTAAAATAAGTAATGGCCTAGTTTGAATGACTTTTAATTATGTGCAAACCTCTTATAATACAAACAACCGGTATCTGACATTGACTCTGGACTCGAGTCACTTTTGACAACCGTTAAAATTACATTGAATAACAAATTAATTCAGTACGACAATATTCTTTACTATTCCGACGAATTGAGAACCATTTAGTTTTTTAAGTCGGTTAAAAATGATTCGAAAGAAAAAGATCGTTTATCTTCATGGAAAGCTGATCATTTAGATATCATCACTACATATTATAAAACAAAGTCGCTTCCCGCTGTCTGTCCCTATGTATGCTTAGATCTTTAAAACTACGCAACGGATTTTGATGCGGTTTTTTTTAATAGATAGAGTGATTCAAGAGGAAGGTTTTCATGTATAATAAACTTTGTTTTATGTACGGGTGTTACCGAAAACTCACATAAACCGAAGCGAAGCGAGGGCGGGTCGCTAGTAGAAGATAAAGGTACTCGTATTTACAACTTTATTTTGTAAGTAATGGAAGATCCATATGTCACGAAAAAAATTGTCGATAAACTTAATCGATTTTTAATGAATCACTAGCACTGGTACATATTTGCCCCCGTCAATCCGGTGTATGGGTTATGAATGAATTAGTTAAGATGGAGCACACTGAGAGCATCGTCAGGATAAATCAGTCTGTAACTCAGTCAAATATTAACTTAAAAAAAAGTTACCAATGTAGAGATGATCCAAATCATCCACCCTATCTACGGTTAAAATTTCTTCGATTGATTTCAAGACACCCTTAATAATAAATATATTATATGCGTAGATGCCTATTTATAACTATTTTAAGATAAATTATATATACCTGAGTAGATATACCTGAGTGACCTACGAAAAATTGTAGCCCATCAAAAGGTATTTCGTGGAGAAGTGGGGAAGAGGCTAGGCGGACCTGGGTCGTACTACATACATACCTACTATTATATACTATATATTTCGTAGCAGCTGTTACAACCGTTAGCCTAACCAGTATTCGATATATTTTTAATGACAAACTTTTGGCCGATTTCCATATATATTTTATACATTTTTAATAGATTTATAATAATAATATATTTTTTATACATTTTGACATTTATTTCTTTAATTTTTTTTTTTCATGGGAGTTTATTCACGATAAAATAGTGAAGGCATTATTAATTCGATTTTGTCTTTTCAGATTATCAGTATGGATGATTGCATTTTCTGAGAAGATTTACTGTAGTAACATATATATTTTTTTTCACCATCGGAAAGTAGAGATTTCAACGAACAGAAACCATACCAACTTTTTGAAAAAAACTGATATTTTGACGGGTGAATTTTCGATTGAAAATTAGGGTGTTTTTTCGATATTAATTCAAAATAAGGTGAAAAAATAAATATTTTTAATCAAATAAATTACAGCGTATTTGGGACATAAAAAGGTAAGTTTTCACCAAATTTCGTTAAAAAAAAATAATGTTTGTAAAAGATAAAAATAAAAAACCAAAAACTTGGTTTTTTGGATTTTTCACATAAATTTTGAGGTTATGTGAAAAAAGTGTAAATACAAAAGTTTTAGATCTTTTTATTACCTACAACTTTGCCATTTGATTTTTTTCGATAGGACTTTTAGTTTTGCCGGAAATCGAGAAAAACCGTTTTTTACCCTTAAAAACTCACCCCCACCCCCTTCCCGACCTCAGATCGCCCGTAAATTATTTTTCCTTTTATTTTTATAATATTCTCCTCCTTTTCCAATGGGTTTCATCCTACTATTATTTTTTTTCACTTTTTATTATTTTTAAAGGCTTCTACCCTGGTCTATAAGTGGGTCAAAATATTTTCAATGAGACCCAGATGAATAAGTGAAGAAACCAACTCTTAATTTCTAAACTAAGTTTGCCTAGTAAATTAAATTAGCAAAAAGATTCCAAGTAATTTTGCTATTAGTTAAATATCAGGCGCTGAAATTTCTAAGCTTGAATGGGTCGTTAAAACTAAGCTATTTGTCTGAACGGGGTGGTTTAGGAAAGCTAAGTGAATAATTATAATGCACTACCATAGAACACAGTAACTAGACCGCATACTGTCATGCGTGTTTCTGTTCCTGACACGCCAAGAGTAATTACGATGCACAAAATGATCTTACGACAAAAGTGCATAGTAACGCTGCTGCTTGGGGCAGGACTTACCCCTAGCCCTAGCTATTCGATATGCAGGTTTCCTCACAATGATTTTCCTTTTCCTGAGGAGCATCAGGTAGGAACTTAAGTTAAAAAAAAAGTCATTGGTAGCTACATAAGAGCTGTAGTCCAAACTTGACACCTACCCTATTTCCATCTGTCACTTTATCCAACTTTTTTTGTCATAGGTACTACTAATTCTAACATCTTGCACGTTATCTTCTCACGTACAAACTAAAAGCAACAGCGTAGCTAATACTCACCTCGGGTAACTGATCCCCCACTCCAACATCTAGGGACAATTGATTTCGGGAAAAAGTTCCACAGGAAAATCACACCTAAGTCGGGATTACCGCCCAATCTCGCGCGGATGAATTTAGATTAACCCAGAAACAGAATGCTTTGCGGATTTTCTTTATGGTAATGGGGGTTTGTTTGGATTCCAGGTTTTGAGACTCTTGTTAGGGTTGTCAGACTTGAAGTTTTGTGAAGTCGGGATTTAGGGTATCTTTTGTTTTTCAAAGCAGGTATAATATAACGCTTTAAACTATAAGATAAGACGCTTTAAAGCATCAACTACTAGGAGTAAAATATTACTAATGTAAAAGTTTGTCAAGTTGATCAGACGTTTGGATGTTGAGCATAAGTCACCATCAAAGGCTAACTGGATTTGGATGAAATTTGAAACAGAGATACTCTATATGATTAGCAATAAGGATTAAGTGCAAATATAACTAATTTTGTGCCGTGAATTTGCGGACGAAGTCGCGTGACAAGGTTAGTCGTCAGTGACACTAATTTTGGATCTCTTTCTTTCGGCATTATTTATTATTAGACCCACAGCAGTTCAGTGTAACCCTGTAACCTGCCGATGGAATATGAACCTATTACGGATACAATGGACTCAATTTTCTCATTTAATTGTCACTCAAAAAAACAATTCCACTTTATCTCTTTTGCAGTGGATCTTTCTTTTAATGACCGTATTATGTAAAAGAAAAAAGACGTGGGGCCTTACGAGGGTAAAGGACGCCACTGACTAACAGATTAGATACATGCAGGCCTAGTTATTCTAAAATCAATGTAGCGCACACAATTGATTTATCACTGGCAATATTCAGATTTAAAACTGTCCGTGACCAGTTTCGCCACCGACTGAAGTGATGACGGTCATCTGGGCCTCTATTCCACACATAAAAACAATATTGTTTTTGAGCTGATATCCTATTAGCTCTCATTAACATAACAGGAGGAATGGCGGCCACATTAAAAACAATACCATAACAGTTCAAATACAATTTGGATAAAATCCAAGCCAATCCACCTAGAATAGAGGCGCTGGGTGCCTGACGGCTACCCTCCAATGTATTGCCAGTTCGGTGTCAGACTGAAATGTAGTTTGAAGCAATTTTCAAACCAAAAATTGTAAGAGCAAGTGATAGTCTGCGTTTTAATGCTAGGAAAATACCAGGCCTAATTTTAATTAGGAAAAAATAATGCACATAAATAAATGAATCAAACACTTAAAAATGTTACAAAACTTTTACTCATTAGTTGCCTTTTTAAAACTGTACCTAAATTAGTACCGCCATGCTCCTCTATATGACTTAGATACATTTCCATTTTTTTTAATATGTAATGTAAGAGCTTTTTGGGTTTCAAAGACGTTTGGGTAAGGCCACGGAGCGTTCGAACCGCCCGCTTGTGTGTTACCAAAAAATACATGTTACATTACAAGAAGCATTTATTTTCCAGGTGTCATGTAAGAACCTAATCACAACTACCTATTGTAATTAAAAATAAATGCCACAGACATAAATCTTAGTCTATTTTGGTAACACACAAGCGAAGGTGGTTCGAATGCTCCGTGGCCATACCCGTTTAAGTCAGAGGTTTTTTGGGAGTCTTGTTTTAATACTAGATTTTCATAGTTTTTAGCTCTTAACTCAAAACTTAGCGTTGAGACTTAGTTGAGTTTTAGCTAGAGCCAATGTTCATATCACAGCTTTGTTGTACCGTTTCGAACACAAATATACCAGTTCATAAATGTGCTCTATTACTCTTTGATGTAGTTACAATGTAGATATGCCTGCATTGCGTCATTGATAGTTATGCAGTTCCAAACCAAACCTGACACATAATTATTATTATTGTTCAGCTCTGCATACTGGTGTCCAAAAGTAAGAGGCAGTATCAGAGTATGAAGTCTATATAGGCGATACTGCCTTCTTACTTTGTTCAGCAAACCTCAACGAAATGCTTGTGCCCAGAATTAGCAACAACTTTAATTACGTGAGCTGCACAGGGTTCTCAAATAGTATTGCCAGCACATCAGGAGTCCGTAGCAGAGCTGCCGGGATATTTGTGTTAGCTGGAGTCTTCAAATCATTAACAAGGATCTCATTGCCTTCAGGCTGCCAACCAGAATAGGTTGCTTTCAGCACTGTTTGCTCGTAGGTGAGGATGCTGCAAGGTTCTCCTGAAAAAACAGTGATTGGTTTGGATATTTTTGCTATACAATTCTCACTAGCTTTTTATTATTATTATTATTATTTTATTTTAGACAGGCAGTTGGCACTGATATGTCTAAATCCTTGATCCTGCAACTCCATCCATGCAATAGTTGTTTGTTTTACAGATTCAATACCAAGCACTCAGATTTCCATACAAAATGGACCCGATTAGATCATAACATAGCCAAATTTGTTAAAGCTGTTCCTTGGAAACTGATTGATTGCCCGGAATATATAAGTACCCTACAGTTGAACTCTGGGTTATAAAATATTTATGTTTAGAGTTCATGTTGTGGAGTAAATTAAGGATATTCCTCAGAATCGTAAAGTAATAAATAATACTAAACATTTCACATAAAATTTAGGTTATGTTTGGATATCGTGGGTATTATTGAGAAACTCAGTAATCCATAATAAGTTTGTTTTGTCAAGATCGCAACGAAACAGTGCGCAATTTTCATAAAGATTCAATAAAACGCTTACCACATAGCTCCTTCATTCCCCGGAGAAATGATTCCCTAAGTTTAGCGCGAGCCTTCTGTTCTGACGTTGTTATAATATCAAGAGACATTGTTCAGATGAAACTGTATTTCTTGTTATATTACTTAGCTAAGCCACAGATTATAGGATATGTCTAAAGCTAAGGTATTGCAAATATAGCGCAATTTTATATGAAAGTATCGCCGGTTCAATAATATTTATTTGCAATAATACAACAACATGAAGTCGAACTGTCATCAGAGTTGCCAGCTCTGAAAAAAGGTTTACCTCGAATTTCGAAATCAAATGAACTACCCATAATATTCCCTTAACGAAAAATAACAACCCACGAAAACTACTAATTATTAATCTCTAATCAGCCTTATTACTGATACGCTTATAATGAAATTAACATGGAACTCTATACTAGTAGTAAGAGTCTGACCAGCTAAAGCGAGTCGTGACACAAGCATCTTTTTCTCCAATTGTTCACATGGCAACAATTTTACCTATGAAACCAGGCCCCTATCCCACAAAAGTTTACAAGCGTACAATTTGACAAATTTGTTAAATTGTAGGCTTGTAAAGTTTTGTGGTATAGGGGCCAGCTCTTACATTGTGCGTACCTACCATCATAATTATTTATATCAAGTCTTGCTACCACGTTTCGCTATTTCAATGGGTATGAACCCATATCGAAGTTTCGAAAAACTCGTGTCCGCGGTTTTCGTTTGTCCGAAATTCATTTTCTCTGAACCAAAGTTTAAATTTTTTTACAGATATATACCTACAGAACTTGTAGGTTAGTTTTATAACAATCCAGGAACGTTCAACTGTTTCAGAGAAAAAACAGTATTGGAAAAAATAAAATTTTGGAAAAACAAAAGGACGACTAGTTTTTTTTAATTTACTATAGGTTTTACATGCCACGCTAGCAAGTATAGTAACGGTTTAAAATGACGAAATACCTACTGCTGTCACATAGATCACTTTACATTGGCCGAATAGTAAAAATGAAACCAAAAATATGTCAATAGTTTATTCTTTGCAATAATCCTTAGTTCACACATCCAAGTCGTACTCTACAAATTCAATCACAAAAACATCATTATGACGAAATAAAAAATAATTTTATAAATACCTGAATCGCTCCTCAGTGGCAACTGGTATATTATAACATAACAGAGCTAGGACATAGAGGCAGTATTTTACAAACATTAATAGTCAAAGCGAAATTAACAAGTCCTTCCTTGGCGGGACATACTACTTGCTTTATACACAGTTGTGTAACTCCTATATTATAAGATTAACTTATTTGTAAGGGGCTATATTCTATGTCACCTCGAAACGCGCGGCTGGGGGGTATCCTGGATTTTGCTTGCGGCCTTCTCTCTTCAGCTTTTAGATGTCTTAATTCAAAAGTACCTCTTAGTCTCTGGTTGGATGGCTGCGATCTTCCTTTAGGAGTTGCCAACTGAAAAGTCCATCAAGCCAGCTAGTAAAGAGCATTTGGGCATGTTAACATGGACAGGTCCACCAATGACTGAAGTCCAAAGTGTAATTGGTAAAAAAATACTTCAGTCGTTGACAGACATCCAAAGGGGGTTTAGGGTTAAGTTTTATATAATGGCAGCAGGTCCAAATTGTTTCAAAAATCAAACATTAGTAAGTGTCAGTCCCTGCTACCACACATAACTAGTTTTGGGTACCTGCAAGTACATAGTAGATGTCGTGAAAGCATCGCTTTAACTCCCGCCGCGACATGGCATTATCTTGGCAAACATAGACAAAACGCTTAACGATACAGAAAGACGTCGTTCCACAAGTCCTATAGAGCAATGGGTTAAGGTGCAATTTTGCATGGGTCCTTAATTGATTTTATGGTCAGTACGTCCGTTTGTTTAACCCGTTTGAACAAAGGAGCCCTAACAAATACCTGGCAGCGTTCGCGATCCGCATCAGAACGTCGGCCGGGGCTCGATAAGTCACAACGGCGAATACAAGTTAAAAATACCTCGAAAACGACGTCGAAGCCCGCACTTTAACACCGCACTGATCGAACGCTAGGTGTTCCCGAAGCCACCTAGGGGAACACCCAGTATAGGATCAAAGGGGCAATTCCCACGTCAGCGGCAACTATTCAATATACCAATCAAATACCTGCCAAGTCCGTTGGTGTGACGACATTAACGAATCGAGAGTACAAATTACTCCCCATATGTTTGCCATATACCGGTTATATTTTGGTATTACACTAAGCTGTAAAATAACAGTGTTCATTTTATTACTTGTCATTGTATTCATTATAATGGCGTCGGGAGGGGATCGTGGGGTGTGTTTGGAAGGGGTGTGGGGGGGGGCGAGTAGAGGAGCGGCGCGGGCGGGATACTTACCGGGTCGGGGCTTTGTGATACCTCAGACTACGCTAGTGGCGCTCGCGCGAGCGCCGGCGAGACCGCTCGTGCGGGGACCCTGCCGAACAAAAGTCTATTCATAAACAGAGATCGGACAAAAGGCGTCATTACTCGCAATAATGTGGACATGACTTCAAAGATTTTAATGCTGAATGAAAGTGTACTCACTTCTATCCTTACGCGATCTGCGGTCGCGGTCCCGGTCGCGCTCGCGGTCGCGGTCGTCGTGGCGGGGCCTCTCGTCCCGGCACGACCTGAAACAGACACATTATGTTGGTAACTCTTTTGCGTATACTCAATTACTGTATTAAAACCATGTCATCATTATGAACACTTGTCAAAAACCTTCGTCATCACTCATCAGATACTGAGGCAACTAAAACGTGTCTCTTCATTTTCAGCCTATGGTCACCCACTGCTGAGTGTAGGCCTCTTCATCAGCATGCCACTCTCCCTAATGTTGGGCTATCTTTATGCAATTTCTCCCCAATAACTTCGTTATGTCATATGTCCATCTTACCTTTCGGCGGTCAACACTGCTGCCCCCAATTTCACCATCCTGGCAGTGACACGTGACAGGGGACAATTCTATATACATTGATAAGTTCACACACACACCTCGTCAGGATCGTGAAATATGCCCTTATCCCGGTCCTCGGTCTCCATTCCAACACCGTCTTCCTCCAGCGATTGTCGAGTTTGGGAGTACCACCGTCTTATCGATTAACCTACCGCCAAACAGCAGTGTTCGCATTGTTGTGTTCCGGTTTGGGGATAAGACAGCCGGTGAAATGACTAGCATAGAAGCATTCCATCTTAGTCCTCAGGGTTGGCAACGCATTTGCAGTCTTAGGATTGCTCTGCAGTCTTGTGAATGCAAATGTCTATGGGTCACAGTTTCCACTTACCATTAGGTGGCCTGTGTGCTCGTTTGTCATCTCTATGCCATAAAAAAAAAAAGTTGCAATAACTTACCGGTGACGGTCTCTGTCCCTCTCCCTCTCCTTGTCCCGATCGCTCTTCTCATCCTTCTTCTCTTCTCGCCGATCTCCCTTGTGAGAAGACTCCCGATCGCCGCGCTCCTTGTCCTTGTCGCGATCGCCGCGATCCTTCTCCGTGTCCCGCCCGCTCCTATCGCCGCGGTCGCGCTCCCTGTCTCGCTCCATCCGCTCCCGGTCCCGTCGGTCAGATCCAAGCCCGCCACCGCGAGAGGTCCTCTCCTTTTCTCTTTCCTCGCGACGCTTCTTCTCTTTCTCCTGCAGCTCTTTTTCACGGGACTCCATCATTTCTTCGTAAGCTTGCCGAAGTTTGAAATAGCTGAATGAAATAGAAAACAAATATTAATTCATTGTAATTTCACAATTTAAATATTCTCACTTTTGTATTTTCAAAGACTAAACTAATAAGTTCTTTGAGATCTACAATCATAATTCATAATACACCTATTAAAAAATACAAACACGTCAGATTTATAATTGCTGGAATACCTTTCATAACCATTAACTCTTAAACAGCCTAACAGACCTTGTCTTAATTTAGGGTAAGCCCTTTCTTATATTGTACTTCGTACTGCTCTATTTCATTAGCAGCCGTCGGGATTTCAAGGTTATGAATCTCGGTACTTGTAGCTGGTATTGAACAATGGAGATCTGTGAATTCATAACCTCGTCAAAACAAACAGTGCTACTACCAGTATCTTCCCCTAACTCGTTCTTACCCCACATGCTGCTTGCCGGACAGATGGTCATCAATGCGCTGCTGCGCGTCCCCGACGATGAGGAAGGCACCACACACCGGGCATACTTCCATTTGTTTCTCCTGCGCTGCGGCCAGCTCTGCAGTCATGGACCAGTGGCTGTGCAAGCAAAACGCTGTTCATTAGTTTTTGAGGCGATAAATAACAATTTGCAATTTAACCTGATGCCGCCACCATATTTAATATATTTAATAATATTGGGCTGGACACCTCCGCTGAAATAAAGATGACAGAACGACAAAACAGACCCAACAATAGCAAGAAATCAAAAGGATGACCTAAATTGAAAGTAACCAAGACGCATTATTAGGAACAGAATGGATACTGCAATCAGTTTTTTTTTTTTAAGCACATGTATTTTGTGAGCTATGTCTAGTGTCCTCCGGTGAAAGCAACTACTCATTTAAATCTTCTGTTTTATGTGATGTTCTTTCTTTCTAGACCTTTCTCATAGGTCTTGGAGGTTAATTGTGTAGCAAGTTGGTTAGGATGAGTTTATAGCTTTTGGTAAAACCGTCTCGTCATGTTCCTCTTTGTCTGTATTAATTTTGAGATATTCATAGATTTGTGCATTAGTTGTGAAGACGGGGGTATTAAGTATTGTTTAAAGTGTTATGATTTGCATTCTTTTTAGAATGGAGATGTTAGAAGCAGACAGGAATGGAGAAGACTGGAGAAGGCAGCTGTCCAAGGAGCTTGCACAAGTTCCAGAACGGAATGAAACAATGAATGTACCTATAATAATAATTGCCTTTATTCTAAGATTCACATGCAATTTACATAACACAATTAGTTTTATCCTACATAATATCTCTTATCTCAGAGTGCCGTTCGGCAAAGGCCTCCTCCAGATCTTTCCAGTGCTTTCGGTCTTGGGTGGCACGTCTCCAGTAGGGACCTGCAGTCAGTTTGACTTCATCATCCCATCTTCTAAGCTGTCTGCCCACACTTCTCTTTCCCTCTCTTGGGTACCAGTTTGTTATAATCTTGCTCCACTTCTCTTGTTTTCCTCGGAGCATGTGCCCAGTCCATCGCCATTTTTGCTTATCTATTTTTTCGAGGACATCTGACAACTTAGTTTTTGCTCGTAACTGAGTGCAACTTATTTTATCAACTCTTTTTACATTAAGGATACTTCTTTCCATAGATCTCTGGCACCTTTCTAGTTTATCTCTGTGCAGTTTATTTAGTGCCCATGTCTCGCAACCATATGTAAGGCTAGGGAGTATGCAACAGTCAAATGTTTTTCTTTTTACTTTTACACCTAGATGTTTACTTTTCATAACTTCTTTTAGTGCCCAATACTTTTTCCATGCAATTGCTATTCGTCTATTTATTTCTTTTGTAGTTATATCTTTCATTGCTATTAGTTGACCCAAATAGATGTATTCTTCAGTATACTCCAGTAAAGTGTTGATGATATTAATGTTTATGTTTATCGAATTAGTCATAAGCTTGGTTTTTGAGGAATTAATTTCTAAGCCGACCTTTTTGCTTTCTCTTAGTAGACTGCTCAACATATCTTCGAGTTTAGTTGGACTCTCCTCAAACAGGACTATATCGTCTGCGAATCTTAAATGGTGTAGTCTCGTACCATCGATTCTGACACCAAAATTTTCCCAGTCCAGTTCTCTAAAAACCTGTTCTAAGACCGCTGAGAATAGTTTAGGAGATAGGGGATCTCCCTGTCTTACTCCTCTGTTAATCGGGAATTCCTCTCCTAGATTCTCTAGTTTTACATTGGCCTTACTTTCTTTATATACATTTTTGATGATGTTTATATATACTTTATTAATACCTTGTTTCTCCAGGCTCTCCCAAATTTTCCTGTGGTACAAACTATCGAATGCTTTGGAGTAGTCTATAAAACATAGATAAATGGGTTTATTATACTCATTATATTTTTCTATTACTTGTTTCACAGTATGAATGTGATCTATTGTCGAGAAGTTTTTACGAAATCCAGCTTGTTCGATTGGTTGATGACTGTCTAATTGTGTTGTGATTCTTTCCAAAATAACTTTTGAGAAAATTTTGTACACATTTGATGTTAAGCTTATGGGTCTGTAGTTACTAATGTCATCCTTTGGACCTTTTTTATGAATCAGGGTTATTTGTGATTTACTCCACTGTGTTGGGACACAGCCTGTGATCAATATATCGTTGAATAGAGTGGTCAAGAAAGGAGTTATCTCTTCTATTGTACCCTTTATGAGCTCATTTCTTATCCTATCTGGCCCTGGTGATTTACCCATCTTTTGGCTTTCAATTGCTCTTTCTACCTCGCAACACAATATTGGAGGTTCTTTTTCAGTTTCACTAATATTGTGCACTGACTCGGACTGTGTGCTTTTTTGAGTGTTTCTGTTTTCACCTGAGTATAGGTCTTTAAAGAAGTTTGTAGCAACCGTTTCAATGTCTTTTCGTTTGGTGTAGTTTTTTCCTATTCTTCTCATTTTAGGTATCCATTCTTTTCCTTTGTCTTGTAATTCTTTTAATGCTATTTTTACGGCGCCTGCTCTGGTTATATGTTTTTCTAGTGTCTCAATCCTTTTTTGTTTTCTGTCTTTTCTAATACTTTCTCTAATGTTTTTACTAAGTTCTGTTATTTTCGTTAAGTTTTTTTTTCTATTGTGGTTATTGATTAGCATTTTTCTTTCCTGTATTAAGTTTAATGTTTTTGTACTAAGTTTGTTGTCCTTTGACTTTCTCCTGTCAATATTCACCCCAGCGATTGCTTTCTCGAACTCGTTGTATTTCTCGAGCACATTAATAGGCTTTTTCTGAATTTTATTGCAGGCATCCAATAAGCATTCGGTTCTTTTTTGGAGATTCTCTTTATCCCATGACTTATTGTTTTCCATGTTTTTTCTAGGTCTTCTTGGCATTTTTTGACTTAAAGTGCTTCGTACCATGCGATGGTTGGTATTGAAGCTTAAATTTTGTATTACTCCTGTGTCAGTAAACGCTTTCGAAAAATTTGTTATGATATAATCAATTTCATTCTTATATTTCCCATCCGGGGATTCCCATGTCCATTTGGTAGACTTCTTTTTATTGAACATCGTGTTAAGGATCCGTAAATTATGTTCCAGTAGAAAGTCCACAAGTTTTTGGCCATTTTTACTCCTTTTGCCATGTCCAAACATTCCTATCACGTATTCGTAATTGTTTTGTTTGGTTCCAACTTGAGCATTGAAATCACCCATAAGTATAAGGTGGTTTGATCTGTACTTGTTGATAGTATCATTGACATTGCCATAAAATGCCTCTAAGACACTCAATTCGGCTTGTTCCGTCGGTGCGTATATTTGGATGATAGTCCATGGTTTTTCATATCCCTGTAATATGAGGTTGAGAACGGCTATTCTGTCTGAGATTCCTACAAATTCAATTATATGTTTTCTTAGATGACGTTTAATAAGGAATCCTACTCCTCTTTGCCCAGAGTCTTCGCCCTTGTAGCACATTATGTAATTTTCTCTTTCCTCGATCACTTCACCTGCTCTTCTCATTTCGCTTATTCCAATTATGTCCCAGTTTAAGTCTTCAAGAGAAGTTTCCAATTCTATCAGGGATTCTTCTGTTCGGAGTGTTCTTGTATTTAGAGTTGCTATATTTATTTTATGTTTTGTAAGTTTACTTTTAATTTCACTGGAGGGTGTTGGTCTAATGTTCCCGCGGGGACCAGCCGTGGTGGGACATTTTTGTTCCGTTATGTTGGTATAGTTAGCATTGTTGTTGTGGTTTTCCTGGTTGTTGACATCTGTTAGTTGCTATATATTGTCAGTTTTGCTGGTTGAACATGAACTTGGCCTTACAAAACCATGAAACTTGGTTTTGTTAATTTTACTCGGCATATTGATCCTCGCTTCTCCATTCTTGAATGGTGTTTTCGGGGAGCTTGTTGGTGACCGCTTTCTTTTTTCAGAATCGGTTGGCTTGTCCTTAACAATCAGCTGATCATACCTGATGTATGCGATTTTACCCTTATCCCGTTCTTCTTGGAGTTTTTCTTGTAGCTCCTTCCTCTTTTCGAGTACATTTCTTGGGAAATCTTCCGCAATGTTGATTCCTTCTGGGTAATGCTTTTTGTTTTTTAGTAGCTGCAGTTTTCTCCATGCCAATGTTACAGACATCAGGACAGGTCTCGCTTTGTTAGATGTTTTCTTTCCAATCCGTTGAACTTTGCTTATCTCCCACATGTCCCACTCATTTATTTGAGCTTTCTCACTGATAACATTGAGGGTTTTTGTAACTGCTCCTAGAAGCTCGTCACTGCTTTTCTCAGTCTCCTCTATACCATGTATAATAAGATTATTTTTTCTAACTTCCCTTTCTAGGCCATTAACTTTAGTCTTGAGAATTTCCACTTCATGTTTCAAAATTTTGTTTTCCTCACAAAGGAGCTCCATTTTTTCGTCAATTTTTTTGGAAACATTGTTTGTCACGTTTGCCGTTATGGTTTCATTTTGCATTTTGAACTCTTCTTTGATGTTCACCCATAACAATTTAAATTGATTTTCTATTTCTGACATAATTTGTATTTTTTTATTTAAAAAGCTGCTATTTTGTAGAATTTTTCAACCACTGGTCACACTTTAATGGTGGCAACTTTTGGATTTAGATTTGTGACAACACTGACATCTGTCAACGGAAGTCTCAAGTATTTTTTCGTAAGTAGGGTGGGTAGTTATAATTACTAGTTAGCGTTCTGGTATTGTTTTAGGCACTTTGTAGTTATTTCCACTGATTTCACTCAATATTTCAATGTTATTTCCACGCCGTGGATTGTTGGGCACAGTTTTGTAAAAGTTTTGCAGTGGAACACTCACTTTATACGTTAAAATCACTTTAAAATCGCGGACGCAAATTTCAACACTCCTTTCTTGTCAACTACCAACCTGCTTGAATGAATGTACCTATAACTGAAATAAATTGTATACTATTTATTAATGACAATCCATGACATGAAAATTTAGTATATTATTAGAAGACTCACAATTAAATGATATAATATATAATTCATAAACACTAAATAAATAAATATAATAAGCTCAGGAGGTACTTTCTCTACCTGTTTTCTTGTTGCTTGAGCAGAGTCTCTTTCTCCTCCTTCAATCGATCACACAATTTCATCAGACCCTGGGCTTGCTCCACATCACCCCGAGTACCAGCCTCTTCCGCCTCCTGGACCAGTGCTGTTATCTTCTCTGACAGAAGCGCCACCTGTTTTATTTCATTCTTATAGAAAATAAATTTGTGAATTCAATTATCATTTGTATAAAAAAAGAATCAAGCTACGATAAAATATAGATAGTTAAAATCTAACCTGCTCCTGATTCTTTTCTGTTTGAGCCGCAGTCATCGGTGGACCTTCCGGTTTAGAGTTCATCAGTTCTAGCCTCTGCTTGCCTTTTTGAATTTTCCCTTAAAAAAAGAATATAAACAAATTGAAGCTATGTTATACTTCATTTTTATTTCACTACGCTTGATTATAGAAATACATACTCTCAACATCATTGATCATGTGCCGGCAAAAGCGCAGGAACTCCTCAACATACTGAGCCTTCTTGTAGGACGACTCTGCTTTCTCAAAGAGGTTCTTGACTTCATCGTCGTGGACCTTAGGGCACACGCCCAGATCAGCCCTCGTATTGACAAACAAGTCATGAGGGCAGAACTTCACCATGTAGTATTTGCAATACTGAAACAAAATGAAGTACTTGTGTCTTTGACTAACGCTATGTGTACATTATAATTTAAAGACAAAAAAGGAAACTACTTCGCAGGCCACCTATGGTAATAATTTAATGGGTTGTTCTGCCCTATATCAACAATCACATCAGTATTAATCGTTATTTTATCTTTCTAAAGACTATAATGATCATCAAAGCTAGTACAAGTTAGAAAAAAGTAGACTAGTATGGTAATTGAGTTTTTAGCTTCTTTTTTTTTTACTTGCTCTTGTTATTCTATGCCATGATGCAATGCATGTATGATAGTACAATAATTTCTCTTTCTATCATTACATCGACATATTTGACGATCCGAAAACCCATCAGACCGTGTACGAACTATCTGCATCACTACAGAAAACGCGATAGTTACCTATGTAGTAACCATAATAATTCGATAAAATTATAACCTCAAAACAGAAATAGTACAATTACAAGCCCGAAGCTAATGTTTTATAACATAAATATACTTACCTCGGCATCTTCCCAATTAGGTTTCTTTATTTTCTCATTTGGATTGGTATTTCGATGTCTTCCCATCAACTCATCCAACAACTGAGCTGCAGCCAGCACCGCCATTGCGATTTCTACACTTACCGAATACTTAAATTACTACTTATTCAAAACATTAAACACAAAATCAGTAATGGACCTTGAACATAAACTAAACCTATGATTGATTAACACATTTTTATCATAACGATAGGAAACAAAAGCAATGGAAATGGAAAGAAAAGTGTTTTAATACTTTCAATCGTCAATCGTCACGTCAACGCATATAAAATGTTGCCAGGTAGCAGAAGTTGCAAGGTAAAGTGCAAGCCGGCAAGCCTAAAGCCTGCCTAGCATTTTTGTCGCCACCATTACCGCCGTATTTATTCGCTTCTGAGTTTTTTAACAACAATCTACATTTCAATTCGATCAGAAACAGTCAAAAATAGTTGGCAATGAAGGCTTGGCAAAAAATATTTAAAATAAGACTGTATGATGTATTATTCTTGCCCATACCGCATGAAAAACCCAGAAAATAACAATATGTCAGATCAGACACTACGGCGGGCGAACTAAAATAGTACCTATCGTATTTTATAAAACAAAATCGGAAAGCTGTATTTATTTTATTAGTGAAGTTAATATGCATTGAAATTATTGAAATGTATAATTTAATTACAACTTTTACATTATGATATTGGATTAATAGTATAGCAAGACTTACAAATGAAACCGAAAAACAGCAATGAAATGGATTCCGGCTTTTTCGAAACAAACTATGTTTATTTATTTCATATTATTATTTCTATTATATTTATTTTATGCTTTGAATACTTGTTTAGTTGACGAAAGAAAGGTATTATTCCGTGAATCCTACTATACTAGATCAAAGTCACTAATTTATTTTTATTACTACATTAAAGATTTCTTTTTATTACAGTTTTCGCTTAAACAATTTCTATTTAAAAGGCGATACTCGGAATATAAGAGTGCGGCGGTTCGTTTCGTGTCGCTGCTAGGATTTAATATAGAAGAAGATGGTGATTATAAATATCGAAGACTAAGGAACCAAAGTTTGACTCCGATGAAGAGGTTACCAGATGCATTAGTTATTGGCGTCAAGAAATGTGGGACTAGAGCTTTACTGGAGTTTCTGAGGTACACAGACATTATAGCTTTGTTTGTTTGTTTGTTTGTTTTGTGATGGTCAGAACCCCTTTACACTCAAAATCACTAGAGGATAGGAATTGAAGCTCTTTTTAATTTAATTATATTAAATTTTCATTTTTTGCTTTTATGATTCAGTTTATTTGTTAATATTAATCTGCTTGGCCACATTTTTATTAACTCTTCAAGTGCTATTGCATAAAAAAATATTACATTCTTATCCCTTCAGATTATGTTTTAATTCTGAAATAATCAAAAAAAAATTGAGAATGCATCTGTGCTTAAGCATATGAGGGGTTATGCACATTTTAAATGATACATAGATGGAAACCTCGTTTAAAGTGATCTGTCAGATATACCAAACTATAGTCTCCTATGGCCAGTTAAGCAAGCCTTTAAAAAGAGTTATTTAACACACTTTTTGGTCACTTACCATCTGGTTAGATAGAGGTCAGGCTTGTAGAAACAAAAAAGCTATCACAGCTCAAGTACAGTGCTACCATTTTCTTAATATCGATCAGCAATCTTCTTATTTCCATGGCACACAAGTGACAAATATATGGTCAGTTGCGAGTGCGTGATACCAATAGCCAGCAGAAAGCTATTAAGATTGCGGAGTACTGTAATATCACGTTTTTGTATGACTTGAACAAGTTAAATATTTTTATTTGTTTTAGATTACACCCTGATGTTAGGGCTGCTGGGTCTGAAGTACATTTCTTCGATAGATATTATCATAAGGGCTTTGAGTGGTACAGGTACGTATTTTGAAAAAATGCCGTTTCTAACATTTCGTGACATTACAATTTTAAACTTAAATGTGAAGAGATTACTCATACATATCTGGGGGGTTATTATGACATAACTATGCAGTTCATTGTACGGTGAGTGTAAGGGACAGAGCTATGGCAGTTATATAGCTCTGGCCTTTTCTCTCAGCGTAAACAGAATTGCATAACTATGTCATAATAACCCCTCTGATAGTTTTGTCTAAAGTAGTAGTAGTTTAGTAGTAGTAGTAGTAGTAGTTTTGCGGGTGGTAGGACCTTATGCAGGGCCCGTCCGGATCGCTACCACCATCTTATCCATTAACCTACCGCCAAACAGCAGTGTTCACATTGTTGTGTTCCGGTTTGGGGATAAGACAGCCGGTGAAATGACTAGCATAGTCTTAGGATTGCATTGCAGTCCTGTGAATGCGAATGTCTATGGGTCACAGTTTCCACTTACCATCAGGTGGCCTGTGTGCTCGTTTGTCTTCTCTATAACATTCGTCCCTTAAATCTCGTTGAAGGCGGTTGTGCCGCAAAAAATTCTAATAATTGAAATTATCAAGCATTCTATTATAATCCTTAATACTAGTGTACATTAATAACAAAGCCGCATACATGTGCAGAGACACATGTTAATGTAAATCGTGAGTGAAATCTAGTGATCTCTTTCTCGCGTCGCTTGTGTGAACCGTAACGGCGGGGTATCCTCACCACACCCCCTCTAGGACAAAGGACAGCAACATATTTTTCTTCCCTGTTCCGCCTACAGACAATAAACGCACCTCAGCAAAAATGCTGACAGATCGCACTCCTCCGAATCGATTCTCATCTACTCCCGACATACCAATGTCGGTAGAGGGCGATGATTACGTAAATACTCGAAGGCGTAAACAACCTGATTTTGACGAACTACTCGCCTCATTTGAACGAAAATTCGATCATCGATTGGAGAAATGGGATGAGAAATTAACAAATCACGTCGAGGGCTGCGTCGTTTCTGCAGTTAACTCGGCCTTAGCAACCGAATTGTCGAAATTAACTAGTGCCTTAGCGGAAATAAATACGAATATACAAAAACTTAATGCTGATAACGTCAGGATAAGTAATACACTATCGGAGAATAATACACGATTCATCGAGATGGAAAAAAGCCTCGTCTTTACATCAGATCGTCAAGATGCATTAGAAACCAGATTAAAAACAATTGAGGAAAACATTTCCCAATCCTCCGTCTTGCCTGCGGAGTTACAAGTGCTCGAGAATGTCGAGAATAAGATTGCAGCTATGGAGCAGCAGGCCCGGCAATGTAACCTAGAGATATCTAATCTTCCCGAGAAACGAGGGGAAAACTTAGCAAAAATATTTGAGCAATTATGTCAAATAATTAACTATCCAATCCGAACAGCAGACTTAGTATCGATTCACCGAGTTCCTTATGCCGACCAGCGTAGCCCGCATCCAAAAAACATAATCGTTAAACTAAGTACCAGAGTTACGTGTGATAACGTAATATCGGCATACCGCGCCGCCAAAGGTCTGGACTCAACTAAGCTGGCCATATCTGGCGCCCCTCGTATCATTTACTTAAATGAACATTTGACGCTAAAGAATAAGCAGTTATTTCGACACACTGCCGCGAAGCCGCTAAAAATCCTGGATACAAATATATCTGGGTTAAACATGGAACCATACTGGCTCGCAAAACGGATACATCCGCCATCTTCGCGATACGCTCGACCCAGGACATTGCCACTAAGTTCACATAGGTTTATGCTATTTATTTGTGATGGTTTATTTAAACGTATTATAAACGGATTAAGAATATATATGGCAGTGTGTTTGCATCGCTTATGCCATCAAGATATTAGTGTTAATGATGGACTAGTAATAGTGATTAATAAGACTATTTCTTTGGGCTATTGTCATGTGAGCAAACTGGAACTAGTAAGTACAGTAATGTTTATAACCGTAATATGTGCACAGCTAAAGGGTGACGATAATCATTATTGCCGGCAAAATGATATTGTGTCAATAATATTATTCTTTTGCTATATAAGTATTATATATCTTAAGTCTCTTAAAGCAATGTGGATACATCAAGACTTCATTTCATTTTATGGATAATCACCAAATATCAGTTTATTACCAAAACTGTAGGGGTCTTAGAACAAAGTTACATACTCTTTACATGAATGTGATGTGTAATAACTATGACGTCATTATTTTAACGGAGACGTGGCTACATAATGACATAGGTGACAATGAATATATAGATTCGCGATATCGAGTGTTTAGGTGTGATAGAGACCGAGTGGCCAGTGGCCGGCGGGACGGCGGTGGCGTGCTGGTGGCGGTGCGGCGCGAGCTGGCCGCGGCGCCGCCCCCTCCCTCGCCTCTTGTCGACTGGCTCCTGCTTGAGATACGTACGCGGGACTACTGTTTCATAATAACCGCAACCTATATACCACCTAATGTATCTACAGATACATATAACTCGTATTTTAATTACATTACTTTCGTCTTACAATCATCTGACGTAAATGATTTCATTATTGTTGGCGATTATAACTTACCCACGTTAGAATGGCTAGATTGTCGTTCTCATTTAGAGCCTGTCATACGAAATGACTACTGCTTGCCCAATAAATGTCTGATAGATTTTATGTCGCTACTAAATTGTTCACAGATTAACAAATTTAAAAATGAGCACGAACGTATTCTGGATTTATTTATGACCAATATTAATAATTATAAAACTGCACTAGTTACTATCCCGCTTATTTCCCCAGATGGTCACCATCCACCATACTATGTCATAGTACCTATAAATAACCGTACTAGAACGATTCAAATTAAGCCCCGCAATGAATACAATTTTAAAAAAGCTGACTACACACTAATAAACACTGATTTGAGGAATGTCGACTGGGATGTCATTTTGCAACAAAGAAATATCGAGGATGTGGTATCTATGTTATATGAAAGTATTTTTTCGATTATAAAAAAACACATACCTACTAAAGTAGTAAGGTGCTCTCAATTTCCTGTCTGGTTCTCGCCTGCCTTGATACACATATTTAAAAATAAAAATAGAAGCTGGATCAAATGGAAAAAATTCCAAAATATTTCTGACTTCAATGTTTTTTGTATTTTTAGAGAAAGATTTAAACGCGAGTCACACAAATGTTATAAAATATATCTGAAAGCAGTAGAGGACGGTATACGAGACGACGTCAAGCACTTCTGGAATTATATAAATAATCGTAGAAATAAGATGGATATTCCTAGCAACATGTATTTTAAAAATGTGAGAGTCAATGATCCCACTCAAATCAGTAATTTATTTTCCAATTTTTTCCACTCTGTGTTTGAACCGTCAACCATCATCAATGACCTTGACGTAAATAATATTCCAGATACTAACTTGGAATCTGACCTAATCATTAGCGATATATACATAACTAAAGGAGAGGTGCTTAAGGAGCTTCGAGCTCTTGATACTTCGAAAGGCCCTGGTCTCGACAATATCCCACCAATATTCCTCAAATCCACTGCCGAGTCTCTCTGTAACCCGCTACAGTGTGTTTTCAACCGGTGTTTACGCGAAGGCGTCTTTCCGAAAATCTGGAAAGCCGCCCGTATTGTCCCCATATACAAAGTTGGTTCCAGAAATGACGTGGAGAACTATCGCCCTATATCTATTTTGTCCACTCTGTCTAAGGTCTTCGAAAGACTAGTTCATAACATTATTTACCCTTCCCTACACAACATCATTATCAAACAGCAACATGGCTTTGTACAACGGCGTTCTACAACGACCAATCTCTTAACATATACAACTTATTTGTTTGAAAGCCTAGACGCTAATAAAGAAACTGACAGTGTATATACAGACTTTCAGAAGGACTTCGACAGGGTGGATCACAGAATACTATTAGAAAAACTTGCATTCAATGGTATTAGGGGAAATCTTTGGAGATGGTTCAACTCCTACATAACCAATCGAAGTCAAAAAGTTATTATAAATGGTCACGAGTCTGTTTTCGTCCCTATCAGCTCTGGAGTCCCACAAGGGTCTATTTTGGGTCCCCTATTATTTATATTATTTATTAATGACGTCCATTCCTGTTTTAGCTTCTGTAACTTTTTATTATATGCGGATGACTTAAAAATTTACCAGAGAATAGAAAGCGATGACGATTACAGTAAATTCCAACTAGACTTGGACAGATTTTCTGACTACTGTACTAAGAATAAATTAAATCTAAGTTTGAATAAATGCAAATCAATTACTTTTACCAAAAAACGAAATACTGTACATCGCGCTTACAATTTGTGCGGATCCACTCTAGATGCCGCCGAATCTATTAAGGACCTTGGTATCGTACTTGATAAAAAACTACACCTAAACACACATATAGACACTATAGTTAGTAAGGCTTATAAGATGTACGGATTTGCCATGCGTTCATGTGCTGAATTCACCCGACCGTCAACTTTCCTTCAGATCTATAAATCACTTATCCGCTCACAATTGGAGTATGCTGTACCCGTATGGAACCCGTTTTATAGGAAATATATATGCACTAGAAACTGTACAATCTAAATTCTTACGCCGCATGCATTATAAATGTTTTCATGGTAGACTGCCTTATGATGAACTTTTATGTAAATATAACCTACTTCAACTTAACTCTAGGAGACTGCAACTTGAAGTAACATTGTTATATGACCTATGTCATAATAAATATGATTGTATTGCCCTTAACAATAGATTAAGCTACAGAGTTCCCAACAGGACACACTGTCGCAATCAATGTCGCATTTTTGCTATTACTACATGTCGCACTAATGCAGGTAAACGTTCACCACTTTACCGGCTAGTGGATTCCTTTAACACCCACTTTTTGTCAATTGATATCATGGCAACGCGTATCGGAGTATTTAAAAAAGAAGTATTGGCAATACTGCAAGCTGCTTAACACGATGGTGAAGAGAAGCTTTCAGTAGCGATTTTGTGTTTTTTATTTTATTTTATTTTTTTTGTTCTTTTCCTTAAGGAATATCTTAAAACTTCATGTACCTAGTTTAGGCTAAAACTGTAAAATTGTTTCGTTTTTACTCAACTAATTTAAGTCTAAGAATGGTTATCTACACTAACCTTACATAGTACATACACTAAATGTTTTTCGACCACCTCCTTTCAACGTATAATATTTTGTTTAAAGTAATATGTGGTTAACGGTGTTGGTGGCACAATAACTTAATATATACTTAAGATAATCTAGTGATAAGGCCTTATTGTGATCACTGTTTGTTAACCCGAATAAATAAATAAATAAATAAATAAAAACTTTTGATACTTCCCATTAAGGGGGCGATGTCCAGTAAGATCACCTGGTAGGATCCCCCACGTACAAAATTAATAGGTAGGGGATCCTACCAGGTGATCTTACTGGCCATCATGGCCCAGCTTATGTCATTAGTGCACTGTCTGAAAGTCACTGGTTAAACCAAGTGGGGCAAATGTGTCTAATCGGTTAGGAGTAAATTGGCTGTGATAGACAGACGGATTGATAGAGAGACAGACAAACACAAAGAAATACTATTGGGTTCCTGGTAGGTAACACTAAAAAAAAAAATATTTAAGGATATTACAAATGGTGAATTAGCTTTATTGAATCTGTGTAGCAAATCTTTCCACTTGTATGCTTGTCATGTCAGTCTTCTTCATATCATAAAAAATACCATGCTGTTTAACATTACAGAGACAGAATGCCCCCGACCTTGGAAGGTCAGATCACGATGGAGAAGACTCCTTCGTACTGGGTGACGAAGACTGCTCCCAAACGTGTGCATGCTATGAATGCTGGGGTGAAGCTGCTAGCTGTTGTCAGGGATCCGGTCACCAGGGCGATCAGCGACTACACGCAGTCTGCAAGGTAATGATTTCGCCATAGTTCAAAAATTTTGACCTAGTTTGGGGTCTACAGAAATAAATGACACTAAAATCGTCTTATATTTATGTGAGTATTATCATTGTCATAAGTAATATTTAAAAAAAAAGAGCAAGTACTCGCGCACCGAGGGTACCGTATTTGAACGAAAAAGAAAATACTCTATTTGTTGTGAAAATTATTTTGACCAGCCTAAATTTTAATGCAGTTACTTTCTTTTTTAAGTTTATACATATTTCCAAAACTGTAAATTTGACCACTTCATTTAATTTTTCGCGTAAAATATAAATACCTAGTTATTTAGAAAAATAATTTCATATTGTTCTTAAAAGCTATTATTTAACTTGCAATGTATGTATGTATGAATGTAAGGGTCAAATCTTGCAAGTTCAATTTGACCCACTTCCCGGTTTCCGATGAAGCTGAAAATTTGCATACGCCTTTAGTTCTAGACAATACAATGGTATAGTGCCATCGAGGTCATCTGATGATGGAGACTCAGGGTGGCCATAGGAACTCCTAAATTACAAATGCTAAACCAGTTGTGTTAGGGCTTGTTAGAATCGTCTTGACGAGTAGATGACGACTGTGTAAAAAAAAGTACAATCGGCAACAAAATATTGTCCTAAAAATGATTTTTTTGATGGAAACTTATTCCCTTTTTACCTGTATCTTTGTAGGTATATACAGGTAACAGTTGATCAAAGTTACAAATGGTAACTTTGGTTACCAGTAAGGGGTAAAAAGGCAGCGCTTAGTTGCGCCCGGTTCTTTTCCCGCTACCACCGAGAGCACAAACTTGTCCAAAATGTGTTCTGGGGGGTTATTATGACGTGGCTATGCCGTTTATTTTACGGTGAGCGTAAAGGACGGAGCTATAGCAGCTATACACGGTGATTTTTTTTTGGTGATCAGGAACCAATTTTTCTCATTCAGTTATTAACAAACCTCGAAGTCGCGGTGGCAATAACGTCAATTAACTAGGGACTTCCTTCCGATCTAAAATTAATCGATAACTGAATGCTTAATTGGAAGTGACACTTCATATTAGCTGTAAAGTTTACCTACAGAATAATTGAAAATTAACTAAAATGTGATGATTACTACCCGTCAATGTTACCTATATAGGAGTTTTTAGGACATTTTTAGGAATTTTAAAATTCAAATAAAAATCAACCTTTACAACTAAATTTTTATTTCATAAATTTCCATGCAAAGTAAACTAAAACCTAGAAGTACATCCATAAAGTATGAAAACCGTTATCTTCCTTAATCGACATTTACGGACTTCAATCTTCATACTGTATAAATGATACAGTTAAAGATAAAAAAAAGATAAAAGATGTTTATTCAGTAAGTAGGCCGCACGGGCACTTTTACACGTCAAAAATCTACCAGCGCTTCGCAAGAGACCACTGCTGAGAAGAAGCGCCGCAAGAAACTCAACAGTTAGTCGTTTTTTAAATATAGGTACAATTTTAAAACTTAACCTAGCATTATATAAAACAATGAATCTAACATATGATAAGAAATAAATGTATTCACGCGTAGTTGAGCAGGAAAATGTGTCAAAACTCTGAGTTTTCTCCAGTTTAATAGGTATTCCAAGTTGCATATTAATAACATACGTCATCTCATAGTCATAACATAACTATTGTCATAAGAAAGTCCAATTTATCGATGAAATAATATCGCGTGGAAGTCCCTAGCAAAATTTTATTCGTGCCACCGCGACTTCGAGGTTTGGTTATTAATGACGATCACGTTTATTACAGTTACATGAAACAAAACTTATTTTTTTATGTAAAAAATATATTTTGAAACTAACTTTTAATTGAAATGAATTGTCACCCTACTAATTGTTTAGTCTATGAGTTAACAACACTTAACTGATAAGTTCATTGGCGTAATATCTGTCAAATTTCCCGCCAAAGCGATGGCACTTGACGTATCTACTTCACTTCAATAATTAATGTAGGATGTCCATGTATCCAGTGGTGATTGGTTTTAACAATATCATTAACTTAAATAAATTAAACAGTGAATTAATTGTTTGAGACATCAACCATTAAATTCCATTTTTGTTGCTTATTAATAATTTTCAACTCCTGATCACCGATAAAAAATCACCGTGTATAGCTTTGTCCTTTTCTCTCAGCGTAAACAGAACTGCATTGCTATGTCTAATAACCAAAAAGCAGAATTCTTCATAGCAAAAATCAAACTGTCAGAGGGATTGACCTAACTGTTTTATCGACTTATCGATGTTACGGAATAATATCGCATTAGGTATCCATAATCAACTTTAAAGATTATTCTGTAACATTTGACCTCTTTGATAAGCAACTTGCATCTCCATATTAAAGTAAATCATGTTAGCGTCACATATGTCATTTATGTCACTTGAGTTTTCATGAGTGATTTCCGTGCCGTGCTACTAAAATGGTTAATCCTAAAAGAAAAACAATAAAAAAATGGATATAGAAAATAAAGATTAAGATTTCTTTTATATAGAAAATGTAATAAAAGTATTTTCTGTTTTATTCTTTACTATTATACTAAAATACAGTGGCGGTCAGCCAATTAGGGACACCGTTAATTTGTTTGTATGTATATCCAAAAGCCTAATATTTACCAAAGACAAATATTTATCGATAAGTCGATAAAACAGTTAGGTCAATCCCTCTGACAGTTTGATTTTTGCTATGAAGAATTCCGCTCTTTGCTAATAACCCCCTTGAACTACGTTTTTCCAGCAAGAGCCCGTTCATCCCCCGTTTCGAGGAGCTGGCCATCATGAACGGGTCGTGGGGCGGGTCGCAGGTGGCGGCGTCATGGCCGGTGGTGCGGCTGGGCGTGTACGCGCGGCCGCTGCGGCGCTGGCTGCGGCGCTTCCCGCGCGCGAGCCTGCTCCTCGTCAGCGGGGAGCGCCTGGTGGCCGACCCGGCCGCCGAGATGGCCAGGGTTCAGGTAACTTGACGATACATGGGTCTCTATTGACTGCCATCATTATTTTTTCCCAAACATGCTATGTAATGTCGGCGTTATGTTAGTTATTTTAGGCTTCAAAGTGCCACGTTCCCGTCGGAACAACTCGAGAGAACTGTAAAGGAATTTCATACAAAATTGAAGGCCTAGGCCGGGAAGTAATTTTTTTTAAATTTTAATATCTATCATTCAGCTGGTTTTATGAACAGGCTGAATATCTAAATTATATTTTTAAAATTGTTGAGAAAATGTTATAACGTCAAATACTAGGAGTGCATAAACGTTTGGGAGACATCCGCGCTGTGTCGTGTGCGCCCGCCGCCCGCCCGCCGGTTGCCCGCACCGCCTGAGATCTAAGTTGCGCTATGCCTGATATACCTCCTAATTACCGCTGCGCTCCTGGTACTTTATTTTAACACCCAATTACTTTTCTTCCCTAGGGTGGACATTTATCAATTTACTTTTTTGAGTGATGTCTTTTTTTATTTCATTGCATATGTTTGAGAAAAGCACTATACATACCTCGCCGTGAAAAGGTGTTGCCATCCTCGTAACTATCCGGCCTCGCTTCGCTCGGCCGTCTATATCAGTCGGCCGGCAACCCCTTCCCGGCCTCTGTAGTAATGTACTGCTCTTGCATTAAAAATCTTATACGAATATATTCTAATTTTAAAATGCAACACTGACTCATTTTGGAATGTGTCTGTTTTGTATTCAATTAACGATACTTACATACCTTCACGCCTTCATTCCCAGATTGGAGTTTGCAGAACTCTAAAAACTTGTTGCTTGTGTATATTAGTGACAGGTTGCAAGCCCATCGCCTAACAGCCTTTATTCCCTTAGTCGCCTCTTAGGACTTCCACGGGAAGACATGGAGTGGCACTATTCTAAGTCGGCAACGACACTTGACGATTATAGTAACCTTTATTCGCTCATTGTCTTTGCTTTTAAAAGGATTGCGAAACTAAACATTTCTATACAAAATTGGTTAAAAAAATCAGTTCTCAAATTTAGCCCGATTTTTAGAAAAATCGTTGAAATTGGACGTTATTTAGGAGGTGAGACATTATCGCCCGGAGATAAATTTGTATAGAAAGTTTTTCACAGCCACGCGATTCAAGAGACGGCTCTTTACATCAAGATATCTCTTGGATAGAAATCCGAAATAGATTTAGATGAAAACATAAATATTTATTGCCATACTTACAGTTCATGTATTAATTTAACATGTGTATTATACATTACTTTTTCTTAGCCTATTTGTGAAAACGTGGTTACTGAATTATCAACTAGTTTTTACAGTTGAAGATACTTAGTTCTCTAGCTCCGCCTTCCCCACTCTGGGATTACAGGCGTGAAGGTATGTATGTACATTACTTTTTTCAGCCAGCGTCTGTGAAAGTAGTTAGCCGCTACCTGAAAAGTAGGTAGTTTGTCGAACTCTGTCATATCTCGGGATAAAATGTACTTGCAAACTTACATTTTTACTATAAGTAGGGACTTATCGTCGGTGATAGTGCAAAACCGAGCAAAATTAATCTTAATTTCTTAGAAAAAAGGTGCATTTTGCTCCTCATTAAAAATGTTACTTACGCGGGTTTGCAGGTTCACTGACGTTATGTCCTCGAAAACAATTTTTACAAAATGAAATTCTTATTAACTCTTGTTCATAATTTACTCAATTGAAATAACTTTTACCATTTCAGGAATTCCTCGGTCTAAAACGGGTAATAACAGAAAAGCATTTCTATTTCAACTCCACAAAGGGATTCCCCTGTCTCCTGAAGTCAGAAAGCCGTCCCACCCCCCACTGCCTCGGCAAGACCAAGGGCCGCAGCCACCCCCACATACACCCTGACATCATACAAACCTTGAGGGAGTTCTATCGCCCGTTCAATGAAAAGTTCTATGACTTATCCGGGATAAACTTTGGGTGGCCTTGATAGGGTTGTGATTATTGGCTATTGCCTGCATGAGGAGTTAAGTTGTGTCTATGGTCGAGTGTTTACACACATACATTTAAATAAGTTCCATAAGCTAAAGAGCTGTGGTGAACGGTGTCCGCTAAGCATTAGGTAAGTAAGTTTTACAAGTATGCTGAATATCAAGATGTTGCTTTGACATACCGACAGACACCAAAAACTCATAAGGTCTGTTTTACGATTTTGGTACAGGTCCCTAAAGTAAACTCTACCCAATTACTATTGTATTCTGAGTAGAGACGATGCAGGTACATACCCTAAATTGGGTAAATACAGGGTTTTACCTTAGGTAACCTAAGTATTTACCCGTCAAATTTGCTTTATTTACAAGTGTACCTTTGAGGTCATTACCATATTTTATTTACATATGAAGTTAAAAGGTTTAGACGATAATTTTATGTTTATCAGGCTTGCTACGTCACAGTGGCAAGTAAATTAATATAAATAGTTTATTCCGTACGCTTCTATGCAATATTATAAGCTCATTAACTTCGCGTGAACAAATACTTCTTTAGTGAATTAAGCGGAGACTGAATAGCGGTACATTTATACAGCAACTAAATTTGTTTTAGCTGGTAAACATTTTAGCCTAATTGTGCAAAATGTGGTTACAGAATCATCAACAAGTTTTAGAGTTGTAATTACACTTATATACTTACTTAATTATTGCAAAACAAACATTGAATTGAAGTTAGAAAATATAACCGCAAATCACGTCACGTATGTTTTGCATCTCGTTCCTTAGAAATGGAGAAAATAAATGCAAGAGGTTTTTGGTTTTGGTTTGGTTTTTAGAAGTTCTTGGGGAAGGAGATTCGGAAGATACATAACATAATTCATTGTAATTTTTTCCAGTTTCAAATTATTGTACGCATCACATCAACTAAATGGTATTGGCAGTTTTAGTTTATGATCATTCGATTGTTACACCTCCACAGATTATTTAATTTACTGATATTTTTTAAAATAATGTAACCATTTTAATAGGTACTTAACCATTTTCAATCCTTGTTTCAAGAATAGTTAAGATCGATTAAATACACTCATTTGATGCTCAGTCAATATTTTATAGCACAGTATTCTCAATAGTGAAGTAGGTAAACGAATCTAGGTAATTACTAGTTAAAAAAATCTACTATTGTATAATAATGTATAAGGCAATTGATTTTTCTTCCAATAAGCTAATAAGTAGACGACTTTTATAGTATAAGTACACAAGTATTGTAGCGTATAGAAATGTAAGTGTATTTACCTAGGGTATTTTTACCCAAGTATTTACCTAAAGATTGGGTGGGTGTATTCTTGGGTATTCATCTGTCGCTTATTTTGAAACGTGTAGAATATATCAATATTTGGTTTTGTTTGGTTAACTTTATATATAAGTTTTCGATAGAGTTCAATAACACTTAGTAATTAAAGTGTCGTTCCATGGATAGGTACATATCGTTCATTGAATACAAAACAGACACATTCCAAAATGTGTCAGTGTTGCCTTTTAAAATTAGTAGCTATTCGTATGAGATTTTTAATGCAAGAGCGAATTATTTCGGAATGTGTCCGTTTTGTATTCAATGAGCGATACGTCCCAAGATGACAGCATCTTCTAGTCTCAGCAAATATAATTAGTTATAATTTATAATATAATAATGCTTAAAAAATTTTTTTTTTTATGTACTGCAGATACTAAATATTTTTTCGTACAGGATAAAAAGTACCAGACACCACAACATTTAAGTGTAAAAGTTGTCAAAATTGTTTACTTACTCTTTAGAAAATCGTACAATTTGGTCAATTTGTACACTTTTATAGAGTTATGTAGGACTCGAAACTCCATAATCATAAAAGTACAAGTACTAATTTGATAAAATTGTACGTTATTTTTAATTCTACCAGATTTTATTGATGTTGTGTGCATTATTTGTGAAATGCTAAGTTAAAAAAAAAAATCGTTTTAACCGATCACAATGCAAAGAATAGGTACTTAACATATATAGAGAGATTGATAAGAAAAGGGTTAATATTAAAGTAAGGTAGTTTTATAAGTACATAATAATGTAGCAGTTCCTAATAACCGTTGTTTCCTCACAGTGTTCTAAACTTTACAATTCTCATAGAATTATCGCATTATCAGTACTGTATAGAAATAAGCGTAGTTTAACGCGGCCCTTGTCCAATTTCATCTAGTCTTAAAGTTAACTCTTTTGAATGCCACTGAAATCGACTTAACCGAACTCTCTGTGACATTTTAGCTCCTGAATTTGGTGCTGCGGATAGTATAGATATGTTCTTTCCGTGTACTCTTTAAATAGTACCCAAACACATCCCCTCCATCCTCGCTAGTTCACACGTAGGTTTGATGTAAATTGGTTAGGCCCTTTAAGAGTTATCAGATCTGAAAGTAGGGTCGCATATTATGGTTCCCCTATGGAACCATTAATCGTCATCGGTCCTAATTCATTGTTTGTCCGAATAATCATTTATCCTAAAGCCATTTCCGGCTGTATTTAAGAACATTTTAGTATTATAATAAAAGATAAAAGACATTTATTCAGTAAGTAGGCCGTACGGGCACTTTTACACGTCAAGAATCTATCAGCGCTTCCCAAGAGGAGACACTGCTGAGAAGAAACGCCGCAAGAAACTCAGCAGTCAGTCATTTTTTAAACATATTACAATGGTACTACTTAATCTAGCATTATATAAAGCAATAAATATTAAATTCAATATAATATCAAATAACATGCGTAGATCAGCAGGAAAACATGCCAAAAACTTACGTGAGATAAAGAAAGAAAAAGAAAAAAAAACCAAAACCAACCTACTTATATTTGTTTATAACTTATAACACGGTGCAAGATGACCACATAAAAGTTCCGATACGTTTTCCTACATCAACGGTGGTCCCCTAGACAAGATAAAGTTTTTGCAATTGATGAAATTATTATTGACTATGTTTCGGGTTTAGACCATGCATTTTTGTCTGTTAGATAGTCCTCGACCCTATAATACGCTTTAGACATTAACGACTTTTTCAAGTAATACAAACCTAACCTAACCGAACCGCAGGTATTTTTCAGAACTTAAAAAGTAGTCTTACTCAGCTGAAAACCAATTTAGGACAAATGATAATTCGGACAAACGATGTGTTAGGACATACGTTATTAGAGATTCCGAGGGACACCCATACATTATAGGATTTTATCTATTTAGGCCGCATTTTACCTAACTGAATAAGACTTGCTCCGAAATTAGTCTAATTCGGCGTTTAATCTGGGTATAAGACCTTAGTCTCGTTTGGTCGAATACACCCTAAAAGTTTTCAAGTCAAGTCTTTTGTATAGTCTTTATTTTAAGGTATTTAAAAAATGTAAACAAAACAACCACGTGGTATAGTTCGTCAGCCAATAGAAGCAGAACACTGATATGTCAAAGTTCGATAAAACAGTTTTGATTGTCTGTTTAACAATGTCACGTGGATTGGATTGTTTACATTTTTTTAAATTTATATTTAAAAGCAGACTATATAAGTTTGCAATGTCGCTGGCTTAGCTTGGTTATAAAATAAATATTTTAAGTCAGTCAATCAATTGTCGAAATGTAAGTGTAGTCGTAAATGGTTAATCGTTCACCAGTCCCTTCCAAACGACATGGGGGTAAGAAAGTGCAATAGGTATTAATAAATATCTCATGTTCCTATAATAAATATATTATGCTTTCGAGTGACTTTTTGTGTATATCTAATAGAAAATCACGTATACGGTGTTGATATGTTCAAATATGTGTTGTGAAGGTTGTTTTTAATTTATACTTGTACTTATTATTAATAACTAATATCTGTTGAGATTTTAAAGGATCTTTAGCGTTAGGTACCTCTAACTTAATGTACAGTCAAGTCATAAATATGTACACGTTAAGACGTCAAAAATATCTACTCGCCCCTATGCCATTAACAAGGTCTATGTAATTAACTCGATGGCTGTGTAGAGATATTCATGGTTTTGACTGTTTTAATTTACCCTCTATATTGTTACATCCTAGTTCGTTAATAATTACTGCACGTAGTAATATATTGGCAGTGCTTAATAGCTAAAAAAATTATACCCACATGAATGTTTAATCATTTGGCAAAGACTATGTATACATTAATTCTGATTAATGGCTTTCACTCGCCTTTGTTAAGGGGCTATTCCCAGTTGTCCACGTGGACAACTGGGGAAAAAAATCCCATCTGTCCACACCCTCGAAAAATTGTTGTTAGTTTATTATCTACATTGATAAAAACTCACAAACAGTTGAGTCAAATTATAGAGTGCGAACAGCTGGAAATAAAAACATTTTATTTGAGGGTGTGGACAACTGGGTATAGCCCCTGTTAGGTGTATTTCGGCTCGTGGACTAAACAGAAGCACAAGGAGTTATCTTCTCGCGCTTCTGTCAATTCCATATATAATTGTTTCATTCTAGCTTGTTTATAAGGGTTAGTATCATCTCGTCTAAAACGCAACTGCTCTACGGCAGCAAGTGTTCTAAAAAGCAACTCCTCTAAACAAGTTAATGAATGAAATTTGTGAATGAAATTGATATCTAAAATCGCCGTCAATAGAACTTGCAAAAGATGTAAGGTCAACCGGGGTAAAAGCCACTATGGGGTTATTGCGTTTATTCGAATTATTTTTTAAACAACGTGAGTTACAACTGCTCCCGCCATGTAGTGATAGACACTTGAACCACTTGGAGGAAAACGCGTACCATAGAGGGCGTTTTAACAGATCGTATTCGAGTCGTTGATCATTTTGAAATTTATTGTCAATCCAGACCAACGCGGAGCGTGAGGTAAGTGTTCAAAATCCATTTACATCCTGTTTTTTCTTTAGATTTCGATATTATTTTTTATTAAAACATGACCAGTTTTAGTTAACTCACACGTACAAACTCCAATTTGTATTTAAAATGCTTAATGTTTAAAGTTAATTCCATATAAAGTGTTTGGAGGTTATTTTTCAAATTTGGCTAAATGCGTCAGTACCTTTGGGGTAATTGCGTTAGTGTAACGCTTTTGCCCCAATGTCAGTGGTGAACAACCTTTTCCTTGATACGAAATTTTAATTTTAACTTTATTGAATTATAGTTTAAAATTTATGATGAATAAATAGTAACAAATGATCTTGGTGTTTTGTTTGTTCCTATAATCAAATTCTGAGTCGTGTCCGCTCTCTTTTAATATCAGAATAAGTACTTGCATACATAAAATCGAAAAACTCTATTTGATTTTACCCGCAATCGGTCACAAGGTGAAAATAACATCTCTTTCATAAATTTTCTATCTCACTCTTTTCAATCGAAGAAAAATGTTTACGACATCTGGTATTTAGGTTTGGATAAATGCGTCTACAAATTGTAGACGCATTTTCCCGAATTATATTATTTTCTGTCTCAGCTTGTTAATAGCTGTTTTTGGGCCCTTCTAATTATAAAACCTTCTAGAAAACTGTATTGCAGAAACGTGTCGTGAAGTTTTGAAGGCCTAATTGCAATCTTTTAAAAATTATTTTAAAAAGATGCATTTTCCCAACCTGGGGAAAAAGCGTCTAAAATCTCGTTTTTTTTAAAAATGCCTATATATCTTTTAGTTATAGTGCAGCGAAAAATTTAACACACGAATTAAATTCCCAAAGAGTTGTAAAAATAACAGAACGAATGAGTATTTCAAAATAGTAAATACATACATCGTAATTTAGGTCTTAAAAAAATGTAAAAAAACAGTGACGCCTTTACCCCGGTTGACCTTAAACAAAACGAACCAATTTACCATACTCGATAATTACGTACTTTTAAATATAAAGTGAGGTCTTTGCAATTATTTATACACTGGATCATTACTTTCATATTAAGTTTAAGATGAAATAACGAATCATTATACGTTATGTTTAATAAAAACACGCTTGGTGAATATTTGAGGTTATGTGTCAAACAGTACGAATTTGTTTACTTCGTTTACAAGTTATTGATGGCGACTTTAAGACTGCCTCGAGCGTACGCCGGATGTACAGTGGCGCCCTCATTACTATTATTGTGTTTTCTAATAAACTAAAGTATTTTATTGAAATTGGTCGGTAAGTTTTTGTACTACAAATGAAAACACAACGTATAGGGTATATCACATAGTTTAATAACAATTCACCTTCGAGTTATCAACTTAACGGAAAAAAGTGGCCACCTTTTCTAGTTTTAGACGAGATTATACTAAACCGTTAGTAATTTATATAAGTTGTCAAATCAGTATCCATCTACCCAACTCAACGTTTAAATGGATAAGTGTCATAGTTAAGAAGTTTGTTGCAACGAATATTCTAGTGTAGTAATTGTACCGTGTACGCACATTTAAGGTCAATATCACTACGCCAGTCGTGTCTAAAGAACGCAATTTAACCGGTTATTGGCCGTTTTTGTATGAAAATAACCCATTAAAACCGTAACCGGTTATTTGCATTCCCTAGTCGTGTTACGTCACTTAACACATAAGTATGAAGCTTTAATATCTATCAAATAAAAAAGTTACATAAAATCAACATCTTTTATTTATAAAAGCATACGTGTAAGTATACAATCACTGTCCGCTGCCTGTCGGTACGTAGACAGGCAGATCTGTGGCGTTTACTTGTAAATATGTGACCGAGGAGAGGCCCACGATAGCGAAGACAACGTTTGCGTCGGCCCCATATTTAGAGTGAAGTGTTGCCACGTCTATTCCACTCAGGAACGGAGAATTTTCTCTAAAAGAAAATTTTATGAGATAAACGGTTTTGTTGAGAAAGCATGCTGCATGCAAAGCCCGGGTGACAGGAGAAATTATGGCCCGTATTAAGACTGCGCCGAGCAAACGCCGAGCGTCCAGTGGCGCCCTCATTACTTTTATTGGGTTTTCTAATTAACTAAAGAATTTCCTTGGAACCGAACAAAATGTGTTTGTAGCGCAAGTATAAACACAATTTATGGGATACGTAACAAACTTTAATAACAATTACCCTTTGAGTAGTCAGCTTAACGGGAACGGTGGCCACTTTTTTTCGTTAAGTTAATAACTCGAAAGTGAATTGTTATTCAAGTTTGTTACGTATCCCATAAATTGTGTTTATACTTGCACTACAAACACATTTTGTTTGGTTCCAAGGAAATTCTTTAGTTAATTAGAAAACCCAATAAAAGTAATGAGGGCGCCACTGTACATCCGGCGTACGCTCGGCGTAGTCTTAATAAACTAAACTCTAATGCTCGTCTCGAGATGTGTCAAAAATGACAGTGTTCTATGGTTTAACGTTTACTTTGACGTATCTTGTGACACGCATCTCAGCCAAGATGAGTTTATTAATACGAGCCTATGTGTTGACGTCTCAATAATAGTGCGTGGGACCCACATTTAATAAGTCGATGTCGATAAAAAAGCACGATGTACTGAACGGAGACTAGAAGTGAGACATTATAGTTGTAAACAAAATGAAAATGAACTGTACGTATTTTTTAAATATTTTATATAATTTTTGCATTAAACCTATTAGCATTTTTTCTAAATTTTCCGATTTTAAACTCCTTCGCCTCGGTGATAAAATCCATTTCAGTCAAAGGACCGTCCTAAATCTACGAATTAATAATTCATAGTATTCATAATAATTATTGTACGTAATTAGTTAACTGAAATAATGTAAGCTTAACTAGGTACCTGATGTAATATTATGTAACAACCTAACATGTAACATAATGAGATTGATCAATAAATTTCTGATTCAAAAATAGTTCGTATGGATGTCGATATTTAATTAAGCACTAGGAAAAGTGCATTTTTACACCCGACATCTGGGCTTTGTGCATGAAGCAAGTTGTCGGTACAAATAGTGGGCACGTAAAATAATAAATTTGATACTAGCGCTCCCGTCTTGGAGGTTTTCTTTGTAGGTATGTAGAACACAACCGATATGGCGTGTCGTGAATCTTCGTTCGCGCAGATACGAACATTGCTTCCGATGATTTCCGAAAGCACGATTGAAACCCACGATCAAACTCGTACGTAATAGTTATAAACTTATAAGGTGCAAATTAAATTGCATCTATTTTTTAAATTTGCCACGTTTGACGGGCTGACTGAATGACACGAGGGCAAGCGTCAACATGGCGTCACTTAAGTTATAACCAATAATAGTACAGAATACAACCACGCCACGCTGATTGGTTCCCGCGCTTCGAAAAAATGTCATCTGCGCAGGTACATAGGTAAGCCACATCGGTTGTGTTTTACTGTAAGCATGTATCCTTACTAATTTAAGATAAACGTTAGGTAATTGAGAAACTTACTGTAAGCAGATAACCCTAAAGTGAGGTTTCGGTTTATTCGTTTTCTTGAAATTTTGTACATTTCTGTTATAAACATCAAAGTCTATCGTCAGAGGGCATTCCTCTTTCACATCCTTATTTGTCTTTATTATACGTAATTTCTGCAAAACGGATTTAATGTCCGTATTGTCGTTTGGACCTATTATAGAATTTAAGCTCCATCTATTTTCTGGTTCTACGTCGTCTTCATACTTCTCTGCTGATCGCCTGCAGGATTCCCAGTAAGCTATTTTTGCTTCCAACCAATCTTTGTGCGGATGTTCTTTCATAAATTCATATAAGATATCTTTACTATGATCCACCATGCGATCCATCATCCAATACCTCTTGTGTTCTTTGTGAACCACTTCGGCTCTACCAAAGTCTTCTTCTCTTGGCAACCAATCACCAAAAGTATTTTTTAGAGTCTCACTGTATTTAAAGTCTTTTTTAAAAATTGAATTACCACTTCTCGGGTTATTTGGTTTGGGATTAACTTGAGTAGCGTTTTTTTCTGCAAGCTGTTTCATTATATAAAATGGATTTCTTAGCTTTCTACTTTTTTTTGGTTTTGGAGTTTTTTTAGGTTGATCGGTTGTAGAAGACGATGCAATGACTATTTGTTTTCTATTGATAACTTCGTTTTTGGAATCCACATAGACATCAGCGTCGTAAGATTTGTTAAAAGTCTTTATTGCACTAGAAAATGCCCTTCTATGTCTTGGAGACAATTCATTCTTTTCTTCAAGCTCTTTAATTTTTAGTGCCAATTTTTGGAGCGCATTGAAATTTTCCTCGAATAGGTTGTTATCAACATTTTTTTGTCTCTTTTCAGGATTTGGCTGGTCGTCTTCTTCTAAGTTGATGGTATCTAGGATAACCTCGTTATCTAAAATGTCCAGTTGCTCTGTAAGTTGTAACTTCGCCTTGTATCTGCGATTGTAAGTGTTTATCAGCCTTTGCAAGGACTCAATGTTTTCTGCTTGTCTATTGCCCGATAGGAGCATTCTTTTTAGTTTCGAAGATAGGTGCCTGATAGAGTCAAGATGGTAAGACCTTGAGGTAACTCTTTTTCTTTTTTGCGCTCTTCCTGGACTATCGTAACATACGTTTTGTCCGTAATTGGG
Source organism: Acleris laterana (assembly GCA_963966035.1). Classification (NCBI taxonomy): domain Eukaryota; kingdom Metazoa; phylum Arthropoda; class Insecta; order Lepidoptera; family Tortricidae; genus Acleris; species Acleris laterana. The sequence goes on from OZ014445.1 coordinate 1,653,452, forward strand.
AGGTGGATAAAATCTGAAAGGCTGTTGCATTCTGGGAAACTGTTGAAAACTTTGAGGCATAGGGAAGAAAGTTCTTTGAAATGCAAAATTAAAATTGTTCCAGTAATTAAATGGTCGCATGAAGTTTCTTTGTTGCGGGTATCTCATGTTAGGGAAAAACTGAGGGGTCCAATTGCTCTGAAGACTTTCGTTAAGTACGGAACTTTTTAATCTCCCCATATGGCTGTCATTCACATCCTCAGAGCTGCTATATGACTGTGAGCTGGAAGAAGCAATAGGAGTAACTCTTTTCTGTCTCAAACTTTCTAAATTCAACACATAGACTGTGTTATTCAAGAACACATTTCGTGGTATATGTTTCTCGCCCGGAGCCTTCACAGAAACTATAACACGTGCCTGGGACAAATCTGGCAGGTGTTCATTGAATGACTCATGAATCATTTCTGAATTACAAGGTTTGACTTCTCTGCTGCAAAGTACATCTAATTTATATTGTATAAAATCTGCAGAACCTTTATTAAAGCTACCTCCGCTAGGAGCTGGTAAGTCTTCATCCATTTTCTCACTTGTATTATTTTCACTTAAATCTACACTTGAGCTTACTTCTAATGTTAGATCTACTTCCATTGTAACATTTTTTTTCATGTTATTTTGTTCATTCTCAACTTTTATTTCCGGATCTTCAGTAGTGCTAACTACTTCTTCATTTATCTGTCCTTTTTCAAGATTGACTTCTTCATTTATCTGTCCTCTTTCGAGAACTACTCCTTCATTTATCTGTCCACTTTCAAGAACTATTCCTTCATTTATCTGTCCTTTTTCCAGAACCACTCCTTCATTTATCTGTCCTTTTTTAAGAACAAATTCATTTATCTTTACTCTTTCAAAATCTTTGGCTGGATCTTCAGCAGCACAAACTACTTCATCTATCTGTTTTTTTTCCAGATCTTTGGCTGGATCAACTGAAGCAATAACGATTTCTTCATTTGTGTGCGTATGAGTTTGAACATTTAGACTGGGATTATATCTTAATACTTTGTAACCCAATCTACTGAGAGAAGCGTATACTTTATATTTATACAGCGGAACTTGTTCGCTTAGAAGCAAGGAATATGCTTGTTGGATGGACACAGTGACGTCGTTGTACTTCAAATGAAGGCAGTTCTGTAAACAGAACAGCTTATATATATATTATATATATAAATCAAAAACTGGTCAAATGCGAGACGAACTCGCGCACCGAGGGCACCATACCACCGCACAGTAATAGGTATTATTATATTACGATTTAAATTCGATTTCGAATTAAATACATACATACATACATTAAATCACGCCTGTTTCCCAGAGGGGTAGGCAGAGACCACTTCTTTCCATTTGCTACGATCTTGACATGGAGGGTGGGCTAATTGGCCTAATGACCAATAAGGACAAGCGATATGTCCCCGAATAGGTAATTCTAAGTTGTAAAACTATTACTATGACAGGTGGTTCGAAATCTTTGTGTGAAAAAAGTTATTGCCATGCAAAGACCGCTGTTTTTCCAAGTAATTATTCTAACGTCGTCTATGTAGGCGTCCCGATGTTCCAGATTTTTAAATATTTCACACAGCGATTTAAGATTTCCCGCCATACAAAAAGTTGTAGAATATGAAAAAAAAATTCAAAGGACATAAATGGCTTGTCATTATTGGTTTTTAGGCCAGTGTCCATACAAAACTGACCATCATCCTTTCTTTCGCTTCTTCCACATTCATACATCGAGTCATGCACGCACGTCGGTTTCGGGTACTTAAGATTCGGCCCTGTTCCAGTATTTCTCCGATTTGACTCGAAAAAGTACGCCTAGGGCGGCCCCTTCCGACCCGTCCATTCACTTTCGATCTGTATATCTCTTTCGTCAATCTTCTTTGTTGTTATCCTTTCCAAATGACCGAACCATCGAAGCATGCCTTTTTCAATCTTAGTCACTACATCTTCTTTTATACATTTGTGTGCGTATTTGAATTAAATACATACATACATACATAACCTCACGCCTGTCTCCCAATGGGGTGGACAGAGACTAAGGAACACCAGGTGCACCGGTCTAAACATACAACTTTCGCTTCTTGTACATTCATCAATATTTTCATGCACGTACGTCGGTTACGAATGAAATCAGAAAGCGAAATCGCAAATTAAATGCATTCTCGTCATTTTAACTGGAAAAACTATATAGAGTAGAATCAGAATCTAAATAGTACTCAGCTGTCTATTTCTGTCACACTCACTCCAACATCTATAAGTATATTAACTATGCCAGAAAGAGTATGAAAGGAATAGAGAGATTCAAGCACTGTTTTATTATATGTGACTCTAAGATGTTTTCTTCAACAAATCTATTCAATTGTAATCTTTTATAAATCTCAGCGACTACTTACCGCCTCCAGTAATAACAATGCTTCTTCTGGCAAAATGAACAAACTTTTACCCACATTGTGACCAAGATATTGCCAGTAACTGCCAGATTTCTGAGTTACCTCCGCCATTTGTAATTCGTCTCTCCATTGAGCATGACTTATTGCACCACTGGAAAGAGAAGTTATTTAGTATTAACCTTTAGAACATTCCAGGCAGGGCACAGTAAAATATTTCATATACAAAACAGAACATTTAGCAGCATTGTATTAATGAAAAATATGTACTGCTTGTACGCTTGTTACATCTGTATCAAATATACTGTCTGTGATATTATCATAGGCATAGGCTTTCGGCTGTGTAAATTGCTGGATTATAGAGCGGGTCACCTGAGACGCTGACTGCCGGATTACTGAGGAAGTCAGATTGGCGATAGCGCCGGATTACCGAGCACCTACTGTATGTATATTTGATACAGAAGCGAGGTCGTAGGACCTTGGGCAGGGTCCGTCCGGATCGCTACCACCATCTTATTCATTAACCTACCGCCAAACAGCAGTGTTCGCATTGTTGTGTTCCTGTGTGTGCTGGGGATAAGACATTCGGTGAAATGAGTAGCATAGAGGCATTCCATCTTAGTCCTTAGGGTTCGCAACGCATTTGCAGCCTTAGGATTGCATTGCAGTCTTGTGAATGCGAATGTCTATGAGTCACAGTTTCCACTTACTATCAGGTGGTCTGTGTGCTCGTTTGTCTTCTTGACGACATTAAAAAAAAAACAAGCGGTAAAAACAGAGTTACAAAGCTTCTGCATATAATTTTCCATGCAATAGGTGATCAATAGTAAGGTAAAAAGAAACTGCAGGGCAAAGGAAAAATAAGATTCATTACATTATAAATGTGCAAGTTTGTGTGTCAGTTTGTACTCCTTCACACTGCAGGGTCTGGACAGTTTTTTGTGAAATCTGTAATAGCTTATACCCTGTATTTACACAACTGCTGTCTGTCGGCTGTCTACTAAAAGTTCCTCAGGGCACAACAATTACCACAATCTACACAAAGTCATGGGCACAAGTGAGTTTTAATAATAGACCAAATTTTTTGTATAATATTTCGCTAAACTGAGTATCGCAGCAAGTAGGTAACCAGCACCAGCCTGATATAATGAGAAGTGTCGCAAGTAGCAAGAATTGCCAGAATACCAAAATGTATTAAACATAAACCGAAATCAATATTGGTACATGTGAAATCAACTAAGGGCAGGCGCTGCTAGTAACGACGTCTTCTTTTTAGACTGTATTTCTTTTCTTTTTACCCCATTTTACGAAACGTGATTCAACTATGACATCCCGTTCATCAGTAAAAAAAACCCCTCTGGCAAGGTGGCCGAAAACAAGGATATACAATAATTACTTACCATTTCTCTATTCTCTCGACTTCAATAAGATATTTTCGTGCCTCCAATGCATTTTGGATCTGCTTTTGCTCCAACCAAGATCCATTCGGAAACACTTCTTTCAAACCAAGCTCAGGTAAAGAAACCTTGCCCTTTTTCCCACCCAGTGCTACAAGCTGATCTCCACTAGAAAGAGAATTTCGATGTAAATTTTGACCGAACACAATAGGTTTATTCTACGGAACTTATTGGATATTTCATGCTAGAACTTACGACAGCATATTAAACCTATCCATATTGGGGGTCTGTGTGCAAAATTTTGCAGGAGAAATTGCTTAAATTATCGTAATAATTAAGAATCCATTTTAAAAAACCGCACCGCCTAAGAAACATGACAAATTTCATGAAACGAAAACATTTTTTTGTAACTGACGTTTGTCTGTCAAATGTGGCAAGCGCTTAAAATCATAAAGCCGCTAATGACTTGAGAATGAGAACCTTTTGTATTAAAAAAATGCGTTATTCTAATGAAGTGAAAAAAAGGTTTCAATGCATTATTATAAAGGACAATTAATTTTTAAATCTCCAAACTTGGCAAAGGCCATAACATCATATTATTATTTGATACAGTGATACAGCGAGCGAGCGGTGATAAAAGCTTTCGCAATGCACAATCTAGTGTTTTGAGAATATATACATAAATAGGAACCATAAGTCTCCCAGAATGACCAAATTAAAAGTAAAAATAAATGGATTTCCATATGGCAATGTTACCTAACGCCGATCAATTCAATTAAAATTTAACCACTTGTCAAAGTTTATTATTGTATGTTTTATTTTTTTTCTTCCCCTTGTTGCCGGGGTATGGCAATCTATTGGATTTGCCAGTGTCTAGTATTCGATTCTTGGTTAGTCGATTGATCATTGTTCATCTTCAAATTTCATTTGGCTTCTTAAGTTATTTTGAGTGCTTTAAAATGGTTTTCGTGTCGGGCTTCTTATAAGTTTTTTCATTGTATTTTATTATTATGACCTAAGTCTAGAAAATTCTCCGAGCAACCTAGAACTAATCGTAAAGACGATTATTTACACCTTCGAGCTTTGGAACTCAGATGTAGCGTTATATTCTAAGAGCCCACGACACTCAACCTAGTTCGATAGGACTACCGAATGAGATTTAAAGAATAATTAGTCATGTCATTAATTGGGGAAAACTAAATGGCGATGCTGCAATGGAAAAAACCTAGCCACGTTTAAATTTTTTTTAAGGAAAAATCGACAGGCGGTTTCTAGTACGATAAGACTGCCAAGTTTAGTTTGTTCCTGGAAACAGGGGAGGGGTAGGTGTATATCCTTACTCTTTAGCGTTATCAACAGCAGCATGATAAAGACGCCTCGTACGTATCGCTATCTAGTATGATCGAATAAACCAACGCTCATCTGAAAGAGCATGAATTTCTCTCAAAGAAAAACCACTGCTGCATTTTCCAAAGAGTGGAGAAAGTGGTTGCTGCAGATTAAAGGTCGCCCTGCGCGCAGCTGTATTCGGCGTTTCAATTCAGTTTTGTCAGCAGTCAGTAATGGCCACCCACCCTACGTACCAACTCATTTTTTTACTTGTCAGATGATTTTTATATAGGGCATGAAAGTGTCCATATTTTTTTTTAATTTGGGAAAAATAATATTATTTTTGAAAAATTGCAAGCTTTCATTGTTTCTCAAACCACTATGCGAATAAATATTAATCGTATACTGAGTCGGAAAAAATATTCTTATGAACCAAATTATTATTTCGCCTGCTTTAATATTATAATTCGTACTATTCTTATCAAGTAGAAAGTAAAGTAAAGTAATGATAATAATGATTTATTTAAAAAAGTTGTCTTATCTAAGTCGTCTTTAAGACTGCGCCGAGCGTACGCCGGATGTAACACAACAAGTTTTGCAAAGAAAACCACTAATTAATAGTCCAAAATGAGACAAAAACCTCTTTCCCGCGTCCTTATTGTTTTTTTTTTTTGCATGAAATTTTTTACTGAGGGTAGTCACCAGTGGTCAGCCAGAGACCAGAGTAGTCGACCTTACTTGAGTGAGAAGAGTGGGAAATATATCTAACGTACCCTTCCAATTCATACAAAGTCAAAATTCAAAATTCAAAATTCAAAATATTTATTCAGTAAATAGGCCACATGTGGGCTCTTTTACACGTCGGTAATATAGAGTGAGTCTACGAGCGCTTCGGACAAGACCATCATTGCGGAGAAGAAACCGCAAGAAATTGCAGCAGGTCATTTTTTCAATCATAAAAACATAATGGTACTTAAAACTAAGTTACATTAGGTAATAAAGTAATAAATAATAAATTCTGAAAATTACCAAAAAAAAATCATTACAAATGTTGGTCAATAAACCTTAATCTTGAAAAAAACTATCAGAACAACACGATGAGGTCTCTACGTCAAAATCCATAACTAGAATAATTTATTTAACAACAAGTCCTTGCAAACGTGAACAGACTGGACCCCACAAACAGCACCCGTTCACGAGTATGACGCGTATCTCAGCCATCGCCTCTCTCAACCATGTGTTCGGGAAAGTGGCGACCCGATCAAGGTAAAGGCAGAGGCCGACTTCAGGTCTCTAGCTGACCACTGGTGAGTTTACCCTAGGTCGAACGCAATACTGCCAAGTCATACGTTGATTTTGTAATGTTTTTGTTGATTTTGTAGGACCTTGTGTAAGGTCCATGCGGATCGCTACCACCATCTTTTTTAACCTACCGCCAAGCAGCAGTGTTCTAATTGTTGTGTTTCGGGATAACATAACCGGTGATATTACTAGCATAGAGGCGTTCCATCTTAGTCCTCAGGGTTGGCAACCCATTTGCCATCTTAAGATTACAGTCACAGATTCCACTTACCATCAGGTGGCCTGTGAGCTCGTTCCCCTCCTCCATATGATAAAAAAAAACTTACCCTATGGTTTAATTCTGATGGTACCCAAATCCTTTAGTAGTTTATGCGTGATGAACGGATAAACTTCCATACATCCTTACATCTTATCTTACCTTACTGAATCTGTATGTTTGTTACTCAACCACGCCATATCGTCTGAACGATTCTGGATGGAATGTGGCACAGAGATAGATTATAGTCTGGACTAGCACATAGGCTACCTTGTATCCTGGAAAATTGAATATTTCCAGAGGGAATAGCGATAAAAGACGTTTACACGGAAGGAGTCACGCGTAAAAGCTAGTTTATAATATTAGTTGGGTTTAAACAGGTGAATAATATATTCAAGTATTTCAAGCCTTTGTTCTATTAAATCCCCCTAGTTTAAAAGACAAAGCTCAGTTTAAAGCACATACTCAACAGTAATTGAGCACAGAAATCGAATTGGAAACTATACGTGAGGAAAATGGGGCAAATTGTACGTGAGGTTTACTCACTATCTTCCTAAATCAACTTAAACTCTATTATCTTCCATGTATCTATAGCGACATGACATTAATACTTAATAGGTTGTACTTCCAAATGAAAACTACCAAAGTCAGCTCTTCGTTTAGTTTAATTAGCGGCTTTGTTATTTAGCCGGTTTATACGGTTGTAACGTATAAGCTACACAGCTGTAGACTCGCGTAGTAGCTACGACGTAGCGTAGCATGCCTGACAGCTATCGATTAGAACCCCGGAATTACACGAAGCTGGCCGATCACACACGAACGCCCCCGACGAAACCCGAACGTCCATACATAGCGGAAGTAATGAAATGTACAGAAGATATGAACCGGAAAAATTGTCGTCTTTTTCTTCGTGTCGCGTCTTATCCCTATTCCCTTTGTCGGTTTTTCGTTTCGGCGCTTCGTTCGGCTTATAAATGAGTTTGCATACGATATAAAAATTGTATTTTGTTAAGTTTCAATGATAAATTGAGAGAAAACGGGGTTAAGTGCTAGTTAAACTGTAAGAGCCCTTAAAGAGGGCGTCATGAAACTTGAAGTTAATTGGCTGTAGGTACAAGAGTGCTCGAGGTTGCGAGTTACGACCGCTTTTGCCGAGGGCCAGAGGAGGTTTAACGTATTGTAATACGCCCTCCCTCTCGGCTCATAGCTCAACGGAGTCGCCTATTCACGCACGGCAACGCCGGCCGGCATCGATTTTAATTCTAGGAAAATTCAAAATTCGAATAGAACGCGTTCTTTTTTTATTTTTTCAAAAAGAGAAACAGGTGCGGCAACCGTTGCAAGTGTACAGGGTGGTGTATTTACGATATTTAGTGGAGTATTTTGACGTGTGCGTGTTGCAGCTAACTTCAGATTGGTTTAAGGGTTTGATGGATTGTGTTATCGGTTGTTATTCGCGGTGAAGCATGCTTGAATAGTGTTCGTGGAACCCGCTTTAGTGGAAAACCCCGATATGTGATGTGATTTTACGTGTTCTATGCGCATTAAGTGCACGGAGACTGTTTGAGGTTTTGTAAAATTCTCTGAAGTGTTGTGTTTATGTATCTGGGGGGTTTGGCTGAGAGTTAGGCATCCGGATTGTTTTAAGGTAAGTTGATCGTTGCACTTTTATTATTGGCTATAGAATAGGCGCCTGAAATGGAATCGGTGTAGGTATATTATTTGTATAGCAGGATTCGCTTCAACGGCTTACTTTAGATATTTATATCGAGTACTTAAATGCATAAACTTGATTGGCACTAGGTGATAGAGGTTGCATGACTTAAATAAATACCTACCTACGTGTGTATAATTTTATTAAATAGAATTCTACGAGTATAATGGTGAATTATATTATTAATATTAGTTTATAATGTTTATATCAAACATTTGAATAGTAAGCAGTTAAATACTCGGTAATATTATGATTAAGTATTTTTAATGATATCGTTTGTCAAAAATAATTTTCAGAAACGCATAGATAAAATTAATAAATCATTTCCGTGAACATTTTCACAAAGGGCGGATATGCAGCCAGCCGGCTACTATTCAATAAACACATAGACACTTTTCCGTAAACTTCCTGAAAATGTAAACATAGATGTTTATTGTCATGAGCGCCATCTATTGCAAAGTGTGCGCAACTTTTAGTTCCTGGACCCGCCACCGACCGTAGCGCCAAAGTGTCAGCCGCCTCAGCCGGCAACACTGCAGTCACGCCGCGTTGACGCGCGCTGCTACCCGCGTAGGCGTAGATCGCTTCGTGATAAACAATATTATGTTTTCATCCTTATCAGCATCTAATAAAAGTTCTAACTAATTGTGTTACAAATATACACGCGTCCGTAACTATATTGAGTGATTGGCAGTGATTAAATGAAAGTGTGTTTGTGCCTGTGTTTTGTTTCCGAGGATTTTGGCGGCGCGACTCTACTCCGGCCGGCATGCGGAAAATAAACGGTGAGGTCCGAGGATGCAGATCGTAAGAAACTTAAAGCATGCCAGTCTCGAAGCGATAACCGCGGCCTAATGTAGATAAGAGACTTTTATTGACTTGAGTGACCCGGTTTTGAAGATAAAGATCGAGAAAACTGTGCAAAATGTTGTTATTTGTTATTTCACGCTGCGAAGTCGGGGAGCTCCATTGAAAGTGATAGGGCGATTAAATGCCAACCGCTCAGGGGTCGCCTCGCCTTCAACAATAATTGTAGGGGCCAGACATGCTTCGATTTCCGCGACAAGTATCAATAAACCCTTCAAATAAAATTATAATTTTAAAAGGGCTCGAGGTAATCAATCAAGCTGTTGCAACTTTTGGACCGAAAAGAAAGTCACGAATCGACGTCTTACGTTTCGAGAGATAAAAAAAGTTATTATGTCTCGAAATAGCGTTGCTCAACAGAACGACCGAAATCATTAACCGTAACAGATCCCATACAAATGGGCCATAAACGTAATCCGACAATGTTTGATGGGTCGTCGCCCGGCGCGTTACGAAACGCAGTCTAGGTCGGGTGAGGTCGTCAAGATAACATCAAACGTATCAAAATGCAAAAATAATTGATCAATGCAATTATGTAAAAGAACACCTTGGAATTAATCAATAAGAAAACCTTGGAATTGGATTCAGATGCGAACTCAATATCGAATTCGACGCTGGCGGCCAACGAACACGGCTGCCAGATTTATTGTTTAATGATTGCGACAGACAGCTCGGCACATCTATTTGTTTTAATAACACGCACGAATGAAGACGTGATACACACCGGGCATAATAGATGTTACATTCAATCATTCGAAACATCCATCTTAACTCATTTATATGACTGTTACGTGACACTCCCTTATAGTGTGGTTTTGGGTTTTGCGAATAGCAACAAAACCCATGTCGTCTACGTAACGGACCGGGAAAACAAAGAGCTATAGATATTTATTTTAAAGAGCATCGGTCCCTTGTTTAAAAAGGAATTCATGTTAATAGCCTAAGGTATTGTGCGAACGTTCGGTTGCGGCAGTTTTACGATTTGAAGATATGATGGCGCGAGGGTCGACGGCCGCTTAGTTAATATGCCTGCACGGGGCAGAGAAAATCAAATAAACATTCGTTTCATCTCCGGTTTATCGGCGATGCACTTCGTAACCTTGCACTTTGCCTGTGTGTTCAACTGTTCGCTCGTCGCACCCATTACTCAGGCATTGGAGGTTGTCGGCACAATCCCTTCCTACATAATAAAATACATAGCAGCTCATAGTACCACTTGAAAAACTTGTGGTACGCTTTTTATTAATACGTCTCGCGGTGTTTTAATTAAAGATTAAGTATCAGTCGTTATTTATCACGCCTTAATTGAGATATAGCCAGTATTACTTTGAGAAATATCACCTCATTAACGGTCCCTGATAATTGTATCCAATGCATGTATCGTCTGGGGGGGCATGTTTTGATTGCAATACAAGTAATGTAAACATATCATATTTAAATCGTTTGTAACCTTGAGGCCCCGGCTATTGTTCCTTATTCGGTTTGTCCACATGTTTAACTATTCATCAGTACAACATTTGGAAGCGATCATGCATCCAATAGACGAATATGTGTCTATTGATTTTGCCAGCAGTTCAGAGTAGCACTTTAATATTAACAATGAGAGGTAGTTTAGCCGCCACTACGTGTCCTGGAAGCTGATGAGCTACGTGACACCCAGTTCATTGCTCTAGTTTTTTGCCACTTGATCTTGTGAATGAGTTTACAGACCTTGGCCAGAAGATTACGAGCTCGCACGATTCATGGGCAGAAAAACTCGATAACTGTCAAAATATTGCCTGCTTCGCTGCGTTGTAGTTTGCATGTATCAGTTACATCGCGGTTAAAATATTCGTTTGACGTCGGTGTCAAAGCCTGTCCAAATAAATTTGATATTAATTCAAGGCCGTAAATCAGTCAATGTAAAATCAATGGGTAACAAGGCAATGGCTGTGGACGTCGGGTTTCAATACGGCACATTAGCAGTAGTTACGTTGGTGACGCGCGTGAATGCCATGCTGATTGAAATGGCGCGTTTGTCACAAATTGTCGCTCCAATTCGTGTGTGATACGAATACAAATCTATAAATTCTCTGAGGAAATTTTACTCAAATCGAAGGGTTTCGCTCAAACGTTGTATTGTAAATCGTCCGCGTTCAAATCAAGAGTGCGAAGACACCTTCATTATTTCCATTTACGAGGAATTTAATCCTGTATTTTGCCTGTTAATGAAGTTAGCGTCATTTATATTCTGAATCTAAAGCGCAGGTAAACGCTCGTTCACTTGGCGTAGGGTGGTGTGATATATTCAGGACCCATTTAAATATTCCCAGGGGTGATAAGGGGAAGGGATGCGTACCGGTTAATCAAGTAACGTGATCCATTTATCTGGAGCACTCTTGATATGGTGTCGATGAACCTTGGAATATTGTGAGTGGGGAGATTTAGAGCAGCAGCGGAAGTGGGTACGGATAATACATTTCTATTAAGGACGCTTGAATTCAATTGAAGCTGAATTAATTGAAGATCAAGTTCGAACGGTCGATGACGCAATGCAACAAAGTCTAGAGCTGGTTTTTATAGCGTGTTCTCAGAATATTGACTTTATAATTAATGAACTGATCAATGTCGTTGTCAATGTCTGTAGTTCCGCAATTACAAGTTTCTACCAAGTGTTCAAAATCGATGGCAATGCGGTGCAACGGGGAGTCGTGCCGGCAACCGGGTGCAGCATTTGCGTCGTTTTACTGCATTCGATCTATTTACAGTTTTATGAACGACGATAAAGCGGAGCGCGTTGAACCATGCTCCGGGCCTCAATAGATACGTCTGCATTTAAATCGGCACTTGGTACAGTCAACCAATTTGATTCCTAGGCCACTATGGACTTTGTCAACGTGACGTTGTAAACCAAATCATAGGGAGTCTCTTACGTTTTGGTTGACAACTTCACTTTAACATAGTCCAAAGTGGCCTAGAAATCAAATTGGTTCACTGTACACTCTTGACCATTTCAACAGTGGGAGTAATAGTTCATTATGTTAAGCAGCTCTCGGTTGTCGCTTTCCAATTATGAATGATATGCCTCCTAGTCATTCTAGTAACTTGGATTCTAGTTAAATTTTCTCTGTTATTCTAGTTCTCTAGTGAAATGGCGAAGCTTCTGTCACGATCGTGGATGGAATTATAATATTAAGTAGTTCCGTGGTAGACGTTTAAACTAATAACTGTCGAGAAGCAACATCGTTAACCCTTTCGTTCATTTCCAATGGTTACTTTCGTTTTGCGATAACTGTCTAGTTAAGGCTTGTCTTTCTCCGTACGCTCGTTGGCACAATAGGAGAACTCGTACTATTTAATGATTGAACTTAACGGGGGACTAAAAATATTCATTTTATATTTGGCCTATTATTTCTTGATAAAAAGGTCGCGGTTTTCATTTCGGAACTTCTCGGTCTGACTTCCGGTGTACATTTTCACCTTAAACAAAGTAAAAATTTGGAATCGACCATAAATGTATGACACTCACAAAAAACGTGGCTTTCTATTGGTAAAATAATTTTCAAAATCGGTTCGGTAGATCCAGAGATTACCCCCTACAACGTCACAAACTTTACCTTTTTATAAAATTAAGTATAGTTATATAGTCTAGATAAAGATATAGTAGATAAATAAAAAGAATTAGAATCCGTAGGTGAATATGTTTTAGTATCATTGGCGTCTCCGAATTTGACCGTTATTATTCTAATGTGAAATAAAATATTGATACGAGTACACCTATAGTTAGTGTTTCCTAGACATCGTCAGAATCACCGAAACGAGTATAATGTTACATTAAATTCTTCAGCGTTCGTTAACATTATTGTTTAATAATAAAATTAATTAACTTTACTAACATTTATTTCAATAAACTTTTATTGAAAGGGATTTGTTATTTCTGAATCAAATGTTTTAATAGGTCTAAAGAACGTGACTAATCAAAGGTATACTGAAATGTAAACAAGAATCTTATAAGATACACTTACTTTCATTTTTCTTTGAAACTGTTTCTCTTATTGGTCCCATTTTGTAGTTTGTGTAAGCAGGCATATACCAACATGTATTTTAAGGATTATTAAATTAAATTTAATTAAGGATAATTATAAGGATTACTAAGAACTTTGTTGTGTTGAAGTAACGCTGGCCGTAAAGCTGCCCGTTTTTATAAAGAATGGAGTCCATAAGCAAGTGAAGCTAGTAGAGAGGCTGTGTTCTTACAAGCTTTAATAAGGGAACTTTAATGATATCTGTTTGCGAGATTGTGTTTTATTGTGAATCAGGTACAACACAAAAGAAGCAAGTAAGTATATCGAAATCAGGTACCATTATGTAAGAGACATGGATTTCAATGTTAAAATTGTGTACATTCCGACAGATGCAATGATTGCAGATGTGTTTTACAAAACCGCTGGGTTGTCTTTAGCATGGGTAGTTAGGTGTAGCATAAGTGCTTAGGCCCACGTTGTAGGGGGGCTGTTGAAGTAACGCTGGCCGTTTTTAAAAAGAATGTCAATGTCTTTGATTCCTTTTGAATTGTGTTGTCAATAAAATAATGGAGAAGATTACACTCGTATTTTTCCTTATATGTGCAATAAATATGTAAGATAAATTTCTAAAACGTCTGAAATACGAGTAAACAATTTATTTATTATCATCTATTTATTGTTTACACTTTCAGTTGACAGTCAGTCTCACACAAGAACTTTAAATTATACTCATACGGTTTAATACTGTTGTCAAGAAAAGGCACATATAAAATTTAGTAGACACTTAGCGAGATTTCTAAGGTACCGTCTTCTAGCACATCTCTTCACTCACATAACATCACATCACAGACAGCAATAAAACTGCAATAAACCACAGATAAAATAATTACACGCGACAAGCACTAACTTCAGTGCGCAATTTATCACCAATAGGATCTCCCTAGCGACATCTATTGAAGTGTCACGGAAGTAATATTGATCATATCGCCGCCATAATTGTCAGATGCTCGTAAAATATAGTCGTAATAAAATGAAGATATCTGAAACTGAATACTGTCGCCCACTGTTGATTAAGATTGGCAAATATCGGATTACTATCAGAGGGTTTAGTGCTTAAGGATCAGTTGCAGGATTTTATTTTTATTAAGTTAAATAAAGTGGATCAGTGGGTATTTTATGACCTGCCGTGTTTTTCTTTTAATATGACCTACGCGTTAGCTCGTCGGCGAGAAGAAAACGGAGTACTTATTTAATGTTTTAATCAATAAAGGTAAGCTGATACCAGCCCCCTATTTTTCACCAACCTGACCAAGACTGGTGATAAGTGACATTTCAGTTTACATGGAGTAGCTTATATGAATTCCAGTGATGTGAAAACTTGTTAACTCTGCAATGTATACCAATGTATGTCATTATCAGGATGGTGGAGTAGGGGGCTGGTGATAACTAGGTATTATGTAGGTACATACTAGAGATCGCCCGCGATTTCGTAAGCGTAGAACTAGTTTCCCGCGACTGTCCCTATTTCTTCCCGTTTTGAGTCATATTTTGGAAAGTCCTTTCTTAGTCCCTACACCTCGTAAGGAACCCACGTGCCAAATATGGAATCTCTAGACCCAGAGGTTTGGGCTGTGCTTTGGTATGTCAGTCGATGACTCAGTCGTTTATTTTACATATTTAGATACACATGAGATCCTGGTACCTACTCTGAACTGTTGAGAAATGCCTATATACTGTGTTTTTGTATCTATGTCGATGGCCATTTGTATCCAAATACCTAGTTCATAGAGTATAGTAACTTTTTTGGGTACATTAATAGTAACAGGAATATGATTAGAAAGCTTTATAATGTTCATGACTCTTTATCCATTGCATTTTTTAAGCCACAGTTCAAGTACAAAGCCTTATCCTTTTATCTATTTAGTTCTATCCCATTTAAACTACGCTCTCTTACTTACGCAACCAGGATCATTAACATGGTTAATCCTCAACTAACACCAGATACTCGGTTAAACCACTCCAAATCCAGTTTAACTTAGAAATTATCACGTGGAATTCCATGGAGTATAGTCTACGGAAGTGACGTCATAAGAATGGCCCCACGCGCGTTTCCGCTCCACGGCCTTCACCTAAAAGGCTTGATAGCTCTTGTTTAAATTTAGAACAGGCTCGTCTTTTAAACATGTTTTTGCAACGTACGGCTCATGTAAGTAAATTGAACAAGCGTTTTTAACGTAACTGGCCTAAGGCCTTGAACAAACTGCCACAGAGGAATTGAGTATTTACGTCTCTATTAAAAAACTTGACGACCGACGCTCGATTTCATACGCGTAAATACGATAACATGTCAAAAGCCATACGGTTTGAACAAGTAGAATAGTCAATAGAGCTCCTAGATACAAAGTATACGTAATTGTCTGCGACACGATGTTTAATGACATTGAATATTGTCATTTGAGATCTAATTATGTAAGTATTATTGTTTACACTCACATGCAAACACAAGATTAGAGTGATTCAACTACACCCGAAAACGGTTTTTACAGACGCATCGCAAACCGATCCCTATTCACAGAACACAAATTTGAATTTCTCAACGGATCGGAAGCGAGTTTTCGTAATTCGACAAAAATCTTGGACAAAAGAGGGGTGAAAGAAAAACGCCTTTGTCCCCTTCAAGCATCCTTGGAATGATGAGAGGATAAGTCCGGGACAGACTTTGATTTAAAAATTCCTATCCATCCTACATAATGCCTACACCTTGCTGTTGTGCCAGATTGAATCGTACCGTGGAAATTTTAAGCGGACATTTTGATTTGCGTGCTGGCGACTCTTTTTATAGTGCTCGGAATGTTCTGATGTTTTTGCTTAGTTTTGGTAAACTTTTAAATAGAGTTGAATGTGATAAATGTAAAAAAGCGTATTAAAGAAGAGGATGACAAATGAGGAAGTGCTTAGCATAGAAAAAGAAAGACAATACTAGTACCTATACTAGAGACAAAGTATAGTATACAGACACTAAGAAATATACGAGGGAAGATGTGTACCGCTGTTATTTATCCATATTAGAAAAAAGGGCGTATGTCGCATAGAACCGCATATGAATTAGTGACCTTATTTTAACAAAAGTAAACATCTTTTTAACGTTTTGGTATGTTTATCTTAGCTAACCATTACAGAGCACATTTAGGCCCTGTTGTTTGATCAGTAGTTAAACTAACTAATTGTTAAAATTCGAAAAAGGAACTGAATATTTGACACATTTCCTTGAGATTCCTTCAAATTTTAGATTCCTTTTTCAAATTTTAACAATTAGTTAGTTTAACTACTGATCAAACAACAGGGCCTAAGAGTTCCTCTTCAGGTGAATTTGCAAATAAATCTATAAACCAGGCATTGAACAAACTAGAGGGTGCTACAAACATTTAGTATCCTTTAATTGATAGGTAACTATCAATTCCCGAGGGAGAGGAGCCAGATTAGCGATACATCTCCCCAAGTTAAGACTCGCTTCATTAATAGTGGACGAAGTTTGGATAATCCGCCTGTATTTGAGTAGAGTTATTATGGACGTAGGTTCACTAACGCTATTGGCGGTGTATTTAAGATGGATGCATGGATGCATTTTAAAAATAATACAAATTGAGATTGCGGGCTTTTTATAATTTGTAATAATTACAATCTTTAGCCTGCATGCTGTTTACATTTTTAACTTCACTGTAAGAGCCGTAATTAGTTATTAGACAATCAAGATTTAACAAAAAACTGACAAATTTTACAATAAAAAAATATACATAATATTAACAACCTATACTATCCCAAAGCTGTACAAAGGTCTCTCTCTCCCTTCCAAGTAGCCCCATCTTGAAAGCATCAAGCTCATCTCGCTAACGTCGCCTTGGTCTGCCGGGACGCCGAATTCTAGACCATGGGATCCATTTGGTGGCATACGATAGACATGGCCAAATTCCCATTTCAGCTAAAAACTGGTTAAAAATCTTATCTTTGACTTACTAGATTGTATTACATACAAGATCATAAAAATCAAATTAATTCGTCAACATTAAAAGCAAACAAGTACACTATTCACCATAATTTACAATTAAATAAAACTTCATAAAAACAAACGATTAATTGTCGGCAGAGAACAAGTAACCTGTTTTAAATCCAATGAAAAAAAACCGAACCGGGAAGTATCCGATGTACGTTACAGAATTTGGAAACAAAAGTAACATCGGTATCGCGTTTTTACTGAAACTTCTACGAACCACAGCGGATATCCTCTTTGTTGGGCTATTGGGTAAACTGTAACGAAATTGTAACAGACGTGGCGTCATCGATGCATTTCGTGGAATGATCAATTTACCGGCAGCCATTTTAATATGTGTAGTTACAAATACGAAGTCGCCACAGTGTGAGGCCCAAAAAAACATAAAAAGATGGAAACGCGGGGGACCTCGTTGGTGACAGAGGTATGAGTTGTTTTTTTTAAAGGGCTGGCCAGAGACTAGTCAGAACTGGGAAACATGGAAAAAGTGGGGGGGAGGCCTTTGCGCAGCAGTAGGAGTGGGACACATCAAGCTCTTAATAATAAAAAATATTACAAATAATATTCCAGACAACAATGCCCAATATTTTAAATACCTTACAGTAGTACACAGATTAACCTTCATAACAATAATAACAGTATGTTACTTAAACACCGAAGTGAAGTGACATGGGGGGTTATTATTATTATGACATAACTAACTATGCAGTTCATTTTACGGTGAGTGTAGGGACAGAGCTATGGCAGTTATATAGCTCTGTCTTTTTCTCTCATTGTACACAGATTTGCATAACTATGTCACAATAACCCCCATAGTCCTGACTCTGCAAAGTTAATGTAGTCGTCGCTACTGATAGGCTGTCCCAAACAATATTACAATAGTGCTAGCCGATATTTTATCCGAGTAACAGTAATAAATTACTAATAATAACCTCGTCCTGCCCATGTTCTTTATTAAGAACAATAATTAATACTTAATTAAGAAAAATTATTTCGCCGGGACAAAATTTACATACATTTATAGAGGACAATGGACGGACATCGGACGTGGCTTAAAAAGGCAGAAGTAAACTAGACTACATACCTTTTTTTTTATCAAAGCACCTTTAAAAAAATGGTTAATTTAATGCTTCAAGATTTGATCGAAACTCAAGGAGTCACGATTTAAGCTATGGTTTAATAATATTTATATTATACGTAACATAGCGAGCAGAACTAATCTGATATCGCATACATCATGCTTGTTTAACTTTTACCCTAGACATAACACCCACAGGGGGAAGTCTGTTAGTTTTTCTACACAGACTCGGCTAATACATAAGTTTACATAACACGCCTGACTCACTAATTGTTTAAAATGTTTATAATATCTAACCTGTGGGCAGCCGATCAATGAACTTTCTGTAAAACTCCGCTAGATGACGCCACTTCGATACATTACGATGCTTTAACTGATCGAGGTAAAGGGGTTAAGGCTATTAATCTGTGGTTTTGGGTAAAAGTGTTGTCATTAATGTAAAAGTCATACATTTTTTTTATGTGAGTAAAAATAGTATATTATGATACGCAATGTAGTACCTACTTACGCTCTACTGCATTGGAGCCGAGATATTTAAATATACCAAAAGCTTAATACTTCAATATTTAATATTTCGGCTTCGGTTTTGTTTAAGGCATTCAATGTATTTATGTGCATTATGTGTATTTAGAGGTCCTCTAACCCAAGTCATGTTCATACAAACATACCCAATGCCCATTCTGTTCAGAAATAGTTTATAGGTAGCCCAGTCATGGACACTGTGGGAACTATTTAATTTAAAAAAAGAGTCGCGTGCTTAAGTATAGCATTTAGCTACAAAATTATTTCTATGTACTGAAAATGCTTTCCATTTGCAGGGTTGTATTGTTTAGAAATCTAGAAGGGCCGTCAATTTATATCCTAGGTCTTTACTCGATATTGTACAAATAATATTGTTTCCAAACAAAAGAAAAAATACAAAACTGCAATATTGATTGAACAATATCGAATACAAAGCCTGACAGTTTCTCGTTACTTAAAACAAGCAAATCACTTGAAACTTACGGGTTTTAAGTAAACTAATAAGGCCATTCAGTCCTTGCATTGCTCGAGACAATGTTCATGCCCTCCTTAGAAAAAACGGCCCATGTCTCATAGAACCGCGTATGTATAAGTGACCTTATTTCTCAAGATACGGAGTTAAATTTTCTTTGCCTATCAAATTGCGCATTAGTCCTTTTTATTTAAAGGCAACCACACGATGCAGACGCAACTTGACGCAAGGCTTAACCGATTTGGTACATTGTTAGCGCAACGAGCGAAACACTGGACGGTAGCTTTCCTTCGTGACTCACGAGTCAACGTTTAATCAGCAAAGAAAGTCATACAAAATGCTTATTTATTTGTCGAACATGACCCGAACACGGTCGTGGATGAGACGTTGCTTTATTGGGAATGATTTTTCAATTCCAGAGTGGGAAGTATTAAACTTGAAACTTTGAATGGATTACTCAACTTTACTCAATCGATAGACGAAACGATAGATGATGGAGCCGAGGTATCTTATCTTATCTTATAGGTGGAGCCCTTACCTTACGGATACACTTCGACGTATGGGATCTTTTCTGTAATTACCCCGCTTTTAGCTCTTAATCCAATGCAGCCTCCACCCCTTCCAAATAGCGGATAGTGGAGTGCAATGGCAGAGCCTTGAAATCTAGCCCACAACCGAGGATTTTTATTCGGATTCTGGAGCCGAGGTAACTTTGAAATTCGAGTTTTAAGGAAAGCGCCAAACCTAACAAGATCTACAAATAAGACAAGCGGATTTTGTAGCCTTGTAGGTACGGTCACGAGCGTTTATTTGGGACCCATTTCAAGAAAAATATGCTTGAAGTCGTCAATGTCATTAAGCAGCGACCACACCAATGCTTAAAAAACGGTGACGCTACGGAATCGCAGTGACGCGTCGTATTAGCACCGATTTTGACGCACGCTCACCACACCGCTGCTTAACGTTGCGTATATCACGGTACGTCAAAATTGATGATTTTGCCATGTTATTACTATGACACATTCTTTTGTTTACGCACCGTCTGCGAATTTTGAGCATCGCACAGTGATCCGCGTAGAACAAGCTAGCTGGACAAAAAGGCTTATCGAATTTCCTTGAAATTCTTATCACGTTATGTTAACAACATGTGGTCATAAAGAAATACATTAATTATTTTTAATTATAAGTTTCTAATGAGGAGTCTCATTAGCATGGAAATATAAGGTAAGGCAAAAATTTCTTACATTCATTACTAAAATTGCATTCTAACTGTTCACTTACTGTGCTTGTTTACTAAACCAAGTGATTTTTTTATATGATGGCGTTGGAACTAGAAGGTAAGGGCTATTTATTTTCATTGTTACCACTGAATTAAACTTAACATGTAATATTTAAAATGTACCTCATTTTTAGGAGTCAAACTTTTTACCATCATTTTGAAATTAAATAGTCATAAAAATATATTACCCCAAGTTACTCCAATGTAATTTTTTTATATGTTAGGCCTATGCTATTGTAGTTTTAGAAAAATATTGTTTTAACCCTCGGAACTCATCGGATTTTATTTTTTTCAGTTGTCAAGTTTGTCGTGTCAAGAATGGATTTTTTTGAAGAATGGCTCAAACATTCCAAACCGAGCAAAACCGAAGAATTATTTAGTTTTTTATTGTTAAAACATGATTTGAGCGGTGCAACAATAGATTCCCTGAAGACCCTAAGAGCGAATATTACAAGATTCTCGGCGAAATTTGACGAACGATGGAAACTTGCAGGGAAGAAGAGAGAAGCCTTTTGTAAAAAGTATTCAGAGTGGCTGCAAGGTGCAGAATTTACATTTGAAGTCTCCATAGAACCATCTGTCCCATCGTCATCTGCAGAAAGCCTACAAAATCCTGGACCTGGTAGACCAAAGAAGGAGTTTTTGGAATCCAGCCTGAAAACAAAGCGGCGAAGAGTCGACGATTTGATTCAGTGCAGGAGCACTGAGGAGCTTATGTACGCTGCTGAAGTATCTGCTCATTCTTCAGGCAGCAGGAACATTGCACAGGCTATAAAAAATATCAGCGAACCTAAGTCCACAAAAGCAGAAGAATACAGTGACAAAATGAGCAGCGACGAAGCCTTGGCCTACTACATTGACTCGAAGTCCACATCATCTACATACAAGCTGACTCGGAAGGTATGCATTCAAAAAAAATCTAACGTATTTCCATCAATGTATAGCGTTAGGAAGTCTAAGATTGCTTGTTTTCCACCAGAGGAAAAGATAGTTGTGACTGAAACTCGAGCTGAGATTAAAGTTCAAGCCGTCTTAGATAAAACAGCCGAACGTTTGGTATCAGCTCAAGAAGAGGTTCTCAACTGTCTTTTGCCTCGTTCTTCATTCACACTCATCAGCAAATGGGGTTGCGATGGCAGTTCAGGTCATAGTACATACAAACAAAAATTCACTGATTGCAATGATACAGATGAATATTTGTTTGTATTTTCATTCGTTCCCATCCGACTATGTAATGATCTTGGCAATATTGTTTGGCAGAATCCTCGCCCATCTTCTACAAATTTATGTCGCCCAATAAAATTTATCTTTTCCAAAGAGACCAAAGAAATTACTGTTGCTGAAACTAATATTGTTTTGGAAGAGATAAATGAATTGTTGCCTACGATTTGTATAGTGAAGGGAACCGAGATTCAAGTCAAACATAAAATGCTTTTGACCATGGTTGATGGGAAGGTTTGTGACTCTTTGACAGTCACTTCTTCTGCCCAGAAATGCTTTATATGTGGGGCTACTCCGAAGCTGATGAATGATGAATCAAGAGTGTTTACAGCTAATCAAGACCATCTAGGTTTTGGTTTATCTACATTGCATGCTTGGATAAGATGTTTTGAGTGTTTGCTTCACATTAGTTACCGTTTAGATATAAAAAAGTGGCAAGCAAGGAGTGACTCTGACAAAACTAGTGTGAAACAACGCTCAGATGGCATAAGAAATGCCTTTAAAATTAAAATGGGGCTCATTGTAGATAAGCCAAAACCTGGATCTGGCAATACAAATGATGGAAATACCGCACGGCGTTTTTTTGAAAACCCCGAGTTATGTGCAGAAATAACTGGGTTAGATGTTTCAATTATTAAAGAGTTTAGCATTTTACTCCGGGCATTATCATCAGGATATGAAATTAATATTGTTAAATTAGAAATCTTAACAGGAAAAATTAGACAGCTTTATTTGAAGCTCTATCCGTGGTACTACATGCCTGCTACTGTGCATAAGTTGCTTATACACGGTCCTGAAATTGTAAAGTCTGCCCTTTTGCCCATTGGGCAACTTTCTGAGGAAGCTCAAGAAGCACGTAACAAGGATTGTAGGAGATTTCGCCTTAACAATACACGAAAGCAGTCACGTATTGCCACGAACAGAGATTTGCTTAATTAGACCTGTAGTGGGAGAAAAATAGGCTTTGATAATATTAAAGTTTGTTATTTTTTGATATGTCGTTGGAGGCATGTTAAATAGCAATAATCTAAAAAGTTAGAAAATTATAGTCGGGGGTTTCGGACATATTGACATTTTTAAATTTTTGCCAATAACTTTGTAAATATAGAATTAAAGTTTAAAAAAACGGTGGGATATCGTATATCACTTTAATTTCTTTACAATATTCCGATTTTAGAAACCTGGAACACCTGCATTCTAGTAAACAAAAAAATGCTAATTACTTTGTAAATAATGAATTAGAGTAGCTGATATCACACAATTATGATATAATCGATCAACTTAATACACTGGAAAAAAGTTAGAAATGTAGACTATCGGCCTGTCTAGATATTAACTTCTGGTGAAGCAGTAAAGCCAATATTGAATTAGAGTTTGTAGAGTTAATTTATAACCAGTCATGACAATGATCTCAGTTACCAAACAAAAGATTAGAAGGGTGAATATTCGGGCGTTCCAACCGCCGTCATCATTCTCTTCAAAATATTGTCGAAAATAATGATAGCTACCTGTAACTTTTGATGTCAAAGTCAGCGGACCCGGGGGTAGTATCCATTCCATTTAAAAGAACAAGAAAGTTTTTAAGTTAATATTGAATAATATGCGAAAACAATAATGACGGCGGTTGAAACGCCAAATAATCACCCAGAAATATAAAATCGTGGGGACACTAAATACTGATACGTAAAGCACTCCGTGATACGTAGGTATAATTCAAACTCGCGCGCGCGGCGTGCGCGCCTCGCTGTGGGAGCGATCGACGGTGCGGGGTTGCGTGGTGCCCTTGGTAGTGATTCTGTAAACAACGCCGGTCGAGCGGACTGTCGTGCGAAACCAAGCGGCGAGATTAAGTAGTCCCGTCAGTGCGAACAAAACACATTGTAGCGCGTGCATTTTCAATTTAGCAGCACGATGGGTCGAACGTATAAGGCTAACAATATCTATTATTGGTACTTAATATAAGTTTTCTTTCATATTACCAAACAACATAAGTATTATTTGAAAATAAATAAAATTTAGTTAATCCTTGTCCGAAAACTGAGGTGTAAATTATAGTTTTCGTCCACTCCAGAGTAAAAGGCCGGAAATTAATGTAATAGTTTAGCCGTTTCTAGATTTCGTCCATATATTTAAATAGAATGTCTAGTCGAGTAACCACCAAAGATCATTTTACATCAAACAAATATAAATCGGCATAGGTTATTACAAATTGAGACTGACACAAAATCACACCTGACTTTTCAGTTTTCGTCCAGAGGACGAGAATTAAATATTTTGCAGATTACGTAATTCAGTATTAGTTCACTAAAATTTTATATGTTTACCGGAGATAATATATGATTACACCGTAATTTTAAGTTCATTATATTCTAATTGAGCCTTATGCACAAAAAGAACCTAATACGAGTACTACCACGCAAAAATACTTAAAAACCTTGGCGTGAAATGTCTTGGTATCACTAAACTTCCACGACCGCGACAACACTTTCGTAACATGAAAATTAAACACCAACCGTAGTTTTTATTAGTCTCAACTTAAATAATATATTCATGTTTGTGAAATTAATGTTTGGCTACTAAGGGTCCCAACGAGACCAAACATGCGCGAGTAGCTGATTTTATTTTACTATTCCAGGCTTTTGTTCTAAACAGCACAGTCTACTGGACGAAAACTGGAACCGGACGGAAAACGGGTGAAATCACCCTACGTCACAGATAACATAAAATTTTGGCCAACAGTTATTTATCTAACATTTTAAATTGACGTAACCACCACATAGAAGGGTTCCGTGCGGTCTACTAAGGTAAATGTACGCTTCCCCGAATCTGCCGTATCACCGAATTCCTCATATTTTAAGCTTTTAGTCAGTACTTACAGTTGTTATTAAGTTGTGATTTTTTTTTTGCTAGCTATATACCTATCCCTTCCACTACGTGGCCAATCTGGCCATTTGCTGTCTCAGTCGGGACGCAACAATCAATTAAGTTAGTTGATCGCTGATCGCCATTTAGTATGGGAGTTCTTGTGAAAATCGATAAGAAATCGCGTATACTTCATAAAACCGTATTACGTTACCTTTGTGTTTTTAAAATGTGGTTTTTCAGTGTTGTTATTTAATTAGTTTTTGACTTCTGCTAAATAAAGTGAATTTAGTGTGGTCATATTTATAGAAATTAACAAAAATGTGAATTCGAACAGTGTCCGGAATCAGGGAGAGCGTAAACATTTAAGCCGTCAATGTTTTAATACTAGCTTGGAGTTAATTATTCAATTATTATTTTTACTACACATAATGTTAATGTTTTTTGATATACAGTGTGTTACCGGCATGCGGGCATTTATTAAAACTGCCGATAATATGCTGTGTCAGCAATTGTTTGTAAGTATTATCAATAAAAAAAGAATTAAAATAATTTCACAATAAATTTTCTTAGATACTGTCCATTTTTAATGTAGTGCATGTGCTGCGTGTTCATCGTTATCAGTATCGCTGTTGCTTGGTACAAGGCATGTCGTGGTACGGGGGCAGATCATAACAATCAAAATATCCGTCGACTGTCATTTACACTTGTCAAATGGCTGTGCTTTACATTGCTGGCAATTAATATTTTGTTAGAAAGTTAACAAAGCCTGAAAAGTTGTTTATTAATTAAATTAATGTCATAGTTACGTTACAGGTATACGTTATTTTAACCTACTTTAAAAAAAGCCTGGGTGCTGGTAACATACTGTAGAGTTGTAAAAATAATTATATACAAAGGTAATAAAAAAAATCTGGTTTCAAAGACTGTTAAATAAGAAATATTTTAAATTTGAATAAAGGGTTTCTGGCTACCATATAGATAATCATTTTCAAATTATAATCAGATTTTTCTTTTTTTATTCAATTAATTTGGTCACATTACACAGCATGACGTGTGTCAAAGGTGTGAAAATGATTTAAGTTTTTGGGTATTTTTTTAGTAATTTTGGATAAACCGCCTATTACTGGCTAACCTCCAGTTACTAACAAAATGTAAAAATATAATTTAAATGAAGGGTTCTCAGTATGAGCAATTATCGAATTTCCTGGACAAAAACTACGTATTGTTGTATGGTAGGGCAAGATATGTACCTAATTTAACATTATAAAATCCTTTTACTCTTGTTTTACAAATAAATAAATTCAGATTCTGATTCTGATTCTGTCGAAAGTATGCACAGTAGCAAAGTTTTGGCCAGTAATTTAATAAACTGGCCAGTAACAAGCGATTTACCCTATCAAATACAAAAAAAACAATCGTCTTGTTCCATATTTTTACTATTTCCTTAAAATTCTTGAACTTGAATAAATAAATAAAAAATGCCTTTTGTTAGACCAAAGTTTGAGCACCACTGAGCGGCAAAATTTCATAATTTTTTCCCTAGTGCGGTGAAGCGGCAGCCCGGTTCGGTATTATGTGCAAATCCAGTTTGGTTAAAAAACGGGGTAAGCGATTGAAAAACCTTTAAAAAAAATTAAACACATTTGTAACCAGGTAATTTATTTCCAGGTACATTAAAAGGGTGACAAATTTATTAAAGTAACCATTATTCTATTGATTATAATCGCATATAAATCCCACACCTTATTTTTAAAAAAACATACCTCGAAACGTACGTTTTTAGGTTCGGTTTAGGTTTACTTTACTAGGTTCATATATCTAATTTAAAACCACTATCTTATAACGTGAATTAAAAAACCGGGCAAGAGCAATATCGGACCATGCTCAGTGTAGGGTTCCGAAGCCGTTAAGTACTAAGAACAACTAACTCAAAAAATAGCAAGTACCTATGAACAAATTTTCTATTGAAACTTATTTGGGGCTGTCTTAGAAGATTTTTAGTAGGTATTTACACTTTAGGTAATCATCCTTTAATTCTCAAGAATCAATCAATTTCGGTTAATTAGACCTCGCGACAAACTTAACTTTGCCGTTCGAAAACTGTTATCCCCATACATGGCATAGGTTGCGGTCAGTTTACCAACACCGCATATAACAATAAATAAGTAAATTACGTGAAGTACCTATGGGAGGTAAGTAACCTACCCTTTTTTAAGATTTTATTTTACCACTTTGTCTGCGTGACTAATATCAGTACATGTATATTCATGCCAAATAAAAGCTAGTAGGTACTTCCTAGTACTGAGTCTAAGCTGAGGAGATGGCGAGACTATTAAGGGTTCATACTCATACTCATACTCATTTATTGGTTCGTAGTTGGACTACTGGCCATCAATAAATTTTTTGAAGCCGCTGCTAGGAAATTGTTTTTTTTAAGAGATAACTAGGGTAAATCGACAGTAACTGGCCACCCCCCGGCAACTGGCCACTTTGCAATAAAATGAGTTAAGAAAGATATTTGTCCACATTTTTGCGATTAAACTAGAATACCTAGATCTTGAGTTATTACCCGGGGTAGGTACTGTCCCAGTATCTTTACTAACAGCGTCAGTAAGAAATTTCTTGGTGGCTAGTAACTAAATGACACTTTCTAAAGTGGCTAGTTAATGACGATTTACCCTACTATTTGTAATACTAATATACAGGTCCCTAAAATTTGCACACTCATTAAATAAACGCGCTGTACATCTTTCAGCTTTAAACTGCACGTAAACAAACAATGATTGCGAAATGTTTGACGATCGCAGGGAGTGCGCGGCGGCGGCGCGGCGGGGGGCGAGGTATCGCTCCCGCGCGCCGGCCGCCTTTAAGGCCCCGCGCGGGCCGGTTATGAATTTCGCGCCTTTTTAAATAGATTAAGTATACTGTTGTACTACTACAAGCTAAACACAGAAATTTCTAAATTTCTGTAGTATGGCTGCAAACCTTATTTTACTGTAGTAGACTTATCTTTACAGACTTTAATTCAATATTAGATGTTTTATGACAGCAAACGCATATATCTTTTGAAGCAGATATCTTATTGCTCTAAACTTTTGGTTTGTTTATTAACTTAAGAATTGAAAGATATTGCTGTGGATTTTTCAAACTCTAATTCAATATTGGCATAATAATACACTAATTCTCGTTTGACTATGTACCAAGCTAAAAAAAATTCTAACAACTTAATAGCATAAAGCGACAAACATATCATAAACGATAAAGCAAAAACTTTGCACTCTAATTCAATATTCATTAATGAGCAATAATAAAATATAAATACCTCATTAATACCTAAAGCTCGTTCTAACTTTTCGCCATATTTTACAAATATGCTTAGAAATATGTCCCATGCCACTAAGCAAACTTTTTTCAACATTAGAATTTTAATAACTTGTAGGGCAAAAATCCGGTCCCACTATTGGGCTATAAGGGAACTTTTAATGATATCTGTTTGCGAGATTGTGTTTTATTAGGATATTATTCTGCTACACAACTTGCTGTCAATAAGGTACAACACAAAAGATGCAAGTATATCGAAATCAGGTACCATTATGTAAGAGACACGGATTTCAATGTTAAAATGGTGTACATTCCGACAGATGCAATGATTGCAGATGTGTTTTACAAAACCTCTGGGTTGTCTTTAGCATGGGCAGTTAGGTGTAGCCTAAGTGCTTAGGCCCACGTTGTAGGGGGGCTGTTGAAGTAACGCTGGCCGTTTTTAAAAAGAATGTCAATGTC
Source organism: Acleris laterana (assembly GCA_963966035.1). Taxonomy (NCBI): domain Eukaryota; kingdom Metazoa; phylum Arthropoda; class Insecta; order Lepidoptera; family Tortricidae; genus Acleris; species Acleris laterana. The sequence continues at coordinate 1,682,006 of OZ014445.1, forward strand.
TTTGATTCCTTTTTAATTGTGTTGTCAATAAAATAATGGAGAAGATTACACTCGTATTTTTCCTTATATGTGCAATAAATATGTAAGATAAATTTCTAAAACGTCTGAAATACGAGTAAACAATTTATTTATTATCATCTATTTATTGTTTACACTTTCAGTTGACAGTCAGTCTCACACAAGAACTTTAAATTATCCTCATACGGTTTAATACTGTTGTCAAGAAAAGGCACATATAAAATTTAGTAGACACTTAGCGAGATTTCTAAGGTACCGGCTTCTAGCACATCTCTTCACTCACATAACATCACATCACAGACAGCAATAAAACTGCAATAAACCACAGATAAAATAATTACACGCGTCAAGCACTAACTTCAGCGCGCAATTTATCACCAATAGGATCTCCCTAGCGACATCTATTGAAGTGTCACGGAAGTAATATTGATCATATCGCCGCCATATTGTCAGATGCTCGTAAAATATAGTCGTAATAAAATGAAGATATCTGAAACTGAATACTGTCGCCCACTGTTGATTAAGATTGGCAAATATCGGATTACTATCGGAGGGTTTAGTGCTTAAGGATCAGTTGCAGGATTTTATTTTTATTTAGTTAAATAAAGTGGATCAGTGGATATTTTATGACCTGCCGTGTTTTTCTTTTATATGACCTGCGTGTTAGGTCATCGGCAAAAATAAATTGTAGTACTTTTCTAATGTTTTAATCAATGAAGCTGATACCAGACCCCTATTTCACAAACTGACAATGACAGGCGATAAGTGACATTCCAGTGTGAATAGCATATAATGAATCCCAGTGATGTGTAAACTTGCTAACTCTGCAATGTATACCGAATCGTCACCTGTCACCTGTCATTGTCAGTATGGTGAAATAGGGGGCTGGTGATGTTTAGGTATTATGTAGGTACATACTAGAGATCGTTCGCGATTTCGTAAGCGTAGAAGTAGTTTCCCACAACTGTCCCTATTTCTTCCCGTTTTGAGTATTTTTTTGGAAAATCCTTTCTTAGTGCATCCCTACACCTCATAATGAACCCACGTGCCAAATATAGAATCTCTAGACCCAGAGGTTTGGGCTGTGCTTTGGTATGTCAGTCGATGACTCAGTCGTTTATTTTATATATTTAGATACAGATGAGATTCTGGTACTCAGAACTGTTGAGAAATACCTATTTACTGTGTTTTTGTATCTATGTCGATGGCCATTTGTATCCAAATACCTACTTCATAGAGTATTGTAACTTTTTTGGGTAGGTAGATTAGAAAGCTATATAATGTTCATGACTCTTTATCCATTGCATTTTTTAAGCCACCGCTCAAGTACATAGCCTTATCCTTTTATCTACTTAGTTCTATCCCATTTAAACTACGCTCTCTTACTTATGCAACCAGGATCATTAACATGGTTAATCCTCAACTAACACCAGATAATCGGTTAAACCACTCCAAATCCAGTTTAACTTGGAAATTATCACGTGGAATTCCATGGAGTATAGTCTACGGAAGTGACGTCATAAGAATGGCCCCACGCGCGTTTCCGCTCCACGGCCTTCACCTAAAAGGCTTGATAGCTCTTGTTTAAATTTAGAACAGGCTCGTCTTTTAAACATGTTTTTGCAACGTACGGCTCATGTAAGTAAATTGAACAAGCGTTTTTAACGTAGTTGGCCTAAAGCCTTTGAACAAACTGCCACAGAGGAATTAAGTACTTAACGTCTCTATTAAAAAACTTGACGACCGACGCTCGATTTCATACGCGTAAATACGATAACATGTCAAAAGCCATACGGTTTGAACAAGTAGAATAGTCAATAGAGCTCCTAGATACAAAGTATACGTAATTGTCTGCGACACGATGTTTAATGACATTGAATATTGTCATTTGAGATCTAATTATGTAAGTATTATTGTTTACACTCACATGCAAACACAAGAGTGATTCAAATATACCCGAAAAACGGCTTTTTTCAGACGCATCGCAAACCGATCCCTATTCACAGAACACAAATTTGTATATCTCAACGGATCGGAAGCGAGTTTTCGTAATTCGACAAAAATCTTGGACAAAAGAGGGGTGAAAGAAAAACGCCTTTGTCCCCTTCAAGCATCCTTGGAATGATGAGAGGATAAGTCCGGGACAGACTTTGATTTAAAAATTCCTATCCATCCTACATAATGCCTACACCTTGCTGTTGTGCCAGATTGAATCGTACCGTGGAAAATTTAAGCAGCCATTTTGATTTGCGTGCTGGCGACTCTTTTTATAGTGCTCGGAATGTTCTGATGTTATTGCTTAGTTTTGGTAAACTTTTATATTGAATTGATTGTGATAAATGTAAAAAAGCGTACGAATGAATAGAATGACAAATGAGGAAGTGCTTAGCATAGAAAAAGAAAGATAATACTAGTATACTACTGACAAAGGATAGTATACAGACACTAAGAAATAGAAATATTAGAAAAAAAGGCGTAAGGGCCGAATCTTAAGCATGACTCGATGTATGAATGTGGAAGAAGCGAAAGAAATTTGTCAAGATCGTAGCAAGTGGAAAGAAGTGGTCTCTGCCTACCCCTCTGGGAAACAGGCGTGATTTAATGTATGTATGTATGTAAGGCGTATGTCTCATAGAACCGCATATGAATTAGTGACCTTATTTTAAACAAAAGTAAACCGCTTTTTACCGTTTTGGGATGTTTAACTTAGCTAGCCATTACAGAGCACATTAAGAGTTCCTCTTCTGATGAATTTGGAAATAAATCTATAAACCTGGCATTGAACAAACTAGAGGGTGCTACAAACATTAAGTATCCTTTAATTGATAGGTAACTATCAATTCCCGAGGGAGAGGAGCCAGATTAGCGATACATCTCCCCAAGTTAAGACTCGCTTCATTAATAGTGGACGAAGTTTGGATAATCCGCCTGTATTTGAGTAGAGTTATTATGGACGTAGGTTCACTAACGCTATTGGCGGTGTATTTAAGATGGATGCATGGATGCATTTTAAAAATAATACAAATTGAGATTGCGGGCTTTTTATAATTTGTAATAATTACAATCTTTAGCCTGCATGCTGTTTACATTTTTAACTTCACTGTAAGAGCCGTAATTAGTTATTAGACAATCAAGATTTAACAAAAAACTGACAAATTTTACAATAAAAAAATATACATAATATTAACAACCTATACTATCCCAAAGCTGTACAAAGGTCTCTCTCTCCCTTCCAAGTAGCCCCATCTTGAAAGCATCAAGCTCATCTCGCTAACGTCGCCTTGGTCTGCCGGGACGCCGAATTCTAGACCATGGGATCCATTTGGTGGCATACGATAGACATGCCCAAATTCCCATTTGAGCTAAAAACTAGTTTAAAATCTTATCTTTGGCTTACTAGATTGTATTACATACAAGATCATACAATTCAAATTAATACGTCAACATTAAAAGCAAACAAGTACACTATTCATCATAATTTACAATTAAATAAAACTTCATAAAAACAAACGATTAATTGTTGGCAGAGTAAAAGTAAACCTGTTTTAAATCCAATGAAAAAAAACCGAACCGGGAAGTATCCGATGTACATTACAGAATTTGGAAACAAAAGTAACATCGGTATCGCGTTTTTACTGAAACTTCTACGAACCACAGCGGATATCCTCTTTGTTGGGCTATTGGGTAAACTGTAACGAAATTGTAACAGACGTGGCGTCATCGATGCATTTCGTGGAATGATCATTTTACCGGCAGCCATTTTAATATGTGTAGTTACAAATACGAAGTCGCTACAGTGTGAAGCCCAAAAAAACATAAAAAGATGGAAGCGCGGGAGGCGTCGTTGGTGACAGAGGTATGAGTTTTTTTTTTAAGGACTGGCCAGAGACTAGTAAGAACTGGGAAACATGGAAAAAGTGGGGGGAGGCCTTTGCGCAGCAGTAGGAGTGGGACACATCAAGCTCTTAATAATAATAAAAAATGTTACAAATAATATTCCATACAACAATGCCCAAAATAACTAACCTTCATACCAATAATAACAGTATGCAACTTAAATACCGAAGTGAAGTGACATGGTGGTCCTGACTCTGCAAAGTTAATGTCGTCGTCGCTACTGATAGGGAGTCCCAAATAATGTTACAATAGTGCGAACCGATATTTTATCCGAGTAGCAGTAATAAATTACTAATATAACCTCGTCCTGTCCATGTTCTTTATTAAGAACAATAATTAATAATTAAGAAAAATTATTCCGCCGGGACAAAATTTACATACATTTATAGAGGACAATGGACGGACATCGGACGTGGCTTAAAAAGGCAGAAGTAAACTAGACTACATACCTTTTTTTTATTGAAGCACCTTTAAAAAATGATTAATTTTATGCTTCAACATTTGATCGAAACTCAAGGAGTCACGATTTAAGGTATGGTTTAATAATATTTATAATATAACCTAACAAAGCGAGCAGAACTAATCTGATATCGCATACATCATGCTTGTTTAACTTTTACCCTAGACATAACACCCACAGGGGGAAGTCTGTTAGTTTTTCTACACAGACTCAGCTAATACATAAGTTTACATAACACGCCTGACTCACTAATTGTTTAAAATGTTTATAATATCTAACCTGTGGGCAGCCGATCAATGAACTTTCTGTAAAACTCCGCTAGATGACGCCACTTCAATACATTACGATGCTTTAACTGATCGATGTCAAGGGGTTAAGGCTATAATAAATCTGTGGTTTTGGATAAAAGTGTTGTCATTAATGTAAAAGTCATAAAAAAAATTATGTGAGCCATACGTAAAAATAGTATATTATGATAGATATATTCAAAATAAATATATTTTGATACGCAATGTAGTACTTACTCTTTACTGCATCGGAGCCGAGATATTTATATATACCAAAAGCTTAATACTTCAATATTTAATATTTCGGCTCCGCGATATAATTGTTTAACTCATTCAATTATTACATATGTGTATTTATGTGTATTATGTGTATTTAGAGGTCCTCTAACCCAAGTCATGTTCATACAAACTTACCCAATGCCCATTCTGTTCAGAAATAGTTTATAGGTAGCCCAGTCATGGACACTCTGGGAATTAATTAATTTAAAAAACGAGTCGCGTGCATAAGTATAGCATTTAGGTACAAAATTATTTCTATGCACTGAAAATGCTTTCCATTTGCAGGGGCGTATTGTTTAGAAACCTAGAAGGGCCGTCAATTCATGTCCTAGGTCTGTTTAGATATTGTACAAATAATATTGTTTCCAAACAAAAAAAGATACATAACCGCAATATTGATTGAACAATATCGAATACAAATTTAACAGTTTCTCGCTACTTAAAACATAAGCAAACCACTTGAAGCTTACGGTTTTAAGTAAACTAGTAAAGCCATTCAGTCCTTGCATTGCTTGAGACAATGTTCATGCCCTCCTTAGAAAAAACGGCCCATGTCTCTATAGAACCGCGTATGTATAAGTGACCTTATTTCTCAAGATAGGGGGTTAAATTTGCTTTGGCTATCAAATTGCGCATTAGTCCTTTTTATTTAAAGGCAACCACACGATGCAGACGCAACTTGACGCAAGGCTTAACCGATTTGGTACATTGTTAGCGCAACGAGCGAAACACTGGACGGTAGCTTTCCTTCGTGACTCACGAGTCTACGTTTAATCAGCAAGGAAAGTCATACAAAATGCTTATTTATTTGTCGAACATGACCCGAACACGGTCGTGGATGAGACGTTGCTTTATTGGGAATGATTTTTCAATTCCAGAGTAGGAAGTATTAAATTTGAAACTGAATGGATTTCACTAGTCAACAATACTCAATCGATAAACAGATTATGGAGCCGAGGTATCTTATCTTATCTTATCTTATAGGTGGGGTCCTTACAGATACACTTCGACCGTATGGGATCTTTTGTGTAATTACCACTCTTTTAGCTCTTAATCCAATGCAGCCTCCACCCCTTCCAAATAGCGGATAGTGGAGTGCAATGGCAGTGCCTCGAAATCGTTCGGTTCTGGGTAGCCACAACCGAGGATTTTCAGTCGGATTCTGGAGCCGAGGTAACTTTGAAATTCGAGTTTTAAGGATAGATCGCCAAACCTAACAAGGTCTACAAATAAAACAAGCTTTGGTAATCTTGTAGGTACGGCCACGAGCGTTAATTTGGGATCCATTTCAAGAAAAATATGCTTGAAGTCGTCAATGTCATTAAGCAGCGACCACACCAATGCTTAAAAAACGGTGACGGGACGGAATCGCAGTGACGCGTCGTATTAGCACCGTTTTTGACGCACGCTCCCCACACCGCTGCTTAACGTTGCGTATATCACGGTACGTCAAAATTGACGCCATGTTAGTACTGTGACACATTCTTTTGTTTACGCACCGTCTGCGAATTTTGAGCATCGGTGTGGAGAGCATGCGTCAAAAACGGTGCTAATACGACGCGTCACTGCGATTGCGTACCGTCACCGTTTTTTAAGCATTGGTGTGGTCGCTGCTTTAGAGATGTCAAGTAATTTGTAACTTTTAGGAAACTCAACCTTATTGTTGTAGAATGTTAGATTGACTTTGGACCTAAGGTACCCTAAATTAAATCTCGTGACTGTACAGTTGTAAATGTTAGGTGGGATATGATCCAGGTTTGTATTAGATAAGGCAGCATTTATGACTAGATTTAATGATTTTCATATAAACATGACGATTTTAATAGTATCTGCATTGATTTTCTGAAGATAGCTTATTCCAACGATCGTTTGGACAATTTATACATTAGAGTTATTAAAAGAAAAGATCCAGAAATACAGGATAAGGTTTTATTGCGGATTAGGGTTGCCATACGAAAAAATCCATGAGTTGTCATCAATCCAAAACTTGCACAAAAGATTTGACAGCTATCATCAAATTTGGCAGAACGCCGCGCCAAATGACGCGATACACCAACCGTGAATGTCTAGCTTAAGTAAACATTATGCCTGTGATTCTATTAGCTGCGTGGGCGCAACCGTCCACAGCGGGCATGGAGCCGTGTACATTTCAACTGACATCGCCGGAGACGGTGGGAATAGCTGCGCAGGCGATCTCGCAGACTGTGTCAACGTTTATGCGAATACCCCCGGAGTTGAAGATTCGGTCACAAGCATATGCGATGTTGAGAATAATCATACATTGTATTTAGTCGGATAAATTCCTTGTATTTTGGCGGATAAATTAGTGCGCGCTCGTACACTGAGTGGATTGCTCCAAACTGGTACAATCGCTCAAATGTACTTTAGTACACTATAATATAGTGTCGTTCTAGTAACGGGAATTCATTCTTTATGGCTCTTAGTACATGTACTACACAACCCTAGTGCTTATAGACACGCTCACTAATAAGGTCCAAAAGTGGATACATCTCTTTTTAGTCGACTGTACATCTTATCGCTGCTTTTGATTTGCCCAGACGGTTATGGACGCAAATTGTAGTATCCTCTACTACATTATAGCGTGTAATTCTCATTTTGAATTTACCACAATGATAAAAGAGATCTAGGTAGTTACATAAATAAATAAAATTAAAAAAACCTGAGGGAACAATCTTACACTTATTGACTTAGGCCCGTATTAATAAACTAATCTCAACTCTAATGCTCGTATCGAGTTGTGTCAAAAATGACAGTGTTCTATGGTTTGACGTTTACTTTGACGTATCTTGTGACGCGCATCTCAGCCAAGATGAGTTTATTAATACGGGCCTTAGTCCCAAACTAAGCTCTAGACTAGTACTATGATACTATAGACAGTGTCAAACCTACAATATTCTTAAATGGCAACCACACCATTAAACATGGTGGGTTTTGGTACAAATCGGACCATCTTGCCAATTTCACTCGCCAATATTATTCATTAGCTTTTATTGCAAACATTGACATCTTTATTAAATCTAGCTGGTTCACGTTCCAAACTCAATTTCTCTGAAAATCGTATCATGAACCGTGAGTACGTTTATCTGTAAAATTAGGGCATTTTGGCAGCGTCAATTGAATTGTCAGAGTCTCGGAGTCTTAAAAAGTTTATATAATGCTTTGTTGTGTTTTTAGTTTAAATTTAAAATCTGACAAAAAAGGGAGACCATTGAAAAATATCCGGCCAGTAACACAACTTATAGTTTGACAAAATGTCTTGAAATTAAAAAGTGGCAACACTGTAGTGTCATCCCTTTCAAATCAATCTAAGAAAAAAGGGACGACATTACAGTGTTGCCACTTTTTAATTTCAAGATTTTCATGCTATTGCAACCGATTATTAGGTAAAGTTGCCATGTGAAAAAATGCAAACTTGTGACCTGACCCAATAACCCGGTTCATATGACACGTGTTCAGTGCAGTGTGATGAGGATGGCCGGGATTCTGCAACCTACAGCTCGTTGCATTTAATTAGAAACTGCAATTATAAGTGCAAGAGGGCTTAAGAAGGTTTGGTTAATATCCCACTTATCATCTGGCATGTGTGCTTGTTTGATGAGTAAAATAAAACAAAATAAGAATTGTCAAACTCTTCTCTTGTTAGACAAGAATCAAATTTGACATCTCTTAACGTTATTTTGGACACGTTTAAATTAAGAATAAGTTTTTTATTTCGAGCAACTAGGCGCATAATAAATACCTCATAGACTAACAATAAATACACACATACACATGGGACATAAGATCATGGAACTGCGGCTCTTTTATTTTTATTTCCTCTAATATTTTAGAAATATTTTTTTTAGTTATGAAGTTGACATTTGTACACTTTAATGACCGACTAGCTTGTTGCCTTCGTACTTAATGAAAAAGAAAAAAAAAACACTTCTATATCTGTCAACGTCAAATCAAATCAAAGTAAACAAACAGTTTCGTTCAAATAAGTAAATTCAAGTAAATCTTTGTAATACTCCATTTCCACAGTCCGTGTGGGATTGCCTGAATTCATAACTAAAAGAAAGATTTCTAAAATATTAGAGGAAATAAAAGTAAAAGAGCCGCAGTTCCATGATCTTCAGGATGACGACTATCGAAAAAAAAAAATTTACATCTCTTCCAAAAACTTTACTTACCCAATTCAGTAACCAAATTTTGCACAAATCAAGTAAGGGGGTTAGCCAACCCCCTTACTTATAAACGTGGAATACGCTTCGAATAGTTTATGCCATGCTTTGTCCTTATCTGTAATTTTGATATTTGTATCTGACAGAAAGTGACAAAGCATGGCATAAACTATTCCCAGTGTATTAGCGAAAGGTTGCAAGCCCATCTCCTAACAGTACTACAAGCCTTTATTCCCTTAGTCGCCTCTGACGACATCCACGGGAAGACATGGAGTGGCACTATTCTAACCCACCAACCACGCGGGGGACTAACATACATGACAAATAGAAAACTTAAAACTAACTCCGAGGTTCACAGAACAGCGTGGCCATCATCTTGATAAACAAAGATGTCCGTTTCGAATTAGTCCCGTTGTACACTGTGGTGCTACTTAAGCCCATCACAACATCGAGGGGTGCGACCCTACACAATGTGAGGATTAGGCCTTATATAGAAAAAAACAATAATTAGGTACGAGTGTGTCCAAGTATCTGTTAGGAAGAGGGCTTTCTGTTCTTGTTAAAGTAAATTGAGTTAATAAGTTTAAACATCATTACCTAGCTTACCGGAGAATAAAAATATGGGCACTTGAAAACAAGATAATATATGATTATAAAGTAAAGAATTTTCTTAGAATCAGAGAGTTGTTTTGTTGTACAGAATACAGAATTTTTAGGATACATAACCCAAGAATCTACCTCTGTGTAAGTCGTTTCCGTTGAGTTACTTAGGTTATGTTGATGATATAGTGTTATAATCAAATACTCTAAACCCAGTTCTATAATTATCCGTCACAAAACTATATTTTCCAATGTTTCTATGGACTATATTATTATCATCAACATAATCTTGATTCCAAGTGTTTTTGTTCTCCGGTGAGATAGGTATTTGCGGCCACATTAAGAAATAACGTTTTAACTAATTCCTTTTTAATGATATAGGTTTAAAATCTGTTTGTGCCACACCTAATTTGCCCATGATCCTTTTGTTCAGGACAAAATAATAAAAAATCGTACAGTTCCCGTTTCGTTAGCTCCGTATTTTATTGCAAGTCGATACAGATGGCGCACTTTCTAACAAAACAGCCTTATAGCAATGTACAAGTAGTACAGTAGTATTGTAGTATACAGTAGTGTGACAGAGTCAGTGACAGTGTACAACCGTCAGCGCAAGTAAAGCACAAGCCCCGACGGCGCGGGTCACTAGCTATAAATCAGTATCAGGTACAACAACAGTTTTTCTCGTTCCTGGCAACTGTGTGCAGTGTTCGCACAAGTATGCCGCGGGACACGGGATGAGACGATAGCGGGTACAATATTTAATTTAATTAAATAAATAATTAATATTAAGAGACACATTTGACTAAAAAAATTTGATTGAAAACGGGTTGCTGTTGAATACGGCCAAAGCAAATAATATTGTAAACCAGCCAAAATTCAGTCCCAAACTAAGCTCTATAGTTGTTATGGGTACTAGGCACGATATACTTATACTCGTATAGATACATCATATTACTATACATAGTAAACTGATGATGATGATGATGATGATGATGAGGCAGGATCGCTGCCAACTAGGCTAACCGTCGTTAACCTTTTGAAGACTACTTCAAACACAAATATGTCACGTACACGCTAAGTGTGTTTGCAAAATCCAACTTAATTAATAAAAAAACACCAAAGAGAGAAAATTTTAAACTAGGCCTCTATTCTCACGGCACAACCATATGACGCCTTTGGCATGTTATCGTATTGTCAAACGTTACGGTACCTCTCATTTACTTACTTTGTACTTCGGACAACAGGCTATAAGCATCTTTGGCGTTCAGAAGAATAAATAAAACCATAGCCCTATGCCCTACTTCAAACATCGAAGTTCGACAATACGTTACATCACTACACTCGTCATTAGACTAAATTGAGAGAAAAGAATGGAGCTATAGTCTATTTTTTTAGGTATTTAAAAAAATGAAAACATTTTAAACCACGTGACATTGTTAAACAGCCAATCAAAACAGTTTTATCGAACTTTGACGCACGACGACTTTAACGTCAGCCAATAGAAGCAGCAGACTGCTTCTATTGGCTGACGAACTTTATCACGTGGTGGTTTGGTTCACATTTGCCTAAAAGTATAGACTAGCTAGCTAGTAGCTTCGAACTTAGTGGGGCCTCTTGTAATATTTAATAGCGTTTCCGCCGTCGCTTGTGGCTCGCAGCCCCGGCGCGAGACAATGGCCGCCCTCGTCAGCTCAAGATCACGACCGCATGCAAAGCCGGGAATTAATATTCTCTATGGAAAGCTAACGGTCGGCACGTTTATATGTAGTATTAAAGGTTAGAAGGGGTTAAAAAGTTAGCTTTTGTAGAAAAAGCTATGGCTTTCATTACAAAACATCAATGTGACTTTACTGCAAGTACGTTACATACATACATACTTACTTGTTGGTAGTAAATCTGCCTACGTAAGTGATCCCGGGTTCAATCCATGGTTAGGGCAAATATTTGTGTGAGATTGATGAGTATGTATTTCTCTAAATAAGTAAGTTCCTCGCTGTCATGTACCCTTAGTACAAGCCTAGAACCAAGAGCTTAGTTTGGGGCTAGGTCAATTTGTGTAAAATTGTCCCTTGATATTTATGGAACCTATTACACTCGGCAGTAGGTTCAATCTTATCTTAATCTGATACCTACAGGTAAAAAAAGAAGAACTGTAATAGTACATTGTTTAAGGAATTACGATCGAGGCTGTAGTAGAAGCCCGAAGTCAGAGACTGATAGCTTTCTGAGTCGAGGTTCGTAATTCCCGTACCGCCCGAGAAACATACAATGTTTTTCATCACATTTGCGAGTAAATGATTATGAATTATAGCTTTAATTTAATACACAAGTCAGCACAACTATAATTACGAAATACGTGAACTTTTTTTGAAGCGGATGGCGGGCTTTTAGCCCGCAACACAGATTATACAAATGTTTCGTTCAAAAACGTTAAAAGCAAATACTTACGTAGGTATACAGCCATGATTGAGTGTAAAAAAATATCGACGTTTTGATACAAAAAACTATTTAAATCGATTATTAAGAACATTCGTTGAGTATTTAAGTAACCCGTAGCGAGATTGCAATGAAATTCCTGTTTAGATAACATTTTTAGACAATTTTTCAATTGCGTGTAAACTCCTTGCTTGAACTTGCATGACGTGTGTGCTGTGCTATAAATAAAAAAAAAAACTTGCCGACCTTGGGTTTCATGACAAAAAGAAACATGTATGTTTAGATACTGTTTACGTGCAAGTGTGATGAAAAGTAATCATAAGATTTGTATAAAAAAAATACACTCGGGCGGCGCCGGGCGCGGATAGCTAGTAATATTATAAATGAGAAAGTTTAGATGCTTGCATGTTTGTTAGTCAATCACGCTTCAACCACTGAACGGATCGGGATGAAACTTGGCACACGTATAGGTTAGGTCCTGGAATAGGACATAAGATAGTTTTTATCCTAAAATTTCACAGTTCCGTGTGGTTGCCGGGTAAGAATAGTGCCACTCCATGTCCTCCCGTGGATGTCGTAAGAGACGACTAAGGGTATAAAGGCTTGTAGTACTGTTAGGCGATGGGCTTGCAACCTGTCACTAATACACTGTTAAACATCTTAGCCTAATTTTGCAAAATGTGGTTACAGAATTATTAACAAGTTTTTAGAGTTGTTAGTAATTCTGTAGCTCTGCCTACCCCACTCTGGTAATAAAGGTATGAGCTTATGTATGTATGTATGTGTATGTATGTACGCGAACGTAGTCGTGGGCAATAGCTAGTCAACCAGAAACGTCTTCTTCATAGTCGCATTTGACAGGCCTTTCTAATCGTATCATTCAGACAATCACGAGGGCTAACTGGAAGCGCTGGCGAGCGACAGTTACTCTGACAGATTACTTATGTAATTGATCTATGGACAGTCGGGGATAGAAGTAGGAGGGGAAATGTATACCTGACTCTTGAAAAAGGAGGGTAATATTAAATCGTACTGCTGATCTCATGTTTATAGCGTTATATAATGCTAGACTTAGGCCCGTATTAATAAACTCATCTTGGCTGAGATGCGCGTCACAAGATACGTCAAAGTAAACGTCAAACCATAGAAGTTAGAACACTGTAATTTTTGACACATCTCGAGACGAGCATTAGAGTTGAGATTAGTTTATTAATACGGGCCTAAGTAGTACCATATTGTAATAAGTTTAAAAAATTACTCACAGCTGAGTTTCTTGCGGTGCCGGTGTTTCTTTTTAGCAGTGGTCTCCTCTTAGGAAGCGCTGGTAGATTCTTGACGTGTAAAAGTGCCCGTGCGGCCTACTCACTGAATAAATGTATTTTTTTTTTACTAATATTATAAATGCGAAAGTTTTTGTGTGTTTGTTAGTTTTTTAATAACGCTGGAACGGCTGGACGGATTTGGATGTAATTTGGAATGGAGATAGCTTATACACTGGATTAACATGTCATAGGCTACTTTTTATCCCGGATTTAAAAATTCTCTAAACAATAACAAGACACGTTTGCATATAGTCAGATTACGATTTATTAGCAAGATTGGTTACCCTGGAAAAAACTCAATAATGTAAAAAACTGTGTGATTTATCATAAAGACCTAAAAATAACTGTCACTTCTTCGAATTTAAATATCGCTCCACGGAATTGATTTAATCCTCCATTAAACCGCAATCCCTCAAAGTCGATTTATCTCTCGCCCAATCACAAACATCAATCAACACCGAAAGCCATCATCGGAAACATTAATAAACAATTAAGAACCTTTATTATGTTCAAATTATTTATGGGTGACATAGATATAAAAATGGTGACTATATGTAGACTAGGTGAGTTTCGGGATAAAACAACTGGGTAGTGATCTGATCAACGACGGTCGGACGGACGGACGAGTGAATGTCCAAGCGGCGAGTTTAAGTAGTCCCGTCAGTGCGACCAAACATATTTTAGCGCGTGCATTTTCAATTTAGCAGCATGATTTCTGCCGATGGATCGAACGTATAAGGCTGCTTAATTGAAAATGCACTCGCTAAAATGTTGTGTTTGCCTTCTTCTCACCATCAAAAAGGTACTGGCGAACGAACGTGACGAACATTATTAAACGTACAATAGCAAACAAATATGGTTTAAATATGCATTGTCCTTATCTGTCATTGTGACATTTGCATCTGACAAAAGTGACAAAGCATACTGTAACTAAAATAGGTATTTGTGCGTTTACTAATAAGTAGGTTATTCTTTATAATTTTTGACTCATTATAATAAACATCGGGTATAACGAGAACATTATATTTATCCGTTACAAAAATGTATTTTTTGGGTCATTGTATACCGGAAGTGTGAAACACTTTTGTTGGCGATCGTACCGAGTTGTCACTTTCAACTCAGTCGTGAGTCACGAATGAATATGTTCGTGTAAAGGATCGCTGGGCTCGAGCAAATCAATCGAGCAGAGTGTGACAGCAGAACACTACTGTCGAAAATTATAATGAGCATGTAGTATAATATTAAAGAGTTTTTTTTTATTGGCTCTAAGCCTATAAACCTTACCTTACTCTTACGCCAAGTGCATTAGAAAATGATTGGGTATTCATAGCGATATTCTAAAACGTTAAGTTCTAAATCACGATTTATCCATTTCTCTCTTTCTTCTCTGGCTAAAGCGGAATAAGGGAAAAAACATAACAATATAGAAAATGATTATTATGTTTGTACTAGAGTAAACGTCACATAAGTATAAAGTCGTAGCTTTAGAATCGTTTAATTTTAGGTTTGATCATATTGTAAGTAAGTAACACTATGTAAGCGTAACGACGAAATAAAGATTGCTAAGAAAAATAAAATTATAATCCTAGCGACCCGCTCTCGCTTCGCTTCAGTTTATGTGATTTTTATGTAACACCCGTACATAAAACAGAGTTTATTATACATAAAAACCTTCCACTTGAATCACTTTATATATTAAAAAAATCCGCATCAAAATCCTCTCCGTAGTTTTAAAGATCTAAGCATACATAGGGACAGACAGACAGACAGCGGGAAGCGACTTTGTTTTATACTATGTAGTGAAACGAGACAAAAACAACATACCTACACTAGACTCGTGGCTTAAGTTTTATATTCAAACTAGCTGCCCGCCAGCGGCTTCGCCCCGCTGCAAATTCCCGACCTTCCCGTTGGATTTTTCTATTTTTTCTTACATATAAACCTTACCCTGATAATAACAAACACAACAAAAAAGAAATCAGCCAAATCGGTTTAGCCGTTCTCGACTTATGCGCTTACCAACACATTTTGCGATTCATTTTTATATTATAGAAGATTAGCAATCCAAAAATCATATCCATGGTCACGATTGACGATGCATTTCATCTCAACGTCATTTCTATCAAAGGAATGATACATGCATACCATGATCAAGAACAACATCTGTATGTTCCAACAGTTAAAGTCGAATATGGCTTAACACCCTTGCTATTCAACATTTCTAAGCCAAAAAGGCATATGAACCATTTGATTGATAAAATAAATTTGACTCTACATTGTTCTGAATCAAGTTGGTTATGGCAAAATGGGTATTACAGATACGGCGTTTTTAGTTAGGTCTGTATTGTTTTGCAACTATTGCAAAATCAGAGTAGCTTTCTGTTGAAAGTGAAGACAGTCGATCATTCGGTCAATTGAATGGAACGAATGGTCTCGTTCACCATTCAGTGGAGCAGTCCAATTAGTATAGCTAACTAGCTTACGTAACACTCATTAACTGGTTCAATACCCGAATCTAAAATGTTTAAATGTTTAATTTATTATTTATTTACTTTTTCGAGACAAACCGACGTGCGTGCATGACTCGATGTAACCTATGAGTGTGGAAGAAGCGAAAGAAATTTGTCAAGATCGTAGCAAGTGGAAAGAAGTGGTCTCTGCCTACCCCTCTGGGAAACAGGCGTGATTTAATGTATGTATGTAATTTATGTTGTGAGATTGGAATACATTTTACACTTAATAAGTTTTAGTCAAAAATTTCATTTTTGTGACAACCTTTTTTTGCCGACGGTACTTTTTTTTTTGCACACGTCATCTACTTTTCAAGACAATTCTAACAAGCCCTAACACGACGGATTTATCATGTGTAATTAAGGAGTTCATATGGCCGCACTCTGTCTCCATCATCAGACCAGCTCGAAGGTCGATGGTATGTACCTACTATATTATAGTATTGTTATACATACATGCACTCGAAATATAACCTTTCTTTTGACGCAATCGGGTAAAAAATAAGGGCGGCACGATCACGAGGCAGAGAGAGGCACCAATCGAAAAACTTCCAAATTCAAATTTTCAATATCGAGCAATTTCTATCACCGTGTTTGTCCAAAACGCGGAGTTATCAAAACTTCCCTAATCAGTACCTTCTTCGGGACAAAATAAGACTTTTCCGCAGTAAATAAGTCTCTAGCAAATCTTTGACTTTGCAATCAGTTTTTTCACCAACCAAAAACCTCCCCTATAGCGTTAAATTCCAAGGGTGTTTATGGTTTATCGGGTTGGAGAGTATCTAAAGTACTTAATGTTTTCAATTCTGTATAATCGGTTTAGAATTTCCAGAGTTTCGCGCTGGTAATTGGATTGGGGGATCGGACTTCACGCTTGGGCACGATACGGTTCAGTTGGGGGGTAAAAAGTGCTTAAAATGTACATAAATCTATATTTATAAGCGTGGTATACTTATCTATCATCAAATCATCATTTTTATTAAACTACGTGTGACCCGCCCTCGCTTCGCTTTGGTTTATATGAGTTTAACTAGATACAGATAAAGATAAAAGATAAAATATATTTATTTAGTAAGTAGGCCGTACGGGCACTTTTACACGTCAAGAATCTACCAGCGCTTCCCAAGAGAAGACACTGCTGAGAAGAAACGCCGCAAGAAACTCAGCAGTCAGTCGTTTTTTAACCATATTTAATACTACTTAGTCTAGCATTATATAAAGCTATAAATATTGAATTACATATAATATCAAATACCATGTAGTTCAGCAGGAAAACATGTCAAAAATATTACGAGAGAGATAAAGAGAGATAAGCGAGAAAAAGGAAAAAAAGAAATTAAAAAAAAACACCTTTATATACATATTATACATAAAACCATTAATCTTAAATCACTCTATTAAAAAAAAAACTCATCAAAATCCGTAGCGTATTTGTAAAGATCTAAGCATACATAGGGATAGACAGACAGCGGGAAGCGACTTTGTTTTATACTATGTAGTGATGATACGCCTTATATACCTGTCCTCGTACGGCCGACAATACTACAAACAGGTTTTTGTAAGTGGGACTTTGAATCTACTATCAAGGCAATAAAGTTCAATTAACATACATACATACATAAACTCACGCCTTTATTCCCAGAGTGGGGTAGGCAGAGCTACAGAATTACCAACAACTATAAAAACTTTTTGATAATCCTGTAACCACATTTTGCACACTTAGGGTCTCCCCAGACCTATCGACGCGGAATCGGCTTAAGCCGTTAAGAAAAAAAATTATGTCCGTGCAGTAAGAGTGAAAATGGTATCGCTCGGCTCGGCTCGGCCCGGCTCGGCGTTGCGAACGGAACGACTTCGTTTTCGATCTTATTGCGTGGACATAAAACTTATTTTTGCCGGCTCAAGCCGATTCCGCGTCGATAGGTCTGGGGAGACCCTTAGGCGAAGATGTTTACCAGTGTATCAGTGACAGGTTGCAAGCCTATCGCCTAACAGTACTACACGCCTTTATTACCAAAGTTCAATTAAGTTTGTTGTATAATGCCATTTTCAGTTTATAAAGATAGGAAAATATACCTCATCCTTATTGCTACACAGTTCAAATTAAATTGCCTTGATTATGTAATATGTACATTCTATTGTACACTGGGCCTTACAAGGCTATATTTCGAAAAATAGATGGAGTTACTATACTCAATTAGCTTAGATGCTTACGTAAATGTAAACAAAAACCACGTGATTTCATCAGCCAATAGATGCAGAGCACTGATTTGACAAAGCTCGATCAAACAGTTTTGATCGGCTGTTTAACAGAGGTACAAATTGAGTATTGTATTTTTCGTTTTCCTTTCATGCTTTAAATTATTCACATAGCGTATCAGTGTGTTAATGAGAAAGCTCGCTATAGAGAATAATGGAATGGAGACCGACGAGAGCTTAACTCTTAAGTGTATGCTGATGAGTAGCGCAAAGCTAAAATCCATGTTTTTACATGTTTTTAACTTGGACATAAAGATTTCCTTGCTACGCTTGTATAGAAAACGAAAGTTTCAAAAGACTGTTTCGAACAAATACCGCGCAATATTAAAAAACAGAAGCAATATGAAGCCACTTTTCATCTGTCATGTTCATATTCATTCATTAGTCTCCCTACTTTCTCCATAGATGTAAAGTCATACTCGTACAGATTACTTTTGAGTTTCCGACTCCTGACTTACAATACGGGATACAGGCGTCAATGGCGGCACGTCTTGCCAACATTTTTTATAAACTCTCTTTTAATATTGAAGGGGCGCAGATGTCGAAAACCTTTTACCCATTTGTCGCATATTACGAGGGCTGAAGGAAGTCCGATTGTTAACGTTTTAATCTATTACTCGAATTCGAAATGCGAAAGGTTTTCACGTCCGTGTGAAGTGTAAAGACGTGAGCAAAATACCGGTAAATATACTACAAGTTTAGTACCGTTCTTTTAGGTTTTACGTTAACACGAAAGTATTAAAGTTATAACGAGTGAGTAATTAAAACATTAAGTGAAAGCTACGCTCGATTGGATTAATTAAACAAAACTGAACTAACTTGGTAAAAAGGCGTTCAATTTCTATCGAAGGATTTCCGCTGCGTTGATTGACAGTAAATTGCGTTGCGCTCTCGTTCCCCGATAAAAAAAACAAGTTAAAACTTTCCTAATGAAAAATATCACGAACGAATCTGGGATCTAGGCACTTCTGTCACCCGTAGCGAAATATTGTTATCGATTGCACTCAGGAAACGGAAATATCGAGAAGTTCAAAGCTGTGCTATTGGGAACCGTTCATTCACCTCCGTATCGCCGTGCACTGCCTTTGCCGTGAAACGATATATCAAACTAGCGTGATATATCGCTTTAAACGTCTCGCTTTGATGTTAAAATTATGTCTCGTTTTTTCGTACTCCCAGGAACCTAACACGTGTATTAATATTAGTAAAACGACCCGTATGTACCAAATAGGGTAGTGGAAACTTTTGAAATATTATAGATCCCGCTTCAAAGGCAATTGTCTGCAATGGCAGCAGGTTTGAAATATTCAGGAGTATCCCAACTTAATTAGGGCGGGTACTTTTGTAGCAAGGGAATTTATGAAGGCTGGGTCGTGAGGCTAAAGTCATGGCCGTTATAACGCTGCCAAGGCGAAGGGTGCCGTGATGTATGGCGGGGGTGAAGAATGAACGACTTCGCTTTTTGACCGGGTTGCCTTGGGCGCCATGCTGTCTAGGGTTGACCGCACCCGGATATCGATTTTCCGGGAGTCCCTCGCATGAATTAGAATACAGTGCGTATTGTTTTTTGACATGCAACTTTGTTTTGATTCGGAGACGGTCTTAGTCATTGCAGTAGCGTTTATTTTGCATTTTATTTTATAAAGAGTTTGTCTTGTAACCTAAATTTTGTGGCAATTTGGCAAAAACATCGTATTTATTGACATGTTAATTAAGCATTTAAATGTAAATTGCCTGACACAGATCCGTTTCAGGTGCGTTTCGTCATGCAGTATCGAAACTGCTTATCCGTGTTTAAACTTTACTTTCGGGTTCACGAATTCATTTAGTAATATCCAATTAATTGTACCTTAAATGCTTATTGCCTTTCAAATCCCAATGATATTTTATATTTTCGTCTAAAAAGTATAAAATATCTTAAATGAGATTTCTTTTTTATATAAATAAACACATTTTAATCAAACAAACACTAACACAATTAAATGTTTATTCTATATGTCTTGTATATTGTCTAAGGAAAGGATGCCTTTAGGAAAAAGTAAGTTTTAAAAAGATAGCCAGAGAGATATGGCTTTATGGAACTAGCTTATTGCAGCGTTATTGCCATGCCTCTATAACTTAGGGATCTTCAAGAGACGAACATGCTCTCCTCGTAAAGGCTGTCATGGCAACGCATCTGCAATTCTTTTCGTATTGTTGCGGGTGTAGTTCGTTTGCCCCCTGAAACATAATAAAATACAGACATGATTAAATTATTTAATTAAATAAACAGATAAAGGATACATAATTGGTTTACTCATACGCAACATATAATGCGCTACCCAATACACAAAAAAAACACCACATACATATGCTCTTGATATATTGTGTTTAATCCACGAAGTCAGGCCTACTACTTTTACATTATAGCTTATTTTAGCATTATTATTTTTATATATATTTTTTTTATTATTTTTTATTATTTTACATTATTATTATAGTCACACAATAAAAATGTTGATCATACTTAGAACCTTATCATTGTGACTGTCATTTGATATTCAGTTTGTAGTTTATTACGACAGTGCACTAAAGTGCATAACATTTTCGTTGGGGTTACTGTATATTGACGCAAAAGTGCATCGACAATTTGAGTAGCAAGGCATGTTTTTTTTTTCATTAAAGTACTCTAACTTTATCGACAAGCCACATCTCTAGCGCAGCAATTGTCCCATCTATAGAGAGTTATGCGCGCCGCGCGGCTGTCGCAGGCCGTTTCCATGGATCCAGACGGCGAAGGCTTTACTGCGAGCTTTTGGGTCAGCTTTTAACACGTTCGGAGAGAACGCGTTGGTACGAGTGTTTTCTATAGGAGCCTTACACGTGTTCAACTCGTGCAATGCCGGTGACACGATTACGTTTTAAACACTTGCACGTAAACAGTATCTAAACATACAGGTTAACTTGGCCGTAATGCCCCATATAAAACCCTCGAGCTTTCTTTTTGTCATGAAAACCAAGGTCGGTAAGTAATTTTTTTTTAATTTATAGCACAGCACACAGGTCATGCAAGTTCAAACAAGGAGTTTACACGCAATTGAAAAATTGTCTAAAAATTTTATCTAATCAGGAATTTCATTGCAATCTGGCTACATTTTACTTAAATACTCAACTAATGTGCTTAATAATCGATTTAAATAGTTTTTTGTATCAAAACGTCGATATTTTTTTACACTCCGTCATGGCTGTATACCTACGTAAGTATTTGCCTTTAACGTTTTTCAACGAAACATTTGTATAATCTTTGTTGTGGGCCAAAAGCCCGCCATCCGCTTCAAAAAAAGTTCACGTATTTCGTAATGATAGTTGTGCTGACTTGTGTATTAAAGCTACAATTCACAATTATTTACTCGCAAATGTGATGAAAAATATTGTATGTGTCACGGGCGGGAATTACGAACCTCGACTCAAAAAGACCTCAGTCTTCGACTTCGGGCTTCTACTAGAGCCTCAATCGTAATTCCTTACTTACCGCCCTTAATACACAATGTACTATTGTAGAAATTGCATGTTATTGGTAGCGAACGTGTTGGTAGTTACAGTAGGTATAATGAGGAATTTTAATGAATGAATGGATTAACTATTTATTGTTTTCGCATATAGATTACCTATTTGTATGTAACATTTTTGAGCTCAAGCATTCGGACTTTTGTTTATGTCTCGTCGTGTCTCTATATCTCTATTGAGGCAATCCTTGTGTATGTGAAATCGCTCATTGAATACAAAACGGACACATTCCAAAATAATTTGCTCTTTCATTGAAAATCTTATACGAACAGCTTCTAATTTTAAAATGCAACACTGACTCATTTTGGAATGTGTCCGTTTTATATTCAATGAACGAAATATGTGCTCGGGATTGGCTTTTTACTCTAAATTCCATAAATTAAGAATAAACCGTAATATAATGTTCATTCTCGAACGATAAGAAATCTTACAAAAGAAAACAGATAGGTTAACTTTTGATTTAAATTACAGTGATAAAGACCAATGATTTACCAGACAGCATAGCCACTGGTCATGCTTGTATGTTTATTTATTACAACTTCAAGTGACTAAAGAAACAGCATAACGTTCATTGAATACAAAACGGACACAATCCGAAATGAGTCAGTGTAGCATTTTAAAATTAGAAGCGGTTGGAATAATAAAATACGATTTTTAATGGAAGAGCAAATTATTTTGGAATGTGTCCGTTTTGTATTCAATGAGCGATAAGATCTAAAAACAAAGTTGCTAAATATAAAATACCAGGAACATTGGAGTAATTTCAGCCGAGTTTGCTGTGACAAAACATTTAATGAGTATGGCGGGACTTGATTTATTTTCACTCCCCTTAAAAACGTTTTACTTAATATTACTTTTGTGATTTATTAACACTTTGTGCGTATGGGCAAGGTGTTTTCTTAACAGTTTACCTGGTAGTGTTAATATTTAAATCAACATTTACGGGGGTAAAAAGTTGAGCAGTGCGAAAAAAATTTCGTTCTCGCTCATTGAATGCAAAACGGACACATTTCAAAATAATTTGCTCTTGCATTAAAAATCTTAAACGAATCGATTCTAATTTTAAAATGCAACACTGACACATTTTGGAATGTGTCCGTTTTGTATTCAATGAACGTTCTGTTAAAAAATGACGGAATTTCTGAATTGACTTATGTTTTGAAATCGTTTAATTTTTATTCGTAGGTATATAATATTAATCTGCAGGCCTAGTATGGCTGCGTTTATATCGCGTGTCAAATGTGGTTAAAGCATCTGTCACTTTTTAACACGTGTACTTATTTACGTGTCAGAAGGTGACGGATGCCTTATCCAAACTTTGTCACGCGATAAACGCAGCCATATTAGGACCCCTGGTTTTTACTAATGTGAGAGCAGTGTAGAGAAAATGTAGTCTCTGATGATAAGGTAAACTTTGACAGTGTAATGTGTTTGCGGGTGGTAGGACCTTGTCCGCTACCACCATCTTATCCATTAACCTACCGCCAAACAGCAGTGTCCGCATTGTTGTGTTCCGGTTTGGGGATAAGACAGCCGGTGAAATGACTAGCATAGAGGCATTCCATCTTAGTCCTCAGGGTTGGCAACGCATTTGCAGTCTTAGGATTGCATTGCAGTCTTGTGAATGCGAATGTCTATGGATCACAGTTTCTACTTACCATCAGGTGGCCTGTGTGCTCGTTTGTCTTCTCCATGCAAAAAAAAAAAAATCGTTTCATAAAAGAAGTGACCGAAAACTTAGTAACATAAACCGCCCACTTCCAAAATTAAACATAAACGAGTATTTCACCAAACACCCGAAAACATCTGTTTACAACGTGACACATTTTGCCGACAGGTGTTTCAGCTTCGTGCCGTTTTTACGTTGAATTATATATCAGGGGCTAAAACGCGATCATAAGGGATTTCGGAGACAATTGTGTAACGGACGAAAATGTTTACGATGCCTGACACAAATACACTTACAAACCTTTTTACTTTACGTTTTATTTGTTCGTTTGACATTGTTTAGTTTAAATCTTTCAAGTCAATTGTAAACCAGTGGGCTGTAATTTACCTAGAATACGTATGTAAATGAAGATTATGGAATATAATGGTGTCTAGAGGAGCGTTCTTACTGAGAGCATTCGCGTGTAATGAGCATTCGGCGCGAACATCGAGTGGTGTGTAAGCATTGTAACGCTCGGCTCAACGTTTCAACCCACTCGAATATTCACGCGAATGTTCGCTCCTTTAGAGTAGATCTGATGATGAAGTCGGAAAATGGTAAAATGGATGGGATTCTCTTAAGTATATCACTTTTTAACTCGACGCAGCTAATATATTAACCGGCGACTTGAAGTTGTCCCGTTAGAGCGTACACAACACATTTTAGGGCGTGTGTTCCCAAAAAAGTCGCAGGATATTCTGCTGTACCTACTTAATGTAGGCAGGGCCTACAAAGTTCGGGCTCGTTATTTGGTCGTCATTATTTCAAGTGATTTAATGGACGAAAATGTTTACGATCGCTGACACAAAAATATCCTTATCAATTCAAGTGGTCGTCAACGTTTTTGATTTCGTTTAATCTTGATTATACGTAAACGGCTTTTTTGGAGGTTATTCGATCGAAATAAATAAATGTACATAAGATATTTTGAGATATAATTTCTATCTTTAAAGTATGACCACTACCATCATGGTCGATCAGTTAGGGGTATTATTATAACTTTCTATCGAATGGTCCATGGACGGGCACTCGACGAGTAAAGCTGCATAAATTGAGATTGCACGCGCTTAAATATTGGTTGAGTGCTTTGACTGGACAACTTAAATCCGCCGGTTAATGATTGGTCCGTCGAGTTTACGAGCGAGTTGGCTATAGTGTGCTTGTTTGCCTTCTCCATACCATAAAAATAAATAAATAGATAATAATCGATGGAACTGGTTTATTTCACCCACAAACAATATCCCATAGTTAATAGCTTTCTAACGACGCGGTATGCCAATGAAGAGCAATTGAAAATATAAAAACAATTTATCATTGTCGAATGTTTTGATTAATGGACTAATGAAAATCGTAAACGGTAAGTATCTCTTAACTTTCAAGTTAAAGAATTTGACCTGCATGTAGTTAAAATAAAGGAGGTTAACCGACTATGATGTTTTATCGCATACGTAACAGGTAAAAGTTATATCTCTAGCGACCCGCCCTCGCTTCACTTCGGTTTATGTGAGTTTTGTGTAACACCCGTATATAAACCAGAATATATTATACATATAAACCTTCCTCTTGAATCACTTTATCTATTGCTGGAAACTGCATCAAAATCCGTCCAGCAGTTTAAAAGATCTAAGCGAACAGACAGCGGAAGCGACTTCATTATATTTATACTATGTAAAGATTATAATGCAACAAAACTCCTAAGAAGCGGCTTGACCGATTCTTATGATATGTTGTGTGTATATTCAGTAGGTTTGAGAATAGGACCTATACCATAATTCATGAGGTTGGTATGAAAAAAAAATTACAACCGGGCGGTGTCGGGTGCGGACTGCTAGTATAATATATCTTTTGGCGTAATCTCACTGATACATAAACATTAAATAACAGGGGATAATCGCAGATAGATTTATCTAGTTCCAAACCTAAACTGTATGTGGTAACTATATCTAATATGGGTACGGTCACGAGTGTTAATTTGGGACCCGTTTCAAGAAAAATATGCGTAAAGTCGTCAATATAATTAGAGATGTCCAGTCATTTGTAACTTTTAGGAAACTTAACTTTATTGTTGTAAAATGTCAGATTGACTTTGGACCTAAGGTGGGTACCAAATTTAATCTCGTGACTGTACTAGACCATGATAAACATACTTATACAAAGAAATACATGATTAAATATACAGAAAACATCCATGACTGAGAAACTAATACTCAAGCTTATGATATAAATATTTGCCCTTACCGCGGGAAACGAACCTGGGAGCCCTAGCTTCGTAGGCAGGGTCAATTGTATGAAGTGTCTTCTACGTCTCCTAACCCATTTGAAACAGATGTTCGTTCAGTTTGCAGAGGCATAACAATATTGTATTCAATTTTGAATATGGCCGAACGTTACCAGGGTAGTGATTCTCTCAATGTCATTGACACTCTCTGTATGTCATTCAAGTATGGCTAAGGGACTGTTGCTCTTTCAGCCATCTAAGGACGGGCATGTTTTTGCGAAACTCAGAGCTTTGTTTTTATTTTATTTTATTTTTCTTCTCGTTTTGTGTTCATTTAATTATGTGTGTAACCTTCCGTGGTTTCACCTGATGGTTCCAACGGAAGACCAGCGCTGACTTTAATGCCAGCATTACGCTGAGTTGGGACCATTTCGTGGCTACTTTCTTCTTGTATATTGTTAATCTGTTCTTTGTTATGCATGTCACGAATAAATGATTTTCTTTCTTTTTCTTTATTTTCTCAAAAACAACGCGATCTCGAAAACTCGCAACGCTCGTCGTCGTTCATTACCATACTAGGCATCTATTCAACATGGTAAAATCGAAATTGTATTTGTCTTCTTATCGTGTTGCTTTCAACTTGGCAGCCAAACATCGGCATTACTGTCAAGTAAATAAGAGCTATCAAAACGTTGAAAAAACGATAACAGGTCAAAAGTTATATTGGTTTTACCGTATTGAATAGAGACCCTGGGATGTTATTCTCTCAAAAACAACGGACGGGCGGACGAACGAGCGAAGGTAATTCGTAGTGCTTAGGTAGTTCCGTTAGAGCGAACAAAACACTTTTTAGCGCGTGCATTTTCAATTAAGCAGCCTTATACGTTATACGTTCGATACATGGGCAGAAATCATGCTGCTAAATAAAAAATAGACGCGCTAAAATATGTTTTGTTCGCACTGACGAGACTACTAAAACTCGCCGCTTGGACATTCACTCGTCCGTTTAGCCCTGGATTAAAAAAAAAACCGCCATACAGACACCGTCCGGATAACCCCGGACGGCTAGTAACCCGACATGAGAAACACAAACACGCTAATCCCTCTCCAAACAACGCTGGCCATTGTTTAAACCCGTGTTTTTTTTCTTCCAGGTACTTTGAAAGTTCCCAGACAGTGTAAAAATGGCGGGTCAGAGGATGGGTATGAATACATTAAGGGTACTCGTACACGGAGTTTTTTTGTTTTCTTAGGTTCATGGAAAAGGAGTTTGTATAGTGCAAATGCTAATGCAAAGCCTGAGAACTAACATGGAATACAATTATAGGTCTGTCAAATAGAAAGCATCCTACTTTTTTAAAATAATTATTTTAAAATCTACCGCAAGCATCGGAGAAATACTGGAAAAGGGCCGAATCTTAAGTACCTACCCGAAACCGACGTGCGTGCATGACTCGATATATGAATAAATAAATAAATAAATAAGGAGGGGGCAAATCTCACACCAATTGACCTAGTCCAAAACTAAGCTCTAGGCTTGTACTATGGCCTACCAGACAACGATATAATAGTAGTTTATGCAATAGTTGTATAAGAGAGGTCAAAAAATATGAGTGGCGTGTGTTACGATGTGAGCCGAAGGCGAACATCGTAAAGGTAAGCGCCACGAGTGTTTTTTGACTTAGTTATACTTACACCGTTGCATACAATACTTTTTCTACGACTAGGTTTCAAATAAAATGCAAAACTAAGCGAAAAAACTTACAAACGAACGAACGAAGTAAAGAACAACAAACGAGCGGGAAACAAGAAAATGACAAAATATGTGTCTATGGTTTACTTTGTTTTTAAATTGACGGAATGGAAAATAGAATTATTTACAATTCCAAAACATTTTAATTTGACCAATCAGAATACTTCACCAAATTAAATCCACCAATCACAATACACATCGACTGTCAAACGGAACGATAGGTTCTTTTAGGTACGTGTTTCTCTTTAACTAATTTAAATCTTTTAAAAAAAACTTTGTATTTCGTATCAACCAACCAGAATACAGCTATTTTAAAATCGACCAATCAGGTAACTGAAATCATTTCTCAAAACATTAGGTGATTTATAGTCCCTATTTCACAATCGTTAAAATATGATTAAATCGATTGTGCAACGCTAAGCTTTGGCAGCTGGCCGTATCGTTTTATCTCAAAAACGCACATGTGCTGTTTTGGGGCATAGACAAGATAGACTTTTCTCTGGATTATTCTGCGGACATATTATGTATGTTTTTATATTAGTGTTCGTGACTATATAAATGACAGATAAAAGTACAGGAGTAGGAAAATACTTATATAGAGAAATATATACTTAAATAATATAGAAAACACCCATGACTCAGGAAAAAATATTCGCGCTCATCACATAAATATCTGCCCTTACCAGAATTTGAACCCAGGACCACTAGCTTCGTAGGCAGGGTCACAACCCACTAGGCCAGCGCGTCGTCAAATCAAAATCAAAGTCAAATGTGGAAGAAGAGAAAGAAATTTGTCAAGATGGTAGCAAGTGGAAAGAATTGGTCTCTGCCTACCCCTCTGGGAAACAGGCGTGATTTAATGTATGTATGTATGTATGTATGTATGTACCGCAAGCAAAGCAACACTATAAAATTATAAGTAAACCTAGGTTACATCTCCACTCTCCAGTCATCCATCATCAAAAGTAGCCAAGCAGAATAACGTGCTCAAAATGATCTAGACACGACGTATTCTCTTGACAATAGAGTCGAGTGCAGATCATTTTGACCTCTTCGGTTGCGTAGCTACTTCTACTGCCGTCCAAAAAATATCGATCTATTTTTAATTGTTCGTAAAGTCAACTAACAAGATAGCAAGAGACAACTAGTTATATGATGAGACCTGTAATTTATTATATTTTCATATATGTAGATGTTACCAGTTTCCTATCAGCATCCATGATTACTTGACAGACTGTAGCTACAGTCATTAGAACCTTTTATAAAATTAATATGAAAGAAATAGTTACTCATACGATCGCCTTGTTCTTAAGTTCTTATAGAAGACACCGAGTTGTTGGACCCGTTATATTGATCTCGAGAAGCAGTTAATGCAGCTGATAACTCCGTAAAAAGTTACCATGGCCAAAAAAAGTTGTATCAAAAAAGGTTTTTTGATTTTAGAATAAGATTAAACTATGGGTCCAACTATAAACATAAGTAATCCGCATTTCCCGTACATACTCCGTAATGTTTCAGGATATCGTTAAGAAAAATGGTATTACTGTAGCATTTGCTTCTACCCGCCCCCAAGGTCCTACCCGTAGTACTTATTAACTTTGTCATTCAGACCCAGCTCCTTCGACAGTTGTGTAGTCATAGCGTACCACGGTCCTACCAGTAGGACTTAATAGAAAAACCGCCATTTTGTTTTTAAATTTTGCGCTAAACGAATTATGGCGTGTCCTCTAAGTAAGTATTTGAAGTACTTGGGCCTGAATGAGTACAAAATAATAGTACTACTGGTAGGACTACGGGTCGTAGTAACTACAAGCTGAATTTTTCGTTGGGCCTTAGGATGATCATTGAATGAAAATATCTAGAAATGACAATTTTTGGTGTAAGTATCTACCAATTTTGTTAGAGACTAGAAAACTCCTATACCTAAGTTTACTATCAAAGTACTGCATTAAAGAATACTATGACACAAACAATAAGGTTCTATTTGCAGTGTGCTTCCCCAACTTTAACAAATGAAACGCGGGACAATAAACGACAGGCCTTCACGACGCGACATTTGTTTTATTTAATTAAAACGAAGTCTAAGTTCGAATTTTGTAACCAAGTCTGTTTCTTTTACTCTAACGAACACTGACCGAAGTGCAATAGGGATAGCGCTACGCTACTTTGTTTTTAATTCCGTTTTTCAGTGTACAGGGCGACTGGCCGTAAACAATCCATCCGCCATTAGGTCCAGTAATTTAAATTTAAATTTTAATCACTAAAGCAACAAGTTTTACATTTGGAAAAGGCGTAGAATTTAAATTAAGAACGAAAGTAAGTATCGAAATAAAGTGTTTAAAAAAAACGTTCCGATAAGTCGTGTTTTCAACTCTTTTTTTCTCAATGTTAACCATTTTATAGCCTTTATCAAAGGCTTCTTTTCGGTGAAAAACTATACAACTTAAATAAGTCATAGCATTCTCAAAAAATCTAACAACTATTTGAAATCAAATCTTACTTACGGCCGCAATCACAGAGTCAGTTAATGACAATTACCTAAGTCGTTCGTTCGTGACGATTTTTCACACACAAGTTTGAAAATGGAACGATAAAATTGTCTCTAAAATCGTCTCTGAGTGCGGCAGTAAAACGCTTCTCTGACTATTACTAATATTCCTTCTCTTTGACATTATGATTAACCCTTACTAAGATTTCAAGCTAACATTGATTAAATACATTCCTCCTGCTCTATTAGGCACATCTTTCAAGAATTTCTTTCAACCTGTTTTATTTTTCTGCACATCTGCAATTACCTTTTAAAACGTTCTAAGTTTCCCTTATTCAACAGAGACTTACGTCGTTTGTATACGCGATAGTTCTCTTCCAGGAATCACGTACTGTCGCGACCGCTTCCAAAAATGGTTCGAAGTCTCAAAGTATTTACCAACTTAACTTTGCCGCTGGGCAAATTTGTTAACTGCTGTTACGTTATACAATGTTAAGGAGATTTATATGACGGTGGCACCACTTGTAAGTGAAGTGTTAAGTTTGCGTACTTATACCTGTTCTCTTCGCGGTCACAGTTCCGTGAGTGTGGCCAGGTTAGAAAAATAGTTTGCGGGGATTTCGTTTTTGCAAACGTGTTTTTTCAAAAGACAATTTAAGGATGTAATATAACAACATACATACATACATTAAATCACGCCTGTTTCCCAGAGGGGTAGGCAGAGACCACTTCTTTCCACTTGCTACGATCTTGACAAATTTCTTTCGCTTCTTCCACATTCATACATCGAGTGATGCACGCACGTCGTAATATAACAAATTAAACGAAATTTAGATTAACTATTAAGTAAAGAAAAAAACAATCCTATGTTTATGAAACTTATAGTTTCAGAACGTAATCAAATAATCTGTAACATATAAAAAAAACAAAGAATATAAAATATAGGTACATCAATAAATACTGAAACACTTGATTAAAGTAAGGATTAAATTTTATTTAAAACTAACACGAGATAATAATAAATGAGAACTAGGTAGTATCATTAAAACATAAATTCGGTTGGCTAATTTCGGCTCCAGGCAATACTTACCCAAATGTTTCAAACATAATACCTACCTAAGTTTTTTTTACCTAGCTCATAATATTTATAATTAATTTCCTTAATACCAACTAAAAGGCATTTAGACAATTCAAATTGAATAACAGATAGACATATTTTTAATAAGTAGGTACGTAAGTTCAACTAAAGATACTGGTTTGTTCAGCGTGGTTAGGTTATTATATTATATTATTACACATTGAAAAACGCCCTAGCGGCATTGTTTGTGTTCTGTCACTCATATGCGTAAGGAATAACTCAAATGGTGCGTGTTTTGTTTTGCGAAAACGCCTCAATGTCGTTGGCAGGGTTGTCACGCAATGTTTTCCCGCCAAAATAACGGCTTAGCGCGCGTGTCGCGAATGACGTTGTCCCACTTCTAAATTGACAAATGTATCACCAAAATTGTTAAGACTTATGCCGTTTTGGATTGGTGAAATGCATGACGTCGTCGTGACATCTCGCTCATATAAAATTTTACGATCAGTTTCCCTCCATGATACTGTTTTCGTACGCACGTACTGAATTTGTTAGTGTCCTTTTATGGTTCTGTGTGTTGAAAAATTACTATATTAATATTTGTCTGATTATTATATATTATTTGGGCCTTTATAATAAACTAGCGACCCGCCCTCGCTTCGCTTCGGTTTATTTGAGTTTTCTATAACACACGTACATAAAACAAAATTTATTATACATAAAAACCTTCCTCTTGAATCACTCTATCTACTAAAAAAAACCGCATCAAAATCCGTTGCGTAGTTTTAAAGATCTAAGCATACATAGGGACAGACAGCGGGAAGCGACTTTGTTTTATACTATGTAGTGATTCCACTTTAGCTTAGCTCATTTTCCTTCGTTATCGTATCACAATGTTGACATTATTATTATCATTTGGAGGTTGAGAGGAACCTTGTGTGCCACTTCAACCATTGCTGACCTTTTGCAGCAGCAGCCCTTTGTTTAGAGCTCACGAAAGGTCCGTGGTGTCCTGGAATTTCCAGATACTTTGGGCAGTGAGGAGTTGGATCTGTTGTGGGTCCATGATATGTCGCCCTACGTAGATACCTACTTATGTTGTGCATTAAAAGTCCGCATGAGTAGAGGATGTCCATTACTATCTCCTGTCTCCTGATAGAACCTGCAGGTCGTGTCTTGTTTCATACCCATTAGAAACAGACGTCTGTTCGTTCAGATTGCAGTGGCCAGTTAGGATCTTATATAGTATCTGCGCAAGTATTTTTCTTTTGAGTTGTAGAATTTTCATTTCGAGTGATTTAGTCCTTCAGAGGGCTTCCACCACTCGATCGCCCTAGATTTATTAGGTCACTTAGCAGGGAATACCTAGGTTTTGACCTAGGGTGTGGTCAGCGCCATTCCTAGCCAGTTCATCTGCTACTTCGTTTCCATCAATACTGGAGACTGGATTACTTTGTTGGAGTTTCTTAGGGCATTTAGGTTTTCTTTTCAGTTTTGGACTAGTTTAGTGGAATTTATTTACAGTGCGTCTAGTCACTAGACTCTAGTGCCAAAAGGGTCTGCGGTTCTTCTCGAGGTTGATTTCCGACTTCCGTTTGACAGATTGAGGCCTCCGTACCCATGTTTGAAATTATGACAGTTTTTAATATAAGTAGGTAAAATGAATAAAACTATCATCATTCATCACGTATAATATGGAATAGAGGCCATTGTTTGCCATATCACCGAAATGAAGTGAGTTTTGATTGCGTTGCCATTCGTGAAGACTACCATTAATTGTATACTATACTAGTAATTGAACCGGTGGTCTAACCTCCAACATTGTCCCCTAACAAAAACCCAACTCTGTTGCTTAGCGACAAGTAAGTAGGAAGTAATCGTATAGCCTTCCTCGATAAATGGGCTAGCATTGAAATTTTCAATTCGGACCAGTAGTTCCTGAGATTAGCGCGTCCAAGCAAACAAACTCTTCAGCTTTATAATATAAGTATAGAATTGAAAACATAACTAAAGCAACCGACTGTCGAAAACTGATAACATAATTGGATCTGTCGTCATCGCTTCGAATGAATCGATCGAACCACTGTGCTTGATTCAAAACAGATGGACCGATATCGATTGTATGCTATTTCATTTCATTCGGGCAAGTTGAATTGAAATGAACTCTTTCGTACAGAGCAGTAATAACAATAGGTTTTTATTACGGCTGTGAACTGTGTTGAATAAATATGGAATAAATGTATATTTTTAAACGTAAACCGACTGGGCTTTATCGACAACAATTTTGTGTGTAAACTTTTTTATTCTTTACAGAAATAACTAGTGGTAACACAGGAATTTAATTAAAGGTTTTATTATTTATTTGACTGTATTAATTACCAAGTAGAGAATAGATAGCAATAGTAGATTATACACCGAGGGGATAAAGCACAGTTTTATGTCACGGGCGCGATATTGAATCCTGAACGTAACGAAGGACTCCAGATTTAACTCCCGAGCGCAGCGAGGGTGTTACGAGTTAATTCCCGAGCGAAGCGAGGGAATTAAGAAGAGTCCTGAGCGCAGTGAGGGGTTCAAGCGCGCCCAAGACGAAAACAGCTTTATCCCCGAGGAGTGTACTCTACTTTTCTCACCTTTTGCGAGACAGTAAAAAAGCGAGTCTACTAAAAACAGCGTTTTATTATAGTAAATTAAAATTAAAAGTGAAAATTTATATTTGATGTTTTCTTCAATTTTGATATATTTATTTAAAACTTGGCAGTTATCACCAATGTATTTTATTGCAGCGTCTTACAATACTCGCGGCTTTTGTTTAATTTCAAATGTGTTCCATTCAGCTTGCCGTGGCCAGCTCGATTTTAGAAATTTAGACCAGGGTAGAAGCCTTTAAAAATAATAAAAAGTGAAAAAAAATAATAGTAGGATGAAACCCATTGGAAAAGGAGGGAAATATTATAAAAATGAAAGGAAAAATAATTTACGGGCGATCTGAGGTCGGGAAGGGGATGGGGGTGAGTTTTTAAGGGTAAAAAACGGTTTTTCTCGATTTCCGTCAAAACTAAAAGTCCTATCGAAAAAAGTCAAATGGCAAAGTTGTAGGTAATAAAAAGATCTAAAACTTTTGTATTTACACTTTTTTCACATAACCTCAAAATTTATGTGAAAAATCCAAAAAACCAAGTTTTTGGTTTTTTATTTTTATCTTTGACAAAAAAAATTTGTTTTTAACGATATTTGGTGAAAACTTACCTTTTTATGTCCCAAATACGCTGTAATTTATTTGATTAAAAATATTTATTTTTTCACCTTATTTTGAATTAATATCGAAAAAACACCCTAATTTTCAATCGAAAATTCACCCGTCAAAATATCAGCTTTTTTCAAAAAGTTGGTATGGTTTCTGTTCGTTGAAATCTCTACTTTCCGATGGTGAAAAAAAATATATATGTTACTACAGTAAATCTTCTCAGAAAATGCAATCATCCATACTGATAATCTGAAAAGACAAAATCGAATTAATAATGCCTTCACTATTTTATCGTGAATAAACTCCCATGAAAAAAAAAATATTAAAGAAGTAAATGTCAAAATGTATAAAAAATATATTATTATTATAAATCTATTAAAAATGTATAAAATATATATGGAAATCGGCCAAAAGATTGTTATTAAAAATATATCGAATACTGGTTAGGCTAACGGTTGTAACAGCTGCTACGAAATATATTATAGTATATAATAGTAGGTATGTATGTAGTAAGACCCAGACCCGCCTAGCCCCTTCCCCACTTCTCCACGAAATACCGTGTATATATATATAATAATAAATATATTATATGCGTAGATGCCTATTTATAACTATTTTAAGATAAATTATATATACCTGAGTAGATGTACCTGAGTGACCTACGAAAAATTGTAGCCCATCAAAAGGTATTTCGTGGAGAAGTGGGGAAGGGGCTAGGCGGGTCTGGGTCTTACTACATACATACCTACTATTATATACTATATATTTCGTAGCAGCTGTTACAACCGTTAGCCTAACCAGTATTCGATATATTTTTAATAACAATCTTTTGGCCGATTTCCATATATATTTTATACATTTTTAATACATTTATAATAATAATATATTTTTTATACATTTTGACATTTACTTCTTTAATATTTTTTTTTTCATGGGAGTTTATTCACGATAAAATAGTGAAGGCATTATTAATTCGATTTTGTCTTTTCAGATTATCAGTATGGATGATTGCATTTTCTAAGAAGATTTACTGTAGTAACATATTTTTTTTTTTTCACCATCGGAAAGTAGAGATTTCAACGAACAGAAAACATACCAACTTTTTGAAAAAAGCTGATATTTTGACGGGTGAATTTTCGATTGAAAATTAGGGTGTTTTTTCGATATTAATTCAAAATAAGGTGAAAAAATAAATAATTTTAATCAAATAAATTACAGCGTATTTGGGACATAAAAAGGTAAGTTTTCACCAAATTTCGTTAAAAAAAAAAATTTTTTGTCAAAGATAAAAATAAAAAACCAAAAACTTGGTTTTTTTGGATTTTTCACATAAATTTTGAGGTTATGTGAAAAAAGTGTAAATACAAAAGTTTTAGATCTTTTTATTACCTACAACTTTGCCATTTGACTTTTTTCGATAGGACTTTTAGTTTTGCCGGAAATCGAGAAAAACCGTTTTTTACCCTTAAAAACTCACCCCCATCCCCTTCCCGACCTCAGATCGCCCGTAAATTATTTTTCCTTTTATTTTTATAATATTCCCCTCCTTTTCTAATGGGTTTCATCCTACTATTATTTTTTTTGGTTTTAAAAATTATCGACCCTGGTCTAATTGTCGATTTTCAAATTAGGTTCGACGCGGCGGTGGCGGCGGCGCCGCGCCCGGCCTTCGAGTACAGTTGATCTTTTATTACGAAATTATACTTTAAGGCCATTGTAATAAGAACTATGAAAAGTGAAAATATTACAACCCAGCGGGTTATAATGAGATTCAGTACAACATTACACCCCGGCTAAAGCCAAGGGCTTTAATGATTTGGTTTGCGTAAGGTTTGCATGATAATGTAATTTGGCATTGTCGAGCAGGTGCGCAGGTGGTGTGAAAAATCAATTATTACGTCTAAAAATCATTTTAGCATAATTATTTCACAGAATGATGTTTACATCTGTCGATATGCTACACAGTAAAAAATAAAACTAGGAATATAGTTTAGGGCGTACACAGATATGTAGATAAAAGAATAGGGTAAAGTCACCAGTGGTCAGCCAGAGACCAGCCCCCTATTTCACCATCATGACCATGACAAGTGACAGGTGGCATTTCAGTGTACACTGCGCCGCTTATGTGAAACCCAGTGATGTATCAGTGTGTTAACTTTTCAATGTATGCCGAATTGTCACCTGTCATATGTCATTTTCAAGATGGTGAAATAGGGGGCTGTAGTCGGCCTCTGCCTATACATTGTAAGCGTGAGAAGAGTACGAAAGATATCCTACTCTAAACTACTCTTCGCGCTCATGTAAGGTCGGCTACATACATACATACATACATTAAATCACGCCTGTTTCCTAGAGGGGTAGGCAGAGACCACTTCTTTCCACTTGCAACGATCTTGACAAATTTCTTTCGCTTCTTCCACATTCATACATCGAGTCATGCACTCACGTCGGTTTCGGATACTTAAGATTCGGCCCTTTCCCAGTATTTCTCCGATTTGACTCCTCTTTCGTCAATCTTCTTTCATCCATCCTTTCCAAATGACCGAACCATCGAAGCATGCCCTTTTCAATCTTAGTCACTACATCTTCTTATATTCCACATTTCTCTATAATGTATATTCACACCCTGGAAGGGCAGATTTAAGTTTAGAATTTAACTTACTTAAGTAAAGTGAACCGTCAAGTTAAACCGAATAGTTTAAAAAGTAGTAAAGTAACCCCAAGAATACTAGTAGGTGCACTTTGCGTTTCTGAATAGAACGTTTTAACTTTCTGATACTTTTAAGATTTTAAATCGGTTCAGAAGTTTCTGGGTTATTTTATATAAGCGCTTTCGAAATCTTTCAGGAAATGTCTATTTAAAAGTAGTTTTGTTAAGTTAAAAGTCCATCAAATGTAGCGCTTTAAAAACAGTATTACGAGCTCTTAAAACCGGCCTAGTTCCAATTAGTGAATGATACCGCGCTTAAGGAGTGATATAGTAGCCCTATAGTAAGTAGAATCTTCGAAACCCTACGATCCTTAATGACGAGTTGAGTACGTATTTCTTACTCCTGGTAAATAATTTTTAATATTTAGGTATTGTATGATAAACAGCACTTTTTTTATTTAACGCTGCACTCAAGGCATTTGCAAAGTATCTCTTTTGTTTCTTGTTTGGCCGTGGCAGCATATGCGTATGTAGCCCATTACCTGATTTTGAACTGTCATGTGGCATGACAGACTTGGTGTTGCCAGCATACAAATTATTCGGTACATTCAACTATAGTCTAACTCTAAACATTAATCAATGCAATGTTAAACCAAACATCATCACGCTACGAACGAAAATAGACTCACAAATTTCCACTATTGAAAGTGGCTATATCTATGCTATCTGTGGCAGTTGTAAGTTTTCTATAGAACCTTTTACAAATGGGGTCGGCGTGAAATATTTCTATAGAAAGGGAACTCAATCGAACGGAGGTGTTTAAGTATGGGGTGCATTCGTTTTTCCCGTCTTCCTTTTACCTATATACGATAATACGTTCCTTTAACCTACCTCCAAGCAGCACCGTGTTTGCATTGTCGATTCTCCGATGTAGGAATAAGACAACCTGTGAAATTGTACAGTGTTGGGGTGTTATTCTCTCAAAAACAACGGACGAGCGACGAGTTTACGTAGTCCCGTCAGAGCGAACAAAACACATTTTAGCACGTGCATTTTTAATTAAGCAGCCTTATACGTTCGATCCATTGGCAGAAATCATGCTGCTACATTGAAAATGTACGCGCTGATATATGTTTTGTTCGCACTGACGGGACTACTTAAACTCGCCGCTTGGACATTCACTCGTCCGTCCGTCCGACCGTCGTTGTTGAGAGAATCACTACCCTGGGGTTAGTTAGAAGAAGCGGCGAGTTTAAGTAGTCCCATTAGAGCAAACGAAACACTTTTTAGCGTGTGCATTTTCAATTTGGCAGCATGGCCTCGGTCGATGAGATCGAACGTATAAGGCTGCCTAATTGAGAATGCATGTGCTAAAAAGTGTTTCGTTTGCTCTGACGGGACTACTAATTCTGCATAGTCACTTATTCGTGAAAATCAGTATGCAATGTAATATGTCTAGGTCGTGTTCAGGGTTCCGTACTCAAAGGGTAAAAACGGGACCCTATTAGTAAAACTCCACTGTCCGTCTGTCTGTCTGTCACCAGGTTGTATCTTATAAACCGTGATAACTACACTGTTAAAATTTCACAGACGATGTATTTCAGTTGTCACTTTAACAACAAATACTAAAAACAGAATAAAATAAATATTTAAGTTGGGCTCTCATACAACAAACGGGATTTTTTTGCCGTTTTTTGTTCGATGTTAGTAACGGCAACAGAGACGCTTGAAATGTTCACAGAATATTTAGTTTGTATGTATGTATGTATGTAAACTCTTTATTGCACAATAAAAAAAAAAACAATTACAAGTAAATTCGTACATAAACTTAAGATTACCATGTACAAAGGCGAACTTATCCCTATAAGGGATCTCTTCCAGTTAACCTGACCATGATTGAGGAAACTGTACGAGGATAGGCAAGATTACAAGGATGTGCACAAAAATAAAGTTGTATGTTCACTTTAAAAATAAATAATTATTTAAGATTGGCTCTGATACAACAAACGTGTTTTTTTATAGAACCCTTCGTGCGTTAGTCCGACTCACACTTGGCCGGAAAGTAAGTTTAAAAAATTAAGTTTAAAAATGAAAACTTTCTTCAACTCTACATCACTATCAGATGCTATGGAGAAAGGGACAGCGTTATGTTAACAATAGAGCTCCGTCTCATTCTTTGTATGAAACTTTGCATCTTGCAACTGTATAATGCTGACGGTATTAATTGGCAGTAGTGCAGTAGCACTATACTTCCCGTTTATGCCCGCGAAGTGAGCAATTACCGACAGAGTGACTACACAACTGGGCATCATGCCTGACCCGCATTCACCAATTAACGTTCAATAAAACCTCGATACTGGAGACAGTGGAACTCAAACTTTATATTAAATGGAGAGCAAATTTATTATTTTTTTGTTAACAAAATGTGTTGGAGGATTGGAGTACGTTCTATTAGATTGTGCGCGAAATAAATACGCAAGACATTTTCTTGTTCTGAACTTTTATGTTGTTCTGAAATGTTGACTGTTTAAGATGACAAGACGTTCCTCAGTTCTGCAATTCATCTCTCGTAAAAAAGTTTAACGTTTAACTTAAAAATCTGCACAGGTATCTTCTTCTTCTTCTTTTCTTCTTTAGCCTATGGTCACCCAATGCTGAGTGCATTTTCATCAATTTTTTCCCCAATAACTTCGTTATGTCGCATAGGCATCGCCATAGTTGAAAAGCCGTCTCCTTTTTTCCATTACTCTTGTGGCAATGCTTCGTTCTTTGTATGTGCTCTTTTACTTATACATAGCTGAATATAATTTATTGTTGGATCTATCTTTAAATATCATCACACACACACACTTACGCAGCTACAACTTGCGCTACCCGTAATGAACTATTGAGTCCAAAGTTTGAGCATTGCTGCACCGCACGAGCAGGCAAATGATCTCAATGATTGATCGGCGCCCGCGCAGCGCCCAGTCACGCGAACAAACAATTGAAGAGCTTCTGACTTCAGTTGTTTCTGTATTTCGTTTTATGTCGAGTATGAAGGTTTCATGGAAGTAGGTTAGAGTTTATCATCTTTGCCAATTGCACGCAATAGCGCATTGTTACTTTAGCTGTACCGCTAGTTTAGGGTATAATATAGTAATGGAGTGCTCCTCTTCTGTGATCAATCTTTGGTGACGCTAGTGACAGCTTATAACCAAACATGATCATGATACGTATAGTCTGGCAAAAAAAGTCTTGAAACTAAAAAGTGGCAACATTGTACGGCCGTCCCTTTTTTCTTAGATTGATTTGAAAGGGATGACACTACAGTGTTGCCATTTTTTTATTTCAAGACTTTTTTTGTCTCTGAATTCCTTTTCGACTCCCTTACAATTTCCATAGCCGTTAAACTGACTAACAAAACTTTTCAAAAACGTTCCTATTCTCAATTCAAGCAATAAACTATTCGATTTATCTCCAACGCGTACCCTTTATTTAGTTAAATGGCGGTAGTTTCGAAGGAACTATTTACTGAGTACGGTCAAAGGACGGAAAGTTTCCCGACGGGAAAAGGGTGTCTTGTCCGTTATTAACTTCGATTATGTTCCAAACTTGAATTCGGAATATTAATTTGTGGTATATTTCAATATGGAATTGGGTACTTTTGTGGCGTAATAGTTGGGTTGATTAAATTTGTTCGTGTTTGTGTAGTGCTGTATGCTTATTTTTGATGACAACGTATGTTGGTTGGTGTAAAGAATACGTAAGAAGTCGATATATTTTGTGCTAGATTTCTTGATTTTTCCAACAGAGGTGCACCATATAAAAATGGAGTAGGACCGAATTGTGAATTGGTAAATCCAGCAAAAGGGACAGAGCTATAAGAGTAGGTATAGCTCTATCTTTTTATGTCTGGAACTTTGCAGATAGTACGGCGTCTGGTATTGAGCTAGTACTAGTACCGTTCTAAGAAGAAAATTTTAACTAATATTATCATCCAAAATCATGCAACAACTATTATGCCATGCAATGCCATGTAAAACTGCATTATGTTATAAAGTCCCGTGCATTTTATCTACCATTTTGGCGAAAGAAATACTGTCGTTCGAGTAACTCACTTCCATTAAAATAGCATTAGTTACTTATAAGAATTTTGCTTTGTTTCCAGAATAGCAAAATCACTAAATGAGTCAGTTAGGCTAGGTTAGACACATGACTAAAAAAAACTGCACCGGGACAAAAGCTTTTTAATAATTTAAATTTGGAAAAACGATTCCCTAAAACACAAATTTCAAAAGAATCTGCATTAGTTAAACTTCTTTTAATTATTATTAATTATCAACGTCTTCCGCCTTCACTTTACGTTCCCAGTTCCCACTTCCCTACTATTCAACCACTACGAAAGAAACAAGACTTTGCTATTACTTACCAAGGTCTAGATAAATTTAAATACGGCCATAACAAAGAGGACTTTTCAGGAAGCTAATAAAGAACCTGCTAGCGTGCCTCGCGAACAAAGGTTTATATGCGACCAGCCTTATTGTTGCAGCAAAAAATGCGCCAAGGAGGTTGCACGAAAATTAAATATTTGAAAGGAGAACGCGCTCCAATTTTAAAAAGTAAATTTTACTGTTTTTATTGTTTTACACGTCAATGTTTTTTTTATAGCATAGAGAAGGCAAACGAGTTTAGTTTTTAGATCGTTTTTTTGTGATTTTGAAAAGTGAGTGGCATTATTGACCACGAAGTGTCCGAACAAACCTAAGCTGTTTTAAATATAAAGTATTTTTTACTTCTTTCTATGTGGCCACACCTAATACCAGGCTAAAGTCCACTAAATCTTTAAGGGACAATATTATGAAAAGCCTACAGCCGACATATTTTATCGACCCCATTATGAAGTGATATATTTTGTATAATAGTTTCCGCTATCCAGTGTTGCCAGCGATTTTCCCGCCATTTCGAGTGTCGTTGACTTAATTTATTTTCCAAAAGGATTCTCTATGGGCTTGGGTTTTGGGATTTAATGGTCTACCCTTTATGGTTTTTTCACACGGAAGTTTTGGTTATTAACTATAGATAAACTTACTTTATCATTCGTTATATGTATATGTTTGGTATTTTGGAACTATGTTTCTAAAGTGAAATTCTTCAATATTGCAGTGTTTACAATTTGTTAGACTGTACAAAATACATTTAGATTTCAATATATTAATTGGAAATACTAACAAAATATTATGCAACAGAAACATATTTATTTCAATATTTTTATTATAATTTAAATAATAGGATTCTTCTTACTATAGTAAGTATATTTTTATGCATGTATTATATAATATTCATGTCTTTAGGTTATAAAAAAGCTATAATACAATTTTAAAAACTTATTATAATATTTACACGTGATCTAAACGCAGTTGGGTAAAACCGTTGTATCAAATTACTTAATTTTTACATATAGATTATCTAATAGCAGAAAAGTCACTCGGTTAACAATGTTAACATAGAACATTGCATAGAAATTTTCATTAGACATTATACTGGTTTATAGTTTTGTGTTTTAGGCAGGGTCAGTTTTAAAAATTACTTATTTTTCAGGATTGTTACACGCATTGGACTAATATCACTTATTGATAGCCTACTGTAAAGAGACAAATCAAACGAGTCCGTGTATATCGAACTTACTATTAGCTATCAATGGCTAAGCCATCAATGTAAGGCAATCTCATGGCTTACTCCTCAAGGAATACCTATGGCCTCATGCTTCCAACAAAGACATATCATATTCAAATCCTATTCTAACAAGACTTTAATTTACTTAAATAGATCATATGGTGTTCGTACTGTATGACCGTACCGGATCCGCCAATGTGTGTTATTTAATCACATTAAATAGACATTTTAAAGTGTTTACTGAAACTAACAGTATTTCTTTACCTACCTGCAATATTTATTCATCAATACATCTCAGTACGCTCGCATTTGTTGACCGACCACACTCAACTGACGGAACAGATGTTAATGAGGCACAACGTATTTAAAGTGTATGAAACGTAACCTCTGTTTATTTAATCTATGCATTAGGGTAGAGTTTCACTGACGTTACTGTTGATTACGTATTTATAAGCCGATTGAAAAATGATATTTTTAATGTGGTATCACTGGGAATGAACATGAAGGTTTATTTATAGCATGTTATGACTGTTATTAGATATTAATTATAATGAATAGGAAGTTTTAACGTGTGAAAATGTTTTTAGTTTATTTTATTTTGTTGCAGGTTGGTACCATTGAAATATGAAAGTCAACTAGAAACTGGCTGAATAGAAAAACGTCAAAGCAGGTATTCTTAAAAAGTTATTGGAGCGTGGCGTCGGTGTCTATTGGCAGACGAGTTTTTTGCTTTCTCAAGGGTGTTGGAATTGAAAGAAATGATTGATTAGATGCTCCAGGTCGTGAAATGAAATGTACAATCGGATATCGCAATACTAAGTCTCTTTGACTATTGTATAGTTGCCATCTTTTTAGG
This sequence comes from Acleris laterana, assembly GCA_963966035.1. Classification (NCBI taxonomy): domain Eukaryota; kingdom Metazoa; phylum Arthropoda; class Insecta; order Lepidoptera; family Tortricidae; genus Acleris; species Acleris laterana. The sequence continues at coordinate 1,725,457 of OZ014445.1, forward strand.
GAGTTTTTTTAGCGTGACGTCCTCTAAGACTTTTATTTTTAAATATCGTTATATTATTGTAACATTCGCAACTCTTCAATAATAAAAGATCATTGATGATTGATTATCATTATTGATAAGTTTATTTATTAATTAAAATATCACACAGTATAACAGCAAAACACTAGAGCACTGCGAATTACAGAATTCAGGTTTTTAAATGACATAACCTCAAAAATACAATTTCAACACGTAATTTGCCTCTAAAATGTTGACAGTCATAATTATAAAGACTTTGGATCCCTAAGGAAATCATATTCCACCCAACATAGACTCCATCCATAATACTTAAGTTTTGGAAGTACATTTACATATTAAGGCTGAAACCCATTGTCCTTGGCTTATCTTAGCAAGTTCATAGTTCACGACCCTAGTTAAAGGCAGGGTTCAACAGCCTATTTACTGACGGAAGTATGAACAGGGGTTTATATTCACATGACGCTCAGTTCAATAAGATTATACGTCCATGACCCAGCCGGTCAGGGTCCTATTATGCAGCGGATGTGGCCAGTGGGGGGCGATGTTCGCACGAAGATTGAAGTATACCCTTCATGTTTTTGTTAACACGAGGAAGAAGTCATTTGTTTCTATTTCGAAATTCAATTAGAATTTAGAATTGTGAAATATGTTACTGCCGTACTTGGAGACATTTTAGAGACCTAATTAATTTTGTATCTTGTATAATGAAAAATCATCACCTAAAGTTGTTTGATCAGTTTAGTTAACCTCAACTAATTGTGTACACTGTTACTGCCAAGAGCTCTGATTTTCATACAAAATGGACTATCCTAGCGGGTTGGTGGCAGTTAAAGTGTAATTCGAAAAAGGAATCGAAAATTTGACACATTTCCTTGAGATTTTACCATTAGTTACGATTTTTAATGATTAGTTTAACTACTGATCAAACAACAGGCTCGGAACGAGTTAATCGTCGTTTACTGACTTTGAGTGTGGTCGATACAGTAGTGATTTTGTAATATAAGTACACCGAATCCTGAGCCGCTGGCATCGCTAGAGATGGATATTTTGGGATACCTAAGTGTTGGTGAAGTTGGTTTTGCTATACGAAAAATATTAAAGGTTTGTTTGATAGGCATCTCAAACACAGTTATTTTTAAAACGATATTTAAACAACTTCGGGTGTAATTCTAAAATAGTTTTTCATGTTGGATGACTATCAAAGGAAATTAGCGGTAGACCATTTCAAAACTGCAATGTCCTACCAACAGTAAGGTTTGTAACGTTGAAGAAAAATCTAGATCCAGGAACAGGGGGTTTATTACGACATAGCTATGCATTTCAGTTTACGCTGAGTAATAAGGACAGATCCATATAACTGCTATAACTCTGTCTTTTACGCTCACTGTAAAATGAACTGTAAGTATAATCATGTCATAATAATATATAATCCTTCTGATCCTTAAGGATGGCGCAGACATATAACCGTTATATCGTTCTAACAAAAATCAAACCTCACGTTTCAATGTCTTACTTTGAATGGATCCGGTGCGGAGCCATTTTGTCTGCAACAACCTTTAATCGTCAAGTCCATCAATAAGTATAAGTATAACAGAATTAAGACTGCGCCGAGCAAACGCCGAGCGTCCAGTGGCGCCCTCATTACTATTATTGTTTTTTCTAATTAACCAAAGAGTTCCCTTGCAATCAGACGATGCGTTTTTGTAGGGCAAGTAAAAACACAAATTATGGGATACGTAACAAACTTTAATAACAATTATCCTTTGAGTAGTCAGCTTAACGGGAAAAGGTGGCCACTTTTTTCATTAAATTGATAACTCGAAGATGAATTGTTATTAAACTATGTGTAAGTTGTGTTTTCATTTGTAGTGCAAAACATATGTTCCAATTTTAAGAAAATACTTTAGTTTATTAGAAAACACAATAAAAGTAACGAGGGCGCCACTGTACACCCGGCGTACGCTCGGCGCAGTCTTAAGGAATCAAAGAAAAAAAAACCGTCTGCAATTTTAAATTTTAAAGTTTTTGTACAACTGGCAATGCGCCATTTTCCAAGTTTAATAGAGCCCGTTTATCCAGCGGATAACTTTCAGATTTGAACAAGATTGATACTTATAAATGCCGTAACTTTATAATTGTCTTTGCTCGCCAATCTTGACAGTTTAAAGTTAAATTAGAATTTAAACGATTTACTCGTTTATTCTAGTTAAATAGTGAGATTCGGGTAGAAGTCGTGAATTTGACGTAGAATGTACAGTCACGAGATTTAACCCATCTTAGGTCCAAAGTCAGTCTGACATTCTACAACAATAAGGTCGAGTTTCCTAAAAGTTACAAATGACTTGACATCTCAGATGACATTGACGACTTCAAGCATATTTTTCTTGAAATGTCTACGTAGTATCACGGGCATCATGTCACTTTACTTTGTTGTTAATTAACCAATATTTTAGTTGCATATCTTTCTTTCGGTAGGTACATGTCAAATTTAAAGATGTAAGATCAATGTTTAGCAAAATGCTGGTGTTTCTTGCAATGCTCCTTCTCCGCAATATTGGTCTATTCCCTCATGTGGTTAATTTACTAAATATAATATATTTTTTGAAGATGGAGATATAGGCTAAGATTGAAAAGGGCATGCTTCGATGGTTCGGTCATTTGGAAAGGATGGATGAAAGAAGATTGACGATACAGATATACAGATCGAAAGTGAGTGGAAGGGTCGGAAGGGGCCGCCCTAGGCGTAGGTACTTTTTCGAATCAAATCGGAGAAATACTGGAAAAGGGCCGAATTTTAAGTACCCAGAACCGACGTGCGTGCATGACTCGATGTATGAGTGTGGAAGAGGCGAAATAAATTTGTCAGGATCGTAGCAAATGGAAAGAAGTGGTATCTGCCTACCCCTCTGGGGAACAGGCGTGATTTAATGTATGTATGTATTTTTTTTTAAACAAAGCCAATAGACCATGGTCATCAATCACTTGACGTCGTTATTCCCATCTCAGTTATTTACTGTTTGTTCACTCATATATCATATCTCAATAATATTTTATTGATATTTATTTATATTACGCAAGCAAACGTCAGATAAATCTTACGGACATAGAATTACTATATTTGACAACCGACGTAACCTTTTATCCACGATTATGTGTTAATCGCGTATTATTCAAGAAACGTGCTACAAATCATAGGTAAATATGGACATTTAATGTTATTAAAAGATACTAAATGTCAGACCTTTACTTGAATTGCCAATTCTATCGTTTAAGCCATAAGATTCAATTTAGATTGAGACACAAGTGTGAGTTACCGTGTTATGATATGATTCTGTAGAGATGTATGGTGGTTTTGTATGAACAATGGATGTGTGTATCGGATATGTCCTTTTACATCAAAGCGTTGCAAGTTTCCCTTAGCAGAAGTAAGGCCGCTCCCAGATTTGTAGGCTCGGAATCTATTTGTGGCGAGGTATCTATCTGTTAATACCCTTACCATGAGTTACAATCACCGTACTCGCTAGCGAGTCGAATGTTCTGTCCCTCGCACTCTATAAGAATACTGCGAGGGACAGTAGAGTATTCGACTAGCTAGCGAGTACGGTTATTGCAACTCATGGTAGGAGTACAGTATTCTTACCATGAGTTACAATTTCCGTACTCGCTAGCGAGTCGAATGTTCTGTCCCTCGCACTCTATAAGAATACTGCGAGGGACAGTAGAGTATTCGACTCGCTAACGAGTACGGTAATTGTAACTCATAGTAAGGGTAGAGCTCTTGCCGCTAGTTAGGTGGTTAAAGTACGGGGTCACTTCGCACGTCAAATCCAACTGACACTTAATTACGAAGAATACTATTTGAATAGTGACATTATATATTCTAGTAAAATAATTAACTTTTGTATGAGTTCCTTTGTGCATAGTGGCACAGTTGGAATTAACTTGTGACATTATTGTATACGAGTATTATGTCGCAGATGCCATCTAAGTATTTATATGCATATTTAGTCGGCCAAATATGAATTCTATTTGTACATCATAAAATCAAGCGTAGGTCAAAGAAAAACAACAAATATCAAACAAACTTTATTTAAGCAATCCTTTTTAATATAGTTAATTTTATTTATAACTAGCTGCCCGCCAGCGGCTTCGCCCCGCTGCGAATTTCTAACCTTACCGTCGGTTATTTTTTCGGATTAGAAGATGTCATATTTTGACGACGCGCTGGCCTAGTGGGTAGTGACCCTGCCTACGAAGCTAGCGGTCCTGGGTTCGAATCCCGGTAAGGGCAGATATTTGTGTGATGAGCGCGAATATTTGTTCCTCAGTCATGGATGTTTTCTATGTATTTAAGTATATATTTCTCTATATAAGTATTTATATCGTTGTCTAGTACCCATAGTACAAGCCTAGAGCTTAGTTTGGGACTAGGTCAATTGGTGTGAGGTGACAATGTCCCCTTATATTTATTATATTTATAATGATTATTACACCTTTACAGGGTCTCTATTGTACTCGGTAAAACCATATTGCTTTTGACTCGGCCGCCATTACTGTCAAGTAAATAAGAGCTATCAAAACGTTGACGATACGATATATAATATCACAAGCTATATCATTTTACCGATTGGAATAGAGCCTCGGGACTACTGAGTTTTTCTCTCACGATACAAACCTGAAGACCCAGACGTGCTCGCCATAGCGAATTACCACAAATGGGTTCCGACAGTCCTCTTCCTTAATAAATTCTATTTCAAATCAACCCATTCCTTCCTAACAAGCGGCTTCACGCCTTTGTCAGAGAGGGACGGCTGCGGTTCTTTTAGCTTAACTGGATAACTGTCGGTGTTAGTTTTTATACTATTTTTGAGTTAGATAGTGAATTGTTTTTAAGAGGTTCATGAGTTCATAGTTAATGTATATACTAGCTCAAAAAAAAAGCCTAAAAGTGCAAAATGTGGTTACAGAATTATTAAAAAATTTTTAGAGTTGTTGGTAATTCTGTAGCTCTGCCTACCCCACTCTGGGAATAAAGGCGTGAGTTTATGTATGTATGTGTATGTATACTAGCTCGCCCCCGACTTCACGACTGTTTAGAAGTTTTTTATCGCACTTGTCAACTGGAACTGTCAAATTTTTCGGTACCCCTTTGTCGTTCCACGGGGTTCAAGCTATGTTTAAACCAAATTTCATCGAAATCGGTTCATCAATTTGGCCATGACAGCGTGACAAACTGAAACAGACAAAGTTACTTTCTTATTTACAATATTAAATAAGTTATATTATGTAGTATTGCAATTTATGATGTAATTTTCCTAAGGCATGTATAAACAGAGTGTCATGTTTTAATGTCGCATCAAGCATAATCTGAGTTTGTAATTTTACCCGTATTATATCGTCAACACTTAGGCATTGTTGATGAGTTTCTGTATCAACATTGTCAACTAGATTTAAATAACTATTTCAAACAGAATTTACTAACTAGTGAGGTAACCCTCAATTAAGCCTAGAAAACTAGCAAAAGGGTAGCGGAATACTTGTAACTTTCGAAAAAAAACCGAGGTGGGTAGAATGGGTCTCTATTGACTGCCATAATTATTTTTAGTCATAATTTTCGCAAGTCATAATGCATTTTTCTCAGAACACGGTAATTTTTTCAGGATTTTTATAAAACTAACCTAACCTAACCTAACTAATCTACACGATAAACGTTTAATAAGAACTGCAACTTCAGCCTGAAAAAAGTTATGACAATAAAAAGTATGACTAACAATACATTATGATCAACGATATGTAAGGCAGTCAAAGGGATTCGAGGTAGAATTCGATGATTACTTAGGGAATGAGGGGTTTATTAGGGAATCTCTTTGGATGACATGTCAAAATTTATGTGGATGCGAAGATGAAATCGTCGATTTTCGGGTTCGCTGTTCGGCATCTTCGCTAACCTGAATCCCTAGCCAAGATCACTTCAAGTGTTTGGGATGACATTATCGTTGCGTTAAACCACGTGGTCAAATGTCATTCCATCCCTGATTCGGCCTGGCGTCATTCGTCTGAGCTTCTTTCTTTCAAACGATAAAAACGTTGTTTTTTCGCTTCAAGTTTTGGTCGATCGTAAATGGAATAAGTCCTTTTAATTTTAACTATCGTTGATTTTTTACTTTCGGTCTCGGCATATTGGCGTGACAGTTATGTTATAACTTTATCAATACACTAGCTGTTCCCGTACCCACTTCGTTGCGCATATTTTTTGGGTTAATATACAAGTAGCCTATGACGCTCACAAATAACGAGGCTTTCTATTGGTAAAAGAATTTTCAAAAGCGGTTTAGTAGACCCAGAGTAATCTACCAAACAAAATTTACTTCTTTATAATATTAAGTATAGATTAATATTTCGGGATAAAATACAGATTAGGTTAAAGGTGTTAGGATTGACTTCTCGGCCGGCCACTATAGTTCACAAGAATACATACTTAAGTACCCTATAACATTTACCCTATTATAAACATTTACCACGTCAGTTCTTCGCCACGTTTAAGGCCCTCGTTACATTTTATAACCGCCATATTCTAACATATCCTAGGTTAGCCTTAGACCAGCTTTCTCCGCACATCTCACTTCGTCACGACCTGTCATTTCATTTTCCTAGCTATAATATGCCGTGACGTTTTTTAGCGCTGTTCCAAGACCCTTAAGACTTGAGAGTAGAAAGTAATTTTGCAATGCATTGAGTTAAATAGATGGTAGTGTCGCTTGGCTTTTGTTTTTCATTTTAAGGTGTCACTGTTAGCGCATGGCCGAGCACAGTAAGATCTTTGGGACAGGCTCCGAGGAATGTTCATTGAACAGTAGAGATGTGTTTCGATTTACATCGATGATGGCGTAGTTTATTTTTGTACTTTAATAAATATAACATAATTTATGGTTAACCCGTCAGATATCCTACGCACAGAATGTGGGCGTAGGATTTTTGACATTTCGTGACTTATTAATTTGACATAGAGTTTTATTTTGATGTACCTACAACAAATTTGACATATCACTTGACGGGTTAAAGTCCATGATTCCGCCTTATATGTCAGCTTTAGTAAACACTTTTATAACCTCAAAATGCATCTTTCTTAGCCGTTTTCTGCTAAATAATACAACTATAAACCACATTCTGGCCATAATTTTCCCGATATTACAACATGGATGGTTTTGATAACGAAATTGTTATTTTAGGCAAAACTGGAGTAGTTTACCAGTGTATTAGTGACAGGTTGCAAGCCCATCGTTTAACAGTACTACAAGCCTTTATTCCCTTGGTCGCCTCGACATCCACGGGAGGACCTGGATTGGCACTATTCTAACCCGGAAACCACATGGGGAACTAAAGTAAAGCCCCTCAAACTGAAAATTACATTTAAATGACCTAGTTATTATATTATATTTGGCAGATTGTACATGCTTCATTACACAAATAAATGCATTGGTAAAGTGCTTCACTTCATTTCAATTAACATCTGTATGACCGTAAGGCCAGCGAGTTCGGAGCAGACCCCTTACAGGTTCTGAACTGCTGGTAGCAAGATGACTAAACCACCCTCATCTGAATGATTGTTACATTAGAACAGCTTGACGAACTGGATTCCTTTAAGGAGACTTGATTTTAAGCCACATTTCGGGTGGTAGGACCTTGTCGGATCGCTACCACCATCTTATCCATTAACCTACCGCCAAACAGCAGTGTTCGCATTGTTGTGTTCCGGTTTGGGGATAAGACAGCCGGTGAAATGACTAGCATAGAGGCATTCCATCTTAGTCCTCAGGGTTGGCAACGCGTTTGCAGTCTTAGGATTGCATTGCAGTCTTGTGAATGCGAATGTCTATGGGTCACAGTTTCCACTTACCATCAGGTGGCCTGTGTGCTCGTTTGTCTTCTCTATGCCATAAAAATAAACATAGTATGCTTGTCAACAAAGGCTTAGGCTAGAGCTCATCGACCAGCTCACCGTTGCGTCACCACTGACCTGATGTGCACGCGCATCACAGCAGCAGCCATGATGGTTTCCAATCGGTTCCGCTTTCACTCGAGTAGGAGCAATCGTGCAAAGCTCTTTGATTCGTCTTGCTTGCTGTTTCACACGTGTATCTAGTATTTATGTATGTAAATACTTCATTGTGCAAAACGCAAATCGAAATTTAGGGTGACGGCACCAATGATGGACACTTTTAAATAGCTCACAGGCGCCAGTAACGGACACTTCACTCTTAATTCAAAGGGAATTGGGTAAATTTGTTTGAGAATACTGTCATTTTTTTTTTCAGTGGGCACGGACGATCTTGAAATAGTTATTTAGAGGACTTCAAAATACACACAGACATATATAATTTATGGCGTTTAATAATATCGAACCGAGATATTTAAGATTTAAGTGTTCAGTTTTTGGTACTAAAAGTACGCCCAGGTAAGAATATTAAATGTCTCGGTTCCGATGCACATAACACAACATGTTTATTTTGAATTATTCTATCATAATTTACCACTTTTACTAATGGCTGCACACCTTGAAAATGTATGACTTTTACAAATGACAACACTTTTACCCAAACCCCTTTGATACGGGCCTAAATTGGTTGTTGCAAAACAAATGAATAAGTCCATCATTGTTCTCTGTCCATAACTGGTTTCAACACCACAATTATTTCTATTAATCGACATTGCGGGAATACATTTAGGTTTGATCCGTTTCAGTGTGTTGTTTTGGAACACTTTTGCTTTAATAAGAAAAGAAAACGGTGCAAGAGATATAATAATAACTGACCTTCGTGCCTCGGTTAGTTTTTATTCGTGTCTTGAATATGTTTCTCTTCTTTACTAGTATTCTTGACAAGCTTTTAATTTAACTTTCCGTGTTGTGTGTTAGTTAGTGGCTTGGGCTGCAATTTGGAATACTGTCCAGCCGATGACAATGCAATATTATGATGTTGAAGAGCTGATCTGATGATGAAGTCGGAAGGTGGCAACAATATATCTGCTCTAGTTAACGTAGAGCTACCGTGCTACCCCCCTACGGAGTAAGGGCACAAGTTCAATTAATTCATAGAATGATATTATACCTTCAAAGGTTATAATGAGTTTGGAAGTGCAATACAATTCATATAGTAGATGTGCCTGTTTTCCTTTCTAGGGCGAGTATAGCGTGGGGGTGGTTTGGTCTCGATAAGCTGATGATAGCTGTGCAAAAGAAATAATCGGCCACAAAAGTTTGTCTCAAAAATGCAATTTTTGACATAAACTTATTTATGTCTATGTTAGATTAATTTGGCTTGTAAAGAAATACCTGCATATGAAACGCATTACGTATCCGTTGAAAACACTATTTCTAAAAGAATTTTAAACGTTTCTTGATCGCAGTTATTACTTAAAATACCAGAATTTATCTCAAGAAACATTTTAAACTCCACCTACGCGTTCAAATTGAATATGATGATATTACTTAAACCGTAAGTGTTTAGTCTTATAACAGCTGTGTAAGGCCGTTATAAGACTATAATATAACCATTAACTCCCGCGGGCCCAATTAACGTATACAGGAGGGATACACGTCTTGTTATAAAGCTATAAATTGGTATTTAGAAAGTGACGAGTGGATACCCTGTAATTATAACTGACTGAATTTAGTTTTATCGGTTAGAAAATCAATTAGAAAATGAATAGTTTTAGTGGCGTCCCACGGTAGGTTATGTCGTGAGAAAATGGGAAAATGAAAATGTTTCGGGATGCATTCTTATAATAGGTTCTCGAATTAGTTTGTTTGGTCCGTAGTAGTGTGACGAGCGAAGTGAGTGAGAAAAACGACTTGCTGGTCGATTTTGTTGAAGATGAACTAGTAACTCTAATCTGCAGTGTACAGTAAATAATTAGATTTCTAAAGCGTTACTAGGTACAGTCACCAACACTGACACTGAAAGAACTTTTCAAAACGGACCAGTAGTTCCTGAGATTAGCGCGTTCAAGCAAACAAACAAACAAACTCTTCAGTTTTATAATATTAGTATATAACGAAATTCATAAAATCTTCTTATAAATATCTCATGCTAGATCAAATCAGTAGTACCTCAAAATATAACTGTATTCTAAAATCGACTTTAATATAACTTCAATGAGCTTTAAAACAAAACTTACAAGGATTTTCAGTTTATACTGTTTTGATCTAGCAGTTCGATATATTAGATATCAAATATAAAAATATATAGAAAATTTTCATGCCTCAGAAACAATTATTCGCGCTCATTATACAAATATTTGCCCTTACCTTGATTTGAACCCAGGAGCGCTAGCTTCGTAGGCATGGTCACCAACTATGCCAACGCGACGTCGACTTCTCTGCTTTTTGGCTTAATATATTAACATAACGCCTCGCGCATGCTTACTAGACTAACATTTCTAACAGCATGTGTGCTACCATACGCCCCGATCTCTTACCCCACATGTCTCCCTTTCCGACAAGCGCCCGCGCAGTTCAAAGATCGCCCCCGAGTCCGTCTTAGTCAATACAGTAATGGCCGTCGTGATAGAGCAACCTTACGTCATTTAATACCCATGGCTAATGTTGGTAATAGCTAATTGGACAAATTCTAGGTTTCCAACCACAGACCACTTACCCTATAGACTCCGCTTCGGAACAGTTTGTCTAGTATCTCATTAAGCCAAAATGGCGGGGCGCGGGGGGCGGAAAGTGCACCGTGATTGGCTAGTTCAAAGTCAACGAATAATCAAGTGTGCGCGTCGTGGTGCGCGCCAATAGAACCATGGCAACCAATTAGTGTTCTGTGAGCATAAGCATGGCTTACGGGGGTGCCTTTGTATGCGGAGTCTATAGGGTAAGTGGTCTGTGTTTCCAACGAACTGCTTAAACGATTTGATTGATCTGTAATCTGCAGCCTCCAAGAAGTTTAGATACTAACCCTGTTTCTTATTCATAAAATGCGCAATAACTGGAGAGAGAGAGAATTTCAGGATTAAAGAAGGCACACGTTTACGAATAAATAGGTTTATTTTTGATGTATCGTATAAACTTTTCTTAGTTTGTTGTTTTTACAACAAATATGAAAAATAGTCAAGTGTTAAGTCGGGCTCGCACTAATTCGATTCGAAATCGAATTTAAATCGGAATATAATAATACCTACTGTGTGGCGGTACGGAACCCTCGGTGCGCGAGTCCGGCTTGCACTTGACCGGGCTTTTTTGCAATTAAAACAAATTATCATCTATCGGAGAAATACTGGAAAAGGGCCGAATCTTAAGTGTACCCGAAACCGACGTGCGTGCATGACTCGATGTATGAATGTGGAAGAAGCGAAAGAAATTTGTCAAGATCGTAGCAAGTGGGAAGGAGTGGTCTCTGCCTACCCCACTGGGAAACAGGCGTGATTTAATGTATGTTATTAAACTCGTCGGTTAATAATTCGTCCGTCGAGTTTAGCGAGAGTTCGTGAAGAGAATAACACGGCTGTATTAGTTGCAAGTTGCACCGTCAAACTGCACCGATATTTAATCAATTGACATTTAAACTGCCCCCGTTCTCACCGCTATCGCATACGTTTATCAGTTTGATATGTTGAGCAATGTGTAATATCTCGTGGGTTTTTTGACCGATTGATAATAGTATCTTGGACACTGCGAGTTGTTTTGGACTTAGACTACGATTTTACTCGTATTTTCGGACAAAAATTCAAACACTAACTGTAAATTTCAACGGGAGATATTCTATCCACTTTTAGTTTTCCATTTGAAATAATTACGTCACTCAATGTTTATTTTTTTCGTGTTAACTTTTAACTTTTTAGTAAACTGTTTAGTATTTTAGCAGATTAGTAATTAAATTCACAGATTGCTTGACAGTACGTAATTACTTTCCGGACCCTGGACACATGGAAACGGAAATAGTACATAAAAAACATAAAATCCGCCATCTGTACAGTTAAAAAAAAGTTTAAAACCCAAACCCAGTGACATTCCGCATTGATTAAAATTGATCCAATAGTTTAAGTACTATAACAGAACGGCCAATTTTTATCACATTTATACCTACATGCATAAATACACACGTACATAATCTATTCAAATCATAGCCCAACTTTTAGCTCTGCACTGTCATGTAAAAAAATTGCAAAGTCACGTCTAGCAAGCAAGTCCCTAACGTTTTCACCGGCCGAGTTCAATATCCAAAAACTCCAATATCGTCTGGACCCAGGGTCCGCAATAAACAATCCGTGCACCTCGCTTAATGCACGCGTCCCACGGGAGCCCTGAAGCCCTGATCAAAGGAGCGAGATTTACGCAGGCCCTCACACAAACCATACGTCCGGAAACCGATGAAAGAAATCTTTGTACCTAATCTTAATTATCATTAGGAGAAACCGGGCGGCGTGATGGCCAGTTTATTAGTTCTGGTGATTTGTGGTTTATTTTTGCTGAAAGATCGTTCGCGGTGGATTAAAACGGTCTGGTTAAATTGGGATTTTATAGTCAACTAGCTGTTGCGCGTGGAACTGAAACTCGATGTAAAAATAATGCGACGGTTTTAGCTCGCGTTTGTAAAAAATGCTCTTAACGGTTACCCTATCTGATAAAACTATCTTTGATTGTATCTGTAAGGCCCTCGTGTTATTTTTCTGGTATAGGAAAGGCAAACGAGCACACAACACACTTAAATGGGATCCGAGACCCAATACACATTATGCATTCGTAAGACTGCAATCCTGGGACTAGGAATGTGTTGCCAACCTTCCGGACTGAGATGGAATGTGTGTTACTAGCCATGCAAATAAAAGGGTTAATTTAAACCGTTCCGTCCGTTCATTCCCAAAAATTTGGATTAACCTGCGTCAGCCAATTTTATTACAGAAGCAATTTCCATTTTTTACCCTTCAACGGTCCGATCCGTTCCAGAATTAAATAAGGCCTAGCCAAAATTTGGACAAGCCTCCGGCATATTTTACTAAGGAAATAAATCCTCGAGGATGATGACACGTTCCGGAACCGTTTAGCACATATGTAGAAGAGGGTGTCGGGCGCGCTGACGCGTCGGTTGAACCGGATCAATATGTTGCCAAAATGCTTGAGCTCTGCTCTTGTGAGTTGCTTACGGTGTGATTGATTTACGTATTCCGTTTGAAGGGTGTGAGGCGTTTTTACAAGCTTTTATTTAACTGTATGTATGTATGTAAGGGTCAAATGTTGCAAGTTAAATTTGACCCACTTCCCGGTTTCCGATGAAGCTGGAAATTTGCATACGGCTCTAGTTCTGATGACAATACCATAATATAGTACCATCGAGCTGGTCTGATAATGGAGACTGGGTGACCATAGAAACTCCTAAATTACACATGATAAACTCGTCGTGTTAGGGCTTGTTAGAATCGTATTGACAAGTAGATCACGACTGTGCAAAAAATAACAGTCGGCAATAAAAGTTTGTACCAAAAATTTATTTTTTAACAGATACTTTTTAACTAAGGTATTTTCGCCCAAGAAGGAGGGTATGTGTTTGACAGTTTACCATCATCTCGGCACGCATTTCATAGAACGTATTACTTAGCAGCATTTGATTTCATCGACAGGCTTTCCAAGCGCAGGATGCACTTTGTGATAGGCACAAGTTTACCTCGTGAGGCCCAACGTCCTAAATTTAGGACATTTGTCAAAGTGACTTTTGATTTTAGTTGACTAACACAAGATTATTTTTCGAACTAACGAAATTTGACGTGGGTCTCACGAGGTTAACCTAACCTTAACTTCAGCATACAGCATTTTTAATGATGTTCACGCTTGATTGTTCCTTTTACATTCTATATCAGATTTTTAAAATCAAATCTCATATAATATTATATTGAGCATATAATATTGAGGTTGTGTTAAACAGTACTGATTAAAAAGACACCAGTAATAATAAAAAGTTCAACAATAAACATACATAGACGACAATATCAAATACAGTCTAGTTTATAAAGCCTTTGTGTTACTCTTGTTATCACGTGCGTGAGGTCTTTTTAGAGTGGTTCCTGTCAGTATAATCCGGTCAATAATATAGATTCCTCGAGGCGCTTTATTGGATTCCCCGAGCACCGAGCCGTTGAACTCACCTCGTACGTAAAGCATCCGTAAGAAACTATCCAAAATGTGATTTGTCGAGAATCTGTGGGAAATATGTCGGGAATATTTATTGCGTCTGCGATTTTAAAGGGGAGATAGATGCGTTTTTTAACAATGAGTAGTGTCTGATTGCGTACGCAGCGAGGTTTTGGAGTTCTTGTGTATTTATTTATTTATTTATTTATTTATTTGGGAAACAAACAGCAATATATAACACATTAAGAAACAATCACATTTAAAAAGTACATCAGCCAAAACAAAAATGCTGAATGTTTTGTTACTTTATTGAGATTTAATTTACGAAAGCGAGCTTAGTTTCTTCGTTCGATTCTATTTTCAACCCCTGAGAAAAATAGAGGGGTGTTATAAGTTTAGTTTAGTTTATTTATTCATCAATGTAATATTACAATATTAATTGCATTGCATGTCAAAAAATACGAAATTACATTGAGATCGTCAAACATAAATACTAATAATCAAAGAATACAAAAATAAATAATAATTATAACAACAACAATTACACATCTAATAAAAAAGCGTAATAATAATAAGTTAAGCGTAATCGCACTGTCAAAACAGAATCAACTCAAAATCCTTGCTAGTTTTGTTTTAAGTTCGTAGAAGTTGTATTAAAGGTGATTTTAAAATACAGTTGTATTTTGAGTTACTACTGTTATCGTAGGTCCTAAATGGATGAACCAATTCGAATGCGGTTTTTTTTTAAAGGATGTTTTAATTGAGCAGTTTAAGATACATCAGCTCTGAAAGAAAGAGTCGCCATTATATCGGGGTTTTTTGCCTATTCAAAAAAAAAGATTTATTGTCACACGAGTACCTAAAAGAAGAAATGCTAATGCTGAAGTGTTTTTAATGTCAAATTAAAAACGTATTGTCTTTGATAAATAATTATTACTACTTTTTTTATGTACTCAGTTATTAAGGACGTAACTAAACTATTCGTTCAGCATTTACAATGATCCAAAGACTCTCATACATACAGTATTCCGAGCTTCTTAAGTAGTACCATTGTAACATGTTTAAAAAATGACTGACTGCTGAGTTTCTTGCGGCGTTTCTTCTCGGCAGTGGTCTCCTCTTGGGAAGCGCTGGTAGATTCATGACGTGTAAAAGTGCCCGTGCGGCCTACTTACTGAATAAATATCTTTTATCTTTTATCTTTTATCTTTTTATCTTTTTTCTTAATACCGTTCGGCTGGCCATCGCTATCTCACTTACACTCGCAACTGACAGTATATTTGTCACTCGTGTGTCATAGAAAAACGAAGATTGCCGATCTGTATTATGATTACACGTCAAACTTATAAATGATCTTTGACTTTGCGTCGGGGGTTAAAAATGGTTGCACTGTAGTTACATATTAACAGGTCAAAACTGTATAAAACCTTTGATAAAGTTTACTTCCAAATTATTTAACAGGGTAAAAGCATTGGCATAACACACATAACGTATGTGCCATCAATTTAGAAACTCGTAAACTAAGTGGCACAGTAAAAATCTGCACAATTTATATGCCACAAACATTCAAGAGTACAAAGCATTTCCAAGTGTCGCGTCGCTCCAACTAATGCAAAGCACCTATCGTGAGCCATGGCAGTCTAGACAAATCGTGTACATTTTGTACCTCTCCGCAACTCCCTGCCCTCGACAACTCGACGGAGGAACTTTCTAGACCAGCCCTGGATTCTGAAACTTGAGCCAAACGTTGTAAACAAGGTAGAGGCATTACTGTTTACTGTAGCTTAGAATTTATGAGAGAAAGTTATCCTTTAATTTTTAAAGGCATCGACGATGTCGAAAGTGCATCCTTTTAAAAATTAAAGGTGAACTTTTGCCGTCAGAGGTATTAAGTTTTTAATGGTTGTCATTATAATAAACTGTGTCGATATTTAGTTAAATTTATATAAGGTTCACGGCTTGCTCATCCGGCGTGTTTCCTTATAAGGGTGTTCAACATTTTTCGCGGCGAGAGAAAGTTTTTGTATGCAAGTCAGGTCCTCGGACATCCCCCGCCTTTTAAGTATTTGCATTTCTTTCGCATAGACTGCTGAGATAAGAGTTTTCTTTAAAAGATTCTTGTGCAGGTATCGCCTTTGGCTGGCGCATACTAATTAAATTAAACTCTTCTGTTGGAGCAAAAAGAAAAGAATGCGGACGCGATGTTATTCGATTTGTTTTTGTTGTCGCTGTTTTGAAGTACTCCTTTGTTTACGTTATGTTTTTGTTGTTGGAAAATAAGGTTGTCTTAAATATATCTTTGTAGTTTCAAAACTTTAGGGCTTTTTTCGACGATGATCTAGCTAGATGATAGCATTTGTCTGCTAGTCAAAAATCATCTTGGTATTTCAGTTCCATTTTTTACATAATTTGCAAGAGTCAGTGGCGAAATGAATCAAAACGATAACATGCTTCATATTTATTGTATACTACCATACGCCGCCGTCTTTGTCCGCGTAGAATTTGGTTTCCCTATCATCAGTTTTGAAGATTATTGTTTATTCTTTCCCATGTCGCCGTTTAGTATTATTTTTACGAGCTTTTATTTAACTTTATGTATGTATGTAAGGGAAAAATCTTGCAAGTTAAATTTGACTCAATTCTCGGTTTCCGATGAAACTGAAAATTTTCATACGCCTTTAGTTCTGATGATAACACAATAATATAGTACCATCGAGCTGGTCTGATGATGGAGACAGAGTGGCCATAGAAACTCCTAAATTACACATGATAAACCCGTAGTGTTAGAATCGTCTTGACAAGTAAATCAAGACTGTGTAGAAAAAAGTACAGTTGGCAACAAAGGATTGTTCCAAAAAATTATTTTGACAGTAACTTATTTTAACTTTAGGTTAAATTCCACTTCATTTCCTCCTTTAAATCGAGGGAAGCATATTAAGTACATCTCCACATTTTTCCAAACAACGACATCCCTTGAGATTCAATTATCCCTAACCGCTAATCACAGGTGTCCCCCGGGACCCATGTCACCTGAAGGGAACACGTCACCCTTGGAAACTCAGTCTTTAATTAACGCTCTCCCATTGTCCACACTGTCTTCACTACCTTGATTAAACCTTTCATACGAAACGCCGTGATTGGATTTAATGGTTTTAATATTAACTGCCAGAGACTCGACAACGGGTCAAGTTTGAATTTAAATTTGGAAGCTTGGGACTGAATGTGTGAGCGCGTTCAACGCCCTTGACACCGCGGAGTGTTCAAGTTACATACGATTTCTATTTGATGGCAATGTGCCGTTAGAGATGTTTAATCCTTTTGTTAGTGGATTACGGGCAGGATTTTTGGAAGTTGTTTACTGAGTTAATTAGGGATGATGCGAGTGTCTGGGTTGACAGGAGGGACAATAAAGTCAGTTTTGGTCAAGAGTTTTTGATGGGAAGACAAGTGACGGGACGTTTCTATCTTCAACCCTTTCTGACAACCCCGGGCACTTTTGTATGAAGTATGGTTTAAGAACTAAGAGCTGACTTGAGCGTTAAAGTGATTTAATAGGTCTTTGCTTTGGTTGATAAGGGTCTTCTAGGATAATTTTATCGCTAAATCCTTGCATTACATACTATGCTAGTATAACTTATAAGATTTTTCCTTTGTAAGTAATGAATAATCATTTACAATATAGGTAGGGTAAAGACATCAGTGGTCAGTCAGTAGTCGACCTTATATCAGTGCGAACAGTGGGAAGTATATCTTTCGTACTCGTCCCTGATGACTTTACCCTAGATACAAAAATAAAGAAAAGGATCTAATTTTAAATTTCTACAATTTACAAGAAAGAGTTTTAAAGATAACATATGCATACTCGTAGGTAACTGAATAAGAACATGGTTAAATTTTGCTAAGGACAAGGTAGTATAATGTTTTGTTAATTAATGTTAATAATTAAATACTAAAGATAATATAAATCGAAGAACTGCAATATTATAGGTAGCTTTATTAAGGCCCTGTCATCCCGGCTCATAGACTCCTCTGGAGATCCTAGAGCTGGTGCTTACCTCTCCCAAAGGATTGGGCTAGCTCTCCAGAGAGGTAATGCAGCCAGTGTCATAGGGACCATGAGAGCGGGCCTGTTAGACGGGGGTGTTCTTTTTATAGTGGTGATTATTATTTATATATTTAATATTTTAGTAGCTTAGTTTTCCCGTTAAGCTGACTACTCAAAGGGTAATTGTTATTAAAGTTTGTTACGTATCCCATAAATTGTGTTTTTACTTGCACTACAAAAACATTTCGTCTGATTCCAAGGAAATTCTTTAGTTAATTAGAAAACACAATAATAGTAATGAGGGCGCCACTGGACGCTCGGCGTTTGCTCGGCGCAGTCTTAATCCAACAATGATAACAATAGAACAGCACAATATCTATTTATCACAGAAATGATACGCGAACCCTCCGAATCTCTCCCATCATTTACGTGTGTATGAAATTTGTGGTTTTTGGTACCTTCTGTCGCCACGTAGCGTAATATATTATATTACAGTTGGGGTGAGTAATGCCTCGTTTGAACGAGCTTAGTTACTCGTCACTTGTACTTGTATGTACAGTCGTGGATTACCTTGTAAAAATAAAAGACCTTTTTTAACCTTCATGCTAAAAAAAAGGGGGTGTTTTAAGTGTAATGTGTGTATCTTGTGTATTGTGGGGAGAGGGTGGGGGTGTTATTAAATTAAACTTTATACAGTGTGTTACCGGCATGCGGGCATTTATTAAAACTGCTGATAATATGTTGCTCTAACAATTGTATGCAAGTATTATCAATTAAAAAATAATTAAAATAACTGCACAATTAATTTTCTTAGATACTGACCATTTTTAATAGGCGAAGTAGGACATGATATATACTTTACGGCGGGCGTATATTATTATCAAGTGTTCTGAACCAACGTGTTCAGGGTCAAGGCAAGATGCATCACGCTAACGTTAGCTATTTTCGAACATACATACATACATACATAAACTCACGCCTTTATTCCCAGAGTGGGGTAGGCAGAGCTACAGAATTACCAACAACTCTAAAAATTTGGTAATAATTCTGTAACCACGTTTTGCACTTTTAGGCTAAGATGTTTACCAGTGTATTAGTGACAGGTTGCAAGCCCATCGCCTAACAGTACTATACGCCTTTATTCCCTTAGCCGTCTCTTACGACATCCACGGGAAGATATGGAGTGGCACTATTCTAACCCGGCAACCACACGGGTTATTTTCGAACACTAACTAAATTATAGCATTGACATAAGCTGGCGATCTATCGTGTCGGACGCTTATGTAAATTCCATACACTAACGCTTTCGAATATTGCTTACGCTAGCGTTATGGATCTTTCCAGTAGGCCTCGTACGGTTGCGTTCATCGCGCGACAAAATGTAGATAAAGCATCCGTCACTCTCGTACTTATACGTGTCAGAAAGTGACGGATGTTTTACCCACATTTTATAACACGATAAACACAGCCATGTTAGGCCTTCGGGCCTCAGTGTTATATTGCCTTTATCGCAATTGAGATAACGCACCCGTCACTTTCACATTTACAGTCATATGGGTCAGAAAGTGACAAAAGGTTCATCTATGTTTTTCCACATCGACAAACACCGTCATAATTAAAATTAGTTGCCATTTTCGAATGTCATCTATTTGTAAGGAATAACATACATGATGTTGAATAATATTACGGATAAATACTGAATTATCCAAGGGCTCTTAGTGACTTACGCAATACTAAGAATTCATTCGCAAATAAATTAGGGAACCCAAGAAAGATTGGAGGGAAGCCAAGGGAGAAAATCAATGGAACCACGACGCAGCGACGTCATTGGCCGAGGAATTCCTTGACTAACTCTTGAAGGTTATGGACCTTTTAGGGTGAGTATCCACCAGAGGCCCTAGCCCAAATGCAAGCCCTACTAACATTTTTCTTTTCACATCACCTATTTGGAAAGGCGACTTTTCTTGCCTGCTAGGAGGGATCAAAGTGGAACTTTTCTATGCAATTACATTTTGTTGCCAGTATAAAATATAAACGCAATGAAACATGAAAACAGTAATATGCACATAATCGACTACAATCATAATCGGGTTGAAAGATAGATATTCAACACAAATTTTCATGTTAAATTTGATAATTACAGCACTTTTAGAGAGTGTAAATAATTAATTTTGTTTTATCACTAAGATTTTTTATTTTCCTCATAGGTGATGGGAAAAGCAGTATGTGTTACACGGTAGCAAAATTGTTTCCACCTTGGGCGTTAACACTTGAATCCCTCACTACGCTCAGGATTCAATGTACGCCCTCGCCGTAAATAAGCCATTTTGCTCCCTTGTGACACAATCTACTTTTTTCTATCACTCTAAATATATGGGGTGACATTCTCGAGCGTAGCGATAAACCACGTGGTGAACTGTCATCCCATACATTTTGAGTAATAGAAAAGTAAAAAAGTTAGCGGTGCGGTGTACGAGGGAAAAAATCCACCAATAAGAGAGCTGTGCTGAGCGAGAATAGGACAATCAAGTACTCCTATTGGTTGGGATTTAATGAAAGCTGTAATTTGTATTTAGAACAGGAACTTCATCACATTCTATGTTCAAAAGCGCGCAGTATACCTTTTGTATTACATGCGAGATTCGTTTGGTACTCTGACTTGTAAATCCACCTTTACAAAGCGGTACCTTATTAGGATCTAATACGAGTACATTTTCACAGAATTTGTTTATAACCTAGTTTCAATAACATACAACCCTAAATTTGATGATTTCGTTATTTTTTGCCAAGTCGTGTCGCGATGTTGCCAAGATTTATTTGGAAAAAAGTATTGGCACGATTATTCCTTAAAATATCTAGCTGCCAAATTCGTCGTTGAAGATACACTGGTTAACCCACAATGTCGCTAGCGATTTTATTTAAAAAGTAATGTCTAGACTATTTTCTACGTACCTACAGCGGAGCAGGTAAACTTGTTTTTATTTAATACGAGTAAAAAAGGTGATCCGTCGTAAAAATCAGCAATCTGTGCGATAGCGACGAAGGTACGGAACGCCGGGAAAGTTGCAGAGTGCGGTCAAATCATGGCTCCCGCGGGACCGGGTTCCCAACTTTCCTATCGCGTCCCGGTACACCTGTCCTAGCACCCCGTGTAAAAACAGTACAGCGCTTAATTAAAAATAAACTGTGTACAGGAGCTCTCTCAGAATGCTTTTTGTTTGTTCTAAAAAGTAAATTTGATCTGTGCTTTTGTTAACTTAAGAAATGTTGTTTCAGTGAAGTAAAATATACTTAAATAGGTTGTACTCAAAACAGAGCTGTCCAAAGCAAATTTCATATAAACCCTTAAGTGGTTTATGATGTGTTTATTTAAATGTAAAATATGTAAAATCTTAAGTACTTACCCGAAACCGACGTGCGTGCATGAATCGATGTATGAATGTTGAGTAAGCGAAAAAAAATGGTCAAGATAGTAGCAAGTGGAAAGAAGTGGTCTCTGCCTACCCCTCTGGGAAATAGGCGTGATTTAATGAATGTATGTAAAAAAAAATACACTTTAAATAAAATAAAAATAAAAACAAAACGGTTATTTTTGGCCGTTTTGGATCTCTCCCATTCAGCCAATCAGCCCACATTAATCACCTCCTAGACGTCCAGCCTCCAATCTCTTGCGCCTGCCTCATCTAGCACTTTGCCTATGACCTATTAAATATCATCTGACAATGTGGTATGAGATCTACCGACTGACCAATACCCTCACAACTCCCTCGAGTGCAAATGATACGGCTACAAAATTCCCGAAGTCTTTATTCCCGAATGCGGTAATAACTGTTTTAAGATGGTTAAGTTACTAATGTGGTTAATGGTTAGGCGATGGGCTTGCAACCTCTCACTAATACACTGGTAAACATCTTCGCCTTATCAAAAAGTTTTTATAGTTGTTGGAAATTCTGTAGCTCTGCCTACCCCACTCTGGGAATAAAGGCGTGAGTTTATGTATGTGTAAGTATGTAAGTTACTGTTTTAAATATGGTCACTGTGTCGTTTTACTATCTGAATAGTTCGATAGCATCTGATGTAGTAGTGTAATACAACTCTGATATAAGTTAGGCAACCGCATTTTATTTGGGTATCGGTGGGCTTGCGAGTGCTGCGTTTTGTTTAGGTTACTTTCATTTTAAAACTAGAGATACAAATTGTTTACTTACTCGTATATCGACTTTAAACTAGGCACTTATTTACTTATTTTCAGACTCAATCGTCGTAGAATACCTCACGCAGCGAAATATAATGTTACAACTACAAGGTACAAAGTAACAAATAAAGGTACAAAGAGACGGCTAGTACGACTCTCCCGTAATATGTTTGTCGCTCGGATATCCCTTTTTAACTAATCTTACGATAGAGACACACTGAGCGATAGATAAGTGAGAAAATGGAAGATGTGCTAGCCATACAGGGTGGTATCGCGGTGGATAAAGACTCCGTCTCTCTCGTACTTACATACTGGTTCACAAAGATAAACAGGACCATAATAGGCCCGCAGTACAAATTATAACCTCAAACACAAGAATGACAGCTGTCAACATTGACTTCTTATTGGCGAGGCACTATAGTATAAACCCATTTCAAGTCAGGGTTGGCAATGCCTTTGCAGTCTCATGATTGTCATCGTAAGATTGCTAGGTACTATAAAAATAAAAATAGTACAATAGTCAAATAGTACTAAAATTTAAATTTGTCGTAAGAGACGGCTAAGGGAATAAAGGCGTATAGTACTGTTAGGCGATGGGCTTGCAACCTGTCACTAATACACTGGTAAACATCTTAGCCTAATTGTGCAAAGTGTGGTTACAGAATTATCAACAAGTTTTTAGAGTTGTCAATAATTCTGTAGCTCTGCCTACCCCACTCTGGGAGAACAGGCTTGAGTTTATGTATGTATGTATGTACTAAAATTTAAGAATATTTTTTCTCAAATCGGACACTTGGCTATTATTTCAATCTCTAAACGTTACTAGATTATTGCAATCTATTGTAATACTAAACATTAATTTACCAGCGAACGGCGGCGCAGGCAAAACCAAGCATATTAATAAACGGAAATTCCGTTTTAACATTATAATAAAGTGTAGGGAAGTCAAGTTTGAATTTATTACACTTTCATCATCTCAGCGGGAACCAGAATCTTCCGAGAGCGCTCGAGGACTCTTCATTTTTAAGCGCCATCTTAAATTTTCTTAGCCTTGAGAATTTCTAATAAAATCTTCGATAAGTCCTTTATTGAAGATCGCTGGCGGTATCGGAAACACTCGATGATTTATTCTATCTATGGCCGTCGCAAGTTTCTCTCCTTATATCGATCGATGATTTACTGCTTATGTTTGACGTGTGCTGTGATCGATATTTCTTATCAAGTCGTGTTAGCTTCTGCTTGCCTAATCAATAAATGGGAAAGTTTGTTGTATGTTTTTTTTACGCAATACTTTACTTTTATGAATATTTTTTCTTACTAAATAGTAGTACTTAATTTAAGTACACAAATTGGTATTTTATATCTGGTTATTTAAAAATTTAAGCCTTAATTTAATGAAGCGTGTTTTGAAACTGCCGGTTTTCATAATATTATTTATCTTGTACTATTATTCCATTTTATACACACATTTTATACACATATTTTAAAGCATCCGTCACTCTCGTACCTATTTATGTGTCAGAAAGTGACGGATGTTTTATCCCCATTTTGTCACGCGATAAACAAAGCCATATTTTGCCCCCTGGACATTTAATCGACATAATATTTACAGAATCCGACATTAATACAATTGAAAATTAAAACTGATCGTATTTAAGTAGAAATAAATCTAAGCTGCTCAAATATTAAGAGATGTAAATAAGAACTTATTTATTAACCACTTAAAAAGAACACCCCCTCCGCTCGCGGCATGGTCCCTATGACACCTTTCTGCATTACGTCTATGGATAGCTAGCCTTATTAATTACACCTTTTTTTTTTCTTTCAGGTAAGCAACTTCAACTGACAACGGCATTCGAAGCAATGCAATGTAAGCATAATCTTATATGTTTCAAGGTAGGTTCTACCTTAGATCATTGTACTTAATAGGTACTAACTTAGATCCTTGTTTTTATTATCACTAATTTAGTAAAGTCAACCATCGTTGATCCATAAATTCTCCGTCTGACTCCAAAATCAAAAATGGCCGCGGACTTTTGCGGTCTGTGGTCCCGTATTTCCTTATACTCGAAGCCATATGAGGTGAAACCGTTTTAAATGAAGTGACGTACTTCATTGTTTCCGATCCGTTTTTCAAAAGAATAGGTAATTGCATTGGATCCAGTAGTTACTTATTATGTAGATGGCTTTATAAGTTACATCTACAACAATACGGTTGAGTTTCCTACAAGTTACAAATGACTTGGCATCTCTAATGATAATGACATTGACAACTTCAAGAGTTTTTTATTTAAATGGGTCACGAATTAACTTTCGTGACCATACCTTCGTACATAAAAGTGAAATTATTTACGTGTACAGCAGTACCTGATATTTACTTAAATATTCATTTAAAAAGTTGGCACGTTTAACATTCGATATCTTAAAAATGGACGCCACATTCTTCCAAAGTGCCCAAAGCAATGACAGAGTAAACTGTCAAACGAGAGGTTACTCCAAAACAAACAAAACTGTCTCTTTCACACAATAGTGACACTACACTAGAGTAACAAGGATAGGAGATAAGAATTCGGTTTTCAGAGGTTACTCCGATGTTACCAGCTTAAAAATTCATGAAATGTTGAACTTTTACGGTAATCGGCTTTGTTGAGACTTTAGAAGTTTCTCGCTCGCTGAGTATTATGTATTTTGTTCAGTGTTTAGGCGGGACAATAATGAATTAAGGCTGTTTGAGACAGCAAGCAATAACGCAGTGCATGATGATGTGTAGCATTGAAAATGTTGAATGGGAGGTTTACAAATGTGTAGAACTATAGAACAATGATTTAAAACGAAACCAAATGTGTTTAATGTTCGTTGAAATTTGTTAGCTATTTGTAGGTACAAATACGATTATCTAATAAATTATGCAAACGATTTCAAGTCTTAAATACGTTTTAGTCTAAGGAAATTAATCTTGCCTTCAAATTATAAACCAATTAAATGATGTGGTTCTATTAACCAACCAATCAAAACTGTTCTTTTGTACTTTGACTAGTCTTCGTTTCTATTGGTTGATGAACCTGTCAGTTGCTTTTGCGTGTTTACGATTAGTTAAATACTTAAGCAAACAGAGTATAGATGTACGCTTTTTGCATTTATTATACAGTAGTCTACTACTACAATGAGCCACTTTTACATTGTAATATGGTGAAAAATTGGATTGCTCGACCCCGTTTTATACTATTACTTGTAAACAAAATTACAGAAGATTACGAAAATATTTGTATCCATCCAAGTTTTGTTTGACTTTTAAGACTTGTTAATTAAAGTTTTTAGTAGGTTATTTAAATGATGATTAATATTTTGAGTGTATATAAAGAAGTTTGCTTAATTTTAATTAATTTGAGTAGCTACAGAGCCGATAGCGTTTATTAGATCCCTTTTATTACAAGGATCGTAACAGGACTAATAAAATAAGTTTTGTCGAGTTGTGTCTATTAAGAGGCCGCTTTATTACCGTCGTTGGTTTTGTTTGATTAGATTTTATGTAAATAATCCCACTGATATTACGAGTATAATAAGAAAACTGGTTCTATGTGTGTAAAATGTTTGTATTTTGAGAATACTTGATTGTAAAAACAAAAGAGGTGACAATTTGACGATTCTTATAGATGTTGATCTTCCAATCACGCATAAACCGCTCAATGAATTTTAATAGATTTTTGCACATAGAAAGAATTAGTACCTTTTTGTATAGCTTTTTATAAAAAAAACGATAATTTCTTAGTGAAACACGATAAACCGTGGACAACCTACATATATATTTCCACATTTTCACAAAACCCATCACTGACATACAATTAGATGTACCCAGTCACTTAAAATGTTCAGCATACTAAGAACCTTGTCATTGTGACTGCCGTTGTTATTGTCATACTTGTCACTTGATGTTCAGTTGGATCTTTATTATGACAGTGCAAAGTGCTTAACATTTTCGTTGGGCGACGGTACTTATATGAAATTATTTAGCCGTATAATAAAGCCGGACCGTTTTAATACCATTGAGTATCGTTACCTCACCATCAGGTTTTTGAAGTAGAAGTCTAGGGCTTTATTCCACTAGATTAAGGCATATTGCTTTTCAATCAACATGGTTTTACTGCCTATTAGGCAGACGATCGCGATTCCGACTGCGTTAGGCAGTGCCTAACGCAGTCGGAATCGCGATCGTCCATTTTGAAAATCGAAGGCGTCTACATACAAAATGAAAACAATTGTTCCGCTTTAAAGCCGATTGCAATTGGTCTTCGTGCGTTTTTAATTTGGCAGCATGGCTTCTGTCGATGAGATTGAACGTATACGGCTGCCTAATTGAGAATACACGCGCTAAAATGTGTTTTGTTCGCTCTGACGGGACTACTTAAACTCGCCGCTGTGACATTCACTCGTTCGTTCGTCCCACCGCGTTTTTGAAAGAACCTACCAGTTCACCTCAATGTTTGACCCCCAACTTTACCCTATCTCAGCCTCTAAAGGCACTGTGAAAGTTTATAGGCGAATTAAAATGTAATCTAATGTGAGAGTTTCATTTGATAGCTTTTAATGTAGCTTTTATACGATTCTTGCAGATTTATAGCCGTAGGATAAAAGCTATCGAAGTCTCTATTCTAAAACGTAATTTTAAAGCTTTCTAATCTTTGATATCTCAAAAAAAAAACACCCTGTCTTGATTTAATGTTCCGGCAATTTATGTTCGTAATATTTCATCTATCATCCATGTTACACACTAAATAATATACAAACTAAACTAATCAATATCCGTAAACCAACCTGACCCAAACCATGTCCAAGCATCCTCCAATAAATTGCATATGGCCGCTCTAACAAGTAATATCTGCTCGCAAATAGCCAATTTGTTCGTCAACCGACCGGCGGTCTAGTTGGACATTGTGGCAAATTATTTGCCTAACAGCAATCTAAAATCTCAATCAAATTCTACACATTGTATATTTTGCTGTGGCAACAACAGTTTCACATCGCTACCAACCTTACACATTTTAAAACAAATGTATAAACAGACTCACAACATTGCCAGCCTAACAAAACAGCTAATTGAATTGAAACAGACGGCATAATATTGATAACTTTCTACATACTTCAGTAATAATCCAGCATAAACAAGAACAGAAGCTGTATTCCAATAGTTATTGAATTCTCTGTTAGCAAACAATTTAAACCGCAAGCAAGTATCGATTGGCACGCCGGTAGGGTAATTACTCCACTCGTCTGGCAACACCCCTTGGATTAATTAGAGTAAAAGTCGAACTGGCCGCACACAAATCCCTGGACACGCTTTTACTTTTAATCTGCAGAAGGGAGACGGGCTTATTTAAGTGGTGATGCGTATGAAAGCGACTGAAATATTGGGGATATGGTTTTACTTATCATAGAAACATTTTGTGCCAGTCTCTTTGTGTATTAAAAAAGCAAATCCTTTTTATAGAGGCAATAAAGGACCGAGTAACTATTATATACAAAGTTTTTTCTGGCAAGAAAGTCGCTACGTTTGTTCCTTGGTACCTTTATTTAGAATTAGCTACGTCGAGAGATTTATAGGTTTAATAAAATGCGTAGGTCAAGGTTGTAAAGAGCGTAAGGGGTTTCCTTATGGCTCCTATTTGCCTTTACAACGCCATTACACATTTAAAGATTTACTAGGAAAAATATAAAACATTGTTTTCAGTACCTAACAAGTTAATTTGAAAGTCGGGATTAACCTTTTTGATAAAAACTAAGAGACATGACTTATTGCTTACAAAAAATACAAAAAGGAAGCATTTCACATGAATACATTCAAAGCACCAAGCGTACGAGTAGATATAGAAGAAATATGTTTTACCTTTTGTATAATCTATAACAAAAAATTAATTTTCAAACTACAAATAAAAAAAATATGGTAAAGTTTGATTTTCGAAATGGCTCGCCATCTGAAACATTCTAAGACACGTCACTCCGAGCTTAATCGGTTCTCCTACGAGAACATTCTAGAACTCTCTTTCATCACTAAACAGAATCTTATCTAAGTGGCAGATCAATATGGCAATCATTCATTCATGTAATCATCCTTCATCAACCCACAGGAGAGCATAACCCTCTCTAATAAATATTTTTTCTTTTCATTTGCGCTAAATATTCCGATAAAGCCCCCTCATCTAAATCTTTCTTCATATCATAACTAGGTTATATTCTGACCACCGAATAGTGGCCTGTTAACACAGCCATCTCTCTAATACTGCAAAGTGGCATTCGATCCTCAAGTCTTGAGAATGCAAATATCATAGTCTCAGATCTCACTTACCCATCAGGTGGCTGTGTGCCTGTTTACCTTATTCATGTCATAAAGCACCAACCCATTGTCCTCATCTAAATCTGCACTCTATTCTCACAAAATACCACAACTATCCGCTATATTCCCTCCTTGGCACTACAAGGGTCACGTCCGTGATTTTCCATTGTTACCAGGTCTAGAATAAGCAGTAGAAATTCTAGTTTCTAGACTATTGTAGCCTTTACTAGCGCTCGTAAATGCACGGTTATTCACTTGGTTAAGTTAGTCATTGAATGCTTGAGTTTTAGAGCGTTGGAAGTGTGATGGGTAATGAGAAACGAACGGTGTGCTCTAAAGGCGTGGTATTTTAGGCTTCTAAATAATTTTATAGTTTACGTAGAGAGTAAAACCTGCTTGAAGGGGATTATTTGGGGAAATTTTGGATTATTTCAGATCACAATTTGCTTACTTGTTCTGAATGTTTCTATTTCGGTTCTGGGGTGTGATTCTCTCAAGAAGCAAAGGTGAACGAATGAACGAGTGATGTCCAAGCGTCGAGATTAAGTAGTCCCGTCAAAGCGAAGAAAACACATTCTAGCACGTGTATTCTCGGTTTGGCA
Source organism: Acleris laterana (assembly GCA_963966035.1). Classification (NCBI taxonomy): domain Eukaryota; kingdom Metazoa; phylum Arthropoda; class Insecta; order Lepidoptera; family Tortricidae; genus Acleris; species Acleris laterana. The sequence continues at coordinate 1,754,770 of OZ014445.1, forward strand.
GCCTTATACGATCACTCGCTCTATCGCCAGTGTCAGTACACGGAATTCTGTAGCCTGACTCTTGCATGCCCATTACCCGTAGGTATAGGTACATGAATGAGCCCAACCATCACAAAGTAAAATATGTTAAAAGAGTTAAAATTATACGTAATTATAGATCGATAATAATTCCTGATCTTTTCCTCTATAATGTTTTTATCAAGCATCTCGTACCGCAATGAATGACAAATCATCGAAGGATTCAGAAAGAAACTATATGAACAAAAACAAGAAGATGGATCCTGTTGCATCGTATATTAGGAGCTGGCAGATAGATAGACAATTGGAAACTTCTCCACCGACAGAAACGGGGCTCTTACGTTTAATGAGAGAGCAGTTCCTGACCGTAAAAGAAACAAGTCAAAATAATTTCTAAACTTTACTGTCGTGCAAGTCGATACGGTGCGTGCATGTTGAAACGGACCATAAACCGACCTGCGAGCGTATTGTCTAACGCACTCGCAATCACGATCGTTTTCATTTTGAAAATCGAACGCTTGTCTGCATACAAAATGAAAATAATTGCTCCTTTTTGAAGCCGACTGCGATTGCGATTGCGTCAGACAATAGCCCCTCTGGTCATATTTCCGTATTAGAAAGCCACATGAAAAGCGGTAATAACCGTCCAATACATTCCGAAACTGTCCCCGGATACACTTTCTCGCTTATATTGTTGTAATTGACCGTGGAGATTTGCTTGTTGGTTTACTGAATCTTAGACATTATGTCCTGGAAAGCCTTAATAATAATTAAATATTTAAAAAAACAATGGCGGCTCCAAATTAGTTAGGACGTTTGTCGACTTTCCACGGACCCTTAAAAAAAAAAAAAAAATTGAAAAAAGGATGATTCAATTTGGTTGACTTGACTCCCAAAAAAACGAAGCGAGAACCTCCTCCTTGTTTGAAGACAGTTTAAACATCGACAAATCTAAAATGGTCGGAAAGACAACAATTTTTAAATATAATTACACTAAAAAAGTTCCTTAATCAAAGTTAATACTTTGTTTATCCCAATCTGTCGAGCAAGAAAAGTATGAAACGCCAGACTGCCTCTCCATCATTACAACAGAATACATTCTCAGTGCAACCTTTTCTAACATCAGGAGCTTCCTTAGCTTTCCAAGAATTTCAGTAGATTGCTATAACTAATGAGCACATTTCTCTTCCCATCATTACAGAAAAGGGCAAATAGACATTCGTCTTGATCCAATCCAACCTTCGAGATCGAACATAAACAAATGACTCTCGGTTCGCACAAAAATGCACTGGCCGAACAAGTCCCATTCCAGTAGAAAGCAAGTAAGGCGCAATCCTGCGCCGACGCCGATGTCGCTAGCATCCGTTCACAATTCACTAGCGGTTTAATTGCGCTAGACCAGTTCCTAGCAGGAGATAGGCAAATTGGTCGAGTTGTTGAAAAATTGGAAGCTAATAGGCTTTTTAACATTTAAAACGTTTTAATTTGATGATTAATTGAATTGGTTTTTGAACTTTCTCCCAAAATTAATGGCAAAATAATGTTATTGGCTAATTAAAGAAAATACCTTGATTTTCTTTGGCTTAAAAGTCTCAAGCAAATCGTATGTATGTGTTCAAAAACACGTAAGTCAAACCGGTATGACAGAAGTTAACTTATTATTCAAATCAATAGATGCTAATATGTTATTCTTATTTTCATTCCATATGAACTTGACTATACTTCAAAGCATAATACCGTGCTTGGACATAGACCCAACAGCTTATATATCACCCTTTTAGTGTTAAGAAACTTAAAAATACAGCGACCGTCCATCTTGCATTCGATACAGCCATAAACCACAGAATATAAATTTGACGCACTTCGTTTACGATGGCAACACTACAACTCATAGACAATAAATTGAAATCAGGGGGACGCTGATCCGTTATTTGTTATTATTGTAATTGTATTAAGAATTTGGTCTATCATGAAACTAATGGAGTGTTCCGCATCGTAAATTTTGTTGTGTGGCTGGTCGTTTATGATTACGAGGGTTGCTGTTTTATAGCCAAAATGAATTCTTGTTTCACTGGATTAATGTTGCAAGCTCTACCTTTTTTCGTTGTTTGTCGATAAATCTAATTAATGTGGGTTTGTATGTCACGGTCATTTAATTCATTTGAGTTAAGACCTAATACATTAGTAAGGTGCTTGTTATTATTTTACCCTTCGAAAGACAAGAAAACTTTGTCCTCAAATTCTGCATTGTCGGTGCTTATTTTACTCCGCGGTTAATTGAAAGATACATGGGATAAGTTTGCCTATGTACATTACCTACATATATAGATCTATGCAAACATGTGTTGTAATCGTTTATGTGCAATAAAGAACATTAGGAAACTCTCATTTTTTTGCCACGATCCAGTTCCGAATCCCACAGTCTTCTGATTATAATTTTTTAAATATTTTGGCTCAGTAACAACCTATAGACTTGAATTTACCGACAGCGAGCCAGTGTGCGACCGTGTTTACATTGTGGAAATGTGACAGCTGTCACCTGTCAAATACATGACGCCGATGCTTCAGTCGCAGCGACTGTATCCCTGTCACTGAAGCTGGAATAATGGCGTTCGTTACTGTTCTTCGGAATTTAATTCTTATACATAGTTATATTAGTATCTGACAAATAAAATTATACTCTGTTTCAGCAACGCCGTACGGGTGTTTATTAGATTTAAATATTGGTTTATAAAGTGAAAGTGAAAGTGCAAATTAAAGTAATAATCTTATTTATGTTCTTCTATACATAGAAATAAAAACTTTTTGTGTCTGTCTTTCTGTCTGTATATCCGCTTACTCCTTCTTAACCACGCAACTGATTTTGATGCTGTTTTTATGTATAGTAAATTCTGGTTTATGTACGGGTGTTACAGAAAACTCACATAAACTGAAGCGAACCGACGGCGGATCTCTAGTCTGTGTGAAATACTATTGCCACATTAATGAAGGAGTGTCACTCGAAAACGATTCGAGGTATTGGATTGTATTTTAATCGTTGTGTTTGTAATCGTCAGAACGACTCCGGGCGCGAACAACTGTTTTTTTTTTTGCGTAAAGTATTATCATTTTGTAAATATGTTCTTTACTTTGTTTTGTCTTTCGTTTTCTGTGCGCCACTTTTGTTAGTTTCTGTATGATTATTTGGTTGACTGGTAGAGAATGCCATGCGTTTTTTGTGCAATAAAGGCTAAGGGTCATACACAGATTTAGGTTCCCGTCTTTCCTGGGGACATATCCGAAGTTAACTTTAGTCCTATAAAAAAAAAACATAACTTATATGCACACAGGCCTTTGACTATTGACCACAGGTGAGACAACTTTTTTGTGATTGTGTAAAATAAGTAATAAATGGTCCCAGTCCCAAACTAAAGTCTCTGGCCTTGTACTAAGTGCAACTTCGTAGCCAGACCATTTTGTGAATATACACTGAAAAAAGAAATTGATCGCTTCTAACAAGATTGTGATTGTTTAGCATCAGCTCTTGATTCCATAAGAGCCTAACAAGACGTTATATACATCAACTAAGATGTTAGTTGAATAACTAAAGAACTTGCTGTTGTTATCCGCTTTGGTTGATATACCTAATATCATAAATTATCGTATTAATTTCTTGTCAACTAAGAGAAACTTTCTCTTGATTTTCTCCCTTTTTTTTGAGTGTTGTCACTTTACATTCAGGACTGTACATAACATTGATTTCTATACTGACTTGCGTCTCTAGGTACATGTTTGATATGAAAGCAGATTGGTCCGTCGATCGAGGATCATTGAACGCTTATCGATTGCGCACGGGCAGGTTGTCCAAGCACTTCACGTTATCTCCGAATGGACTAGATACAGCTTAAACAGGCCTACTTAGGTAAAACAGCAACCATGTAAATATACATCAGGGGATCTACTATGGCTGCGTTTATCGGGTAACAAAATGTGTATAAAACATCTGTCACATTCTGACACGTATTACGCGTATTTGTACGAGAGTGACGGATGATTTAGCCACATTAAGCTTGTACTATGGGTACTAGACAACGATTAAAATACTTAAATACATAGAAAGCATCCAACGCTAGGAATAAATACTTATGCTCATCCTACAAAATATTGAAATCGAACCTGGGTCCGCTGGCTTCGTAGGCAGGGTCACTATCAACTAGGCTACCTGCGTCGTTAGTATTCACTCCATACTACCAACTTACCAAGAGCTGAAGAACGAGCTCAGTGGCGTGCTATGGAAGAGGCCTATGTCCAGCAGTGGACTGATGTGGGCTGATGATAATGATGAATTATGATGATGATGGTGATGATGATGATGATGATGATGATTACTAACGTTGCTAATTAACTGAACCATATTTTGAATTCCTAACGTTTTTTTTGCCTTAGCTCTCCTGGTAACTACTTAGTGGTGGTAGGATAGGACCTTGTGCAGGGTCCGACCAACCTACCGTCGAGTAGAAATGTTCCCATTGCTATGTTCCAGTTTGGGAATAAGACCACTAGTGAAATGACTAGAGGGGTATTCTATCGTAGTCCTCAGGGTTGGCAACGCATTTGTGATCTTAGGATTGCAATCTGAAGAATAAAAATGTCTATGGTTCACAGGTTCCATCTACCATGAGGTGGCGTGTGTGCTCGTTTGCCTTCTCTATGCGGTAAAAAAAAACACCGAATTTCTGAAGAAAAAAGTTTTTAATTTGAAATTATCTTTCTTCTTCCTATTCAACGCAACGCACCACCTAAATTCCTAAACCACAAAATATAAGCATCATTTCACTCCAAAGTCTTGAACCACAAACATAAACCTGTCACCGCCTCCCGCCATAAATTATGTCACAACCATTCCTTTTCTTTACATTTTACTATTAAATGATACTGGCATCCGAGGAACATGTTTTCAAATATTCTCACGAAAATGGCGGCACTTTAATGCGAAAATGCAATTTTATCGCAAACTATTGTGTTGGAATGAATTCAGACGTTCAGAGCAATTGCGTTCTTTCAACTGACTGCATACACAAGGAGTAAGAATTTAAAAGCATGCCTTGGTTCAGGAATAAAGACAGTGAGTGACTCATTCTCTTGGTACATTTATAATATGAGTGAACTTCGTTCCCTTCCGCTTCCTAGAAATATTTCCAGAAATATTGATCATTGAGAGATGATGAATCTATTATGAAACTAATCTCTTTAGGGACCAAACGACGGTTAACGATTGTCGAAAACTGTCAAAATGAATAAAATTGACATAAACGTTAGACACTGGTAATCATCTTCGCCTAAGTGTGCAAAGTGTGGTTACAGAATTATCAAAAAGTTTTTATAGTTGTTGGAAATTCTGTAGCTCTGGCTACCCCACTCTGGGAATAAAGGCGTGAGTTTATGTTGTGAACGTTAGACGCGATATGCCAATCCAATAGAGGATGACGACGACGATATTATATTTTCTAAGGCTCCTAAAAAATCAATAATGTCATTGGATAAGTCAAGCTTTTGCGGGTGGTAGGACCTTGTGCAGGGTCCGTCCGGATCGCTACCGCTATCTTATCCATTAACCTACCGCCAAACAGCAGTGTTCGCATTGTTGTGTTCCGGTTTGGGGATAAGACAGCCGGTGAAATGACTAGCATAGAGGCATTCCATCTTAGTCCTCAGGGTTGGCAACGCGTTTGCAGTCTTAGGATTGCATTGCAGTCTTGTGAATGCGAATGTCTATGGGTCACAGTTTCCACTTACCATCAGGTGGCCTGTGTGCTCGTTTGTCTTCTCTATGCCATAAAAATAATTTAAAAAAAAAGCTGGCCATTCCAATTTAATGTTTACAATGCGGACTATGCAGAGGCACAACAGTTTTCAACAATTTCAGTGTAACCACAAGATGCTAAGTAGGTATCTCACTCATCAGACTTGCTCTCTACAATTTTCTTGCATCACGTAAAACAACCGTGTTTTTTTGAGAAAAACCTCAAAAAGCTCCTCTCATGTTTATTAATAAAGCTTAAAGCTTAATTTATTCATGAAAGGTGATCATGCTGTGTTAACATGAATTTTTAAACCGTCTTGACAGACGCAAGTTGGCGCGGCATAATTACAAAAGTTGTGCATGTAAAGAAAAGATCTTTGTTCGAGTTAAGAGATTCGTAATAAATAGTCATAATAACGAATGAGTTATATTTATATATATAAAAGAAGAAACTGATTGACATATCAACGCCCCAACCGTTGGGTCTAGAGATTCCAAATTTGGTACCTAGTTCCTTATGAGGGCTAGGGGTGCACTAAGAACGGGTTTTCCAGAAGTCGACCCGCAGCGGGAGGAAATAGAGGGAGTACTAGGAAACAAATTCTGCCCGTACAAAGTCGTGGGCGTCCTCTTGTTAGGAATATGTGTTTTACTTTAAATACCTAGTTTGTAGTACAAACTTTGTACTTGTATGCCAGAACAAGACATTCATTACTGCCGCAGATTTCTGTGGGCCGAGTAGTCATTTATTCGTGACAAAATGTGGATAAAGCATCCGTCACTCTCGTACTCTCATACATTATGTCACGCGATAAACGCAGCCATATTAGCCCCCTGTAAGATGTTACCCCATAATCGATAATTACCATAGACCCATTTACTCAATCCATCCATAGTAAGCCCACGTGGACTATTCCCATGAAAGTAAAGACCTTTGCTCAGCGGTAGGTCCACAATAATAATAATACATTTATCAATCTGCTATATGAATTGATATTGCCAACAATAACTACACTTATGAAGACATCCTTCAAAACGAATATAATTGAAGCGTAAGATGAAAGGACTCCCGTAGGTACATAGTTGCAAGGAAGATTGAGCTACTCCATTCGAATTTGTCGGAGAAGAAAAATAGTAGTCACCTGCACCTAAATGCATTCCCTTTCTGTGGCGCAATGCAGGGAAGAAAGCGATTAATTATATTACTTTGGCGATAAAGCTGTAAATATACAAGGAACCTTGTGAAGGCAAGCGGGTGTTTGTTTCGCTTCTTGGTTGTTTTTTTATTGAACTTCTTCTTCTATCTTAGTAGAATATTAGGATTTCGTAATCAACAGAGAACTTTTATAATTTCGCCATGTCCACCCAACAAACAAAAACGTCGCATAAGTCTTGACTTGTACGACATAAAGTTGGATAGCAGTCTTATAATGGTAATGAGATGACTACTAGGTCCTATAGACGTCTTTAATTTAACCTATTAGTCGTGCGACGAATATGTCATAATACACTGGTCTTAGCAACGTCGGTAAGACTAAACTATACGACGTTTTATTACAGTCTTAGCTTAAACGTTTGTAAGACAACGCAATTGTCATACTAACGTTGTAGTCCATTAAACGTATTGAACTGACCAAATTAGGTGTTTGAAAAACCTTTATATGACATTTATATAACGTAGCATTGTATAGACGTTTTTACAGTGACGTTTATAAAACAACCACTATCTGGTTTTTCTGCGGTTAATAAGCGACTCTTAAATGACTTAGATGTTTATTTAAAACTTAAATATAACGTTTATTTGCATGATGGCCGTTTAATGTCATTTCCTGACTTTAATCTAACCTGTAGTCGCATTTTAGTCAGGTTTTGACTTTAAAACGTCTAGGCCGCCATTATTTTACGGAACGCTTGTATAGAAACTACGAAAAATGGAAGCAAAAAATACGTGGAGAAAACTAAAGCGTAGTGGAACTTTCAAAAGGAAAGTTAATAGGGATTTCCTGTTATCAAAAAACCCTACCTACCCTAATAGCTAGCTGTCATGGCGTATTGCATGGTTTTAAAATAACTTTAATATGACTTTATGTTTTTACAACGTCGTAAAGAGATAAGTGTACGACAAAAGCAACAATTTCCTACATTTTTAGATACAAACATATTTTTATTGATAAAAATATAATGATTTAAACACAAAATTACTAGGGGGCATGAAAATCTGAATAGTATTTACATAGGTATATTATCATAAAACTTCAATTCCCAGTCGAACTAAACGGCATAAGAGACAGATAAAGTTAGTAAAATATGAAAGTTAAATAACATTCCCCTTTTATTTCCTTGTAACTATTTATTTAGCACTCAAATCTCGAAACACAATCACAAAGTGCCACTGACAAGAAAAATGAATAAGAAGTCTTACAGGTGTTGTGTTCCTTGACTCAAATAAAACGTTTTAGTCATTCAAAAACACCTGTACGACCACAATACAACAAAAGTGGTAATTCCATAACGTTTATATGACTTTTGAATGACGTTAACGAAGACGGCTTGTGACTTCTGTATGACCATTATACGACAAAGTAGGTCGTATAACTGGGGCCATTTTCGCGTTTAGTAAACGTTATTAAAACATTAGTATGACTTAGCTATTACGATCAAAGGTATTAAGATAACGTTTGCTAAACTTTTGAACGACGTTAAATTGTTAGTTGGGGCACCGTTTTACCCAGAGACTTTTGGTATTAAAAATGTATAATTTCGCATAGATAGAATAAAGTTACGCGGACACACATTGGTAAAACCCTACGCTAAGCATGGTTCGACAACGTCTTGTATTGTGTATATCATTGACTAGTACCCATAGTGCAAAACTTAAGCTTAGTTTGGCACTGTCTCAGTGTTTTTTTTATTTAGGGGATTTTTGGCATGCGAATGGCACAAGTACAGGGCTCTGAGGCCTATAGACGATTTCAATCTCAAGACCGCAAATGCGTTGCCAACTGTAATTTTATCGATTGTCTTGTTGTCACGCCAGAACTTGCTTCTTGGCAGGTTAAATAGAAAGATGGTGGTATTGTTGGCAGAGATCTAAGCAGTCCCTGCAAAAAATCCTACCACCAGAGGCTCTTGCCAAGATGACGCTATCTATCGTTTCTATGCATTTCGTTTTTAAATCAATCACTGGTAAATGACGTAATATGAAAGGTCACGTGATCTAACAGTGACGCGATTGGTTTAAAAACGAAACGAATACAAACCCTAGATAGCGTAATGCCTCAGTAGAGTAGTGTGGACTATCGCTGGCATTTCCTCCCTTGCATCCCACGCTAGGGTGGCAACACCGTATTCGTTTGAAGTGCCGTCATTTTAACGTCTGCGAGGGCGACATATCATTACGCACATGTGTCGGGAACCCGGGGTGGATCGACGCCCTAACAGCGTCGAGTTTTCTGCATTAGGCGTCGCCTTTGATGCGAGCGGAGCGCCTCCTATCGGGTTATTTTGGAAGGTGTTTTTCGATCGTTGTTCATTATTCATTAGGTGACAGTCTGTAATGTTTATCATTAAGTAAGCAAATAGCTACATCTGTCTTTCCTACTTAGTCCTGAAATGGATCGATATTTAACTTACGTTCCTATACTTACCTTGTAGTAAATATGTAGGTTGAAATTTAGTTTTGAAGAAGTCTACTAAAATCAGCCATTGACATCGACTACCATTTTCAAATGATCTAATGAATACTGAAATTGTGATTTATTCAATATTACAGACACTATAAAGTCAGAACAATGTACCTAAACACTCAAATAGTTTTTAGAAACTGCTGATTTTTAACTTGATATACATACATACATAATTACATACCGTCAGATTTGGGTAGGCAGAGCTACAGAATAACTTACCGACAACTCTGACAACTAGTTGTTAATTTCTATAACCACGTTAACTTGATATCTACGTTATATTTTCTAATTTTCTTTATAGAAGAAATATTAACAGTTTTGGGAAAAAAAGCGTTTGCTCATATGATATGTTTGGGAAATTAATCAGTTTGAGAGACGTTTATGTGCCAAAGAAAACATACCATTTCATCCACTTCTTCATTATTTGTTGGTATGTCTTTTATATGTCCCTATACCTCTCTATGATTACTTTTTTCCGTAGTGCTAATTAAAGAGTCGTCAGTGAGGTGTCATCAGGACCCTCCCGCTTGTCTATGTCTACCCTAGTAGAAGGGGAGAGGGAACTTCCTTTTCAGTTGTCTGCAAATATTTAATTCCTGTTTGCTTCATTGGTTACGATGATCTTCAGCTGTGTGTTGTAATCCTGTAATTTACTATTCTTTTAGTCAGTTTCACTTCTTGGCTTTACTATGTCCTTACAGCGTCTTAATAGTGTACTGAAGTAACTTTTTGACATTTGTCCTAAAAGACCGCTGGAGCTTGCAAAGATATTAAGGTTGTCTTCTTTATTATTCTGAAATCGCTGTTACAACGAACGAAGGTGTTATTTTTCGCTTCTTCTTTTATCTGTCTTAGGCCCGTATTAATAAACTCATCTTGGCTGAGATGCGCGTCACAATACGTCAAAGTAAACGTCAAACCATAGAACACTGTCATTTTTGACACATCTCGAGACGAGCATTAGAGTTGAGATTAGTTTATTAATACGGGCCTTAGATGCAACACTCATAATGTAATGAATTGCAGACACATACATACCTTCACGCCTTCGTTCCCAGAGTGGAGTAGGTAGAGCTACAGAATTACCAAAAACTCTAAAAAGTTATTGATAATTCTGTAAACTCATTTTGCACTTTTAGGCTAAGATGTTTACCAGTGTATTAGTGACAGGTTGCAAGCCCATCACCTAACAGTACTACCACCCTTTTCTTCCCTTAGTCGCCTCTTTCGACTTCCACGGGAAGGCATGGAGTGGCGCTATTCTAAGCTGACCACCACAAGTCAAACACAATTTAAATTTCAGGATAAAAAGTGTTCAAATTATCCACATAGCTACAACAACATTCTCATCCCTATTTTCAGCTCCAATAACCCAAATCAACCCAAATTTTCAAACAAATCATGTGTCATGACCGTAACTTGATCTATCTACATCACGTTATCGATCAAATTCTGCCTCAACTCGTAACAAGATTGACTCTGTAAACAAGATTTGAGGATTATAAAGGTTCCTACACTTAGTTTGAACCCATAAGCTGTTTCTGGAGCTGGGGTGTTATTCTCTAAAAAACAACGGACGATCGGATGAATGGAGCGAAATCGCAGCGGCTAGTTTAAGTAATATGATTATTGCGAAGTAAATGCCTACGAAAGACCATTAGGGATTTGGTATAATATAAAAATCGATACAGGGTAGTGATTCTCTCAACAACGACGGTCGGACGGACGAACGAGTGAATGTCTAAGCGGCGAATTTAAGTAGCCCCGTCCGTCAGGGCGAACAAAACACATTTTAGCGAGTGCATTTTCAATTAACCATGCTGCCAAATTGAAAATGCACGCGCTAAAATATGTTTTGTTCGCACTGACGGGACTACTTAAACTTGTCGCTTGGACATTCACTAGTTCGTCCGTCCGACCGTCGTTGTTGAGAGAATCACTACCCTGTATCGATTTTTATATTATACCAAATCCCTAATGGCCTTCCGTAGGCATTTACTTTGCAATAATCTTTTACTGGTACAATTTAGTCCATTTCGTTTCAGTCATTGGGAAGAAAGAACTCAAATGATATTTGTAATAAATTTTGATTTGCTCTTAACGTAGATCTGTCTTTTTATTGTTTATCTCATTAGCATTTTCATTTAATAAAAGCTGGTGCTTATGGATTTATTCAAATTTGGTATCGATTTTGTGTCAATGGGATTGTATCGGTTATCCTGCTGTTTTAAATCTTCATTTATATTCTAATTTTAATTTGAAATGCATCTACTGCGCGCTGGTAGCCACTTATCTTCAAATTCAGTGATTTGTACTATTTCATGTATTTATTCTTATCTTGTGATGGTTTAGGGTATATTTATATTTAGATATTTCTGAATCATCTATATAAATGTTAAAATGATGGTAAATTGTGTCAGTTTTTATGGTGAGGTTACAAAATAATGATCCTAATTAAAAAAATATTGTACTTATAGAAAGCTAAATTATTATCCCTGATTAATTAAGTATTTCTTTTGTTTAAACCGAAGTGAATCGAGTGTAGTCGCTTACTAAACAGGTATAATTACTTACGAGTACAATGTTTTGTTTTGTCTGATAGTCATCCTACAAACTGTGAGATCATCATGTTTTTCAATGTATGGTCTATCTGTATGGTCATACACAGATTTAGGATACCGTCTTTCCTGTGGACATACACAAAGTTAATGTTTTTAAGATCGAATTTTCTGGCTGAACCTATCTCCGCCTAATCGGCGTCAGGTCTACTTTAATCATCAGATAAAAACATAACTTGTATGCACACAAACCTTTAACTATTGACCAGAGAGACAACTTTTGTTTTTAGAGTGTAGGTACAGTCACGATCTTTAATTTGGTACCCACCTTAGGTCCAAAGTCAATCTGACATTCTACAACAATGAGGTTGAGTTTCCTAAAAGATACAAGTGACGTGACATCTCTAATGACATTGACGACTTCAAGCATATTTTTCTTGAAATGGGTCCCAAATTAACGATCGTGACCGTACACCACCCCAACGAAAATTTTAAGCCCTTTAGTGCATTGTCATAGTAAACTTCGAACATAACATCAAATGTGACACATGACAGTGAAAATGACATTCACAATGACAAGGTTCTAACTATGCTCAATTTTTTTATTGGGTGACTGTAACACAATCTTGCTAGATTCTTGAATCTAGCAATATGACTCAATTTCTTCTTCGGCCCAAATAAGGTTATTTCCAATGGTCAGCAAATTAATTACAAACGAAAGTCACATAAAATCTAACCACTCAATCTTAAAATCACCTCGACCTGATTAGAGACTATAACAATAAAAGCACCATTAAATCTCACTTTTACACCTCAATTATAAACTAAACTGTTTTGATTATGCTCTTTGACTTTCGCAGCATCGTTCTAATGATATATTGATCCGTGAAATTGATTCATTTGCTATACCTGTTTAGGGTAAACTTAATCCATTATAGACGTTATAGCTATTCCTAAACCCCTACGGTGTAATAATTATGAGGGGAAAGCTTAAAGCTACTTGAATATTTATGTAGCCGCTCCCTGGACTTTAAAAACATTGCCGGCTACCCGTGATTGCTATCTGAAAGAAAGTGTAGCAAAATGGAAATTTTCCAACTTTACATAGTCACTGAATCGCGTTGCGTTGCGTTTGCATATGTGTGTGTAACTATAACCGTGCTTATAGGTAACTATTGGTAGGTATCTATTGGCGACGCGCTGGCCTAGTGGGTAGTGACCCTGCCTAGGTTCTCTGCCGTTTCGCCGAATTATGTTTCGTCAAATGATTCATTTCGTCAAATGTTTCATTTTGGGCAAATGCTTTTTTTTCTAAAACTGTAAATATTTCAGGATTTTTTAAAACTAACCTAACCTAACCTATAGGGTTCTACACGATGGTCCTGAAATAAATCCTGAAATATTTACAGTTTTAGAAAAAAAAGCATTTGCCCAAATGAAACATTTGACGAAATGAATCATTTGACGAAACATAATTCGGCGAAACGGCAGTACACCACCCGCCACACTTAAAGATGTACAATCCGACAAACACTTAAGCATCAGCTGAGAAACATTTTATTGGATAATCCATTATACTCCGTGGATGAATATATGGAACTGGAAATGTAAATTTATTATCGTGTTGACTTTATTAATTCTTGTACATTATATTGAAATCGGACGAGAGACCATTTATTAGCTGTGTAATTGGTGTTGTTATAATTATTTTTAATTTTTGTATTCTTTGATTATTAGTATTTATGTTTGACGATCTCAATGTAATTTCGTATTTTTTGACATGCAATGCAACTAATATTGTAATATTCATGAATAAATAAACTAAACCAAACTTAAAAAAATTAAACTAGGAAGAAAGTGTAGAAACTGTCTACACATAGGTGGCTGACGTGTGTGGTTCACTATTGTTTCACACCTGTTTTGTGTAGTTTAGATTTTTCCCTCAAATCCGTCTGCACATAGGTAGTCTATCACTATTGCCTCGGAAAATGTTTCATTTTCGAGGTTAAAAACTACCTTAAGACGGAGTCACAGTGATATATTACAGCAAATCTTAGCTATAAGTAGTATAGACATTTGAAATACGTAGGTTTTATATATTGCATAAGCGACTTTCTTTGAATGAAATATGTAATATTTCTATTTAATTTTCTAAAAGGTGCGATATATTTAATTTGCAAAAGGGCGTAGTTAAAATGATCAATCAATTATAAATATGAAAGGGCTTACATTGCGCACAAAACAGATTCTTTTCGCTTAATACTGCGTAGTTATTGTAACGACTACTGACATGCTTCTACTGGACCAATGTAAAAGCGCCATTAAGTTGTTTAGTCTGTTAAATTATCAGGCAAATTAGAACAACAGTTAGACGCGAGCATAACGCTTAGGACAGGCTAGTTCGAGCAAGACTTACATAAAGGTGCGTCCATGTCAGCCTAGATAAAGTAACAGTTTCCGCTAACTGATATTAATGGGGAAAGTGGTGTGACGGCCTTTAGAATTCCTAATAAAGCTATTTTCAGTCTTAATGCTACGTATATTCAACTTGTTTAAACTTGGTGATATTCGTGGTATTTTTAAGTGTACGGAGCCCTAAATAAGATTCTATAAAAAAAAAACGTTTATGGGACAAGCTTTTATTGCCGACTGTACTTTTATTTGCACAGTCGTCATCTACTCGTCAAGACGATTCTACCAATCCCTAACACGATGAGTTTATCATGTGTAATTTAGGAGTTCCTATGACCACCCCGAGTCTCCATCATTAGACCAGCTTTTTGACCCTTACATACATACATACACTGCAAGTTAGTTAAAAGCTTTTAAATTCGTAGTTAATACGCCAATCAGAGACATGTCAATTTGTCTTTGCACATCGGCATCAATATTCAAGTGCTTTTAAAATTTGTTTAAGAATATCCAACGGAATAATTTCCATGATTTCAATGCACGAAGTGAAATTCACTATACTTGCGCTTTCTAAGTGGCCTAATTTGACAGCTGTCAGTACAAAATATAACCTCAAACATGCCTCAAACAAATATTATGTTTTGAGTCGACAGCTGTCACATCGGGCCTTTTAGATCGGCGCGAGTGTATTTAATTAGGGTTCCGTACCCGGAGGGAGCCCAACAGAACCGACCGTCCTAACTTAAAAGAGCTGTATCTTTTGAACCGTAAAAGACACCAAGGTTTTTTTTTTCAAAACATGTTATATTTATTTGGTCTGTTTCATAAAAACGGTAAAACAAAATAAAAATAACATAACGTGGTGTGCCACGCGCTCCACCAATGTTCGCGCTGATTCGATTCCAAATTGATTTCAAATCGGAATATAAATAATACCTACTGTGCAGGTGTACGTAACCTTCGGCGCGTTAGTCCGATTCGCACTTAACCATGTTTTTTTACGTATAAACACAACCTCGTAACGTCACTTAAAGGCGCCCTCGTGGATTGAAATTCAACACGCCCGTTGATCCGTCATCTTTCACTCAGTTCCTGTACCATGAGTTACAATTGGGATTGACCAAAAAAAAATAACTCACGGTTTTTACTTTCTCATTCGAAAGAATAGGAAATTTTAAGACACCAATTTCATTAATTTTGTATTTGACCCAAAAGTATTGTTTTAATATCTTTATTTATTTAGTAGACATTTTATGGATGACATGACTGTTTTAAATATTATGTAGGCATGTTGTAATATATTACAACAATTAAATGATATAGCTAATAAAAAAAGTGATTGTAATAGTGTATTAAAACATACTATTTCAAGCGGTTTTTGTAAGATACACCTAGGAGGGCTTCAAGCCGAAAACGAAAGTCAAACAACGGTTATATATACTTTAGTCAAAATATCCAAAATAGATAAATATTTCAAAAACTTAATACCTAATGCTGAACGGATTTAAAACCCTATTCCTCGAAATGGTTTTCGAATTGGACTAATTGTAAAAATATGAACAATCCCAATTACCGTACTAGCTAGCGAGTCGAATGCTCTGTCCCTCGCACTCTATGAAACTAGTGCAAGGTCTGCGAGGGACAGAGCATTCCGCTAGCGAGTGTATTTTATTGTAACTCATAGTAAGGGTACTGAAACTAAGGCTCGTCGCAAAACTTACGGCCCTTTACGATAACACATGAACAGCCTAAAACTTTGTTCGTTACCAGCAAATATAATACGAGCTGTATCATCACGACTAAACTCTGAAGATTTAAACTAAAGGCAAATTATAATAGAATATAGAATAGTTAATTCGACAATGAACAATTATATTCAAGATAGCAAATAATGTAGGTACAGTCGAGTTCATAAATATGTGAAAGTACACTTTAGTACCTTTCACTTGTGAAAATAGAGAATGTTCACGATTTTAGTCACAGCTTCAATAAAACCTGATTCATGTAACATACAGTTGAAAAAAAAATTTTTTTGAATAGCTATCAAAATAGCCATCAAAGATTTGTTCCTATTGCTTTCTAGCAAAATAGAATTTAGGTGGAGTTTACATGGCCGACCTGGGTTACAATGACGTCACTGTGCACTTCGGATCTCTCTATCTAATTAGCAGTTTAAAATGCTGTATCATCCCTATACCTATCATGACCGATTTTAATTTGAAATTCACTTTTGGTGATCTCTTTTACGGTACTTTCATGTTTTGTTGAGAAATAGGTACGATTTAGAAAATGTGAAAAGAAAGAGCTATTGTATAAATCATTGCTAAAACGTCATTTGGTCTTTAAAAGCATGATTATCGGGTAATAATGGTAAATAGGTTCGTTTGTGTTTACATTTTTGCCAACCTCAATTGGCACAGACTATATCTCACGGACCCCTAAAAACTCAATGTAGGCGAATGGAAAAATGTGATTCGGTGTAACTCTTTTAGGCCCGGATTTATTCGGAGCAGCGTTCGTACGTAAATCATTTTCGCATGGCGGGTCTAAGGGCGTCTGCGTCGCGGAGCGGGATGGTTGCGATCCGTAATGGGGGCGGTCAGGGGAACGTGGAACGTACCTACTTATACTAGGTACACTAGCTGTTCCCGTGTCCACTTCGTTGGGCAAAACATATTTTTTGAGTTAATAATTTTCCCGCTAATTCCCGTTCCCGTGGGAATTTCGGGAATTCCTTTCTTAGTGCACCTCTACGGTACCAAAACTACGTCCCTTCCAAATTTCAAGTGCCTACGTTTAGCCGTTTAGGCTGTGCGTTGATATGTCAGTCAGTCAGTCAGTTTCTCCTTTTATATATTTAGATTTATTTATAGCAAAAAAAAAAGACATTTATTCAGTAAGTAGGCCGTACGGGCACTTTTACACGTCAAGAATCTACCAGCGCTTCCCAAGAGGAGACACAGTGAGAAGAAACACCGCAAGAAACTCAGCAGTCAGACATCATTGTAGCAGAGCATTCATTCTTACTTGTCTAGTATAGTAAATTTTTTAACCTCAAAATAAACCTTTTTTTGGCTAAAATAACTCTATTATCGTAAATTATGTCCAACGCGCGTACGCGTATAATTAGTTCCCCCCTATTCCTACTATTGTTGAATTTCTAAAAATCCTTTCTTAGTGCTCACTAATATCATGAAAGGAACCCCTGTACCAAATTTCAAGTTTCTTGGTTCAGTAGTGTCGGCTGTGCGTTGATATATAAGTTAGTGAGTCAGGTTTCCCTTTTATTATACCTACAGGTTGGAAAAACAAAATGGGCCTTGGAGGCGAACTACTTTAAATCCTTAAATTAGATCTTTTTACCCAAAGAAAACATTATTTTATGTTTAATATAATGCTGCATTCAAAGATTTTCTAAAATTGGCTTGTCTCACCCGGGGATCGAACCAGCTAATTTTTTTTCCACCTGTATAGATTTAGGTAAACCGAATAAATATTTTTTACTTGCTAACATACTTTAGTTTTAAAGCTAAATCCCATATTGATACTAAATCTTAATTGAAAATTCGAACTGGCAGCTCATTATACTGGACATTGACGTGTCCCATAAATCTAGTAATAGTCTTGGACCCTATTCTAGTCGGTAATACCTAATTGCTTTTTGCTTGTTATCGTATTGTTATTAACTCGACCACCATTCCATAAATTTTATCTTTAGTTGTTTCAAAACATGTGAAAAACTGGGTAACGATCAAAAAGTTGGGCACGCTAAACTCACTCGATTAAATTTTCTATGAAACTTTTCCGTTGTGACACGAAAATTAGCCATACAATTGCAGGGATACTTTTCGTCGCACAACGGAACTTTTTTTGATTTCGTTATTTGTATGGTTAACTGCGCTTAACTATGGTTCAACTATACCTACAGTTCCGTAAAACGGGGTGAGTAGGGACACAACCTAAAATGAAGCATATGTTACTCATTATAAGACTGAAATTATTTCCAATACCGTAAAACTACACAACTATGGTTCTAGCCTGTAACAATACTTCAATTTTCCTCATTACATTATTCTAAAGTATGATACTCTACGGCTATTATTGCTGGTTATATGTACTGTTTAGCCTAAAATAGATTGCTCTAAGCTCAAGCTAGAGCTAAAGCTATCATATTTTTAGAATAATGTGATAGTTATATAGTTTTACGGTAGACGTCCATCTTATCCATTAACCTACCGCCAAACAGCAGTGTTCGCTCTGTTGTGTTCCGGTTTGGGGATAAGACAGCCGGTGAAATCACTAGCATAGGGGCATTCCATCTTAGTCCTCAGGGTTGGCAACGCATTTGCAGTCTTAGGATTGCATTGCAGTCTTGTGAATGCGAATGTCTATGGATCACAGTTTCTACTTACCATCAGGTGGCCTGTGTGCTCGTTTATCTTCTCTATGCCATAAAAAAAAGACGTAATGTTATTGTCAATTTAATACTTGTTCATATTTGTATCAATTTATGACTTATTTTAGGATGTGTCCGTACTCACCCCTAATCCCTATTCACCCCGTTTTACGGTTTGTGATGTTGTTAATTTCCCTGTACGTGTATCTGAACGGCGCCCTTTACTTGCATTCCGAAATCAGTTTCTACAATTAAGTTTGTCGTTAAAGAATCAACGATTGGTTTAAATAATTCAAACAGTCCCCTACGTAATATACATATCAGTTTATACTCTAACAATAGAGTAAGTCAATAAAGAACGTACGATTCATTTGACCAATTCAACCAGTCGCTTGCAGCGTCGAGCAACGCATCGTTACATGCAGTTTTTCAAATCACTGACGGAAGGGTTCTAACAACCCCTCAAAGAGGGTTGTTGTCGAAACGTGCGGTTTCCATGTTTATCCCCCCAGTCTATTAAAGGGGGACTTTAAAAGTTGTGTTGGTTTTTCGTGTACAGGTAATATTGTTATTTTGAAAGGTTTTGGTAGATACATTGACGCTCTATTGATTTCTAGACCATTTTTGACTATGTCAAAGTGACACTGTATATAAAATCATAAATAAGAAGTCTCTTTCGTTTTGATTGATTACGTCACTATGACATAGTCCGAAATGGTATAGGAATCAATTAAATCAAAATAAATATCAAGGCACAATGTCACACCAATTGACCTAGTCCCAAACTTTAGGCTTGGTACTATGGGTACTAGACAACGATATAAATACGTTTATGGAGAAATAATAATTATACTTAAATACCTACAAAGAAAGCATCCATGACTCAGGAACCAATATTTGCGCTCATCACACAAATATCTGCCCTTACCGGGATTCGAACCCAGGACCGATAGTTTCGTAGGCAGGTTCACTACCAACTAGGCCAGCGCGTCGTCAAACAAGTCAATTTCCTTTACTGTAAACTCAGTTACACTTAACTTAGTCATTCTTAACCCCAATTTAATGCCGTGGACGCTTATTGGCGTCATATTTCCACTAACCATGAAATATATTTAGCTTTGAAATGATGTCTTGCCTTGTTACGTTAGTACCTAATTACCTAGTCGGTTTTACAAAAAAAAACATAATTTATGATTATTAAAATTCGATCTCAAATGCCGCTTTCGCGGATCGGCGTCACATTTTGCTTTAGCTAGGTGCCGCTGACGCCGCCGCTTCTCGGATGTCACGTTTAACTTAATATGCCGCAGACGCTAATCGGCGTCATGCTTGAGAAAGCGACGGCATCGCATACTGCGGTTGAGGGCGCTTAGCAATGAACGGGTTAATAGCACAAGAGTGAAGGACAGATTAAAAAGAATTCAATATAACCTAATTTATGTAGTCAAATATTATTAATTTATGTATCTGGGTGCCACCCTAGGCGTACTTTTTCGAATCGAATCGGAGAAATACTAGAAAAGGGCCGTATCTTAAGTACCTGAAACCGACGTGCGTGCATGACTCGATGTATGAATGTGGGAGAAGCGAAATAAATGTTGTCAAGATCATAGCAAGTGGAAAGAAGTGGTCTCTGGGAAACAGGGGTGATTTAATGTATGTATGGATGTATCGTAAGTGAGAATTGAGTATAATTTTTGACGACGAATATTTTACCCTTGAAGTATGATATGCAAAGGCCAACGTCGGCCCTTACTCGTATATGACCATAGCGAATCAATTTGCTCCATAAATCACTACATAGTATAAAACAAAGTCGCGTCCCGTTGTCTGTCCCTATGTATGCTTAGATCTTTAAAACTACGCAACGGATTTTGATGCGGTTTTTTTTAAAAGATAGAGTGATTCAAGAGGAAGGTTTATATGTATATTATTATTTTCATTTATGTACTGGTGTTACAAAACACTCATATAAACCGAAGCGAAGCGAGGGCGGGTCGCTAGTAATCCAAAAACAATAACCGGTGCTATTCTCTTAAGCAATGGTAGAAAAACATGGGTAGACAACGAAAAACATACTTATGTAGAGAAATAAATACCTACTTAAGGCTGCGTGCGCCGAGCAAAGGCCAAGCGTCCAGTGGCGCCCTCATTACTAATATTGAGTTTTCTAATTAACTAAAGAATTTCCTTAGAATCAGACGATCTGTTTTTGTAGCGCAAGTAAAAACACAATTTATGGGATACGTAACAAACTTTAATAACAATTACCCTTTGAGTAGTCAGCTTAACGGGAAAAGGTGGCCACTTTTTTCCGTTTACTTGATAACTCGAAGGTGAATTGTTATTAAACTATGCGATATACCTTATAAGTTGTGTTTTCATTTGTAGTATAACATACCGTCCAATTTCAAGAAAATACTTTAGGATATTAGAAAACACAATAAAAGTAATGAGGGCACCACTGTACAGTGTACATCCGGCGTACGCTCGGCTCAGTCTTAAACACTTACCCCCTTATAAACGTGGAATACGCTTGGAATAGTTTATGTCATGCTTTGTTATTTTCTGTCAGATGCAAATGTCACAATTAAAGATAAGGACAAAGCATGGCATAAACTATTCCAAGCTTATTCCACGTTTATAAGTAAGGGGGATAGAAAACATCCAAGGCTGAGTAACAAGTACGCTAACCGGGATTTGAACTTGGAACCTAAGCTAACGACGTCATCAAACCCATTATAATTAATTCCACATTCTTCATTTCGTGCCTACACATCTTCTACCTAATTATCAATAGGGAATATGCAACGTATGGATTTTTTTTAATCGCATTTTTCAACAAAATATGAAAATAGGTACCAAAAGTGAAATTAAAATGAAAATCGGTTAGCAAATACGGATGATACAAGCACTTTAAACTGCTAATTAGACAGAGATTCGATATGCACTGTGACGTCATATAACATGTCGGCCATACTCCATGTTAAATTCTGTTTGGATTTCATAACTTTGTTGGCTTATATCTTGGTTATTTTTGGAGCTATTAAAAAATTATGTTTCTCAACTATTTGTTACATGACTCTGCTTTTATTTTAAAAAAAGGTCATGAATATTCATTCCATATTCGAAAACTAAAATGAAAACGCTTGTCCAAATATCGAACAGATAAAGAATAACCCGACACTATCGCGACATCAGCTGCCAACCCTACCTAGCGAATTAAAAATAAATTATAATTTCACACTTAATCCGTAACGACATATACCCACAACGTTGTCGTGCAATTAGCAACTGTAATCCTCAGTCATAAAGTTCTGTTTAAAGGCTTTGCGTTGTTTTAGTTGTTTTATTTTGCGGACCTACCGCACTAGCTGTGACGGTCGCTAATCGCTTTATGCGCCATTTGTTTCAGTTAAATCTTTTTTTTATGAACTACAAGCTGGAACTGCTTTTTAAAATATATGTCTATTTTAACCCTCCACTCAAAAGAGTGAGGTTGTTTTGTCCGTCTGTCAATCGTTGTTCAGAGCCGAACTGATTTCAATGTGGCTTTTTTATTTGAAAGCTGCGGGCCTTGTATTTTATTTATTTATTTCAGAAATTCATTTCTATATTGAACAAACATTAATAATTAAAATTAAAATTAAAGTATGGCTGCGTCTACGTATATCGCGTGTCAAATGTGGATAAAGCATCCGTCACTTTTTGACAAGTGTACTTATTTGCGTGTCAGAAGGTGACGGATGCCATATATCTGTCACGCAATAAATGCAGTCATATTAGGCTTCCTGGAGTTTGAATTTAAATATAAAAATGTGATAGTCTGTTTGTCTCTGAGCTTTTTTTAGTTTTTAACAAGTTTTGAAATGATTCCTGCACCATCAAGGCTAAGGCGTTGGAACTTGAAATCCAGTGGACCATACTTGAACTTGTAATGTAACCCGTACGCACACAACGGTGACGCCCGACAGCTACGCACACAGAGACAAATGTGCACGTGCATCCACACACACACAAGTATAGCCCACCCGCTTTCATGAGCTAAATCAATTGTAGCAGTAAGTAGTAAATGTTATTACATTACTGCAGATGCCATGAAGTAACGGATTGCTGGATGAGTTTGGGGTAGACCGATGGATAAAACAAGTCCTGCATTCCTTTTCCCGGCCGAGGATTGTATAGTGCTTAACTCAAGCAATGAGAGGAAATATGAAAATTAAAAAACTACCTGTTAAAATTGTTTAATTTGCCGTTTATCTTATGTTTTAAACGCGCCATTTGAACAAGCTATGAGTATTCGAGCACCACGTTAACCGCACATAAATATAGTACCACACCAATAATAGATTTGTTTTTTTTAAATGTCGCAAGTAGATAGGTATGGTTACAGAATCTAGTGGTGGTTCGTAGTAGGTTGTAATTTTTTCCTTTGTCATGGATTATGTATGGACAGTAATGTTTTTTTTTTAAGTTTTTCATACATTACATCTTCAAAATCATCATCATGTCAGCTGAAAGACATCCACTACTGGACATAGGCCTCCCCCAAAGCTCTACACTCAGACCGGTCTTCTGCTTTTCGTATCCACCGCGTTCCCGCGATCTTCATTTCGTTCCTGTCTTCATTTCGTGATATTAGCGCATACATTTCCGAGCATGTTTGACACAATGTATATTGTGTCACTCTCCTTTTACCAACTACAAACAACGCGAAACAAATCAATAACCCCATACCTTATTATGCTTAGTCATACAAACGTACCCACAAACATGATAGCCCACTAACTTTGAATATTAATAGTAAAACAAGTTACGATATAGTGAACACTAAACTACATTTATCGACGGGTCGCCATCCATATTTATGACCTGTCGGCGATGGAGAGCTTTTATGTCTGGAGATATTGCCTTGACGATAAAATAATACATAGCGTATATGAGTAGTAGAACTAGTAGAGACCGCGAATCAGTCAGTCAACGCAGTGTAGAACGCCCTCAGACTAGGTGGAGCGACTATCTTTGCGAGGTAGCTGGGGTGTTACTCTCTCAAAAACAACGGACGAGCGGACGCAGCGAAATCGCAGCGGCGAGTTTAGGTAGTCCCGTTAGAGCGAACAAAACACATTTGTGACAGTCCACGGTAAAAGGTACTTTATGGTCGGTATGGAGTTACGGGCAATTTAATAATCTGCAATTGTTAATCTATCGATATCAAAATAGATTATTGCCCTAAGAATTATAGTTACGGAGATATGATTTTTTGCAAAATGTATTGTGAATTTGCAAAGTTTAGGAAACTGACTGTTTAAGTTTAGGTCTCTGAAAAACTATGTTACTGATGTAAGTTACATAGTGGACTAGGAAATCTGGTTAATTGGGCTTCTGTCCATCAAAATATATACCGGAAATGTTAGAATTGCAAATAGAATCTTGTACAATCGGACAATTAAATATGACTACCGATTTATTTTAAGGAAATGGTGTTGTGTTATATTTTCTCAATTTTAGCTGTAGATAGTCAAGATTTTAAATGTATCTATCATAAAACAAGTTATTAACAAAATATAAACAAGAAAAACAAAAATTAGTAGTCAGAATTCTTTTATTTTTGATTTTCATTCAAAATCACAAACATAACATAATTAAGTTCTAATGTAACAATAAACTTTTTTTTTTGCATAAATCAACAAAATCTGTTCATTAACATCAAATATAACTGTACTTATCGTTATCAATCATTAATCTTAACTTTTTAAGTCACTTAAAGTTACATCACAATAATAGTCTTCGTTCCATACATTTATGAAAAGGTACCTTATGGAAATATGTCAATGCAAATTAGATAAATTACGATAATTTACATCCTAGAAACCCTTTTCATTCATGTTTTCTTTTATTAAATTTTTATAATAAATTATCACACATAATTATGATCAGTTCTTTTTCGTAATCTAATTAAAAACTAAAATTTTATGTTATGTAAAGAAAAGGTGCCTTATGGCGGAGTTTAGTAATTTTAGCGATCTGCTTGCTCTAAACGCCTTTTTTTACAGAAAAATACACCACCGCGAACTTGGTTCCTGTGACCCTCTTCACCACAATATGAGCATGTAGGCTTTTTGCGTTTTATGATTGGCAACTGCTGAATACCACTGGTACCAGGCTGAGGCTGACTAGGTAGTAATTCGGGAAGACTTTCTAAGGGATCATTATCTTTAGATACTGCTAGCTGGGGAGTTGGGCAAAGTATGTCTTGGGATTCAGATGGTACGAATTGCCTTATTTTTTCAAATAGATACTTTTGACAGCGGCGGCAAGCGAGGCACGGCGGTGACAGAGAAGGGACGATGAGTAAGGTTTTAGTGCGAGCAGTACAGATGCATGGCGGCGAAGTTAAAGTATACCTATACAGACGTCGGCGTCGGTAGGAATACAAAATACAAGAGCTAAGCATCATTTTTAAACTTATAACCGCCATAAGGTACCTTTTCTACTAAACTTGAGAACCATAATTAAATGACTTTAAACTCATTTATACGGAAAATAAAAATAGGTAAAGAATTCTTGCATGTTATATTTCTTGATAAGCTAATAAAAATATAAACAGCATTTTTACCCATTTTTACGAAACATTTAAATATCTCCGAAACTAAAAGCCGCCATAAGGTACCTTTTACCGTGGACTGTCACATTTTAGCGCGTGCATTTTCAATTAAGCAGCCTGATACGAGTACGTTAGATCCATCGGCAGAAACCATGCTGCTAAATTGAAAATGCACGCGCTAAAATATGTTTTGTTCGCACTGACGGGACTACTTAAACTCGCCGCTTGGACATTCACTTGTCCGTCCGTCCGACCGTCGTTGTTCAGAGAATCACCACCCTGGCAAGAGCTCTGCAGCATGAGAATGGTCGTTGATCATGCTCGGTGGTGAACGGTCACGAGCGTTAATTTGGGACCCATTTCATGAAAGTACGCTTGAAGTCGTCAATGTCATTAAAGATGTCAAGTCCTTTGTCACTTTTACGAAACTCAATCTTATTGTTGTGGAATGTCAGATTGACTTAGACCTAAGGTTGGTACCAAATTTAAACTCGTGACTGTACAAACACAAATATCTCGTACATTCTAAATTCTAACATACTTTAGGTTATATATTAGTGTTCCTTCCTTTAGTGTTCTAATATTAAATTTCCTCTTGTTACAGGTATGATTGCAGAACGGTTAGCAGCTAGACATATCTGTGGGGCTAGACAAGTTGCCATCGTTCACGAACGCTAGCGTTAGGTGATCACTGGCGACATGTGTTGTCATATGGTTGTCATTGAAAAATGTATGGGAATGACGTAAGTCACGTGATATATCACTCGTTACAACTGACACGCTGAAAAGTGATCACTATCACTCGCGCTAGTGATAGGTTTGACGACTACAGTCGTTACGCGGTACTATTTTGACACAAAGGCTAGACAAGTTGCCCTTTTGACAGGTCGAATAGAACACGAGCACCTATCGCCATGTCGACCTTCTAGATCAAAACAGTATAAACCCAAAATCCTTGCTAGTTTGGTTTTAAGTTCAAAGGAGTTGAATTAAAGTTGATTTTAATATGCATTGTATTTTGAGTTACAACTATTTTAATCTAGCAGTGCGATATAAACGTCGGTATCTAAGGACGGCCGTAACGACCAAGAAACTGTCAACTGAGTCCGTGTCATCACTGTCATCATTGCCTCGCGGTCGCATAAAATATATTGTTTGAACTTTGATTTCTTATTAAAAATGCTTCCGCTGAGACTTACATATACGCTGCTCACAACAGTACGAGCTTATCCAGGCGCCGACCCAGAGAAATCTCTCGTGCGAGCCTGGAGGCCGCGGACTGGATGCATGAAATGCTGTTCAGGAACATTTTACGTTAAGCAAGGTCTCATTTAGAGTTCTTTGCAGCCTTTTGCGTTCCCTGACTTCGTTGAGGAGATTGAAGGAGGTTCTCTTTGAACTGAAGGTAAGCATCATTTTGATTTTAACATGTATAAGTTGGTATGTGCATTATATAAACAATACCTACAATGAAACCTGTCAGTACCAATAAAGATATTTATTACGATTATTTCAGGTGCTGTGTGCTTTGTTGTGAGCTTTCTGGCGACAAGGTCGGATCAGAGGATCACGGGGTATCTAACCAATTAACGCAACGGACCGCTGCTAGTAGATGCATCCGTGAAGTGGGGGATGCTCTCAACAACGACACAGTCTTGAAGAGGAGGATCGTCTTCCTACAATCGGATGAAGCTAGGTCTCGTATAAGACAAGAGTAAGTTATGACATATATTTAATGAAAGTATTGGATGTTTCATTCCCTGAATATGTGTAATGTTTTTTTATTCACGAGGTCCCGCCCAAGGTTTAAATTAACCGAGGAGGGAGCGTTTTTTCTTTCATTGAAAACTCTTTATTTATATTATATATATTATAATAGTAGTATGGTTTTCGGAAAAAAATAGTACTTAGTTACTTATAGCGAGGTCAAATAAGTATACCTAACCGATATCATACAATTTATTGATAAAATAACTTTTGTGTGTTTTAGGCAACTAAGAAAATCCTTCAGAGGGCTGGTTGACGATGCCGGATGTCCATATACTATTATCAACCCCTTGTCGCAGAATTACACACTCCGGTGTTTCATTTTTACACGGAGCCTGCAGCCTGTATGGAAGGAGTATCTCAACTTCCATTCAATGTCTCAAAGGTCGCCCTCTAGGTTATATTGTAGTGCGGAGCAGTCCTTTTATAATTGGAGCCAAATCCAGGATGAGCCCT
The DNA here is from genome assembly GCA_963966035.1 of Acleris laterana. Taxonomy (NCBI): domain Eukaryota; kingdom Metazoa; phylum Arthropoda; class Insecta; order Lepidoptera; family Tortricidae; genus Acleris; species Acleris laterana. The sequence continues at coordinate 1,782,452 of OZ014445.1, forward strand.
ACTAATTAGAGGCAGGATTATACTTAATTGTTTGGTGAAATGAGTTTGAATTACTATTAATTTATTATGTTTAAAACCTCATACAAAAAAATGCTATGAATCAAAAAAATATTGATTTCAAGTATTAAACGTTCAAAACAAAATCGAAGTACATTATTTTAGTAAAGTTTCATTGCTCGATGTTACACTGGTGGCCATATAATTAGGAACCGAACGCTTGCGTTTTTCTCGTAAGAATACAATTATGACTTAAATTTTGACCACCAATCAAAATTTTCTTGACCAATTTTATTTTTAGTTTTCACTTATCATTATATAATAATCTAAGGTTTAAATGTATGTACAGTTTGTCGCTGCTAAAATCGAATATTTCATCAATTTCATGTTAAAAAAACTTTGTATGGACACGTCAGCACTAAGTTTTTAAATCCCTATAAAAAATATTCGTTTTTAATAGCGGTAAACCGTACAAAAATTTGAGGCTTAGTTTATTAATTAACGATAAGTGTAACTAAAAATAAAATAGGTCTAGAACTTTTTGATTAGTCAAAATTGAAAGTATATTTGTAGGCAATTATATGGGAAAAATGCAAGCGTTCCTAATTATTTTGCCACCACTGTTATTACAGGAGGTCACAACTAATTTGATTACGATCTCGGAAATGGATTATTCTGGCCTGACAGGATAGAGAGCAACTCCCTGATGCCAAATATGTCGTTCTGCCTGCGCACAGCGGTCGCATTAACTAATATGGCGGCTGCAAGACGTGTTATCTTTCCCAAAAAAAAAAGAGATAAAGGAAATGGCTGAATTTTGTACATAAAGTAAGTACTAGTTTTATGACAATTTGTATTCAATCAATATGGGAACACAATAAGTAACTGTCTTGACATTTTTTGACATTGTTCAAATTTTTGGTTGCCCTTTATCCTGACAGCCTAAGGTAAAAGCACCTATTATGGACAAGGTTCCAGTGATGAACATTATCATTTTTTTAAATGAAAACATATCAATACTAAAATTTTATTCTAATAGTAGTAATCCCGAATAATTCAATATAATCTAATTGTAGCACTAAAAGCATTATCAATCAGAGACTTATATTTATGGAATTGTTCATAACTGGAGCACTTACCTTTAGGAGCTTTTACCTTAGCATAATCCATTTCCGAGATCATTCATATTTTCTGCTTCGTTCTTAGACGGTGCGTCATGGCCACGAATGCTGAAACGTCATCTTAACTAAACTTGTACAGTCACGAGATTAAATTTGGTACCCACCTTAGGTCCAAAGTCAATGTGACATTCTACAATAATAAGGTTGAGTTTCCTAAAAGTTACAAATGACTTGACATCTCTAATGAAATTGACCCTTTCGTCCACGTTCATAACCAAGGTTTCATAACTGGTTATGAATAAGGATTTTTTTCCACTGTTTCATAACCAGTTATTAAACAAGACTTTTTTCCATTTTTATAACCTTATTTTCAAATCAATTGGACAGTGGGACGGAGCTCCGCTTACGCGGAGGTCCTATTTCTGAGTGGTTTGGCCCTCCGGGCCTGCTGCAAAACTAACATAACCTAAACCTACCTAGTTTCTGGTTATGAAAATGGAAAAAAAAGTCTTGTTTAATAACAGGTTAAGAAACAGTGAAAAAAAATCATTATTCATAACCAGTTATGAAATCTTACTTGTGAAAGTGGACGAAAGGAAATTGACTCAAGCATATTTTTCTTGAAATGGGTGTCAAATTAACGCTCGTGACCGTACAGTCACCATCAAATATCGAAGTAGGCGTTCAAAAATACCCGCACTCAACTCAATTAATTAAGCAGTGTTGTAGAGTGTGTTGAGATATTTTTGCACACTTTGTTTGCTGCGATGTGTTTAAAGTCGTACCTACTTTAGTTGCTTACATTTACTCCAACCGACCTACAACATCCGACATTATGGGAAAACGAGCATATTTGGAAGGTATTATAGGAATGAAGACAACATGAATTGATTATTTTACTGAGCAGAAATTATGGAAAGTACATAATTGTATTAACGCAGACATCACAGGAACATCGGAGTGTACGGATCCAGTGAATCTGCACTGCAGTCCTTCTAGACAATGCATACTATGTGGCAAAATTGGTGGGCGAAGTGGCTGGAGACAGTGGTGTTGGTTTTTTTCTGAAATTAAAACAAAATGACTTATCATAATTTTTGTCATGAATATAAACTATAACTTTGTTTCTAAATTTTTTTTTACATTCAAGTCAAATATTCGTAAGGGCGCTAAAATACTGAAATATTATTGGACAAAGGTTAAGAAATGTTATGTACTCGCTGTCTCCAACAATAATATATTTATTATCCAATATAGGGCTGAAACTATTGGACACGTCTAGAAGCAGAGAGCGTGTCAGATAATTTTGAGCGTAACGCAATGTGAAATATAAATTATTATTGGCGACTGTACTTATTCTCATTTAGTTTAGGTATATTGGTTTTGCAGACACTTTAGAGAGATCAAATAACTTATATGAATAAAAAGCAAATTATTTACATAGATTTAATGCTTAATCTTTGGCCAAAGTAGCTGGTCACCCGAAACGTCATTTAGGCATGAGGATTATTTACAGTATTCAGCCATTTCCCTTATCGTTTTGTTTTGGGAACGATACCACACTTATTGAGGAAATTTCCTTAATGAGTTATCTCATGCCTCCCCCAATAACCCGGCACAAACATGTAGACTTGGCTAAAAGCAGACATATTTATGCCGTTTCACTGGTTTGACTGATGCAGCTGCCGTTCTCAGTTTGACAGAGGACGTTTGAAGTGGGACCTAGGCAGCGTATCCATGCAGGTAACGTCCGCCAGGTTAGGTAAAATACTGAAAATACGGAATAAAACTGTATACACACCATGATCTGCATTTGCGAATATCATTATAGGTATTCAGTGGACTTCATAAATATTTTCGTAGTTCCAATCGCGTGTAGTCTAGGTCCCTGTAAATTAAAAATTAACTGTATATCTATATCACAAACACGCTGCTCCAGTTAATTGTATCGAGTACAGGCTAGTGTACTATTCTGCCCATGCAATTACGATTAGTATAGTACCGCAATTTTAGCAAATGTTATCCGATTTTAAGGTGTAGCTGAAAGAAAGTCAAACACAACTACACTAAATAAATAAAGAATCGTACATACATACATACATTAACCCTGAAAACATTACACTCCTTATTTTAGGCGGTCATGTAAAAAAAGTTGGGTATGCCTGTGCGCCCCTGCTGCGCTTTCACGTGATTTGAACATAAACCTCTATCTGATCTTCATTATTGATTTAAATAGGGAAACTGTTTAACAAACACCTGGGAGACGCGTTCATACAAAGGAAGTAACTTTTCTTACATGTTACAAGAATTCATAACACATACATACACGTACATATTTACCTTAGAATAACACACAACACAATCACAATCTCATAACATTTTATGAAAAACAACATGTAAATAAATAATGTAACAAATACAACATAATACGTACCTAGAATGTTTATTTCCAATGCACATCCTGCGACAGCGTCAACTTGACTTTTAAGGTCGAAAAGTATAGACAAAATTTATAATTTTTAGAAAAAAAAACTAGACTGTCGAGCGAGGTTGTATTCATCGTGGGCATACACCTTGGCTAGATTAATCATTTTTGACAACGCATGTCGACAGTGATCGCCTAACGCTAGCGTTACATTCGATGGCGACTTGTCTAGCCTATAGCGCCAAGTGACAGGTGATCACCAAAGTGATCGCCTAACGCTAGCGTTCGTGAACGATGGCAACTTGTCTAGCCCCACTGTTCGTGACGACCAAGTTATAGGTAGAGCTTGGTTTACACGTAAACATTATTGACACCGTCCCGTGTTAATGCGAGTCAAGCAGCAGTGTTCGCATTGTTGTATTCCAGTTCAAGATTGATACTTTCATTCAAGATCGAATAGAGAAGTTGGAAGTGTCGAACTCGGGACCTTTAGATCACAAGGCGACACTTAATAAGAGACTGTGCTCTTAAAAACAATATGTCGATCTTAACTAAGTAACAAAAAACCGGTTCAGTGGGAGTCGGACCGCGCACCGAAGGTTCCTTAATTAAACGCAAAAAATACTATTTTTGTTATGAACTTTATTTTGTATGCATTAAGGTTAATTTTGACTTGCCTAAATTTTAACATACTGCATTTTATTTTTCGCGTAAATTATAAATACAGACAGACAGACAGACATACACTGAAATTTCACAATAAGGGTTCCTTTTTTACCATTTTGGTACGGAAACCTAAAAACGAAGAATCAACTTAATTTCTAACCTTTAACTAATCTAATAGGAGTTTTGACTTTTTTTTAATTGCCTTCTCAAATAAATTAACCGAATGTCAAACTTTTATTACCAATGTGTCCTCAAGCTCTCGTTGATAAGAATAATAAGGCTTGCATACAATTAAAAGATGCCCTTGCGCAATTACCGATCACGGTTTACGAAACCGCAGCCATATTGGCCAGCGACAGCGAAAGTTGCCAGTGAGAAATTTCTCGTACTATATTTGTATTAAAGGCTGTCATAAACTATATATCGACATGCGTGTCACAAGTCGCTTTATTACCCATTGCATATTAACCTTTAATAAAACTACATACAATATAAATTGCTAAGAACATAAAGTGCTAAATCCTCGCCATTGGCTCGTGATTCATTTACGGTATCGCTTGGATTTAAGCACTAAATGCACCTGTAATTAAAGTCTATATTAGAATGCGATGTGTGTGGATCATATTTTAACCGTGTGGGGCAGTTTGGTCGATGCATTGAGGTAATAAATATCTCCCACGTATTAAACAAGGAGATTGTATTAAATCAAAATATTCAAGAGGTTAATTTGGTGTAATACTTCGATCACTTTAATTGTTGAGCCACCATTATGTCACTGTCATAATGATAGCGTGAAATCATGAGGAAGAAATTAAAGTCAACACTATCATAAATAAGCCCTGTAGCTTTTAAGAACAACTGAATATCAATACTCGTGAGCTATGGGTAAAGATTGAAAATGAATAACAATGTCAGATCCGGTCAGATGCATTCTTCCAAAAAAAGAAATGTCTAGTGTACTTACCTCCTTTTTAATACACTTACTGCAATAGGGAATATGCATATATATATAAATCGCATTTCTCATAAAATAGGAATATATAGGTAAAGTCAAGGTCTTTAATTATTAAGCCACTTTGGAACCCTGTCGCATAACGTTGATCATTATTTTTAGCGTAATTTCTTTCATATGGTTTGACGCTGTCATTATGACAGGGTTCAATAGTGGCTTAACAATTAAAGACCTTGACTGTACCGTACTAGAGATAACCAAAACTCAAATTTAAATTTAAATCGGCCATGAAATACGGATAATACAAGCATTTTAAATTGCTAATTAGGTAGATAATGATTAGACTGAGATCCTATATACACTATGACATCATGTAAAAGGTCGGTCATATAAACTCCGTATTAAATTCTGTTTTTCTAGAAAGATACGGACCATTTTGTTGGCTATCTTGGTTATTTTATAGCTATTCAAAAAAATATTTTCCTAAAGTGTTTGTTACATGAATCACCTTTTATTGAATCTGCGAAAAAAGGCATGAATAATTCGTATTACAATATAATTATTGAATTAATAATAAAAAAAATTAAAACAAAATAGCTTTTTTTGCCCACCGTACTTTTTTTTCTACTTCTCAAGACTATTATTCTAACAAGCCCTAACACGACGGGTATATCTTGTGTAAATTAGGGGTTCCTATGGCCACTCTGAGTCTCCATCATCACACCAGCTTGATGGTACTATATTATTGTATTGTCATCAGAACTAATGCCGTATGCAAATTTTCAGCTTCATCGGAAACCTGGAAGTGGGTCAAATTTAACTTGCAAGATTTGACCCTTATATACATACATACATAGATACATTGCAAGTTAAATAAAAGCTTTTAAAAACAACAAAATTGAACGTAAAATGATTAGTTAATTGTTACAAGCAAAGAAACCCTTTGAGTTTAACAACCGTCTTTTTCCGCATCCTTTCCGCTTTTCCGCTGTCCTAAATTTGTTTATGCGGATTTCCGCTTTTTGTAGCGGGATCGTGGACATCTCTGTCCCGGGATAAAAAATGATTGTCTGTGGGCCCAGGTGGGCACACATGCATCTAAACACACGAGTAAAGGTGTCAATGTGTTTTTGACAACAAAATGGCGGAGTTTTGGGAACTTTTGGCAGTTTGTAACAAGTCTTCAGTGTCTTTTGGGAATGTATTTTTACTAGCGCTATCTATTCGTCGTGGCTGGCTGTCTGACTGACAGGCAACATATAGTCTAAACTGAGAAACTTGACTTTAAATTCGGAAAGAATATTTATTTTATTACATGGATGAACAAAGTTTTTTTTTAGGGTAACTCATCATTTTATCGTATTTCACTTCATCGATTATATACCTACTTTCATCGAATTTTATTTCATCTAACGCTATTTTCTGCTGAAAACATGTTTTCAAAACATCCGTAACATTCATTACGTAGTTTAGGTTAGACTTGTGACTATATTAATATTGATGAATATAGGCTACGTTTTATTTTTCTGCGCGAACGGAGTCGCGGGCACCAGCAAGTGTAATGATACGTTCGTTTAAAGGTATTTCAATAAAGTAATAAATACCCAAATTTTACAAATTTGATCCCTATTTGGAAGTAATAGGAAACTATTTCTATGCATACGCACATTTTCTCTAGTATATTATATTATAATTATTTTCATTATAACCAGAATACGTGAGTTTCCTTGTAAGAGTTTAATAGTTGCAACAGGTTCTTACTTCTTACTCGCAGCGGATCCATATTTCTAAGCTAGTGAAAGTGGCTATAATTAGCCTATAGCTAGCTAAAGAGTTTGGTTCCTTATTTACTTACAAGAGATAATTGAATAACCACTATTTATAATTTATTTTATAAAACAATTTGCAGTTGAAAAGAAACAGGGTTTGAAATTACAGGGTATTTTTATGTAAGTGTGTAGTACTTACTGTTTTTTTTTATAAGAGAGATAGGCAAAAGGCTTTTTTTTTTATGGCATGGAGAAGACAAACGAGCACACAGGCCACCTGATGAAAAGAAAAAACTGTGACCCATAGACATTCGCATTCATAAGACTGCAATGCAATCCTAAGACTGCAAATGCGTTGCCAACCCTGAGGACTATGCTAGTCATTTCACCTGTTGTCTTATCCCCAAACCGGAACACAACAATGCGAACACTGCTGTTTGGCGGTAGGTTAATGGATAAGATGGTGGTAGCGAACTGCCCTTTTATACCATCGGTAGATGGCAGCACTTAAACACTAAATTATAACATTCAGATCAAAAACATGCTCAAATATTAAACAAATAGTCGCAGCACCATTTAAATATTCTAATAATAATAAACAATCACCTAGGATTCAACACACTATGCAATACATTACATTCAAATAATATTAAGTACCTAGTAAATGTAACCAAATAGCAACTTATTAGCGCTGTGACATAGAATGGCGTTAAGTTATTATGAAAATTGTTAACACCAGGGACTGCTATCAATCCGAATAATTCCGTCAATAAATTAAATAGGTTGTCAAAGCTTTGACAGATAATTGCAGTAGTTCAAACATGACGTGAATGTGTTAAATAGTGGCAAAGCACGAAAATGTGCAGCTACTTATTACGCCGACCGTACCTGTCTGCACCTCCCGGAATATTATAAACGTTTTAGTTAATTCATTAAACCCCTTGGCTGCAGCGGTCTGTAAATAGCCTGCCTTAAATAAACAGACCGTCCGGTCAGACTTTATTAGTTTATTTATACTTTCACTCTCGGAACCGTTTCCTGATTCAATTATAATAATTGTGCTTTTTGGTGCGCGAGGGAAACATGCTTTTTTACCCGACTGCGCGACGCAAAAGAGATTAATGGGTTTATCAGCCTATTTATAAACAATAAAAACAGTATATAAACAGAATGTATGTTGGTTTTTTTGTGGCGCTCTAGAAACTGAACGCTTGGGCCGGTTTTGATGATTATTATATCGATCGATTTGTCTTAAATATTGTGAGTGACAGTAATCGAAAATAAATATGGCGGCCACCAAACGCCATGTTGTGAAAAAGAAAAAAAAACTATGAAATATGACAAGTGGGGTATCATTGAATAGGAATTAAAAAAAACATCTTTTTGTTTGTTTCATTTTGTTAGTACCATTTTGGTACGGAACCCTCAAAACGCCTCCGCCACGCTTAGGAAACGCTTTCAAGCACGGAAACGCGCCGCCTCCGCTCTCTGTGTGTTTGGGGCTTTTCGTCGTTTGAAATACATTGTATTTTACCATTTAGTTTACTTGCAAATAACTTTGTACTGCCAACTACCAGAATTAACAATACGAACACACCCATCGTTTTCACCTTTTATGCATTCGGATATCCGGTCACGAAGCATTCAATATACACTCTTATTCCGGTTAAATAGTAGGTTTTACTTTCAATGCGCAAGAGCATGGTTGAAAATTTTATCGGAAAGACATCCTTATTGCATCGTAATAAGGTGTACTAAAACGAGTATCAGTTGAATAAAGCTATCGTTTGAATACCAATTGTTAGTAGATTGCTTTTAAATTACCTGTTAATTGGATTATTGGTACTAACTATCAGGTCAATACATAAATGGACAACCGAATGCTACCGGTGTTGCTGAACGTTATTGCCAAAACTAGCGAACCGCCCTCGCTTCGCTTCGGTTTATGTGAGTGTAGTATATAACCTATAGCTCCTCAATAAATGGGCTATCTAACACTGAAAGTATTTTTTATATCGGACCAGTAGTTCCTGAGATTAGCGCGTTCCAGCAAACAAACAAACAAACAAACTCTTCAGCTTTATAAATATTAGTATTGATAACTATTAAATAAAATAAAAAACCGATAACAATGGGTACGCCATTTTCAAAGGATTTTATGTATAACTAACTAACTGGAATTAGTTTCCCCCTATTCCTCCTGTTGGGGGTCGATTTTTCATCGTTTGGGCTGTACGTTGATTATCAGTCAGTTTCCTCTTTTACATATTTAGATAAATTCTGGATCATATATCTACGGGTGTTACATAAATCGAAGCAAAGCGAGGGCGGGTCGCATGTAAGTAAATAAAAGCCAAATGGACTAACTGTATGTAATCTCAGTCCGTACTGGATTATAGATTTGCGTACCGGATGGATGCTGGCGCGAGCGCCGGAAGTCGACGCGGACGCAGCGGCGCCGGTTCGGGCTCTTTAGTCTATGGCAGCACACGGTCAGAGCATAGAGTTGCGTCTCTGTGGAAATAAAGGTTAGAGGTGCTGTCGCTGGTGGGTTCATAACATAGTAAATTATAAAAAAACAAAAGCCCGAATGCAATAAAAATATCAACAGAAAAGCGAGAAACAAGCTCTATAATGTATACAAAAATGTAAAAGCAATTTACCTACTTAAGTATATAACTTGAATATTGGAGAAGGTGATCTAGGCGGGGACAAACGAACAGTGCAAATGTTACATTGTTTCAAGAAATATGTTTTGTAATTCATTGCTGGTCCCCGCCTGCAGTACCTTTTCTAGTAACATTCAAGTTATGTAGGTACATTGCATCGACAATTAAGACGAATCGACTGACCCCTCATGTGTTCAAGTCTATAAAGCGGTTTAGGCTACAGAGCGTGCCCAGAAATAGATATATAACATACGTACATACATGATTATACTGTCCAAAAACATAACCCTCCTGCGGGCAGTCGGGTAAAAAGGGGATACATTATTTATAACAATGAGAAATTTGATTGTTTGATAATCGTCTTTGCCATCATTTTTTTTTTATGGCGTAGAGAAGACAAACGAGCACACAGGCCACCTGACGGTAAGTGGAAACTGACCCATAGATATTCGCATTCACAAGACTGCAATGCAATCCTAAGACTCCCAAATGCGTTGCCAACCCTGAGGAGTAAGATGGAATGCCTCTATGCTAGTCATTTCACCGGCTGTCTTATCCCCAAACCGGAACACAACAATGCGAACACTGCTGTTTGGCAGTAGGTTAATGAATAAGATGGTGGTAGCGATCCGGACGGACCCTGCATATGCACAAGGTCCACCCGCAAAAAAGAATACTGATTTATTTGATAGGTAATCTTTTAATTTTAATTTATACAAGGCCTGATTTTCAGGTTTTAACACTGAAAGTTAGGGTCGCAATTGCGCCAGAGGGTTTTAAAACTTTTAATTAAAAAGGAAGGTGACAAATACTTTAGTTACTCGTACCTACCTAACTTAGCTAAAATAAAAACCTTTTATCCGTGTAACAAAAAGTTAATGGAGATGGATAGGTACAAAAAATGTTAGGCAAATTTAAAATGAATTACAAGCCAGATAGTATAAAGATAGACCATAACAATAAATCACTGTAAATTAACCCCCCAAGGATACTTAGTTGCATGTGACCGATATTTCTCTTGTTACTTTTTTATTTGTAATATCTTCTAATCGATTAACCACTTTAAGTATCCTAATTATTCCCGCATGTTCTTATTAAGCATATTATCAATCAACCAGGACAATATGCCTGTAACGATATATCATAAAAGTAATTTCCTTTGTTGCTGACAAAAAAACTACGCCTTATGACTAATACATCCTTTGTTCTGTGTCGTGACAAAGAACCATCGAAGGCTACCCCTTAATTGGATAGTACTGTTCTTTAAAAAATACTATTTCCACGTCTGTTTTTTTTAATTCAGGAAGCTTTGATATTACCATGTCTGTACAAATTAAAATAAAGTAAAATTCGGATTACCTACCACAAGGTCCAATTTCGCTCAACTGTTTCATTTGTCCGAATTTTCAAATTAAGAAATGCATTTTCTGAAACCGTTTCCATGATTGTCATAAAACAAACTTTTTTTTTTGACAGAGAGGAAATCGATTTATGCATCGTCCCCCCCGGTTAGGCTAACCTCATGTGGGGGGGTGTGACGGACTCTCAACCACCTTAGTCTCCTGTGAGAGCTGAGGTGGAAGCCTACCAAAACCTCTCCGGTGTTAACCCACAAAAGCTGTTAACGGGGGCACCGTGGGTTGATGACTATGCCACCATTGGGTTTGTTTTATGACTTGGGGGGCCAGTCATAAAACAAACCTAACCTAACCCTTACAGTACAGGGGGCCTAATATGGCTGCGTTTATCGCGTTACAAATTTTGGATAAAGCATCCGTCACCTTCTGACAGGTAAATAAGTACACGTGTCAAAAAGTGACGGATGCTTTATCCACAGTTGACACGCGACATAGACGCAGCCATACTAGGCCCGCAGTACAGGATACAATCGTGCGGGATTAACGTCATTAAAATTAAAAAAGAAATGTGTCCTTAAAATGAGGAAAAGTGAATTACTTTAAACCTTAAAAACATAACCATACGAGTCCATATATCTACTAATTAGGAAGATTCAAATCTTCCATGAGTTGATGGTAAGTCCGGTCTGAATGAGCTCACCTATACTTGCGAGCAAAGACATCGAGTCACTTTCTATGGAAATTTAGTACTAAGTGACTCGATTTCTTTGGTCTAAAGTGTAGATTTTACTGGTACTTATATCTCTTTATTCTTTAAGCATTTTTGAACGTTAGTCTTGACACAGACAGACGTCAGACACTTTCTTTTTCTTTGTTTTTCTTCTTTTATCAAGCTAACCCGCCACTACTGAGTGAAGATCTCCTTCAAAGCCCTCTTCCTCATACTTAAACCACTGGGCACTGTCATCCAACTCATTTCTGCGATCCTGGTAATGCCATACGCCCATCGTGCTTTGTGACGGTAGTTTTTTAACCCCTCGACAGTAAAGAGGACAAGTTCTACGTGTATTGTGTGCCAGTGTATGTGTGTGAGTCTATCTGTCTGTGGCATCGTAGCTTCTGAACGGATGGACCAATTACGAAAAATAAAGTTAGTTTAATCGGAGTGGTTCTTATCAAAGTATTGTCGGACCATTTGGAGATATCAGCTCTGATATATGGGATCGCCCTCATATCGGGAATTTTAATTTACCTACAAAATTAACGTTGGTTTTCTTACTTTAGGTTTTAATCAAAAATAAGTAATTTAATAAAGTCTAGACTGGAGACTCTTGGGACCAAAGATACCCTTAGTAACAAAAGAAATCTTTACTTAATCGACCTTAAAAATATTAGGTCGACTAAATAAAGATCTCAGAAAGATGGTTGGATTTTATAAGTACATTAAACTTGATAAATTAGATGGTTTTAAACTCGCTAAGGGCCAAACGTTTGACAGTGAAGTCGAATACAATCGTCTAGAGGACAAGTATTCGTACCAAAGGTCGCCGTACTTTTGGTTAAAGCATTTACTTTTTCAAATGAAATATCTATTTCACTTGAGAATATTAATTACATTAAATTGAATTTGATTTTAATCTTCTAAGAAATAATAAAATATATTTTATGTAGGGCGAATTCTGGATAGTCGATCACTTTTTTACAATAAAATAAATACTGGTAGATAGTCCTTAATTCTTCTTAGCGTACCGGCGTATGACGTCACGTTAGTATAGTGTGAAGTTAGCCCTGGGGTGTTATTCTCTCAAAAATTTCGTACAGGCGGACGAACGAGCGAAATCGCAGTGGCGAGTTTAAGTAGTCCCGTCAAAGCGAACAAAAATAATTTAAGCGCGTGCATTTTCAATTAAGCAGCCTCATACGTACGTTCGATCCATCGGCAGATACCATGCTGCTAAATTGAAAATGCACGCGCTAAATTATGTTTAGTTCGCACTGATGACGGGACTACTTAAACTCGCCGCTTGGACATTCACTCGTCCGTCCGTCCGACCGCGTCGTTGTTCAGAGAATCACTATCGTGGTAACGATTCATCTATCAAAGTTGTCTCACGGATTATGGTTTTGACTTTTGGTTGTGATGTTAGCCTAATTGTGCAAGATGTGGTTACAAAATTATCAACAAAAATATGTATGTGTAAAGCTTCGAACAGTTCGAACCCCGTGGCAAGATATTTGCATCCAAAAGGCCTGAAAACGACTTGTACGACGACGCATGCGCCGGTATAATATTCTGTCTTCATAAGCCAAAAGGTGGTATCACAAATTCAATAACCAAAATAGATTCAATCCTTTTTTCTTAGTAATATGGTTCCAGTTGCTACAAACGCTTTGTCTGATATTCTACCATTTGTGTTAGCAGTGCAGTATATTGTAAACATATTTTACAAGCTTAAATCTTTCTTTACATGTCTTCATTTGCATTTTTTTGGTACTTAATTCAATTTTGTAAGAACAATGTTTCCGCTTATAGAAAAACGGCGCCATCATTTTACATACATTGTATTTGAATGTGTTTGAATGTGCGTATTTAAACAGTTAATTGAATATAACATAAAAACAATTCATTGAAAACTGTTAATTATTTATTGATGTAGAAAGGCGAACTTATCAATTTATGGGATCTCTTCTAGCTAAAACAGTGTTTAGGAAAAACCTCCTAAACTATTTCTTCTCAATTTTTCAAGAAAGACTTCGTTAGAAGAAACGGGGTGAGTAGAGACGTACACAACCTAACATGAAGCATAATATTACATTATTACTAATTATAACACTGCTCTGAGACCTTCAAATGTGCCCCCATACAGTTTTAAAGCCTGCATACCATCAGGCTACCCGCCTCTTTTGCCATCTGACTATTAATGTCCAAAACGTTACCTTAGCAAAGTAGACTTTAGATCTTTCGAAACATATTAGAAAGAGCAAAGCGCATCTGTGTAAAGGAGACAGAACACACCTTTACCTCCCCACACGTGTTCACAAATGAACACGAACGATAGCAAACCAACCCAACTCGTATTAAGATCCAATTTTATCTAACAGCCAACGTCTTTATGTAAATAAGGGGGATATATGCATCCTAAATAAATATACGGCGTGTCGGTAGCTTCCACTGTGATTGTAGCGGACCCAGCTTAAAAAGACCCCACGTTTCCAAAGCTTTTGTATTAGCACCTGTCAATCGTACAGCTCTTATTCAAATGGCGGATTAAACAATGCTTCTGGTATTTTGGGGTTAGCTTTTAAATTTTTCATTTGTTTTTCGTTTTATCAACAAAACAAGTTAGCGTCAGTTATGTTACAGAAGGTCACCAAAAAGGAAGAATGTTGGGAAATACGCATTCTTTGTGTGGACAAAATTTTTTGCGTTACGTTTAAAATGGCGTAAGTTCCTATTGAATTCACTGGACGTATTCAGAAATTAGGGAAATTTCAACGCTATTTAGGCAAAAAACCATTCGTAAGTCGTACCAATCTTTATGTCATGTTGAAACAAAACACAGCGTACTGTGATATCTTTTATCATTTTGAACGCCTCAGACGGCTCTGGCCGTCACCTTAAAGTCGTGCCACTGTCGCCACGACGGCAACAGCCGTCACAAGTTCAAGATTAAAAGAGACTTTTTTTCGTATCAATAAGGCGCAATTTGCATAGCAAACAAACATGTTTGGCGTGTAAGTGACTCATTTTGTATTCGACGACTACGTTGCTATAGGTGAAAAACTTAAGTAAATGACTTGCATGTAGTTGTAACACATTCTGTATAGACCGTTTGGCATTCTATATTTCAAATTTGTCGTAAATTCCGACGTAACAGGGCGTTTTTACTAAAAAGTGTACCCAATTAAGGACTGAAATTAAGTAACTTTATTAACTATGTCAGTTTTGTGACGAAAATTAGCCATACAATGCGGCCGTCAATGTATAGCTAATTTTCGTCACAAAACTGACAAAGTTAAAGTTCCTTAATTTCAGTCCTTAATTGGGTACACTTTTTAGTGAAAACGCCCAACATCCATATTAGTTTTGTACATACACCACTTCATGCAAATAGATTATTTATTTAAGTTTTCAACCTATACGATGCCACACATACATAGATACACAGACACACAAATACACGTTAAAATTATCGCTTCTTCTCGCGTCGGGGGTAAAGCACCGATGCAAAACAGCAAAATCTAGTAAAATTAACTAACTATAGAGAAATCCTTACCTTCGCTTTAAAATCACATAGACTTGAGTCAAACGGTACACCCAGACAAATAATTCCCACTTGTACCTAATTTGCATACAGTGAATCAAAGATGGCGTCCCAATCAGACTTGTATGACTGTGTTTGGGTGGCGAGGTTGGAAGTCCTTTGAAGTCTCAGGCACCTGAATTGAATGTTTACGAATAAGATAGACAGGATTGTTTTTGGGGGAATTTGGTTACGGGAGTTTTATTGTTGAACCCTTATTGAAGTAAACTGTAGACATATCCCACTAATCACTACATAGTATAAAACAAAGTCGCTTCCCGCTGTCTGTCCCTATGTATGCTTAGATCTTTAGAACTACGCAACGGATTTTGATGCGGTTTTTTTTAGTAGATAGAGTGATTCAAGAGGAAGGTTTTTATGTATAATAAATTTTGTTTTATGTACGCGTGTTATAGAAAACTCAAATAAACCGAAGCGAAGCGAGGGCGGGTCGCTAGTATTATTATAAATACGAAAGTTCGTGTGTCTGTGTGAACTTTGTTAATTTTACACGCTGCAACGGCTTGATGTACCTAATTGAATGGAATTTGGAATGGAGATAGCTTATACCCAGGATTAACACATAGGCTGCTTTTTATCCCGGATAATTTAAAAGTTCCCGAAGGAATAACGTTACTCGAAATTTACAATACAATGAAAACACTCTTTATTGAACGTCAAACAACAAAACACGGAACAGTACATTTTAATTATAGGTATACAACAGGCGGTCTTATCGCGATCTCTTCCAGATACCCTTGGACAGAAAAATAGCCAAGGACACTAATTAAATATTACACACGTCATGTTCAATTTTTTTAAACTACACCTGATAAAGGTCATAAATAAATATTTCAAAGACAAGTTAAATGTTTATCCTATTAATTATTATAAAAAGCATGTGAAGTAGTATAACTAATTGCATTGTTTTTTTGCCGTCAACTGTTTTAATATTCAGAAACTTCATGGTTGTGCAATGTGTCAGGATTAACTCCTTATCTGCCTCATACTATAGTTAAAATTACAAACAATACGTTAACATAGCAATATTTTAAACAATGTTTACCTACATATACCTGCAATGCAACACACACAAACATCGTACCGTACAGATTGTATCCGTCACTTCACGCAACACATACCCTTAAGTAAATATATGCCACATACGATATTTATAGACCATGTTTAGGCATTTCGGGCCGAGCTTTAAACCAACTTAACTCATCATCCATCCACCCTAAACTGAACCTTATCGGTAAAGTTACAACGTTTATCACATTCGTAATGTTATGTTGGCAAACTTGTATCGCTGCTCGAGCATAAAGGGCCCCATTCACGGCCCATGAAAGCCTGTCTCATAGACAAGAGAGGCACAGTCGCGGTAAAAATGATTTATATCGCGGAGATGGCTTATCGAATGTCGAAGTTTCGGGAAGGTGGATGGTGTTAGGATAAAAAATGTGTCGTGTAGTTATAGATAGATATGTTTGGGTGTGATAGCTGTATTTTTCCTAATATTTTCAACAATTAGAAATTAGTAAAAGGTATCTAGACGTTAATAAGTTGTATTAAAATGATAGGGAATGAGTTAGTCCAACTGAAGTCTGCTTTTGGTTGAGTCGCCGACTTCAGTTGGAAATATCCTATCACCTATAATTGTAATATAAGTTATTTTTGCGTTTTTCAAGGAGGTTTTTCGTTTTTTAAAACATACATACATACATTAAATCACGCCAGTTTCCCAGAGGGGTAGGCAGAGACCACTTCTTTCCATTTGCTACGATCTGGACAAATTTCTTTCGCTTCTTCCACATTCATACATCGATTCATGCACGCACGTCGGTTTCGGGTACTTAAGTTTCGGCCCTTTTCCAGTATTTCTACGATTTGACTCGAAAAAGTACGCCTAGAGCGGCCCCTTCCGACCCGTCCACTCACTTTCGATCTGTATATCTCTTTAAACATTTACTTTATTTTATACTTTTCAGTGATTATAATGTAGCTTATGTAGTCTCACTTCTTAGTTAATATAAAACATTAAGACGTTTCAAGCTCGCCGCAAGCAACGCCGCGGGAAAGTCATAGTCATATTTAAGCAATTAAATTTTCTTCGTTGTAGTCGCTCAACTATTTTAGACTTGTTACTAAAAAGTACTAATATCACTATATATTTGCCAACAATAACAACAGCAAGTATCTAAGTGCACACCACTTTTCTATTAATTTAATTAGACACTTACTTTTTGTTTAAACCTAAACATAATCCTTTTTCCTGAACCCTGTAACAAACTCAACACTTTCCATAATAAAAAGATTTAAATGTCCCATGATAAATGATAAAATGTCGCGTTGTTCCCAACTTCGGTCATAACTCATAAACTGTTTTGATTCCAACAAGCCTCCGGATCTATCCAACTTTTTTACACTCACTTCGAAAACAATCTTAAGTGTACTTACGTCTTTATAAGTTTAATCTGGTTTTTACTTTAGTTACATTCTTATCTACTTAAACCTCCGATACTTCCATCTTTTTTTTAATTGCCCGAGATTTTATGACAGCTTTGTGGTATTTTGATCTAATAACAAAGGCAAGAATGTCAACGACGTCGCACCAATCAAATTAGACCGCAAAACAAACAAGAAACGGGTAGCGATTCATATTTACATAAGATGCTTACTTTATTGTTAACGATTGTCAAGAACTCAAATTGTATAGGATTTACGTAAGCTGACAATCTATTCCTTGTCAGATGGTTTTGTCCGTTTGCGGTATGATATTGTTAGCATCTGGTCTAGGCCCAAGGGCTTAAGTGCTATTGCTGACCAGCGTAACAGATCCAAGTCAACCTGCATTGTTTGCGAGCCCAGGGATTAAGTATAGCTGGTAATACGTTGTTTTCCGATGTTTTTTTATGGCATAGAAAATACAAACGAGCACACAGGCTACCTTATGGTAAGTGGAAACTGTGACCCATAGACACTCGCATTCACAAGATTGCAATGCAATCCTAAGACTGCAAATGCGTTGTCAACCCTGAGGCTAAGATGGAATGCCTCTATACTAGTCATTTCACCGGCTGTCTTATCCCCATAGGTCTGACATATCCCCCTATAGGTTAATGGATAAGATGGTGGTAGCGATCCGGACGGACCCTGCACAAGGTCCTACCACCCGCGTAGTGTATAATATAAATAATAACGCCACTGACAAAAACCTTCAATTGTTTTTTTCGTGTTGACCACACTGCCCAAGAATTATGATGGTATGTAGTAATTTGACGCTTGTTTCAATCCCCTGTTCACAGTTTATTAGTCCACCCATTCACCGCCCGACTTCCTAGTTTTTATACAGAATTAACACTTAATAAGGTCTGTGGCATTGTATGACTGCTTGGAGTAATCCGGGGATTTGTCCATCTGGACGAGCAATGGTAGACGGATCGTCGGTTTGTGGTTTATGTTTAAAAAACGAAGAAAAATCTGGATTTTATTGAAGGGAAATTTTGTTTTGAAAGCAGGTTCTAAATATTACAAGATATTAGACGTTTTCGCTGTTCGTGTAATGAAACATTATGACACGGTTTTCTCACCCCAACACTATCATATTATAACATCATCTATTTTTCGCAAACGAACGGAAATTAACCACCGAAAAAAGGCTAAAAACCATGATTCATGCCTAACTCCATTACTTTCCGTAGAAAGCTGCTTATCAGCTATCTCCACACGGTAGCAAAAACAATATAGGGTAATCAAGACGAATCGCTCCCATATCTGCCTACGGGGGTCGATCGTTAATCACTTCGGTTGCGGCTAGAGCACTACCGATTGGGTACCGATTTTCGATATTATCGATAAACCGGAATAAAAAAACCTTAAAAATACCGGTATTTCGATATTTATGCAAAATACGAAAAAGAAGATACGGTTTAAAAGGTAACGTAGAATTTCTTAATTTAAAACAGCATATTATAATAAACCTCGTAACGCCCAACGTCCAAAATTTTTGACATTTGTCAAAGTGACTTTTGACTTTTTTCGATCGACATAAGATTATTTTACGAACTAACGAAATTTGACGTGTGCGTTACGAGTAAGTATACTCAACATTTACCCAAACCCATATTCATATCAGGGAATCGAGAGCTTCTAACTTGAGCTCCTATATCGTTTCGACTGACTGTATAATGTTTACAACTTCTACCTTCATCTATTTAAATCAAATATGAAGGCTGTCTAATCTAAATTTTACGCATAAATATCAAAAAACCGGGTAACCGATATTGAAAACATCTACATCGATAAAAATACCGGTATTAGAGTAAAGTTCCGATAGTTCACGCTCTACTTGCGGCCAACCGTATAAACCCACGTCCTCTGGTGAAGCATCAGCTAACGTTGAAGTCCCTGGGGATTAACTGGTCTCGATGCGAGAAGTCAGGGCCCGTATTATGATCGCCTTTATCGCGGTGGATAAATATTCCGTCACTCTCGCACTTACATATTGGTCAGAAAGTGACAGATGTTTTATCCACGGTTGTTGATCTGTGGTATAGGCATAAGACGTCGAGATGCCAAAACATCCCACAGTAAAAAAAACAGCCATAAAATTATTTATTATAATAATAAACATTGAGTTTTTTACATTTGTCGTATCGTATCACGTTTAGCTTTTTAGCTAACTCATGTTTTTTTATAAAATTATACGTGTGATACTACCAATCAGTCAAGGAATATTCTGCAAATAAAAACCAACCCAACATGACAATACGATCAATTTGTAATACAAGCAAAACTAGCCAAGTAACTAAACGAAACGTCCATTCAATCTAAACAAGTCGCCGCCACTGTCCCGTGTCCCGTGTTTATACCCCATGGAGCATAGATGTAGGAAAACACAGATCCCGCGTAGCCAAATGTCAAGCGTACCACCTTTTTCTTCTGTGTACAACACAGCTTGTAGCCAATATCACTATCACTACATAGTCACTACATATTATAAAACAAAGTCGCTTTCCGCTGTCTGTCCCTATGTATGCTTAGATCTTTAAAACTACGCAACGGATTTTGATGCAGTTTTTATTAATAGATAGAGTGTTTCATGAGGAAGGTTTATATGTATAATAAATCCTGTTTCATGTACGGGTGTTACAGAAAACTCACATAAACCGAAGCGAAGCGAGGGCGGGTCGCTAGTATAAAATAAAACAAAGTCGCTTCCCGCTGTCTGTCCCTATGTATGCTTAGATCTTTAAAAGTACGCAACGGATTTTGATGCGGTTTTTTTTAATAGATAAAGTGATTCAAGAGGAAAGTTTTTATGTATTATAGATACTGTTTTATGTACGGGTTTTACAGAAACCGAAGCGAAGCGAGGGCGGGTCGCTAGTTATTGATAAACCGCACATCACAAACTTACACACACTAATGCAGAATCACACAAGTGGTACACTTTTGAAATTCAATGGAAAGCGGTCATATATAGACGACTCTTTTTAAGGAAGGGCATTTGTAACAGGTGCGAAGAGTGCTATTCTATTAGGCGTTTGGCTACTCCCTCTATGCCATTGACATATCAGGGTCAGGACCGACCACGATCCTCCATCCGTCATCGTTACATTATAGCTGTCCACGGGAAGTGACCAGCGCAGAAAGAACTTTCAATTGTTCCAATATCTCCGCACAGTTAGGTCATATTATAGTGGGGGGGATCTGAAACATAACCAGTTGGGCAAGGTCCTTGAATGGTTGTCATATCTTTGCACGTCAAGATCTTGTTAAAATTGAATGGGCTAGTTGTACAGTTGTCAATAACTTCAAATGTTTAGATCATATTATAATGGGTAATATCTGCAGCTGCAGAATGACCATTAAAACATGGACTTTATACTCCACCTAATTCTTTAAACAAGAAGACCATGTTAAAAAGGATGTCGGCTACACGACCAGAAAGACACGGAACTACAAAATAGCCAATGTCTTAGACAACATAGTCTCAGTTAAAATGGTTACTTTTGAAATGCAGCATAACCAGTGGAGAATGGACCTTAGATGTAGCCTTTATCTTGTTAAACACAGACCATGTTATGATTGACAGTATCGTCTCGCTATAATTGCTTGACCGGTATATTTAGACACTTACGCGTTAAAAACCTCTTTGAAATCAGAGTAGATGGAGAGGTTTAGTTATGTTGGTTACGCTACCAAACCGCATGTAACCTGACCATTTGTTATAAATGATTTGCGAAAGGAATAAGACAATGATAACGGTGCAATTTGTATCGATTTACGAAGGATTTAATCGATTAAGAAGTAATTAGGCACGGAAGTTTGGTTTGTGAAACATGATGACAATTATTTAAGCGTAAGGCTGGGTGCTATAAAACATTATATAGACTGAAAACTGTAACAGCAATAAAACACTTTCTCGGTGTAAATTATTAACTAACTGAACTTAATTATAAATGCAATACAGACACGTCACGGCACTAGTATATCGAGAGAGGGGGCATCTTACACAAATTGACTTAGTCAAACCCTAGGCTTGGTCTAGACAATGGCAAGTATACTTATATATACGAGTATATCAATAAATACATACTCAAATACATGTATCAATATCAAAGACATACTTGCCCGTACCCTTAACCCGTGTGGTTCCCGGGTTAGAATATCGCCACTACTATCTTCCCGTGGATGTCGTAAGAGGCGACCTGCGGGCCTGTAGTACTGCTAGGCGATGGGCTAGCAACCTGTCACTAATACACTAGTAAACATCTCAGCCTAATTGTGAAAAATGTGATAACAGAATTTATCAACAACTTTTTAAAGTTGTAGGTAATTCTATAGTTCTGCCAATCCCACTTTGGGAACGAAGGCATGAGTTTATGTATGTATGTGTACATACTTGCATCGTGTCATCATGTCATCACACCAATATATGCCCTAACTGGGAACTAAAAACGGGACTGCTAGTTTCGTAGGCAGGGTTTCACTGACTACCAAGAAGACTAACCAAGTAACCATTAGAACAAAGATTTAATAAGTTACGATCGGTCTCAACATTTTCGTGACAGTCATCAGGTTGCTTTAAAAAAAAATGTGTATAAAAATGTCACTAAGCAACAACTTAATGATTATTTACTTTACTCTGAGTCCGACTAATAGATAAATATTATTGGTTTTCATGATGAACATATTTTATGACTGTACTATAATGAAGCCATAACACAACCAAGCAAAGGTCCGTATCGTGCGTGTTTTTGATGGCATACTCTGTCTGATGGCTGGAGCTCCGTTTAGTGTTTATGGTCCGTTTTGTCTTTGCCATTAACGACACAGGGGTATTTTCTGCAGGTTTTTTGTGGATATATTCAATCCTTACTATTAGGCATTAGTAGGTATAATAAAATAAATGTGAATATCAGCTGATCGATACGGAATTGGGTAGAGAGATAGGTTTCGCTCGGAGACGGAAATAGAGTGGTACGTTTTATCTTAGGAAATGAGACGATTTCTACGCGGACTGAGTAAAGGACTACAAGCAAAATAATACTATCGCTAGGACGCATATGTGCGTTTTTCTATTGTTTATACATTTATATTGTTTTTATAAATGGCAAGGAGGAAACACACGAACAAATAGGCCAGGATTTGAAACCCCATAGACGCTCTAAATCCCAAAACTACAATCTCAAGATTGCAGTCTTAAGACTACAAACGCGTTCCTAACGCTGAGGGCTAAGATGGAATGCCTGTATACCTCTAATTTTACTAATTATTTTAAACCCAACAATGCGAAAGCAGCTACTTAGCCGTAGGTTAAAAAATACGATGGTAGTAGAAATCCAAACTCTGTACACCTACCACCAACAAAACCCAAAAAAATAACATTAGCTTTGGTTTACGTAAATAAAAACAAAAGCGGCGACTTGAAAACCTGGGTAGTGATTCTGTAAACAACGCCGGTCGTGCGGACTGTCGAGTGAAACCAAGCGGCGAGATTAAATAGTCCCGTCAGTGCGAACAAAACACATTGTAGCGCGTGCATTTTCCATTTAGCAGCACGATGGGTCGAACGTATAAGGCTGCTTAATTGAAAATGCACGCACTACAATGTGTTTTGTTCGTACTGACGGGACTACTTAATCTCGCCGCTTGGTTTCACTCGACAGTCCGCACGACCGGCGTCGTTTACTGAATCACTACACTTCTCTCGTGTTTTTTCGTTTGAAGTCAGTTAATTACTTTTATTTCGTATTTAAATTACCTACAATCGGTAGACTCCATCCAAGTTTTGAGGCGAAACGCGCGAATTCGCGTTCGCTCATTGTAAACGCGGGGCGCAACGCAAACGTAAACAAGTGCGGGTGCGTTTGACAGCCGATAAATTAGAATGTATCTACGTCGATTACGAGTGGATCCCGCAGGGTTGACACTGCGCAAACACGTCCGTCACGCGTTGGCGGGAAAAGTACACCTTTGCACATCCCTGCTATATTATTAACTATTTTTAAATGTTATCTGATCTCTTTTGCTTCATCACTACATATTATAAAACAAAGTCGCTTCCCGCTGTCTGTCCCTATGTATGCTTAGATCTTTAAAACTACGCAACGGATTTTGATGCGGTTTTTTTTAATAGATAGAGGGATTCAAGAGAAAGGTTTATATATAATATTTTTTTATTTTATGTACTGGTGTTACAGAAAACTCATATAAACCGAAGCGAAGTGAGGGCGGGTCGCTAGTGTACAATAGAAGTAAAGTGTTTATACAGGTACATACAGCTAGCTATCGAGTAATAGACTGTTAATGTTTTAAAATTTATTTGTTTTTATTGTACTTTTGGCTCTATACATAGAATGACAATCGATACGGCGCGGTGGCAATTTTACACGATATGTACAATAGGTATGTGTGACCCGTTATGACTTAAGTGGGTGTAGTCGTATTGTTGAAATATTAAAACGATTTAAAAAATGCCGTAATTTTTTTCATCCATACTTTAAGTGTAAACATATATTTACGCAATACAAAAATTTCTATTAAATAAATTTAATTGAATTAAATGGTTGTACGAGTATGTTTTATTTTGACTATCCAAAATAAACATACAATTTTTGATTTCAAACATAAATATTAATTACTTTTGACTTTAAAAAAAAAGATAGGATAGTTCCTGAATGAGACAAAAAACGGTAAATACACAAAAGATCCCGTAGGCTCAAAGCGTGTCCAACAGAACCCCACTCAGATATAAATCCTAAATTGAAAGTATTCTCTACAATAGCCCACCGCCAGTAGCACCCCTATCAAAACGCTGGATTACCGCGCGTTGCCCGCTCCCCTCCCGGCCGACGACCCCGTCTGCAGACGACCTGTCATAACATTGTTCGAGGGCTTGATAAGAAATATAAGAACTGAGAGCTAGCCTACTTAGATATCTAAGTTTAAGTGTCATATACAGAGTGTTACCAGCACCCTGGCTTTTTTAAAAGAAGGTTAAAATAACGTTTATTTGTAACGTAACTATGACATTACTTTACTTTCTTACAAAATTCTAATTGCCAGCAATGTAAAGCACAGCAATTTGACAAGTGTCTGATCTGCTCCCGTACAACGACATGCCTTGTACCAAGAAACAGCGATACTGATAATGATGAACACGCAGCACATGTACTACATTAAAAATGGACAGTACCTATCTAAGAAAATGAATTGTGAAGGTCTTTTAATTATTTTTTAATTGATAATACTTGAAAACAATTGCTCAAGCAACATATTATCGGCAGTTTTAATAAATGCCCGCATGCCGGTAACACACTGTATACTGGCCTACCTTTTCATTCTACCTGTGTAACTGAACATTCAGGCCACCTTAAAATGTTATATAATAAGTGAGCTCGAGTCTGAGGCTCTGGAAAATACGTAAACAGCCCTTAGGACCCAGATGTATGTTTGTTGTAGGTATATTTCTATAATAGAAACACAACGCTCAACTAACAACTAATTTATTTAATTCATTGTTAATAATCGTAACTAATGGTTAAATCTCAAGTAAATGTGTAAATTTTTCAATTCCTTTTTCGAATTTTGACAATTAGTTGAGTTAACTACTGATCAAACCAACGGCCCTATGTGGTAGAACCAATACTTAGGTGGGTGCTCAAATACATATGAGAGACAATAAAGTCGTTCCTTTTTCATCTTGTGTAATAAAAATCGTTATAAGAAACAACTTAATTGTCATTAACTGACTCTAAATGCGCCCGTTGAAACTGTGAGGTAGTTTATGTTATTATAAATAGTTAACAGGCAAAAGAATTAACCTCAATCAGTCATTTTTAGGGACCACTATGATAATTTTTCAATTATAAAAAAACACTGGCTACCATGAATCGCCATTAAACACAAATTCTATTTTCAAATGACATCCCAAAAAACTATTGTCTAGCCACCAACATGGCGGAACAAATGTGCACAGCGGGCGACTGTTTTTGTAACCGGCCAGTCATTTCTCAAGGATGCCTCGATATGCTCCCGCTGGTTCAAGATTTGCTCTGGAGCCGATTTACATGATGTAAAAAAGATGGCGGACATTTTGCTAATGTATCGTTAATCTGTAGGTACAGTTGTGGGCAAATAATAAAAATTTAAATTATAAAGTAATAATAAATAATAAACCGACACCAAATTGATGCCAGATCTTGACGAAATTTGAAATCCCTACAGATTTACCTGCCCTAGGAAAAAAATATTATTAATATTAGAGCAGAAGTCGACGTACACAAAGATTGAAAAGAAATACTTACGAATTTAGGATCCCCTCCTTTTTAAGTCGGTTAAAAATGCGTGTCGTCTTTTAAGGAACAAATGTTGCTTATCTCATGTAACTTTTTCAGTAACGCTTTTCTTGCTATAAGGTTATGGCTTATTCCGTTGTATTTAATTAGTACGTAGAAACAAAATAAATAAACAGTAAATATCTGGGTAGTGATTCTCTGAACAACTACGGTCGGACGGACAAACGAGTGAATGTCCAAGCGGCGAGTTTAAGTAGTCCCGTCAGTGCGAACAAAACATATTTTAGCGCGTGCATTTTCAATTTAGCAGCATGGTTTATGCCGATGGATCGAACGTATAAAACGTCTGCTTAATTGAAAATGCACGCGCTAAAATGTGTTTTGTTCGCTCTGACGGGACTACTTAAACTCGCCGCTGCGATTTCGCTCATCCGTCCGACGTTCCGTTGTTTTTGAGAGAATAACACCACAGAAGACGATCTTACACTAAGCTATAGGCTTGTAATTATGAGTAGTAGGTAACGATAAACATACAAATAAATACATAGAAAATCCCCAAGACTCACAAACAAATACAAATACAAATACTAATACTCATACCGAGAATCGAACCCGGGACCGCTAGCTTCATAGGCGGGGTCACTACCGACTAGACTAACTGAGTCGTCAAGAAATATCTTAGAATTGTGATGAGATTACTCTATCTCAAGACACCAATGATAAAACCTGAGACTAATAAACGAAAGTGACCAATAAAACAATAAAATCAAATAATGATAATGGACAAGGTAGAAAAAAAAGATTTAGAACTGGCATAAAACCTATATAGTCATTAAAAAAACATCCTTAACCCTGGCCACTTTAAGGTGGTAATACATGTTTATGGCTCTATAAATCTGAATACTCGGGATTTATCGATAAAGGATGGGTCACAAATAACTTGGACGGGCTCGTCCGACGACTTTTCTTATTGCTTTGGCGAATTTTCGACAAGAGAATAGATGTGTGTCGTAAATTATGGAGTGATGTCGGATGTCAGTATGCCAATATGGAAATGATACTTTTTTTAAACGAATGTAGATGGAACGCCGCAAAGTTAACTGCCTGTAAAGATGGTAGAGACAATATCATGTCAAATAGTGATTGTAAGAAGAATCTTCTACTTAATTACTACCTTATTAAAGACTGTAATTTCTATGTTAAAATATTTGTCATGCAGTTGTAAAAATGTGGCTAGTCTAGCTTGGCAAAATAACAAAACCTACCAAACCTAGGTTACCAAACTAGCGGTCCTAAGTTAAAGCACATTCGTGTATATTTCTTCATGTACATATTAGTGAAAGCAAAGATCGGATTATGAACAGTTTTTGTATGAAATAACAGGTTTAAAACGGTAATAACCGGTTTTTTGCATTCCTTATTACGTATATCGTTCTATCGTCTACTAGGTAGTTCCCAGTCCTTCCCATAGCCATAAGAGGTTTTGTGTGAGTAGGTATGTCCCCTACAAAGTGATTTACTTTTGAAATTGACGGACGTATTATTACCAGCGAGTTTAAGTTAGTTTAAGCTGACACATATTTATTTATGAAAGCCACAAAGTTAACATATTTGGTAACTTCAATTTGACCTGTTTTTGATAAGTTACGTAAGACAATCTCCAGTCACAAATGATAATTAAAACTATAAGTATTTAATCCAAAAATGCGGATTGTCCCTAGGGTATGCAAATAACCGGTTTAAACCGGTTACCTTCTTACAAAACTGTTAATAACCGGTTATTTGCATTCCCTAATCGTCCCGAAGATGCTAGCTGCATTTCCTTGCATAGTGCAACTAATGCGTTGAGACAGGAAACTGCCAGATTTTTGGTCTCCCGTGAGGTCCATAACAATTTATTTATTTATTCAGAGATATATAAGAACCACCGCCAAAAAACCTGCTTTCAAATAAATAAAAACGCGTCCAAATCGGCTCATCCGTTTAAGAGCTACGGTGCCACAGACAGACAGACACACACACACAGACTTACACGTCAAACTTATAACACCCCTCTTTTGTGCGTCGGGGGTTAAAAATTAAACAGGTGATCGGTGACTAAAAATTATTAGAAAATCATCAAAATGAACTGCGTATTGAACTATTGACTAACCATCTAAAATTACACTCTTATGAATAACAGCGCATTCAACCCAACCTTACGTAGGCTGGATGCAATTTGAGCAAATCGTTCCTTGCTGAGTCACTGATACCTAACCTAGAAATTATCCTACACCTTGTGTGGGAACGCAATTACACTAAGGATGTATTCCTTGTCTTATTTTATTCTAGTGAAGAAAATATTGCCTATAATTTTTCATTCGCAAATTGTAGGGCACTTTACAGATTCTATGGTATAACAAGGATGATTTGTACACAAAAACGATATGTATCTACTTACCTGATATATTTTTACTGCACGTTTTTGTTTTTCAAACGTATTGAGTTAATAACACTAGGCAAAAAGTTTACTTTGTTAAATAATTCATAATATGCAAATATAGACATAAAAATAAGTGTTTAAACTCTATACTAATAGACTAGTTAATCGTTTTATAACCTCAAAATGCTCCCTTTTCACCTAAACTAACAATTTTGTCATAAAAAAACCATCCATGATGTAAAATTAGGAAAATGATGTGCAAATGTGCTCTCTCGTTGCTTTATTCAGCAATGTTGCATTTTGAGGTTATAAAATTGTTTACTAAATAAGGCAAGTCAATTGATATGGAGTATAGTTATACTTAGAACTAGCTAGATATGCACAATGAAAGCGTAATATGTTAAATCTATCTTGTCTTATCTTTTTATCTGTACTTATTGTTAACAAAAAAACCGTTTATCGAACCGTTTATGATAAATACTGTATCATTATGCATTGCCCATGGAAAAAAAACAATGTTTTCGCATAACCCTTACCTGTGGGCGTGTTACTGAAGTTATTATCGCGCATAAATCCTTAATGATTGGCGCGAGATAAGTGGCCATTACAAGTGATCGGTGTAAATGAGGCGTCACGACGAATTAGGGCTTGTTGCGGACCTAATGCGTCGGCAGTTATGGGAGTGCGAATACTTGGGAATTACTCAGCTCCATCCCTGTCACTCGTCTTTCGAGACAAAATGGAGAGAAAGGGATGGAGCTAACGCAAGTTCGCATTTCGATTTTCAAAGTAGAGCCTCAGGGCCGGTGACCTTTGTGGAGTTCCTTTATAGCATAGATGTAGGAAAACACAGATCCCGTGTAGCCAATGTCAAGCGTACCACCTTTTTCTTCTGTGTACAAAATTCAAAATTCAAAATATTTATTAGCCGACTAAAGTAATAAAGGCGTGTAGTACTGTTAGGCGATGGGCTTGCAACCTGTCACTAATACACTGGTAAACATCTTTGCCTAAGTGTGCAACATGTGGTTACAGAATTATCAAAAAGTTTTTATAGTTGTTGGAAATTCTGTAGCTCTGCCTACCCCACTCTGGGAATAAAGGCGTGAGTTTATGTGTGTGTGTGTGTCAAAATATTTATTTAGTAAATTGGCCACATGAGGGCTCTTTTACGCGTCGGTAATATAGAGTGAATCAACTAGCGCTTCGGACAAGACCATCATTGCGGAGAAGCAGCACAACTTGTACAACACAAGTTGTAGGCAATATCCTACTAATATTATATTATAAATCCGAAAGTTTATGTGTGTGTTTGTTACCCCTTCACGCTGCAACGGCAGGACAGATTAGGATGAAATTTGGAATGGAGATAGCTTACACACTGTGTTCCGGACGCGACTTCAGAGGGACGCGGGGCACGGGTGGAGCCGGCTACCTGACCGGTCCCACCGCCCCCCTTCGCCCTCCGCCGGGCTCGCCGGATCTCTCGGACGAGCCCACTCACTTCGCCATACACAAGCCAAGCCGATGCTTGTTTCCTTTTTTATATATTTTTTAACTTCGACAAAACCATTGTGGAACTTGAATTACATTTATATTAGTACGATGAATTTTACTTCTACTCAAGAACCCAATATTATTCATGGTGACCCCGACGTGATGTGCTAACTAAGCACGTTCAACGCAATTCTACGCACCGCGTGGCGAAGCTTCGAGAAGGACACTCAAAGGTCACGGAACGCGGTTCACGTATCGTAACTACTGGTACTGATGATCCAGGTGTGAGACGATAAGTATTCTCATCGCCCGACTATCAGCTACGAACTGCTGAATACGAAGATTACGACGAATGCAAAGATTGCGCTTATTTTTGCTGCGCAACGTATGTTGACGACCTTTGGACCCCATATTAAACTTCAGCTTCCAGCCAGCCCTTGCTTCAAGCCAGCCGGTCATCCTATTACGCCGCAGCCAACGCTTAGCCAGGAAAGTGCACCATTCCTTACTTTTCCCAATTTTTCTCCTTTTTTTTTTCCATTAAAAAAGTGCCCTTTTACCTACTTGATTATTAAGCTTTGCCACTTTCTATACATACTCTTAACTCTGTCGCAAGCGCATTTGGCCTATTATTCGCTTAGCCTATTTCTTCTTAGAAAGTGACTTGCAATTTTCAGGTTTATCATTCCTTCATGCTAACTAATTTTGCTATTTATTAGTTTCGTCTTTGCCGCTTGAGCATAAGCGTTCGTTTCTAGCATTTAAATTATTTATTGAGACGTAATTAATTTAAATTAACTGCACCAATTTGTTGATCGAGTATGTTATTGCGTATGTAATTACAGTCTACCCGTTTTCTTTATTTAAATAGTAAAAGAAGGCTAAATCCTAGTTAATTAATTTCATTGCTTAATTTTAATATTACGCTATTTTTGCTTAGTAACACGGCAAGGCGCGGCGCTCGGTCAGTAGACGCCAGCGCAGGTGCAGCGGTGATCCACTCGCCTATTGTTCGATCAGCTGATGCTGAGTACATCCCGCTCGCCGCCACGTCGGGCTGTCGCCACGCTGTCTGGGAGCATAAGCCGAACGCATTTACGTATTCCTTTTAATTTTCTTGCTTTAATTTAAATCTAATTGTTCTTCCATTTGAGTTAGTTGTTTTCCAATTTACTCTTAAACATGACTGATAAATCTACTCTTCTAACGACGAGAAGCTCGATTAGAGGCCGTGTAACAAAGTTTAGGAATTATGTTGACAAATTGAAAGCCTCTGACAGTCTCGCTTCTGATCAAATGGATGAACTTGCCTTGAAGTTGGAGCGTTTTCGTGATCTTCTTACGCATTTTGACGAAATTCAATCTCAAATTGAGACTTTGTGCCCGACTTCACTGCAAGCCGAAATCGATGTGCGGGAGGAGATGGAACAAGATTTTATCTCATTGATTTCTGTCAGTCAACGCTTAACTGAAAAATCTAATGATAAATTTACGAGCTTGAAATCAGAAGCGCCCTCTGGTTGTGACCATAACAACTTTAATTTTAAACTACCTTTAATAAAGGTCGCTAATTTTGACGGATCGTATTTTAAGTGGCTCGAATTTCGAGATACTTTCAAGTCCCTCATTCATTCTAATGATCAAATCCAGGCGATCCATAAATTTCATTACTTGAATTCGTACCTAGAGGGAGAAGCATCTCAAGTGATAAGCAACTTAGAAGTCAGTGAGTCCAATTATAACGTAGCTTGGAAACTCCTCTGCGAGAGATACGACAATAAAAAACAGTTGATAAGCAATCACATAAATTCATTGTTTAATATTCAACAGGTAGGTCGTGAGTCGGCCAAGGGTTTGCGATATTTAGTAGACCACGTGTCTAAGAATTTACGTGCTTTAGAAACCCTGGGCCAACCCACGGATCAGTGGGATACCTTAATAGTCCATATGGTCACAGCCAAACTAGATAACAACTCTAATTTAAAATGGGAGGAGTTTAAGAATACTAGTGATGATATGCCTTCTCTAAATGATTTAAATAAGTTTTTAAAGGGTCGCGCCGACGTCTTAGAGTCGGTCCAGCGCAATAGGTCAGAGAAGGTCATTAATAGTCCTAAACGGGATTTTCCAAACTCTCCGAAAGTACCCATGAAATCTTTCCAAATTTCAGCCGCTCCTGGTGGTTCCTCTGCAGGCACTTCGCCTGCCGCTCCTGCTTCATGTGTCGCCTGCAGCGGCGGTCATCGTATTTACGACTGCACGTTGTTCAAGTCCAAGTCCATTGAAGACAGGATTTCCGAGGCGGTGAAGTTGAACCTTTGTCTAAATTGTTTGCGTAAGGGCCATTCCTCGCATCGCTGCAGGTTGGGTCCTTGTTTAAAATGCAGGAAGCGCCACAACACCATGTTGCATAGGGAGACTCCTCAGGCTGCTAGTACACCCGTAGATGCGCCACCGCAGCCGGAGACTCAGGTCACGGCCGGCATGGCGACTTTTAACACTAATCATGTTTTATTATCTACGGCTCTCATTGATGTTTTTAATCCCATAACTAATGCTAGTTTGACTGTCCGTTGCTTGTTAGACAGCGGGTCTCAAACTAGTCTAATAACATCCAGTTTAAAAACCCAATTGCAGTTGACTCCTCAGCTCAATAACACCAGCGTAGTTGGTGTTGGTAATGTACCTTTATCGGGCACGCCCGAGCGCTGCACTATTCAAATACGATCAAGGCACGATAATAAACTTGACCTTAATTTATCATGTTTGGTTCTACCCACAATTTCCGGAAACATGCCGCATAAATATATCGATGTTTCACAATTTAAATTCCCTCCTCACATCACACTCGCAGATCCCAACTTTAACCAGCCCGCTCCTATCGACGTATTAATAGGTGCTGACATTTTTTGGTACTTACTGGGATCCGAGCAGATTACGTTAGGCGACAACTTGCCCTTTATGCGCAACACTAAGTTAGGCTGGGTACTAGCTGGGCCCATGCACGACAAGCACAAGCCACACCAAGTTTCCTTTAACTCTTTTATTCAATGCAATCATTTGTCTACTAGTAATAACTTGGACGAAGAGTTAACTAAATTTTGGGAACTCGAGCAGATTCCCCAGCCTACTAAACAGCACACGGATATCGAATCCGAATGTGAACAACATTTTGTTACGCACACCTACCGCGACCAAGATGGCCGTTTTTGTGTGCGCCGTCCTTTAATTACCGAGCCTGACTGTTTAGGTAACTCGTTCTATTTGGCTAAAAAACGTTTTTTAGGCTTAGAAAAGAGATTTAAAAATAATCCTGAGCTTAAAATTCTTTACCAACAGTTTATCTCTGAGTACTTAGACTTAGGTCATCTATCTGAATCTGACACTAAATTTCCTGATCCCTCATTTTATGTGCCTCATCACGCTGTACTCAAGCCTTCGAGCGAATCCACCAAGCTGCGCGTGGTCTTTAATGGCAGCGCCCCCACCACCTCTGGCTACTCGGTCAACGACCTCCAGATGGTTGGGCCGTGCATACAGGACTTACTTTTTAATATACTCCTTCGATTCCGAACATACAAGTACGTGATAACTGGCGACATCGAAAAAATGTACAGACAAATTTTGGTCCAGGATTGTGACCGTCACTTGCAATTGCTATTATGGCGAAGTAATGAAAACGATTGTCTAAAAACATATAAATTGAACACCGTAACATATGGATATTCTAGTGCTAGTTTTTTGAGTACGCGTTGCTTATGGCAATTAGGTGAGGAATGTGCTGACAGCAGGATCAAAACAATAATACAGCGTGATTTCCTGGTTGATGATTTGCTTACAGGGTCGGATTCAGAGGAAGATCTATTATATATTAAAAGAACAGTTGAGCAAATTTTATCGGCTGGATGTTTTCCCCTACGCAAATTCCGGTCCAATTCAGGTCTTATTTTAAATGATAGTCAAAGTCCAAAGCCCCAAGGGAGTTTAATTCTCAGTTCTTCCTCACATACCTTAGGAGTAGGCTGGGACTCTGCAGCTGATATCATACATTTTCCAACTCAATATTCTGCTAAGGATGATTTTCCTACTAAACGGTCAATTCTATCTGATTCTTGTAAGATATTTGATCCATTGGGTCTTTTATGTTTGCTGACAATAATTCCTAAAATTTTAATACAAAAATTGTGGCTAGCTAAAATTAACTGGGACGAGTCCGTGCCTGACTCCATTACGCAGTCATGGCGACATTTTGTTAACGGGCTGTCTTCTTTGACCGCGCTTAGAATACCTCGGTATGTACTTTGTGATTCACCGAATTATATCGAAATGCATTGTTTCTGCGACAGTAGCATTAGTGCTTATGCCTCATGTATTTATTTAAAGTCCATGAATGAAAAAGGCGACGTTGCCGTTCGTCTCCTATGTGCAAAGGCGCGCGTCAGCCCAGTCGCGCCGACCACTATCCCGCGCTTGGAGCTGTGCGCTGCAGTGCTGGGCGCTCAGCTCGCCAGGGCGGTCGGCAACGTGCTGCGTTGTCAACTATCACGTACCTACTTTTGGACCGATTCTACTATAGTCTTAGCGTGGCTTAAAACTAGTCATAATAAATTAAAAACTTTCGTTTCCAACAGAGTAGCCACGATACTAGAATTAACCGAGGGGTCTGAGTGGCGTCACGTCCCCACTGCATGTAATCCGGCAGATTACGCTTCGCGAGGTGTTGACGCGCACAAATTAAATAATTTAGATATGTGGTGGAGCGGTCCATCATTTCTTTATGGACCTGTAGAAAACTGGCCCCAATTAAACAATAATAAAATTAAAGACATTCCTGAATTAAAAATTAATTTGACAAGCACTAACGAAAATCAGAAAAATAGAACTAAATTAATTGATTTCGAAAGATATTCTAAACTTAGAACCATACAACTCTCATTTGCTTATGTATTAAGATTTTTGCATAATTGCCGTTATCCAAAAAATAAACAAAAGGGAGACTTGCAGCCTGAGCAGCTCGAAGCATCGTTCAAACGGTTAGTTATATTATCTCAGGCGGATAGTTTTGAACCTGAGATAAAAATTCTTCGCGCCAAGCTTTCTCTTAATTCTAAAAATTATATCGTTTCTTTAAATCCCTTTCTCGACAGCGAAGGTATTTTACGCGTGGGTGGTCGGCTCAACTCCTCGTTTTATTCTTTCGAAAAGCGCCATCCCATGCTATTACATGCCAAACATCGGCTGACAAGGTTGCTTTTCCAGCAGGAACACTTGCGTCTTCTCCACGCTGGTCCCCAGCTCCTACTAGCCTCCGTCCGAGAGTCTGTGTGGGCAGTCGCCGGGCGCGACCTGGCGCGCACGGTCGCGCGGCAGTGCGTCGTGTGCCGGCGCGTCTCCGCTAAACCCGCCGTTCCTCTGATGGGCGATCTGCCTTCCGAGCGCATCACACCCGACTTCCCTTTCGTCAGTGTTGGTGTCGACTTCGCTGGGCCGTTTCTTATCACGGATAGGAAAGGGAAGGGATGTAGAATTACCAAATGCTACTTGGCGATTTTTGTTTGCACTAGGTTTAAATGTGTACATTTGGAGGCTGTGAGCCAACTTTCTAAGGATGCTTTTATTTTATCCCTACGTCGCTTCATCTCTCGGAGAGGAAAGCCGCGAGAAATTCTTTGCGATAATGGTCGCAATTTTGTCGGAGCGGCCAGAGAAATTAGCGATTTTTTAAAATTAAACTCTTCTTCCATCTCTAATTTCACATCAGATGAAGGCATTAAATTTAAATTTCAGCCGGCTTATGCCCCACACTTTGGGGGTTTATGGGAGGCAGGGGTTAAATCGGCTAAGTTCCATTTAAAAAGGGTGTTAGGCAATAGTCACCTTACTTTCGAGGAATTGGCAACCCTGTTTAATCAAGTAGAAGCGATCCTAAATAGCCGTCCTTTATGTCCTATTTCTTCCTCCCCTAACGATTTCCAACCCTTGACTCCAGGTCACTTCATTGTCGGCCGCGCCCTGATGTCGCTGCCATCTCCCAGCTTGGAGGGCGTTAACCCAAATAGATTAGACCAGTTTCAGAGGCTTGAGGCAATGAGACAACATTTTTGGAAGCGCTGGCAGCTAGAATATATCGCGGAGCTCCAGCAGCGGACGAAATGGAAGGTGCCGGGCAGGCCATTACAGCTTGGAGACCTGGTGCTCGTTAAGGAGGAGAACGCGCCCCCCCTTCACTGGCGCCTTGGACGGATCTCCAAATTATTTCCCGGATTGGACGGGATATCCCGCGTGGCTGATGTTGCCACGATTACGGGCACTTACAGGCGAGGCGTGAAGTACCTCTGCCCCTTATTCGACGAAAATGAATCCTTTAAGGCTGACACCGTCAGGGGCCCCCAGGATGTTCCGGACGCGACTTCAGAGGGACGCGGGGCACGGGTGGAGCCGGCTACCTGACCGGTCCCACCGCCCCCCTTCGCCCTCCGCCGGGCTCGCCGGATCTCTCGGACGAGCCCACTCACTTCGCCATACACAAGCCAAGCCGATGCTTGTTTCCTTTTTTATATATTTTTTAACTTCGACAAAACCATTGTGGAACTTGAATTACATTTATATTAGTACGATGAATTTTACTTCTACTCAAGAACCCAATATTATTCACACTGTATTACCACATAAGCCACTTTTTACCTCGGAAATTTTAAAAGTTTCCGAGGGAATAACGATAATCGAAAACTACGCGGACGAAGTCGCGGGCAGAAACTAGTTATTGATAAACCGCACATCATTGACTGCAAACTTACACACACTAATGCAGAGTCACACACTGACACACCTAAAAAGTGGTGCACTTTTGAAATTCAATCGAAAGCGCTAATATAAAGATGACTCTTTTTAACGAAGAGCATTTGTATTCTATTAGGCATTTTTATACTCCATCTATGCTTTATAGGCAAGGGGTCTATTTCGCGTTTGTCGATTTTCAACGTCATAGAATATAATAGGAACAAAAATAATTTACCCACAAACTATCGTACTTACATAACTACGTAGTCATCCAATAAATGTTGAGCACACTTAGAACCTTGTCACTGTGACTGCGATTGTTAATGTCATACTTGTCATTTGATGTTCCGTTTGAAGTTTATTATGACGGTGCACTAAAGTGCTTAACATTTTCGTTGACCTGAAACTTAAAATTAATAATCAAAACACTATTTACTGGATGGGCTAACTAATACAATACCTAAGTATAGAGGCCAATTATACCTTGCACAGCCTGGTAGTTTAGCCTATCTCGTTATTATATAGTTGACTATACATTTCTGATACGTACCTACTCGATTTATATTTCTTTGCTTCTCGAATCGATTATTTATAAACTTTGTTACTGCGTGACGGTACCAATAGTAATGTAATGAACATTCCCCCCTCCGTTTACCCACTACCAACATGACGGACATAATCCTTATTCTAACTGACAGTGCGAATCAGTTTTATTTATTTATCCTTTAACCAACCCTCCAGGCGTTACTCAGATACTTTGATCTTTCTCTTTCTCTCTTTAGTTATTACGCGATTGATGGAATGAGACATGTCGTTACTTCAAAATTTGGTTTTGGGAAGCCCGAGTGCTCAATGAAAAAAACAAGAAAATTTATATCGTAAGGGGTTAACCATACTTGGAATATTGTTTGTAAATTGGGACATTCGCAATGTAGGCAGCGTGGCCGAGTGGTCTAAGGCGCTGGTTTTAGGCACCAGTCCGAAAGGGCGTGGGTTCGAATCCCACCGCTGTCAAATGTTTTTGTTACTTTAGTTTTCATTTATATTTTAATACTGTTTTTTTTAATTAAGAAAATGATGTTTTCAAATTTCAGTAGTGTGGTTAATTTTAGACTTAAAAATGTTACAGAAACACTTTCGCAATTTTTAATATTAAATGCTGCCAGCATCTTAGGTACAATGCCGCAGGGGCCATTCTTAGATTTAATGTTTTTAGTTAATTTATATATTTAGAGTTAGTTTTATTTAAATTTAGTTTTCTTTTTCAGTTATTGTGTTATGGTTGTTATATTATTTTATGTTGTTTTTCATTTATCATTTTTTTTCCATTTTTAAATAAATAATTCCAATTAAATATGGTTTTGTCTAACATTTGGTTTTTATTTTCAGGTACGTACTGCTGCTTTTTAACTAACATTTACAAGGACTACATTAAAAGGGGGAGCCTTTTATTGCTAAAGATTCAAGCACAGTGTAAACTACTTGAAAGCGTAAGTACCAAAGAAAATATGCGTGTAATTTAAAATTCGAACGCCTCGCGTGTGAAAGATACGTATCTCGAGTGCGTATTTCTGCGTATTTCTGCATTCTTTGCGTATCATGAGTGGATGAATTTCAATTTGGACGTTGAAGTCTTTGTTTTACGCTTGATGGTTCCGAAGTGGATATGAATATTAAATGAAATGGAGCTTGGGGGGCTGCGGGTCGCACGTAGGCTTTTTTATTTCGAATTAACTCTTTTACTTATGAACTTTGTGTAGAGAGCTTTATCCTTAGCTTATAGGTAAGTTGCAAATGACGAAACTCTAAAAACATGGAAAAAAACATGTCGTGCCTATTTTAAAGAGTTTGAAGCCGATTTTAATGTATTTTTTATTTCAACTTATAGTTAACTAACTGCAAATTCCAAGTACAGTCGGCAAAAAATGTGAGCTACTACCCTAGGGTTGAAGTTAATTTGCACGTCATGATACAACAAGTTCGATTTTCCCTTGCTATAATATTATAACAGTGACAAGTGTCAACCTTAGCGATAATTAGATTTCACATAAACTTTTGTCAAAACATGTAGACCACTTCTTGGCCGACTGTACCTACAAGAATCACAATGAATTTAGTCGAGTTAATTCCTAACACCTTCGCAGCTCCTGAGGATGTATTCATAACCCTTCCCTCATCGGATTTGGAGACGGATCAGATTGTTTGTATGGGACGGAACCCTTACTTGCGCACGTGTGTGTTCTTACTGATAAGGATTTATGGCCGGTTCATATATTCAAACCGCGGATAGAGAAGGCTTACTTCGGGTTAAAATTTGACATTTTCCCATACAAAATGTGTTAAATTTTAATTTTAAGTAAGCCTATCTGTCCGCGTTTTTAATATAGGAACCGGCCATTAGTGACATTGTGTTAACGTTGTATAGTAGGAAGTATTTGGATCATTTGCGCTACGTAAACGTTTCTGTCGAAAAAAAACATTTTCGAAAAAAAATATGGTTTGCCCTCACTTTTTTTCCACACAATAAAGCAGCCTTTCAATCCAAAAAACAAACAAATTGACTGATTGAAAACAAACATTGTAAAGTTAAATAAAGGCTTGTAAAAAATTTGTTCAATTGACGACAGTTATTTCTATAATTTTGGGTGTAACTATTTTTAACCGACTAGAATAAAGAGGTTATCTATTCGATTGTATTTTTTTAACTCTAAATCGTTGTTAGCTTTACGACTTCATTAAAATACTCCATCCAGCGATTTATCTGTATTTAATTATGTAAGCGTGTTCTGTTCTCACGCCCAATCGTCTAAAGTTAACATGTCAAAGCAACTAAACTATTAACGGCCAGAAATAAAAGAGTTCTCTCACGGTAAAGTGTCTCAGTGACGTTTTGTATGCAACTGGCGAGTTAGCGTGTTCAGTCAGTTGCAATCATACAGAATTCGTGGGGCGTGCTCGGGATTACATTGGGCAGTTGATTTTAGGTTGAGAGAAAGGGACAGTGCTATAGCAGTTATAGAGCTCTGTCACTTTCTCTCAATCTAATCTGAACTGCTTTAAAATGTCATGGTAATCCCGCTGTAAAGCTTAAGAAACGCTCACGTAGTACACACGGGCAGATACAATGACGAACCTTTACTGACTTATGTAAATTATTGTATAGTCACGGTTAGAAAAGGTTCGTCACTTTTCGAGTCTATTTCAACGCTATTTAAGTCCCAAATAGACGACTTATGGTCACGAGCGTTAATTTGAGACCCATTTCAAGAAAAATATGCTTGAAGTCGTCAATTTCATTAGAGATGTCACGCCATATTAAACGTCAGATTGACTTTGAACCTAAGGTGGGTACCAAATTATAGAATGTGACTGTACGTATACGATAATTATGGTAGATTGTAGAGATGCACACACAAATGTTACTTAACACTTGTATAATATACTAGCTGTTCCCGTGCCCACTTCGTTGGGCAATTAACTTTTTTTTCGGGTTAATATTTAGTTAATATATGACACTCACAAATAACGTGGTTTTCTATTGGTAAAAGAATTTTCAAAATTGGTCCAGTTAATCCAGAGATTACCCCTTACAACGTCTCAAACTTTACGTCTTTATAACATTAAGTACTTAATAGATAGATTAAACTTGTTACCTATATAATAGTCATGTAGATGTATTGCGGGTGGTAGGGTAGGACCTTGTGCAGGGTCCGTCCGGATCGCTACCACCATCTTATCCAATAACCTACCGCCAAACAGCAGTGTTCGCATTGTTGTGTTCCGGTTTGGGGATAATAGAGGCATTCCATCTTAGTTCTCAGGGTTGGCAACGCATTTGCAGTCTCAGGATTGCATTGCAGTCTTGTAAATGCGAATGTCTATGAGTCAGTGTCCACTTACCATCAGGTGGCCTGTGTGCTCGTTTGTCTTCACTATGCCATAAAAAAAATGTACTAAATATATTTCAATTTTGATTTTAACGAACGGTTCTCTCGTTCGTTCCAGCCGAGTGTCCAGTCCAACTGGACTATGGAAATAGGACTCATTACAGTCCTGCAACAGTCGGTCACGTCCGATACCCATTAATACTGCTATTTAACGCTGGATGCGCTCGACACACAAACTGGCAAACAATGGTTCATGATGTCTTTTGAAACGTTTTGACTTAGTTCCAAAAATGAATTTACTTGTCACACAAACAATCTCCACTGCTGTTAAGCCTTAAATTTAAAAAAAAGTATTAAAGTATTTTTGCGGGTGGTAGGACCTTGTGCAGGGTCCGTCCGGATCGCTACAACCATCTTATCCATTAACCTACCGCCAAACAGCAGTGTTCGCATTGTTGTGTTCCGGTTTGGGGATAAGACAGCCGGTGAAATGACCAGCATAGAGGCATTCCATCTTAGCCTCAGGGTTGGCAACGCATTTGCAGTCTTAGGATTGCATTGCAGACATTGCAGTCTTGTGATTGCGAATGTCTATGGGTCACAGTTTCCACTTACCATCAGGTGGCCTGTGTGCTCGTTTATCTACTCAATGCCATAAAAAAAAAAACTTTGATTTTTGAGTAGTATAAAAAAATGTTACAAAACCAGTCTAAAAACAAGCTAGCTTTAACGCATTAACTGCCGGTACCTAATGTTTTCCAAACTTTCGCCAGATGCCACATCTTTTTTTTTATTCGGAGCTTGCCTACTCTAAGAACGCATATGTGCGTTGAGGGCACTGGGTGAAAGTCAGGAGAACGTTTATATGCGTTGCCGGCAGTGAATGCGTAAACCCAACTGTTATTTGGATGATGTCGTCAATGTAATGATAGTTATCATCTAAAGTCAAGGTAAAACAAGGTTCGTCTCTTTTCGACTCTATTTCAGTGTTAAGGTTCAAAAGTGAGGAACCTTTTCTTACCATGACTAAACCTATATTTTTTTATTTAGCGAATTTTCATATTTTTTTTATACCCAGTGACAGCCGCGATGCTAGGCTAGGACCAATCTAACTACACCTCGCTTGTCTAAATCAAGCCATATTTTCAGTCTTTACAAGGAAACAAAGAACCGTACGCACATACACACATACCTACAGGTCAAAAACATTACCCTGAAATCAGGTGAGACACCGAACTCAGGCCAACTGAGATAATAACGTATTTATAGCTTTTGTAGAACTATTAATACGCAGTTTCATTGTTTACTTTAAATACATGTGTCTTGTGTTAATGCTCTTTATCATGAAGAAAATCGGGCTCACTAGCCATTGCATTAAATCCATAATTATATTGTTAAAGTTAAAAAAAAAAACAGTGGTGACAAACTCACACAAATTAACCGTCCCAAACAAAGAGTTTTATGCCCTACATTCCTTTGTAGTTGACATATACCTACAGGATGTTCCAGAAACTGACTTCAACCCGCCTAGGGCTGATAGTGCAGCTAAAAATCCATCGACGTCGGTTTCTGGGATACCCTGTAGATAGTAATGACACTACTGATACCTACTACGCAAGGCCCAAATGTTACTAAGATATCAGAAAACCGTGAGAACCGCAATCTGTGCACGCTGGCTGTCCAGATGTTCGTTGACCTTAACACGTGTTACTTGTTTACTTTTAAAAGTATCTACTTACTCTGTTTAATTGCATTGGTCTTTTTTTTGCTGAATTCTTATTTGGTGTCAGTTTTTCTGCTGCGTGTTTTACTGTAAACGTGATCGAATTTTATTAGTTCCTATTTAATCGCGTGTTATTGCATGTGAGGTGTCTGAACTTGGCTTGACACACTGCCGTGTCTGGATTCTGTTGCCAGTGTTACCACACAATAATT
The DNA here is from genome assembly GCA_963966035.1 of Acleris laterana. Classification (NCBI taxonomy): domain Eukaryota; kingdom Metazoa; phylum Arthropoda; class Insecta; order Lepidoptera; family Tortricidae; genus Acleris; species Acleris laterana. The sequence goes on from OZ014445.1 coordinate 1,825,039, forward strand.
AAGAGGTGGTAGGAAAAAAAAATTCGCTACCTATATGATATAATATTAAAAAAACAACAGAATTAGGTACAATTCTCATTCTTAAAACAGACGATACAGTCAAAAACATAAATAAGAGATCATTCATTTCTGTAACTGTCACTTTCAATCGTGTCACAATTTTGTATAACAATTCAAATAGGACGTTAGAGTGACAAGGTACATAGATGATCACTTATTTATGCTGTTGACTGTACAAATCCAAGCTAATATTAAAATTGTGACACTTACGCTGTTTATTTGTTTGTTACGCTTTTACGGCTAAATCACTAAGTCGATTTTAATGAAACTTGGTATGAAAGTAGCTTGGACACCTGGGAAGAACCTAGGGTGCTTTTAATGCTGAATCAATTAACACTTTGTGGAGAAATAGCGCAAAACAACTTTTACCCGGACAGAGGCTTGGGTAACAGCTAAAATTTAATTTAATTGTAAGGCTAACACATTTTCTTTAGTCAGTAGCTCCCGTGAGCCTACTAGCAACTGAGCACCTAAGTTTCACGAATAAATTCAATTAAAACTTGAATATATTCCTCAAGCCCCCATTAGCCCTTGAACTTGAGCAATTAATCCCAAACAACAAAATGGTGTCATCAACGAATATTTTGTCTCGAAATAATTGGACTTACGACCTGAGTTACTAAAACTTTATTAGCGGTGTTTCTTTCACTCCAGTCGCGGTGGAGTTGGAAGAAAGAGAGTAAGTGTAACTTGGAATTATGAGTAAAGTTGTGTCCTTGAAAAAGAGGCGGCTATCCTGACGAGTCCGTTCGTTATAAAAATGCCTGAATAATTAGTGTTCTTGTTCTTTTATTACGCATTCTTCAACATTGAAGACTTTTTTAGTAATTCCTTGGCACAACTTTTTTCTTTACTAGTAAAGTTATGTAGGAAAAAAAAAATATTACTCGTAAAGTATGTCTATTTCTCCGGCATTTTAATTATATTAAACATTCTTGACATACCATAATTATGGGTATCCCTTAATTTACCGAAACACTTAAAGGTAAAGCCCCTCTTACATGTAGTTTTATACAATTTGATTTACGTCGAATTTCAAATATAGAAGTCAAACGGTCAATACTGATTTGATAACATACGTGTTACAACTTCATGCAAATGGGTCTTTACTTAAGTATTTCATTATTTTTTTTGAAAATTATATCTTTACCAATTTAGGTTTTTAATTATCAGACTAAACGTTAACAGTTAAAACCCTTCCGGCGTATTTGCGATCCCTGTTTTCAGAGCTGATAACTTTGGAATAGCTTAATTGATTTCTATTAAATGTAACTTCCATTAAGAAGCGTGCATTAAGCTTCCATTAAGCTTTCTTTAAAAAAAAACACACAGCTTTTTAATTGGACACTAGCGTGCACCTTAAAAGCCCACTCACAGATAAATTGGCATCATAAAATCATATGTCTTATCAAACTCCAAAGTAACTCATCGTAAACTATACAATGTACTAAATCAGTAAATACAGTGTTCTATTACAAAACTGTATAACTACGATGAATTTATCGCTAACCATAAATATATTGTCCCTTACGTTTATTCTCGTACGCGTATCTTTTTCTTGTTCCTTCCACATTCATTTCCTTAACACATTAAACTTGTGTCTACTAAAGGAGCCAGGAAGCCGTTCTGGGCGTTCATCGTGCTGTCGGGAATGTCAGTGTGGCCATCGTAAAAATAATATCCATTATTATAATTGGGGCGAAGCCACGTGCCGACTTGGATTCGTTGTTTTATTCTTATTCTTAATGGGATGGGAACACTAAACACGGCATATTTGGATTATAATAATTAAGTTTTGGATTCTTGGAATTTCGGCATTTATTCTAGAGCCTGCTATTTTTAATATATATTGTTAATTGCAATCAAGTTTAAATTATAAAATAAATACGAATTTGAGACGTAATTGCTTATTACAATTTAACGCAGTTATTTTTTTTTTATATTATAGCGTCATGCGTCACAATCGTAAAATACTATAAATGTTGTCATTAAGTATATTAAATGGTTTAATATTATTATTAGTCAACCCAATCCCAATTGAATAATTGATTATTAGAACCCGTAGCAATCAATCACTAAGAGGATATCCTGGTCTTTAATAGACAACTTGTATAAATTATTTTGTGTAATATTGAGACAGTTACATCCTTTTCTTAAATAAACTAAATCGTAAGTGTTAACTCCAAGCTGTTATAAGGTAGTAAACGCATAAAACACAAATTAGTTTAATTAAACGTGCCATAAATTATAAAGGTCCAATTAGCGAATAACTTGAACCTGTTCGAGCTGTTATTAAGGATTTATAAAAAAAATGTATAACACCAAGAGTTAATAGCACTCTTTAGAAAACGGAGTTGAGAAATTATAGGTTATCAGATCGTAAAGTTTGCGTGTAAAGGACCTTAAGCTTTGTAAAAAAAAAACCGGGCAAGAGCATGTCGGACCATGCCCACTGTAGGGTCCCGATTCCGTTACTAAAAAAACAAAAAACTATCTGTAAAAATTATATGAATACTAGCGACCCGCCCTCGCTTCGCTTCGGTTAATTTGACACACGTACATAAAACAAAATTTATTATACATAAAAACCTTCCTCTAGAATCACTCTATCTACAAAAAAAAACCGCATCAAAATCCGTGGCGTAGTTATAAAGATCTAATCATACATAGGGACAGACAGCGGGGAGCGACTTTGTTTTATACTATGTAGTGATACGAATATTCTATTTAAAGTTATTTAGAAGTATGTTTGGCCAAGAAAGTGGTCTACTAGTTTTGACAAAAGTTTCTGTGAGATGTAATTATGACTAAGGTTGACACTTATCACTGTCATAATATCGCACCTTTGGAAGAACAACGGCACAAGCCCCTATAATTATATAGTACGATGTGCCGTTGTTCTTCCGAAGGTGCGATATTATTGCAAGGGATCGAACTTGTTGTATTTTGACAAGAAAATGAACTTAAACTGTAGAGAGGTAGACCACATTTTTGGCCGACTGTACCAGGGAAAAAAACAAGGTAGGTTTTACAACTTTGGCGATGTAGTTTAAATTTACAACTATGCCAAAGTACAGCTTTGTAGTACCAAAATTCTCTGAGCTTACCACGGATCGACGGACAGATGGACAGACGGACATGGCGAAACTATAAGGGTGCCTTGTTTGAATTCGGAACCTTTAAAACTTGCATTGGTCCAAGACACACACAGCGCAAAAAGCGCTTTTTGCGAATATCTGCTGAAGATAAAGTCAAAATGTTGTTTTTGGTTGCTCTGTTGCTATTCGAACACTCCAGGGTAGTGATTCTATGAACAACGGCGGACGGACGAGTGAATGTCCAAGCGGCGAGTTTAGGTAGTCCCGTCAGAGCGAACAAAACACATTTTAGCGTGTGCGTTTGCTGCTAAATTGAAAACGCACACGCTAAAATGTGTTTTGTTCGCTCTGACGGGACTACCCAAACTCGCCGCTGCGATTTCGCTCATTCGTCCGCCCTACTGTTGTTTTTGAGAGAATAATACCCCAGACGAGGATAGGTAATACGATATAAGTATAAAAACGAGTAAAGTACTTCCCTCATATCTTAAATAAAATACCCAACATCCGCTTTTGCAAAGCAGTTCAGTTGAACATAAATATAATATTTTTTGCTTTTAGCATGATTTCCTAAAATAACTCATTAAAATTCATTCTAATTACCAGCTCTGGTTTCAAACTGTTCGATAATTGATTATAATTAGCGAGGCGTGGGGTTACCCTAAACTGATCAACCCCTATCAATTGGGCGTTCAATATGTAAATAACTTTTACGAAAATAGCACCGGCGGGTTAGGGTGACCAATTACTAAGAAAATTAATTTTCTCATTTTACACTTTTCCAAAAACTTTTTGGAGTAGCCTAGCTAGCTTTATTAACTGTATCCAGATAAATAAATCACACCAATATAAAACATGTGAAAGTGCATGTGTGTGTATACAATTTCCTATGTTTTCGTGGGAAGATCAAATCAAAACTAGCAGAAACTAGTATTAAATAATAAACAAATAGATATCAAGAAATGTTACACAAATCGACCTTGTCTCAAACTACTTATAAACTGAACCGTCACGAGCGTTCATTTGGGACCCATTCCAAGAAAAATATACTTCAAGTCGTCAATGTCATTAGAGATGTCAAGTCATTTGTAACTTTTGGGAAACTCAACCTTATTGTTGTAGAGTGTCAGATTGACTTTGGACCTAAGGTGGATACCAAATTTTATCTCTTGACTGTACTAAGGGTCACATGCCTACTTATCCATATCTATAATATTATTTAGAGAAAATAGTTGTACTTTTGTATGTTCGTAACGAATAAACTTAGAAACTACTGGACCGATTTCAAAAAATATTTTTTCATTAGAATCCTACATTATCCCTAAGTAACATAGGCTATGTTTTATTTTTTTGCGCGGACGGAGTCGCAGGCAACCTCTATAGTTAAACCCATAGAAACCCGACTCAGGTACAAATACTCGTACTCATCACACAAATTTCAGCCCTTACCCTCCTTCCGTCTCTGATCCTTGGAATAACCCAGGGATCCAGCTTCGTAAGCAGGTTCACTACCAACTAGGCCAACTGTGCGAACGATGAGTCTAATTCCTTATCCATCGTTTATAATCCACAGATCTAAAAATATCTACCTATTACCATGGAAACGGTTAGAGATAATCTCAGAACCCACTCAGATACTTATCCGGGGTGAAATAATGGTTCCCACGCAGAGCCTGGTGGGCGGGTTATTTATCAAAGCTAAAGTTTACTCGCTGAATATCAAAGAGGCTGGAGAGAATGGTCTGGAGAGATCGGTGTTATTCTGGGTTATGACGGTATTACTATACAATCCTTGCCGATGTCAGCAACAGCGACCGGCAACATGGCTTTGCCAGGATGCAAACTCTAGCAACGGTTCTGTTTTATATCGACTGTCAGCGGCTCGCCCGCTGAAAATTTCCGACGTTCCCGATGGATTTTTCAATTATTTTCTTTCATTCAAACCCTGTCCTGACCATGATAAACACAACAAAAATTCGGCCGTAGCGATTCAGTCGCCGTTCTCAATTTAATGCGTGACCATGAGAAATAGGGGTTCATTTTTATATATCTAGTACCTAATTATATATAAAGCGGTCTAATCGATCCGTCAATCCTTAACGTCTTGTCGATTTTCGGAAATCCCTAACTTATCATTACGCATTTTGACTAGGCCCCAGATGTTTCGCTGTTATATGACTAATATATTAAATTGTAGCGGTGCTTGTGCGGGGACATTGAGGACTCAATATATCAATATTAATGTAACAGTGACATTGGAAGGTCTATTTCTTAATTAGTCACGTTTTTCGTCCAGCGTACTCCTTCGATCTTCAAAAGCTACTTTCGCATCAGACCGCCATTTTTGGAAATTCCAAGCAATGGACTCCAAGAGAGCTGGCTTTATTTGGCTTTTTTTTCAAATGCTTTGTGATTTATAGAACTTTACAGATAAATTGCATACGGAGAAAATATTTCTAGGATGGAGACATTACATCTTAGTCCTCAGTGTTGGCAACGCATTTGCAGTCTTGAGATTGTAGTCTTCAGAATGCACATATCTATCAACTCTTAGAATGCACTTATCATGAAATAGCATGTGCATATATAATAAATAAATCATTTACGATCTGTTTTTTGATCAGAAATTAACTCAACTAATTGTTAAACTATGAAAAAAGAATCGAAAATTTGACACATTTCCTTGAGAGTTAACCATTAGTTTCGGTTTTAACCATTAGTTTCACTACTGATCAAACAACAGGCCTTTATTATTTTTGAAAATGGGCATGAAATAAACAATATTCCGCCCACTACACAAGCAGTTTTTAGGTTTATAATAATATGTTGTGCTCGTTTGCCTTAAGCAAAATCGTTTTTTATCTTTCTATATTTATTTTTATTTTATCCAGTGCTTTACGGTAAAGACTGAATTATAAACGAGCTAATACGTCTACAATAAATTGATATCGATAGTGGCATCTCACCATCGATCGCTTTTCTATCCCTGGTGCCCTAGAGGCTCAACCCGACATTGACTAAGTGATACAGAAGACTCTTGTGCTACGTGTGCCCGTGACTTGTTCCTTGCTCGGTAATCCTTTTCCACCTAATGTATAACGAAAGAGACGCACTGAATGACATGCGAGAAAATATAAGCTGTGCTGTATCATTTGTTTAGGTACTTAACTAAATGTGAAGGCAAACCACGTGGTTATAGATTTTCATACCGACGTTATATTAAAAAAGACGGCTTTGCAATGTTGTAATTGAAGCATTTTATACCCTAATAGTAACCACATTCAATTTAAAATGCTTGCTTATTACTACAACTATGCAGTTAGCTGCTTTACCACAATCGTTTAATACAATAAAAACGGAGAGGATTACTTATTATTATTCTACGCTATTACATCGAGTTTAACTAAAAATACACGTGACTCTGTAAATCAGCCAATCAGAACTGTTTTGTCGAGCTTTGACATACCAGTGTTTTGTTTCTATTGGCTGACGAACCTAATACCTAGACAAATGGAGTAAAACCTTACTGAATTGTGTAATATCTACAGTACGGTTATAATCTAGGAGATCAATTTCACTTTGATCCAGATCCTAGATCAAAGGGAAATTGATCTTTCAGATTTAAAAAGGGTTGCCCAAAAGGAAAGCCTTTGTCCGGAGCGGGTAATACAAAGCGAAAAACACTGGCGTATTCGATATAAAGACTGTTCAAACAAAGCGAGAACCGTATTTGAAAAACGTCAGTTTTTTAATTACCGATATGCTGGTCTCCCTCTTTTCGTAACCCTATCCGGAGCGGCAATTACCGCGAGTGTACTGTTACAGTTTTTTGTATCAGACTGTTTTTTAAGTTTATAACCGAAAGAGAATTGTTATAGCGATCTTAAATTATCAATACACGACGTCCCACCTTAAAATATTTTTATTTAATGAATTAATTACTCTGAGAGCATCGTCAGGAAAGACCATGATAAATCAGTCTGTAACTCAGTCAATTGTTAACTTTAAAAAAAGTTACCAATATAGAGATGATCCAAATCATCCACCCTATCTACTGTTAAAATTTCTCAAAGCCTTTTTAAGACACCCTGTATAATTGTAACCGTGTAAAGTGCAAATTGTGGATTAATCACTACATAGTATAAAACAAAGTCGCTTCCCGCTGTCTGTCCCTATGTATGCTTAGATCTTTAAAACTACGCAACGGATTTTGATGCGGTTTTTTTTAATAGATAGAGGAATTCAAAAGGAAGGTTTACATGTATAATAAATGTTTTTTTTATGAACTGGTGTTACAGAAAACTCACATAAACCGAAGCGAAGCGAGGGCGGGTCGCTAGTATAATAATATAATATATCGGGACAATCTCACACCAATTGACCTAGTCCCAAACTAAGCTCTAGGCTTGTACTATGGGTACTAGACAAAATACTTATATGACATGTATAGATAAATATATACTTAAATAGCTATAGTCGTTTTAAGTTTGGCATTCACGGACGCGTCATATGTCTCGGCGACAGATGGAGTGGATACAAATGGATGGGTGTTATATATTATATATAATAACAAAGATTATAAAAGACCTCAATTCCATACGTAACATACGTTGATATCAAACATTATCAGTTCACTAATCTATCCTGACCTATTGCTTGAAATCCGTTCCAAAGTTCTGCCCCAATAAATCCAAGATAATGATGGTGATGACACAATCAATCTTACTCCTGATAAGAATGACGCAGGATCAAGGCAGACATGTTGGCAGTGTGTTATCAGCATGTACTCAAAAAATACCGTTACGAATTTTTAAACCTTCGGGGAGATAAATCTTGGATCTTTTTACCGGGCCTGGAACTTAACAGAATTTTATCACTACATAGTATAAAACAAAGTCGCTTCCCGCTGTCTGTCCCTATGTATGCTTAGATCTTTAAAACTACGCAACGGATTTTGATGCGGTTTTTTTTAGTAGATAGAGTGATTCAAGAGAAAGGTTTTTATGTATAATAAATTTTGTTTTATGTACGTGTGTTATAGAAAACTCAAATAAACCGAAGCGAAGCGAGGGCGGGTCGCTAGTATTCATATAATTTTTACAGATAGTTTTTTGTTTTTTTAGTAACGGAATCGGGACCCTACAGTGAGCATGATCCGACATGCTTTTGCTCGGTTTTTTTTACAAAGCTTAAGGTCCTTTACACGCAAACTTTACGATCTGATAACCTATAATTTCTCAACTCCGTTTTCTAAAGAGTGCTATTAACTCTTGGTGTTATACATTTTTTTTATTTGTTTTATGTACGTGTGTTATAGAAAACTCAAATAAACCGAAGCGAAGCGAGGGAGGGTCGCTAGTGAATCATAAAATAAAATGTTTAAGAAATCTAATAAGTTGGTTAAGTAAGTAGTCCTACTTCTGAATTAATATGACATTTCAAGCTCGCCGCAAGCAACGTCGCGGGAAAATCATACATACATAAGCTCACGCCTTTATTTATTCCCAGAGTGGGGTAGATAGAGCTACAGAATTACCAACTCTAAAAATTTGTTAATAATTCTGTAACCACATTATGCACAATTAGGCTAAGATGTTTACCAGTGTATTAGTGACAGGTTGCAAGCCCATCGCCTAACAGTAACATTCTCAGGGGAAACGGAGTGGCACTATTCTAACCCGGCAACCAGGCTTCGTTATAGTCGCTCAACTATCTTATCGTCATCCTTGAAATAGATACCTACTGTTAAGTACCGTTGAGGAGTTCCGATGGCCATATGTGTTCTTCATCATCAGTTTTGTTCACCAAATAATAGATGCCGGAAGCGCATAGCGCATAGCGCTCTAGCGGATAGCGCTCTTTTGTAGTACCTACACCATTATGAAGGATGCTGCGCTTCGTATAGATTCAAAGTATATCCGTCACCTAATACTAGGCAGGGTTTAGGATAATACGGCTTGATCCAAACGAACGAGATCGGGTGGGTAAAGTTAGTTAGTAAAGGTGCTCGTGTTTGCGGTACACTATATAATTCCGAAGAGTCGTAATTCCGAATTTTCATAATTCCGAATGCATTTTTTTTGGTAGAAGTCTTAAAGTAACTTTTTGTAAGAGCTTATAAATCAAACCTACGTATGATGAGAAGTCGTACAAATGAATATTCGGAAAAAAGTAATTCGGAATTTTAAGGTGTTCCCCGTGTTTTATCATGTTATTTTTGTTTAGTTAAAATTGTAGAATAATACCTACCTAGTTGCCGCAGAATGAGTTCAGTCAAAACGCGGTTTCTGTTTCCTTATTTCAGACTTAAAGATCGTTACTTCCCAGTTTGTACCTTACATATTAAACGACCTGGTTAAGAGAACTCCTTACGTAAATAAAACCTTTTTAAATTATGGGAAACTCTCGTGACTTAAACAAAGGACTGGGCACCAGATAAACGAGACGTGCCGTATGTTCACCTAATTAGCATAAAGGCTGGCAACTGCTGGGCAAAAATTGCCAGTATTCTGAGTAGCTTTTGTATATTGCCTGCACGAAGTTCTACAAGCGCCGGATGACAAAGAAACGTAAGAACATGTAGGTTGAACAAAGAAAAAGGACAAATGCAGAGCGGAAGCGTGCCAAAAATGTAACATCCTGACTTTTTAAATGTTATCGTTTGACCTGGATACGTAAGGTTTGCCAAAAATTTGTATGCAATAAAATAAACGCGCTGTTCATAGTGATATTCACATGTTTAAAACCTGCTGCTAGAAGTGGTCAATCTAGTTTTTGCTAAAAAACTTGTTAAATACACATTGCCTCACAAAGATAGATAATTGGGATTGTTCATATTTTTACAATTACTCCAATTCGAAAACCATTGCGAGGAAAAAGTTTTTATAGCCACTAAAGACTTTCGTTTTCGGCTTGAAGCCCTCCTAGGTGTATCTTACGGGTTAGGCGAAAACAGCTTGAAATAGTACGATTTAATACATTATTACAATCACTTTTTTCCATTACATATCATTTAATTGTTGTAATTTATTAGAAAATGCCATCCCAAATTTAAAATAATCATGTCCTCTATAAAATGTCTGCTAAATAAATAAAGATATTAACTCAAAACTATTGGGTCAAATACAAAATTAATGAAAACTCAAAGCTCAACTTACAAAAATCTAAATATGGAACCTGTAAGACATATCCAAAAATGGCGGATGCCTGACCCAATGCAAGGTAAAATTAATAATTTAACTGAACTATTGTCCTAGTGTAAAGGAGAGGCTGTATTGTGGGTGGCTTCATACACATGTAGCTTAGCTAACACACGTATAACAGCTTGAACTCAGCTGGCCTCTTGGCGTGCCGTGGACTCGAAAATGGACAAACCGATGCATGTGATAACATAGGAAGTCTAAACGTAGGCTTGACAAGCGAACAAGTCTGTGCAAAGATGAAGAGCTAGTTCACTGTGTTAAAAACGCACGTTTACATTGATCTTGATGGAAGTATTGTATTATTGCCAGGCTAATATTAGTAGTGTAAGCTCCTTCATCTCTATTCTGTCAAGGTTATAATTAAAGGGATCCACTCAACACCATCGTTGGTATGACATTCAATCGGAAACTTTATCCTTTCATTGGTAGGAGAGTAGGACCTTGTGCAGGGCTGTCCACATCATTTTCACCTTAATATTATTATTATTATTGTTCATTAACAACGAGAAACACCAGCGTTTGTATTGTCGTGATCAGGCCACTATCCCACAAAACTTTACAGGCGTACAATTTGACTAATTTGTACGGATCTCCATACAAAAAGTTGACAAGTTTGTTAAATTGTAGGCTTTTAAAGTTTTGTGGTATAGGGGCCTGGTGTGAGGTTACAACCGGTGAAATGGCTAGCATAAAGGTATTCCATTCCATTCCTTACTTTTGCAGTTTTGTAATCGCAAATGTTAATGGACCTCATAGGCACAGACCCCACTTACTATCAAGTCAGGTGGGTTATAAACTTGTATACTTTCCATGCCAAAAAAAATTGTGCATATATTTTATAACGTGATCCAGTGAAAGAGGCGGCTAACGAAACTCTATTAAATTCTGGGATCAAATTTGCGTATCAACAAAATTACACATTTTGCTAAAACACAAATGTCAAAGCACTGTCCTTCCCACTTACTCGGCAGGACCAAAGGAAAACGTGAAAGGGACGCCCACTTAACTTTAAACATAGAATTTAGAAGGATATTTATACAATTCAGAAATGCATGCGGGTGTAAACTCGCGTGACAGGAAACAGACCCTTAGAGTCTCATTTCAAAGCACGTTGGAGTTGCCTTGGGCTTGTGCTGATGTAAAAGTTTGTTTAAAACTAACGACCCGCCCTCGCTACGCTTTGGTTATTATGCATAAAACCTTTTTCTTGAATCACTCTATCTATTGATTAAAAACAATTTAAAATCCGTTGCGTAGTTTGAAATATTTAAGTGTACGTACATAGAGACAGATGGCGGAAAGCAAGTTGTAAGCGTATGTGTATTTTTGCTAAGCGCTACATCTAACAAAATTGTATCATATACTAAATTATAAAGAAATAACTGATATACAATCAGACTTAAAGACAGACAGCGGGTAGTTTGACTTTCGTAGTTTAACAGTAGAAAAGGTACGTCTACAAAAACGTAGACAAGCAGTAGAGGACCCGCTAATGTTTAATATACGTTAGTCAATTAATATACATATACCTACCTCTACATAGACGATAAAGCGCACTTTATGTTGATTCAGATAACAAACGAAAAATATGTCGAAAATACAAATCAGTACTCAAATGGTGGTCCATCCTCCGTCGCAGGGATGTGTATATTTTGTCACTCCTTTTCTCCGTTGTACCTTTTCGAAAGGTTTAGTTTTTTGGCCGATGGTAGTGGATACCGCCTTCGGTTTAGTGCTAACCTTTCCTTTGCCGTTCCATCCAACAAGACTCGCACCTATGCTAAATCTTTTTCGGTATACTCTGTCCAATTGTGGAATGAGCTTCCATCGTGCTTGAGGCAATGTAGATTTGTCGGTTCATTGACGGAAGGATTAAGGAAGTTGTGGCTAAATCAACAGGATGAGTCTAAGTGTTGATCCTTATCTCTGTTTTAGGTTTTAACTGCTGTTAACTTATGTGTGGTAGTATATATTGGTGTATTATATTATATCTATGTATGTATCTATAGATGGATGAAAGAAGATTGACGAAAGAGATATACAGATCGATAGTGAGTGGACGGGTCGGAAGGGGCCGCCCTAGGCGTACTTTTTCGAGTCAAATCGGTGAAATACTGGAAAAGGGCCGAATCTTAAGTACCCGAAACCGACGTGCGTGCATGACTCGATGTATGAATGTTTAAGAAGCGAAAGAAATGTGTCAAGATCGTAGCAAGTGGAAAGAAGTTGTCTCTGCCTACCCCTCTGGGAAACAGTCGTGATTTAATGTATGTATGTATGTATCTTATTAAAGAAGATAATTTATTTTCTTCCAGTTTCTCTGTTATATGTACCATTTGTTATTTCCTGAAATTTTGTTCATTTGTCTATCCTTCGGCATTGTCCTTCCTTTTTCTACTCCTGGGTTAACTGGAAAAGATCCCATATGGGATAAGTTCTCCTATGTACATTATTTATATTGATGCAAACATGTCTTGTAATTTTTTTGTGCAATAAAGAGTTACATACCTATATACAAATCATAGAAAATGTATAAAATTGGCATAAAATCTCCTAACGTATATTTCTCGTAAAACTTACCAATCTAAACAAAGTTTTCTACGACGTCCCAGCCACCAGTGGGCGTTTGTGGGATGTGATTGATGGAAGCATTTCAAAATCAGGAACGGTACAAATCGCGCTTGAAATCAAACCGCATGGGCTGTTCCTACAGCTATGACCATGTTTGGCGTAGGAGTCTTTCGCCGTGAACCCAGACCGATTGTAGATTAAATACAGCCTGGATAAACCGAATAACAAAACTGATACACAGATATTGCGATAACAATATTGATATTGTCTTCCCACTGTAACTAGAGAACACAAATATATCCTCCAAGAAGATGGTACAATCGTATTGAATAAACATAAATATGACAACATTTTTGGTCGGAATAGTTCGTATTTATCTTACTTTCTTAACCAAGTTTTCTACCCATAACCTTAATGAGAGAGCATGACGAAAAGGAACTAATCCGACTAAATACGATATGTCAAAACTCACATTGTCTACACACGTATTGTTATTAATTTGGCCATCATTATGTCAAGTTAAAAAGAGCTAACATTACGTTGACAATAGAGTAAGGCCTTTGTAGACGATTTTTGCTGCAAAACATTTATTTCGTATAATTCTTCTTTGTGACGTAGCAAAATTAAAAAAAGCCAGTAACAATGGTGAAAGCGCTTGCGGTGTGGCCAGAGTAAAAACTGAAAATTTAAAATAAGAACAGTAGTCAGAACCTTTCTTCGAGTGGGGAGCAACGGCCGCGCAAATTACCGGTTTTTATTTACTTAATTACCGATTTTCGAAGTCGAAGATGCGGCTTTAAGTGACATTGAATATTATCATCAGAAGATTCACTTAGTAGCAGGATAATTATGAACTTTAAATGCGCGATTACAAAAATGTAGCAATAAATATGAACAAGTTCTCGTGTGAAATGTTACAAATTTTGCGCGAAGTTCGCTGTATTCCTAGTACTATAATTACAAAAGTGGACCTAACTCCAGACTTAACTCGGCCTTTTTTTACCTTTCAAAACTTTGTTCCCAATAACTCACAATAAAAGTAACAGAATAGCAGAATGTTAACCAGACTGGCTTTAATTCGATTATAATAAAAACAAATCCCAATACTGGTCGACCTTGTTCGTCGACCTTCCGAGAAGTAGCCAGAAAACAACCAAAACCTAAGGGATTGACGGTTCACATCCCGACTAGCCTCACGATATATCCAGCGACTAGTTGCACGATTTATTGGTCCCGCCTACACAATCTGTGGATGAAGAATGAGCAAGAATTTAAATTTTTAATCTGTACAATGAAAAATTTTCGCCAGCCAGGTTCACACTCTGAATACAAATGTGAGGTTGTTAAATTAATTAATTAAATTCTTCTTCTAATTTTGAATTTTGAAATTGGGCCTAACAAGCCGTGATTACCTAATTTAAATGAGTTCTAAATATGGGTATTTATCAACGGTCGATTTTACTAACGCCAAAGACAAGATAAATAGTCAATCTTGACATCTGTCAGGCCAGTACAGTTTATAACCTCAAAATCCTCGAACTGAAAAATAGATGCTGTGATGTCAGATGTTGCAGTTTACTTGTGAAAATCTTTCCACTGGCTTTTTATCCTTGTTTAGTACCTTAAAAGTAACTAGGTATACAGCTGTTTCAATTGTTTCAATATCTACCATACCAACGAACAGACTTATTTAATTAATACATTTTTCTAACTACTAATAAGTACCTACACCTTTTATTACTATAGGTATGTATGCTTAGAAATCTCGCAAACATGTACAGTACAGTTTACTTTTATCGATAGTTTCTGGGAATAACTGCACGTGCCGATAAACAGTTGTAGAAGCACCTATTGAGCACAGTGTATGCAGAAAGCCCGTGTCGCAACGTTATCAATGCACTCACCGCGAGTGCAAGATAACGGCAAATACTTCACAATCAAGTTATATTGCTCCGCGGCATATCGCAGGGCACCCACGCTCTTGTCAATTCAAAACCTATCGAAAAAACTACAAAGGTTTGATCCAGTCGCTAGGTGCAATGTTCGGGTGGGAAGAGCAAAGGGGGAACAGCTACTGCTCGAGTCGCCTCACTTGTGTTCCGACGCCACCGCACTCGCGCTAGGAGCCTCAGTTTCCCGCTCGCTCTCGACGCGAACGCACGTACGTTCCGTCGCCTCCGCGAAACGTGAACCCAATTTCAACTTGTGACAAAACTTGAGTGTTTCCACCGGATTTGTTGTGTTGCAGTGTCAGTGACGTACCATTATGAAAGTGTGCTCTATGTGCTCAAACTAAAGTTTCTGGAAACTTAAGCCGATGGTCCTCTTGAATACTAACATGAAAATAAATGGTAAAGTCCCACAAGTTTTTGCATGATGTGCGTGTTTTATGTTGGTTTTGATATCTGGATGATCTGATTGGTTTGCACGACGCACGGAATCATTGCACCATGAGAATATGATTTAGGGGGTGTTAGAAAAAAACAAATGAACGCGTCCAATGGACCACCGAAACAGCCAAAACAATGGCAGACCTTGGTCACAGCGACATTGACTGTCTGAATGTAAATTTGAGTTAGCATGAACATAATGATGTGTTTAGAAGTCGATGTCATATGAATAGAGGCCTGTGTGTGTGACCCTGTTGCGCCTACGGGACCAGAGCGGTGGGTGGACGGCATAGCTTCGAACCGCGAACTGCAGTGGGTGTTTGAATGGAGCCAGTTAATAATAATGGTGAGATTTAATCACCATGGAGGTTACACAACAAAGCCAAAAGCATGCCTCTTGTTGAAACGTAGAAAACTAAAAATGAGGAACTAACAAACAGTTTCAAGTGCGGCTTGTAGAGTAGTCGTATTTACTAATCCTTGACTCTAGTTTGACAAATATGATTGCGTTTGCTGAGTGCAAAATTGATTTGCTTGGTCGTACTTAAATTTCCGCCATTTGATTGCCTAACTAACATAATTATTTGAATAAATCTTGCTTTCAATTCTTTCTATAGATAAAGTATTATGTTAGCAAAAAAATTTTACTGCACATGTCTAAAATAAGTGGTGTTTTTGTCTAATAAAACCTATGAAGTAGAATCCCTTCAAGCTCGAGTGTAGCCAAACATTTTGCACATGTTGCGGAACAGACCTCAGATGTCGGCTGACAAAAAACAGCTCCCCACATGTGCAAGCTGACCAAATTCAGGGCGAGCTTCTCAAGCGACACCATTAGGGTGCTATTGAATTTGTGAACAAATGTTTGGAGAAACATTCGACCCAAACTTCTCTGTCAGTTTTGTAATCATACTTCCTTTTACGAAAATAATGGCCGTGGAAAATCAAATTGTACGTTTTAATTGTTGATGTAGGTTCAGTTAAAACCACGATCGATATTTATAGCGTTCGAAACACAAAAGAATCAAATAGTAATAATAGCCATAAACACCTACGCAACTGAAATAACAAATCCGACGGATAGAATGAAATTTAATTAAGGATTGTATTACCTTCGGTTACCCTGTTATTATAGACGTATGATGAATGTTGGAAAGGGAAAAAAATAGAGAAACCTGCGCGGGCGGCACGTGGGACGCCATATGCGTGCGCGCATCCACGGCCCTTTATCTCGCGACTGCAGCTGAGGATTAAGCCCCATTATGTTGCAGTTAAAGCGGAACAAAGCTTTTAAAAGACCCTCCGTTAAATCTTAGGGGAGTTTAGTTTGTGCAAAGAATTTTGTGCAAGTCGTGTTAAGTTTTACAAAAAAAAAAGAACATTTTGAGATGGAAACAAGCATTGAACAATTAGCTACAAAGCTGCCGTTTTTCAAAGGCACTGGCGAACGTTTAGGATGTGAAAGCTTCAGGAAACCTCGAGAGAAATCAGATCAGGTTATCTGCGCTTAATCCAAAATGACAGCCATAAACTTCACCAGAATTTGCACAAATGGCCGTCTAGATCCCAAAGAGGTCAAGTCCGGCTCGAGGAGTTTTTCCACCGATTATGATCAAGTCTCTACGGTCACTGCCATCTACGGCAGCGCCCGCGCCGGTCTATTGACAACTGTGGGATCGACGTCGACGGTCCGATAGCTATCTACTCTCTAGGTGTTTTCATAATTTCTCTATCCCTATTCGATGTAATTGCGCGCATAATGTGGGAAAATCTTTTGAAATTCGTTTTAATCAATTAACGCTTAACTATCTAATTACGTTGACTAGTATTACTATGTATTTGCTTATGTCGATGTTTATATGGTTAGTGAAGCATTTCGAATTACATACCTTAAACCTGATACCTTACATGCTAGAAACAAAGAAAACAATTCTAACGAGGTAAATAACATTGAAATTAGAAAAGACTAGAATTTTGATGTCGATAATGTTACTAGTTGAATACCAGTAGGTTTCTAATAACATGCGGCTTGAGCCCAAAGCAAACATGGAACTGTAAGAGAACACAACTTCATTATGCATAAAGCGGAAACATAACAAACCTACAACAACGTTGGTATTACACAGGCGTACACATTGTAAACCCAAACAGTTCTAGCGACACGAGTGAGGAGTAATCGGCAAGAATGCTTGATGAATATTAATTTTACAGACACGAAATCAAAAGGCGAAATCTGCTTCAGTAATTACGGCAACGTCTGCATCTGCCTTAAATTTTAATATGTTATTCCAACTTCTCTGTTGCGCCATTTTATTTATTGTCCTCTTCATTCTCAGCCGAGTGTGGTTTGTTATTTATTATATTCCATTTATTTGCGCTAAGCCATCCTTATAAGTGTGCTTTATGTGTATTATCTGTGTTTGTGATATCATATTCTAAGTAACCGGTATTGATTATATATTATCTTACAGTGACATCATCTTAAGCAAAAAAAGTAGTAGTTTATTTTATACATTAACTTAACTATGGAACTCGTTTATCGCTATTCAGGAGCTATCAAATTTTCTGGAATCATTATACATCCTCTGGGTTGAGACTTCATATTGTTTCTTCTTCAACAATTTATCAAAAACAAGTTGAGCGAGCCATGCAAGCAAAAAAACAAACAGACAGCCAAACCTTAGCATTTATAGTTAACAATTCCAGCGAAGTAAGCTTCTTAATTTTGTTAAAACAAACTGGATTTTGGCTCAAAATTTCTTCATTATACATCAAATAAACGAGGAAGAAATTATACAGCGAATCCGTGTAATGACAGCACGCTCCGCGCCACCTGTCGGGCAGCTGCCCGGTTTACAACACGCTTGCTCCCTCGAAATCATACAAGGACGCAGATGTTTTTTAAACACGCGCTGTGTTCAATCCAGGTGTTTTTGATGCATATCTTTTTTATGGCAAGCTATCAATCTTGGTGAATGAATATTGTAACTCGATTTAAACTTAGTAGTTCCACGGAAGTCTTTAAAATGGGAACTAATAATACGTCAATCTTACAATGTTGTTAAGTTACTGTTATGTATGAGAGTTAATGCGGAGCTCTTGTTACTGTATCGCATTTCCTATTTACAAAGTTGCAAATACACAACATCCTAGAAATTCTGCTTAAAGCTGAAACGTAATCCTACTCAATACTACAACGTTATACACTCAGGAGCAAAAATAACGGGTCAGAGTGCGTTTTTCATACAAACGAGGCTATTTCGAAGCCTTGGTTCCTCGCCAGGGGATGCTTGTAGTGAAATCTGATGATGGATACCCCGAGAATCAATACAGGACTTCCAGAGTGCCTAGGACACTCAACTGATTGAATTGTGCATGTTCAGAAAAACATATAAAATGACAATAAAATGTAAGGAAATCCAAATGCTGACCGAAACTCTCGCTGTGGTGTCAACTGATTGTGCGATCAGTTAGTTATCTTAAGAACTTTTGACCTCCTCTATTGAACCTTGGAGTATCCACCATTAAACCTCATTCAAAAATACCCCTGGCTAGAAACCAAGGCTTCGAAATTGCCTCGTTTGTATGAAAAACGCACTGTGACCCCTTATTTTTGATCTTGAGTGTATTTGCCCTACTTAAATACCACTAATTGATACAGAACTTTCCATTAGAACGCCTGACTGAATTATCGTTCGAAATTAATTTCAGCGAGGAATCTTGACGAATTCACTTATTACGTCTAAATGAATTCCCTTAAACATTACCAGAGACCTTTTTGGATCGGGAAAGAGAATGTTTCTAATATAATTTGTCGCTTGCTGCTTTTAATTTTCCGTATCTACAAGGCACAGACAGCTATGTTTTTGATTATGATAATTGGGATTGATCAAAAAAAATAATTCACGGTTTTTACTATCTCATTCGAAAGAATAAAAAAAAAAACATTTTGTATTTGACCCAATAGTTTTGTTTAAATATCTTTATTTATTTAGCAGACATTTTATGGATGATATGATTATTTTAAATTTGGGATGACATTTTCTAATAAATTACAACAATTGTTATCCAATGATAATAATTTATTGTTATAGTGGATTAAAACATACAATTTCAAGCTGTTTCCGTTTAACCCGTAAGATACACCTAGGAGGGCTTCAAGCCGAAAACGAAAGTCAAACAAAGGTTAAATTAAAAACTTTTTTCGAAATATCCAAAATAGATAAAATTTTCAAAACTTAAAAATGCAGAACGGCTTTAAAACCCTATTCCTCGAAATGGTTTTCGAATTTGAGTAGTTGTAAAAATATGAACAATCCCTAATGGTAGTTCATTTCTGTATGTTCTATTCTTGTTCAATATCATTAGTTGTTTCCTTTTTAACTATGTTAAAATAAGTTTCCTTTCCCCTAAATTGAGGTGACCTGCCTATTACTTGCCTCATAAGTCCGCCTAATGTATCCAATAGTACTTCATCTCCGGCAAATACGTTCGCAGAGGAAATAGAACTGAAAATAAATCGCCCTTACCCGGAGCATACTGAAATAGACTGTGCTCCTTCGATTTCTTTACTATTACCATATCCTGTCGGGGAGTGCGTTTCCGTTGCTATCAACGTATTACTTGTTAGTAGATGAAATACTGATTACATGCCATCATTACTATAATCGTACATGTAGCAGTGAAATGTAACTTTTTCTTCCAATTTAGCGTAGAAATATTGTTGTAGAAGTCGAACTTAACGCATTGTTTCTTGCTTATCTTATGTAGCCAGTTTCTAGCGGTAAAGATTACGTGGATTCCTTTTTTAGTCTAAAAGTATTTTTGGTTTAGGTTTCGTTTTGCCAAAATTTTGTTTCTTGTCGCAGTTGATTTTTTTTTGCAGTCACAAGTGTAATCTAACCTACATAATAGACGGGGTGTCGATATCCCGGATATCAAACTAAAATAACACAAAATGTTTTTGGGAAATAATACATTTGCCAGAAATATTTTGGCCAAACATTGTTACGATGAAACAATTTATTTTCATACATGAAATATGATGAACAGAGAATAATTACTATAATCCCTTAAGTGGCTCAGATGTGTTATGCAACAGTAGCTAACTTAATATAATAGCTTTATTTATCCACGTGTTAATTAAAACCCACATTACCGCAGTTACACCCAGTTAATTTGCCGTGGGTAATTTACTTCGCAGTATCGTTACAGTATTGCTATTATATGGCATGACTTGTGCTTCCGAGGGCCGGTGACACAACGTCGTTAATCACCCCATTCTTTGTCGAAAATTTTGATTTAGACAGAATGGCCACAGGATTAACGAATCCGCTCTTGATGAATGACGGGTGTTGATGAAATTTGGATACAATTAGGAGAATTAACGAGGAAACTGGCTTTGTAGACGATTTTTTACTGAGCAAGTGTTTTTTTCTACGACAGCTTAAAAAAGTCCTGATACCTCTCATGGGTCCATATTGGCTCATATAAAATCAGTCTTTCGATTTTTTATACAAATAACGATTTTTTACTATACTCATCATTTCTCCGAAAAATTTTGCTCATACTTTTTTGTCCATACTTTTTAAAGTCATAATTATCGCAAATCATAGTGCCTTTTTTAAAAAAAACTTGTGAAAAGTGTGCGTTTCCATGTTTATTGGCGTTATAAGTTCAGATGATTATAAGTTCCGATCATTAGTATTAAAAATAATTATGAAGAGTATGAAGAGTGATAATTAGGTTGTATTATATGAGATACATTTTCAGAGTTCCAATAATCTAATTTGCAATTTTATATGAACTTTGACGCACCCATCTCTCATTAATAAGTGAGTCCTTATTGTCTGTCGTGAGTGGCGTGACTCCTTTAATAATGGTAACCTTTTGAACTTTTTCTTAATTGTCGTACCTGCGATTAATATAACGGAAACGGATATTCCCCAATTTTCAACTTTCTCACAGCTTCGCGCCGTTTTTTGTTATCCTGTTTGTTTGGAATAAATTAGTTTCAGGATTGAGTCGAGTCACAGCTGTGACTTTTTTAATTTCCTCTATTTGTTTGCTTTGCCTGGGGCGTAAAGTTTTTTAGGGTCGTTAACATTTTTATCTTTTTTGGAAAGCTTTTGTACACGGGGTTGTCTTTCAATTAGATGTTCTTAGATTGGTTAGTAATAGTCTGTAGCATCATTAAGATCATAACAATATAAATATTCTTACTCAATTAAACTATCGTCGTATGTACCAGATTTTCGCAACGATAATTAAATTCAAACTAGCCTTATTCTAATAAGCTCTATGTCTAACAAATTATCAATACAGATTGAGTCTAAATCTCAGAGATTCATCTGAAGTGCAGGTGGCCTCGCCGATTAACGTCCTGGCAGCCAGCCAGGCTCCAACGGCTCTCTCAAGATACGGTTTACTTGATGCGGGATCTTATTAGAGATTATGGGACTTAAGTTACTGGTTGATGTTAATCGGATGCAATTTTATTGGTAATGAATTAATATTAATCGGTTGGGAAAACTTGGTTTTAAGTAAGGATTAGAGACTAGAACGGAAAGCTGTGATTGGATCGTTTGCTTTACTGAAGTATGTTTATTGGTTGAATGTAACACTTTACCGAAATTGACTTTTGCAAATTTCTTGCCTTTTGTAGGTAAAGTGGGCCATTCTACTTTTCGTTGTACATAACTTTTAGCCACGTTCTCACTAAACTATTTTTATTTCAACAAACGGTAAAGTGCTGCTTTTTCTAACTTGAAATTAGAAAAGGGACGTCAATAAGCTTATATATATAGAATTAACCTAATTAATGGAAAGTTATTTGTAATAACTATAAAGTGAGTAACGCAGTGGACGTTGATGTCCCCGCCTTTTCTATGGAAAAAGTGCAATTTACCACTGAGTTACCAAGATTCTTCAGCGATAATTGAGTAATTTAAGACTTTTTTTATTGAAAACCGTTAAACATAAACATTCTAAGTTCATGTTATTTATTTATTCGCGGATTCATAATTTGGCTTACTTTTTATCGGACGATAACAAAAATGTACACTGAAAAGTAGAATGGCCCAAGTATCAATCAATCAACTACCTGTCATTTTAGGTATTACAATTTTGTTTAATGCTAAATTTAACCAAATGTAATTTTCTAGACACTTATAACGTAAATGGGTGTCAAATTACCTAGCGACAAAAGCAAGGTGATCAAAGATAACTCTTTTCAGTTGTCAATTTGATCAGAAAAACTTTACCAACCAAACTTTCGTCACTAGAAAGTTAAAGTTTTTACTCTGTTTTTTCCCGTGTCATCCTCGCCTCGTGCTCATTATGTCCGCCGTAGTCCGATTAGTCAAGGTTCCCTTTTCGGAGCACGCCTTATCCGAACGTACTCTGACACTCGGTGTAATCTCAACACCATTTACGTCTCTGTCATCACCAAGTTCTTTGTTACTTTGATCATTTAATTGTAAGCTTTGTTCATGTTTTACAAGCAACATATGTTTAACTGCATGTTTGGATTCTTCTTCATTGCCTCTATCTGTCGTAACTTGAGTTGGTCTATAATTAATTACGTTTGGATTATGTTTATCACGGGTGAATAACCTGCATGGTATGATTGCTTTTAAGTGTCAAGGTTGGTGAAAATTTGATACCTGTTTTGTTTGAGTTGATTAATGATTCTTTTAATTTAGGTCGGCGGCGCAATGTACATATTTAATTATTTGGGATTAAGCAACGTTATTTGCTTTTTAACATTAAACATTTCTCTTAATAAAAATTAAAACGACGTTATCTTTTTTAATTAGGTTAGGTATGAAAGTAATTAAAGATTTTTTAATTAGTCTATGAGAGATCATTATGTAAATTGCAAGCTATTTAGAAATTCTTTTTTGAGGGTTAGCAGCATCGCTACATTGACATTAAGAAAATGAGTTTTTATTAACAAAGTCGTTGTTTTACGTATATTTACCATAAAACCAACCACTGTTTATTTAAACTCTCCACAAAAGTTCCTACATTAAAATGAATCAGAATCGTCTTAAGTTTTCCTCACCAGTATTTCACATTTCCCACACAAAGCCGCAGGTGAGTAAAAGTTGAGTTACGACAACAACCAGGCACGTTCCGGTTCTTTGGTATGTTAATCACATAATTTGTGTATGACTGCTCACAAAACTTCAAAAACGTACTCCGTCTCATCATGCTTTTATTTGTGTCATGAATTTAGAACGTTGTCAAAGTTAATATTAATGACTTCGTCGCTTCCCACACTCGCACCCCTTAGTTCAGCATCGTCATTATATCCGGTAATCTCATAATCCAAATTGTCAAAGTTTAACCGCAGAGCCTGTGATCCTTTAAGCTTTGGAACGTCAACAATGACGCTCTAATCACTCTGTGTCTCAAACAATTTATGTGCGACTCGAATAACCCCTTGTACATCAACGCGCGCACTCAATTTATTTCTTACGATAGTGTCAACCGCTAACTAATGATTACCATCGACTCTCAACGTGTGCGCGGACGCACCGAACACGCCGTCTCTCTCGATCTGTCTTCGATAGATAGAGATACACGACAGGCCTGCTGAAATATTTTAACTGTCGATACTATCGAGCAACCTGTTAGTCAACAGATTATTTATCTAGCGAATAAACAAGTCTGCAAACTACGTTTAATTTAGAAACATTATAAATCTCTAATCCTATGCTACCGAAAATCAATTTTAATAATTAACTCTTGGCAAGCTTTCGATCATTTAGCTCGTCAATAAAAAAATAATCTGGTTTACCCATTATAAATATTAACTTTCCGAAATTGGACGATACAGTGGATGTATTATGACAGGCCAATCCATCAAGCGTGGTAGTACTACGAATACTGTTAATCCGGCTCCAAGCTCCAAGTTTTTTTGCAGTGTCAACGGCCGAGAAACGAGAAGAATAGATTCACGCTTCTAGACACATACAATCAAAGCAAATAAAATCTATATTAATCACCTCGTCACAATCGATTTTGTGGAGCGAGGTGTTTTTTGCACGCCCGACTCGTTTTTGCATGATACACAATCATGGCTGACAGCTAATGCTACACACATTTACTAGCAATCTCTCCGAACCCGCTCCAGACGTATTTCAACGTTATTGGCATTCGGCTTTCTAATTCGAGCTTTGTGATTTTGAAAGTACCTGTCCGATCGATACACGTTCTATATCTGATTATCGGTACAATAATTACGGACGTGTCACGCGGGTTTTCGGGCGGATCGAAATAAATCTGCAACATCATGTTGAGAAGCGAGAGGTGTGTTTTGCAAACACGTAAAACACGGTCTTAATTATGTAGTTCGTGACGTGTTTCAAACTAAATTGTATGGTTGCAAGGATTTTTTTAAATTATACCTCTAGTTTTTTGCATAGTGACGGTCTAGAAACTTCGAAATGTGTGAGGCAAGCATTATGTCCCGTTATTGAACCGATAACCGGTGAGCAACATCAATTCGCTAACGACTGTTAACAAGCTCACGTGTTGGCCTCTAATAGCAACACGGACATGCCACCTTAGTGTGAATATTACGTCACTGTCAAATTCCCGACCGAACTTAGAAATAAGACCGCATTGTTAAAATCCCTTCGAGGTTTGTGTTCACAATTACACGCTAGCCACCGAAATGTAAAACAAAAAGTTCCCCAAACAAAGAACAAGAGAATGTTTAAATAACTGTCAAAGCCATCGTGTTTTTGTCAGGGGATCTCGTTAAAATTTGAGAGGAATGCACAAAAAACTGACTTTCATTAAACATCTGTCCGGCGTCAAGATAAAACAAAGGCTCGTCGTGCGCTCGAAATGCAAACGAGTGAAGTGGGATTGCCAAAACTCCGCCGACCATTCCGCTGCTCAATATGGACAACGCTCGGAACCGGCCGTGTGCTTCCGTGTACTTGCAAAATGTAAAACAATATAAAACGTCCCTCGGAGGAGCGGCTGTCGACTGACAGGCCACAATGGATAGCCGTCGAAGCTGCCTATCTATATTCATGCGAACGTCAATGTCGCTTCTGTGTTTAAGGTCGTACACAACAGATGGATTACTTGCAATTCTAAACCTTTTGTCCGTTGTAGCGAACGCTAGCGGATACCATGGCCTGAGGTAATTCAGGACTATCATTGGACCCCGCTTTCACTGCTTATGAATGACCCGGGGACCCTCGTCTCCTTCACACCTCGTGACACCGCGCTACACAAATCGTTCCTCTTTCAACGCTTTCGCCAACTTGTTTACGTGAAGAATTTAAAAGGTTCTCGTTAAAGTGTCAGCGTCGACAATCAACGCGTCGAAAAAGACGCTCCGGATATGAATTTCCATATCACGACTCCCCAAAATCAATGAGGCTCTTTCGCAACCGCCAATCGCTGCGTCAGTTGATTTTACCATTTACATTTTACAATTACGAGTCGATATGATCTGTTATTACAGGTCTTTTATTGGATGGCCTGAGGATATGAGTTATAAGTGAGTTATTAATCACTTGCTTAGTTACTTTCTCTGGGGTCAGGTTATTGTGCGGCATTATTCGCGTAGTGGTCACCCTACTAGCAGGTAATTTGGCGCTATCAGTCGGGCGGATTTCTCCAAGCTGATGGATGGCTTGCGCCGCTGCCCCTGTCTCGTTAGCAAGGTTTTGTGCTCGATCTTCGTGAGATTTTTTGTCTCTTGAACTTTCCTTTGTCTCCCCCTAATTAACCTTTATCTGTGTTTTAATAGCGCTTTATTCGTGAACTTTGAGAGTTTAAACTCGTTTGTTTTCCATATGTCATCGCGATGGTGGTATGTTTGGTGGCGTGATGGTAATGGCCGTATTACATGTCGCTTGGGTCACGCGATGGTTTCATTCACAAGTTGAAAGATTTTATCGAACTGTGATAGTGCTTATGTTTGTGCTGATTGAATAATATAAACGGACTATGTTTCTGTAATTGTATTGTATAAGGTTAATTTGAATTGTTGCTTCGAATTTTGGCTTCTTACTGTGTTTTGTACATTTCTCATTATTTGTTATTACTTACCTTTATCACGAATTGCATTCCAGTCCTCGCTATCAGCTGTATAAATTAGTCCACAACAGGGTTAACAGTGCCACTAATGTTTATGTTCTCCTTGTGATAACTTGTTGACAACTCCTTTGTGGCTAGCCGTTGTATTACTTTCTTCTTATTTATTGCTTCTATAATGATTGTTACTACTCATTAGTAAAGCAATTTGTCATACTATTGTAACTGCGATTGCATATTCCTTTGTAACAACATACTTTGTTCTATTATATTGTTTACAAAGAGACAAATCTTTGTTATTGCTAGTTCTCTTCAATAATGTTTGTATTGCAACTGATTCTCGTACTACTTAGGTATCTAATCTGAATTATCTAAGTAATAAACGATAGGAGCTACCACATTATGGATTAAAAATGTCTAACACATTGTAGTCTTTATCAGCGTAATGTAAAGAACACAATCGCTTAAATTTTCACTGTTAACGTAGTCACTGTTGTGTGACAAGCACCTTCATATTGCTTACTCAAATGAAATTTATGCGTAGTGAGAAAAATTAGCAATTCTAAAGTAATGTGAGTCACGGTGCATCGTACAATAAAATTATTAACGACAGAATATGGTAGTGAGCTGGTTATTATAAGGCTCCACTCGTAAACGCGTTTAATATACATGAGCACGTGGTTATTGCTCGTTGCTAAGGAAGAAATAGGAGCTTTGCAAGCATTACTCAGTGTCTTAAAGGTCCTTTTACGATGCTAACGGTTTTGAAACCATCGTTGATTCTGTTTTATAGTCAGATTCAACTTTATTAATCAATCGTTATTACTAAGTCACCTGAAAAACATCCACTGATGCACTACCTCCTCCAAGAATGGCATCAACGACAGCTCCTGCTCTATCTGCATCCTTTGATTTATCATTATTATCAGCTTTGCCTACAACCAAGTGCAGATCAATACCCAGTATATAATAGTCATTATTTATCTCAATGTAAGCCAATATGACCGATTTAATAAGCCACGTTCCCCCGATCCCAGTGGTATGAATATGTTCAGTCGTGCCCTTATTTGGACTAGTTACGCAAGTCCCATGCATCTACATTGTTAATGATCCGTGTTGTAATGCATGTTTCGTATGACTTTATTGTGGAGTGCATTGCGAAATAATCCATAAATTCGTATCATTTGGACCAATTTTTGGGGTTTTTCCTTTGTTGAATTCGCATATTCAAGTTCTGCTAAAAATAACCTAGATCAGACTTCACTCAATCTATACAAATTGTCGGAATTTTTAATCGTTATCGGAGTAGATATTTTACATGCAAAGGTACCTCATAATATGGTATCATCTTAAGGTTGTCAAACTTGAATCTTGGAAAAATAAATATAGACAAGACTAATATAACAAATACATAGCTATAAGCTCAACAATTTCGATGCATCTGATATTTTCTGCTTCCGTATTTGCTGAATGAGAACAGGAACCATAGAGAAACCTCGTTAACTATGCAGATCTTAAATAAACGCTTAAAATAAAGTGGCAACCCATAAACCAGCATTAAAATGCTCGGAACTACCGGACTGATTTCGAAATTATCGCTGAAGCATCTCCAGTTATTTACGCTATAAATTATCACTCAACAAAGCGGAAGAATAATGGGGAATATAATGTCTCGGGAAACTTGGGGAGGCAAGTGATAAATAATTATAACTGTTGAAATATGTAGTGATGATTTAAGATTCTGTTCCGAAGTTCAGTATGCATATTTTAGATTGTAGAATATTTTCAGCCATGTCGTTTTGGTCATATTTATGACGTGGCTAGAAGATTGCAGCATAGCAGCATTTCTGCTTAAAATAAACGATGAAATACACTCTTCTTTCTTTATTTGATTAGAAATATGTATAGTTTTACTTCTAAAATCACTTAAGAGTTCAAAAACAATTTTACTATCATAAGGAATATCACAAACTATGATAATTAAATATTGACGTTAAACCAAGGAAACAATGAACAAACTTCCGCCATCTCTTTTTTAAAAGCATGATCCTTTACATAACATGTCACTTGTCTGTAACACTAAAAATATCTGGCGCCAATACTGCAGAGCTTTTACTCCTAACACAGAATAGAGTGCCCATTATAATACTCTTTGCGTCTAATACTTCCTCAACAACTGTTTGTTTGTCTATGTTCCTCATCTTAGCTCTGTTTAGCTTGTGGTAATTTTAAATTGCTCTCAGAAGTACCAGAGCGTTTGTTAATTCCTTCAGTGCCACTAACATCCTTGACGTGTCGAAATTGTACACAAAATGCCAGTTGGTGGCAGTTACGAATAGTTCAGAATTGTGGAGATTTACGAGGCATTCCAAATGCGGAAGGTTTGCGTAATGTTTTTGTCTCAGTCAACGGGACTTTTATTTGCCATTATATTTGATTTGAAACCGTTTTACTCGACAATTATCTTTACAGTTTCATTCGAAATGACTAGTTTAAAATGATATTGAAACTGTTATTAGTTTAACTCAAGGATAGCAATATCGTGAATGCCTGTAGCATTTAGTTTGTATCTTTAATTTTTCAAAGTATTAAACGACTTAGAAAAATATGCTCTTCTGCATCATTGGAGAATATGTGCTTACCTACTTAATTTAAAAAAATCGGATCTGTTTCATCTTTAATACGTTATTTGTCAGTATAGGTTCTCTGTTAATTAGTCCTGTGATTCAATTCACTTGTAGTGTTACAGTTGTCGTATCCTTAACAAAATTACGAATTAATGTTACGATATCTACCTCCACTTAACATTGATCTTAAGTTCTAAACATAGCATTTGAACGTCTTGGACGTCTCAAGATTGTCTCAAGTGCACCTCGCTGGATTATTCACAAGCTAAACAGGTCCCAAGAAGACCACGTCATCAACAAAATACTGAGCAACTAATTCTTTACCTGAATCTTTATTATTTTTTGACTAACCTAATCTTGCTTTGTGATCGTTATCATGTTGACGTAATAACAGTTCTTACTGTCAAGTGAATAAGGGTTTATGAGTTGGTCTCTTATTATATTGGAAAGGAACCATAATCCAATAAATATTGAGTTATAATATAGCCAAATTAACTGTTGCGTCATTTAGTTTAAATAACAAAGTATCAAACAAATTATTGATGAGTGTGTTCATTTGCTTCTATTACATCATCAAAATCAAACTGACTTGTTATTGTTACAGATCACTGTATTTTTTTTTTGGTACCTAAATGTAAGTACCTTGTCAATCTCCGTCAATCAATACCAAATACTTTTTAGATGGCGATTATAACTTTTTATAAAATCGATTACCTAAATTTAATATAAATAAATAAATTAAATATCTAGACTAAAACACCAAAACTGCTTTCCGTCCTTGATACCACCTAATTACGCTCTCATTACCGTCCAGCTCGAAAGTGTTAAATTTCCCAACGTGTTTACACAACCACAACTGCCCATTATTGGTAAAAAAGTTGCGCCCGCGGCTAATTTCACGCACGAGCGTCGAGCAAAAAATTGTGGTAGGGCCTTTATGTAAACCGGAGAGAGTGATCCCTTAGGGCGTTGCGATCGCTGCCACAGTGATGGATATAAAGGCTTTAACATACGAGTCCGTTCCGTTGAAATGAGCCCGTTTTGAAATATAATAAGGGGTTTTATAGGCGATGGAGTTTAAACGAGGATATTAATAGGTACTATCAGACCATTGGAACCTTGACCCACCATAGAACTGTGTCACAGAGACGTTATGATTCAAGTCATAAGAAGTGTCAAACAAATTGTTTTATAATGTCACTGTGACACCGTTCAATGGTGGGTCAGGGTTCCATTGGGCTGATAGTACTTCAAATATGTCTTGAAAATTTATTGACATAATTTTGTGTACTTAAGTAGGTGTACTTACCCCTTAAAAAACGTTAAACTTAAGCCATAATGCATTGAAAAAAAAACACCAGCATCATACCAATTCATACTATTTACTATATCTATATACTAATATTATAAAGCTATCGAGTTTGTTTCTTTGTTTGTTTGTTTGTTTGCTTGAACGCGCTAATCTCAGCAAAAAATCCGAAAAATTATTTTAGAGTTAGATAGCCCATTGATCGAAGAAGGCTATATATTATACTTACTCACATAAACCGAAGCGAAGCGAGGGCGGGTCGCTAGTTTATCATTGCAATGTCTCTCAGATAATAATCATAATGAACATGCATCCACGTTGCAGAACTTACCAACAAAATGACTCATCTAACCACCCAACTGTAAGTTTTTAGTTAATTCTTACAAGCACAAAACAAAGCGTTACCTTCTTTGTTCAGAAAGAACACCAGCGGTGTAAATCAGTGTCTGTTTGAAAGCGAAACAATTGAAAGTGTGATGGTGACGTTTTTTTGTTTTTTAACGGCGCGACAGTGTTTTTTAAGTTACAGTCACGGAGACTGTCTTGTTTAATGGCTGGTTACTTTCAGTTGTAACTAAACTATTGAGTGACTGTTATTTTGACGAGGCGTAAGGTTAAAATATTAACATTAATTAACTTTAACTTGAGTCAATACTTGCAGATTTTACCTTGAATAGTCATTTTATTGAAATTCAATGTCATAAATAAACTCTGGAAAATTCCAATGCTCATGCACCTTATTTACATAACTATAAAACAGTGACCCGCCCTCGCTCCGCTTCGGTTTATGTGAGTTTTCTGTAGCACCCGTACACACAGAATTATAAAAACCTTCCTCTTAAATCACTCTATTTATTAAAAAAAACGCATCAAAATCCGTTGCGTAGTTTTAAAGATATAAGCATACATAGGGACAGACAGACAGCGGAGGCGACTTTGTTTTATACTATGTACGTAGTGATTGACGTGTGAAGGAGTTCTTGGCTCTGAATGTATTCATTGAAGCAAGACGTAGAAAGTAAACAATTTAATGATAAATGCCGTAAAACGCCTTCGGGCGCCAATTTTCACTTCAGCGTCTTGACAACTTTTAATCAAAACGCAAGACTATCTCCTTTACATCATTATATAATGACTTTAGAGTGAGAGAGGCCAATGGTGTTTCCAATTTCGTTTTCAATAAGTTTTTGTTACCGCGATCGACTCTCACTAGAGACAAAACTACTTTAACAAAAGCGTTGACTGTTTGAAAAGAGAACGATCCACTTCCGATTTTTTTTAAAGTTGTTTATGTACTAGACAACCGCGGATGCAGCCTTCCATTTTTAAATAGCATCGATCATCGGCTCGATTTCAAGTCGTATGGCACTGAAATTATTTTTATGAGAACTCAGGCATAGACTACAATCGATTATTTTTTATTGATGTAATTGCTTTATTGAACATTGTTTGATTGTTTATAGCTTTATACGTTTTGCCACACAGTCTTTTGTTTTTGCTCAGTCACGGTGTTAGATATTTATAAGCATTTATTGAACTTGTGAAACGTCTGATAGTACGGTTTAAATTAATTCGAGTGGTGTCGTATGTGTTTCGAATCTCGGATATTTAGGTAGTAGGTACAATCAGCATCAAAAGTAGCTATGCAGAATAACTTGCTTAAAATTTCTAGACACGACGTATTCTCATGACAATAGAGTCGAATGCAGATCATTTTGACCTCTTCGGTTGCGTAGGTACTTCTGCTGCTGACTGTACTCACTCATACAGTCTGTTGGGAGTTTCTCTGAAGGATAAAGATAACATCATGCTCTCTGAATTAGCGAGTTGAACTGTTAGAGTGGCAGAAGGCGATGATCACATCTTACACTCGCTGAAGAACTGTACCCTCACCATGAGTTACAATAAACGTACTTGCTAGCGGACGAATGCTCTGTCGCTCGCAGACCTCGCAGTATTATTATAGAGTGCGAGAGTCAGAGCATTCGACTCGCTAAAGAGTACGGTAATTGTAACTCATGGTAAGGGTAACAACCGTTGGGGGTCGGGGCAAATGATATCCGGAGTGGAGACTGCAAATCAGTAAACGCTGTGTAGGCCCTATACCTACCTATGCAACTCCATACGAAGTTATATATATTATATACAGTACGTCCTAGAAACCACGACGACAACCCGCCTAGTGCTGATAGAGCAGCTAAAAAGCTACCGATTTAACCCCTATGTAACTATAGTTAGCGATTTTAACTAGTTTCGGAGATATTGACTATGTTAATCTGAATTTGGAAAATCGCTGTACATACATAGGTGTTAACTCGATAGCTTATTAGCTGCGCCATCAGCCCTACGCGGGTTGACGTCGGTTTCTGGGACCCCCAGTATTAACAATTAAAGTACCTATCGTGTTCGAGAGGTAAACAAGTCATAAAGATTGATTTTAAAAACCAAATTAACAAAACAGAATACAACACAGCGCAGCCACTCGCAATAGGCGCAATTCCTCATTGTTACTCATTCTCGAAATTTTCAACAACACAAGACGTCCGCGGATGCCGAGTTACTGGCAGGATACAGTTCCTAATTCGATAATTGTTTGAATTCTGTTGGTTCGTCTAATGGATCGCCAGTTTCACAATGTATTGGGCAGCAGTGATGAAATCAAAGAGCGCACGGTTTGATGTTCTGACACGTTGGGATTGAATGATTTTAATGGTTTATTGGCATTTAAAACGCATTAGGTGTAGACACGTAACACTACGAGTACATAAAATGTATTGTTACTTCATTTATGAAGCCCGTATGTATGTATTGATTTTGTTTCTTATTACAATTTATCACTTGGAAAACTAACAGCAGTTATATCACAGACTGTACATTAGCAAGACCGCAAATACTTGTCAAGAGCCGTTTAAAAAAGCCCAAAAGGATTGTTATAACAAAAAAATATGTTTTAGTGATTATGAGTAACTTATTCATTTAGATAAATTCTTGCAGTATTCGATAGATATTCGTGTCAAAGTCTCTTTCTTTCTTTATTGTAAAGTAAGAGATGCCAACATAAATCTTCGCCGTGGACAAGCAAAACTAAATTCGCAGCAAAGACCTGTTGTAAAAAAACTCATATTAATTCATGCAATTAAAGTGGAAATACTTCCAACAATGTTATTAAAAACTTGTCACTAATTAACATTTATAAGCAAAATACAAGCATAACATAAAATTAAAGAAAAAAAGAAACATACCTTAAATAAAAATTAAACAGGCTAAATAAACATTAACTCCTTACATCTCCGCCTTCAAACTTAAAAAACGCCCCCCGCAAACGACCAGGCTCAAAGGTCCCCATAATAAAACTCGTAATTAAAGCGAAAATGTCTTACTATTCCATCTCAAGCTCATCAGCTTAGGACTTAGAGCTAAAGCTGCAATTATAGGCTAATTGCTGATCCTCGATGAGCTACTTGAGTGTAGTCAAGTGCCACTGCAATGGAGACCTACCATTACTGACGCTAATTCTGTGCCTCCTGTGACAAGTGATACAACTCGAAAAACACGATTTTTCAGGAGAGCGAAAACAAGTTTAAAAAAAATACTGCTTCTAAACGAATAGATTTTTTTGAAAATTGCTACCGATTTTTATAACATATAATATCACTTTATTAACTGGTTTGACAAAAATAATGATACTAGCTATAGATTTTGAGATATTCAAAGAAATGTCCATAATGTATCATTTTACATTTCAGATTGATTTATTTAACCCGTGTAAGATGATACAACTCGAATTGTATTATTGAACACAAAAAAGTGTAATCAAGGAGCTCTGGTGATGACTGATACAACTTTTTTTTAAACCTTCATTTTTCTCTTATTTCTTGAGTTAGGGGCCTAACCTGTATACACAAGTTGTAGGGAATTGAATTAGTAATATTTCTTAAAACAAACGGACAAAATATAAGGATTTTTAGTGAGTTGCATCATTAATCACAAAATAAAAACGTAATTCAAACCGTGACTAATGTTACATATCGAGTTATTCTTGGGTCTGATTACGAATAAACTTGTGTCAAATAATACAAGTAAGTAATTGATTAAAACAAATAATAGCAATCATGATATCTTTGTACTAAACATGATGGCATTAAATCACTGGGTAAACAAATTAACTTACGCTCTTTAATTTCAAAGCAACATTACGGTGTTGCAACCATACAGTAGTTAAATTAAACTGTGCATATTGTCATTCAAAACAAAAACTATATAGACACCTACACAACAAATCAAAAAATAATTCTCAATAATCACCTACAAAACATGAAAATAATGATAACTAAACCTCAGCTAGGTAAGAAATAAAGTAATTTAAATTAAGCTCGCCGTCAGTCGAAGTAGGAAGTACGAGTAGGTAGTTAAATGACATAGCGCATGGTCCACCTGAATTACATACTGAATTTGATACAATAATTTAAGTCACCACAGAACAGTAGCATTTACTAACCTGCCACTTCACAAAATAAAACACGTTGGTTGGTAAATACCTGTTTCTCTCCAACGAGAGATTTTTACCGTTTTTATCTTGTCATAATATTTTACACAAATAAGCGACACACATGTAGATCATAATATATCGCAACCGTAAAAGGATATTAACATTTATTAAATTATCTACAATAGAAATCATACTTACGCGTCGGTTCATGGCGACACAGCGAGCGTGCGCTCCCACCCTTGATGACGTAGAGACACTATGGCCATTAGTTATGTAGAAAGACACCAGACCATTTTTTTCGGAAAATGAGTTAGCTATGCCATCGTAAACTAGATTGTTTAACCTACGTTATGTTGAAAGGGACTTATTTAACCACGCCAATTCATTAAATTATACCATTATGTATAAAACCGCCAATAACGATATGTGGGTTCTATAATGTCGAAAGCCGCCAAAGTACTTGATTTTGTCTATTTTGTCCGTTAAAAGATGATATTTTTGATCTGCAAAACACAGCCAATCTTTTATTAGTCGATTAGTCGGAATACAAACAAATGTACTTATCAAGTGAGCACATTCATGTAAGTAAACTACTTACAACGACTAGGCAGATAGTCGCTTTGAGCAATTTTTGTTTTTCGTTCTACCTCATGTTTGGTAGTTTTCGCAGTGATGTTTTTATAACCTTTGATAAAATAAAAATAATTTAAATGAGTGTTTTACTTATTACAATCAGCATTTTAGCTCTTTCTATATAAATACTACAATCTTGTATTTATAATGAGCATGAGGCAACTAGAGTAATATAGCATATAGCTCTCTTTATAAAAATACAAGAATGCAATATTGTAATCAGTTAAGTCGGTTAAAGAAATGGTCGCTTTTATTAAAATTACGATCGGAAGCAGGATAGCAAATATTAGTTCTATATAAATCGTCCAACTACATTGTTTTTTTAAAAAACCTATGAATACTCCAAAAAGTAAGAATGCGATTTTGTAATCAGCATGTCAGCTAAAAAAATGGTCGCTTTCATTGAATTACGATCGAAAGCAGGAGCACGAAAAAAATATTAGTTCTATAGCCTACGAATAAGTACTCCAAAAACTAAAAGAATGCAATATTGTAATCAGCATAAATCAGCATAATAATGGTCGCTTTCATTGAATTACGATCGACAGCAATATAGCAAATATTAGTTGCATAGAAAACGTCCTACTACATTGTTTTTTTTAAAAACCTACGAAAACTCCAGTTAATTTGTATAACATGTGCTTAATAAAGTACATCATTACTATGTTCTATAAATTTGGGTTATTTATGTTTAAGAAAACATACTAGAAAGTAATAAATTATTATTTTTACCTAACAACGGCTATACCTCGAAACCGGATATTTATTATTGGTCTCTTTTTGCATAACTATTAAAGATAAACAATTTTATTCTTAACCTTTACAACACTTTGTCACAACAAAGTAATATTAGTAGACCTTACGATTTACATATTACTTACACTTTATTATGACACGGTTCTATGGTAAGTATCAATAAATTTGTTTAGATATATATTTAAGATATATTTCTCTATTTAAGTATTTAATATACCGTTGTCTAGTACCCAAAGTATAAGCCTAGAGCTTAGTTGGGGACTAGGTCAGTTGGTGTAAGATTGTCCCCGTATGCTTATTGTATTATTTTATAGTAATTGTATCACTGTGCACCAAACTTTATAGGTTCTAAATGGTCGTAATATTCTCACATTTTTGATACAACTGACTTGTACATTTGCAAAGATTAGGAAATATTTGAAGACATTTGATATAACTCGAGTTGTATCAATTAACACATACCAATTGAAGCAAATATAGGGTTAATTTTTGATCTAACTCAAGTTGTATCTTTCAAAATACGCAAAACTCTGGTGATAAATGATATAACTCGAGTTATATCAAAAGACACAGACATTTTTAAAGACATAAAAACCGTGATTAATAATACATTTTTAGATATATCATGAGGCATAAAAAAAAAATACAGTTATGGTTTTTTTACGTGTTTTAACTAGAGAAATATCATTAAACACGGAAAATGGGTAAAAAAAGGGTCAATTGTATCATTTTACACGAAAGTATCTTGGAAACTAGAAGGCCTAGGAACACGGGAGTTGGAGCAAACGAAGCGTTATTTTTTTTTAAGTTGTTTCATGAAAGAACACGTTAACTGCTACAACTCAAGTTGTATCACTTGTCACAGGAGGCACAGAATTGTGCTATAGCTGTTTTGTGTGCTATGTTGTTTTAAAGATGCCTTGCATTCGATGTTGTCTGCGTTTACTTGGGAATATTATTTAATTAAATGTATTCAGAACCTAATTGGATTTTAACTGATACGATAGGACAGAGGAATAATTTAACAAATGAAGTATTAAATCTTGACTTTATGATAGTTTCAATTATTGTATTCATGATGTTATTAACAAACAATAAATCACAGTAAAAGCATTAGCGTTAAGATTAGTAATGAACATCAATAGATATCAATACTGAGGGGGAAATTTTACAGAATTTACTTTATTAACTAATTAAAAGGAATTCGTGAATTATCACGATTGACGGCGATAACGCATTTTATGCTTATTTAACAAAAACCAACTAAGTGACAACATAACGCAACGTAACTTAGACTCTAACCCAAGAAAGTAAGGGTACTATTTCTGTTGAAAATCCACCAGAACTTACCCCTGTTGGAATACAACAAACGATTTATCCAAACACGAAGCTCAGCGGGGAATTCCTGAAAAATGTCGCGTGACTCGCCTAGATTTGTTCAAAAATGCCCCCAAAGCTAGATGTAAACAATTTTCATTATGATGTTACGCAGAACTTAGACAAGTTACGACACGACCACCATCGAACGACAGTCGCACACGCGACGACTTTCGTGATCACAATAATAACTGGAAAACCAAATGGCAAAGGTTCCAGGGCTTAGAAAGCGTAATGGCCACCCTAAGCTCCAAGGTTACAGGAAATTAACACTTACCTTATAATTAATACACACATAAACAAGTTTTACTGCGTTTAGCAAGCATTTGAATTTATGGGAAGTCACTGAATTGTTTGCGTCGTGGAAAGCAACAGATCGTTAGATATCCAGTTTAATTTGCGTCTAAAATGGAATGTTCTCCTCAGGTGCAAGATAATTGGGTAAAGTTAAGATGACGATAGACCGAGCTGGTCTGCCGCCTGCACCCCGAAGATCCTCCTCCACTTACAGAAGCTACGATGAACTTGGTATCATAGATAGAGGTAGACCTTTAAGATACCGCCACGGAGGTATCGAAGACCTTACAGGAATGGAGCAGTCCTACAGAACGTACAACAACGCTCAAAACTTGGATGATATCACAGTAATCAGTTCTGAAGAAGTGCCTAAATCTAGGCGAAAAACAATTGAAGGTTTCGCTTTTGGATTCAGAAGGACTTTCTCCGTGAGGAGTAGACGGGAGCCTGAAGCGATTCCTTTGGATACTTTTAATGAGGAAAACTTCGCGACGGTCAGAGGAGCGCCATTCGGGAGGCGTCGGTCACTGTCCAGAGACCGCGGGTCTTTGTTAGCCAGGAGTTCTTCTGAAGGGGATGTGAGGCAGCCGCTTCCTAGGGCACCCCCTGCCGCCCCCGCCCCTCGTCTGCACCGCTGTCTCCGAGCCCTCGGTGGAAGCTGGAAGAACCTTTTACTACGTGAGTCTTCACGAGTGATCATAACCATATCATGTATCATTAACCAAAAAGCAACAGCGACAGACTTCAAAAATCGAAGCTCTAAGTTTCGTTCTGTCTCTCTTGATTTAATCACGGATATTGGGGAGGAAGGAGCATCAGAAGTTTCGAACTTAATGCTTAGTATCCGGGCTTGGTGACTACTATCTCATGGATTTTCATGCTTACCATCAGCACCATACCATGGTCGTATGTACCGTCGTGGATAATACATGTATCACTTTCTGACAAGTATCTAAGTGCGAAAGTGATGGATGCTTTTTGTTTATCCACGGCGATAAAGTCTACCATAATACCAGCAGGGAGTGGACATGTGGTTTTAAATAAAGCGTGTGTACACCTCTGCCGTCCATTATCTAAAAGGCGGCTAAATACAAGAGGGTCATTTTGAGTTATGGCCAAAAAACATGGGAAACCATGTCTCTTAAAACTGGTGAGCGATATCCCTGTACTTTTTTTTGTATACTAATATTCAAAACTTGCTCTATTTTATACATATAAATTTGATACGGTTTTCCTTGTTTTTATAGCTGAAATCTTCGATTTTCCTTTTTAGCTATGACACCGTAGAATTTTATGAATTACGTTACATAGCTTAATGGCGGTTAAAGTATGTTTAGCCGCCTTCTAGTTCAGTAATTTAGGTTATCCACCATAGATTGTACAAATACAAAAAAGTTATATGAAAAACATAACTAAAAGGCGGTTACATGAAATAGCCGCTTTTTAGCTATGTATGCCTAGTTAATCCTGTGCAAACAGACATGACTATAAGACGGCCATACAACTTTAACTGCCTTCTAGTTTAAAATGACTACGTATGGAAGAATCTAATATAAGTTTTGTATCATCAATGCTAGAGAAAAAGGCAGTTAATTGAAGAACAAATAAAAATAACTGCTTTTTTGTTATGGATTGCAATCGAAGTATGTTACTACATCCAATGACTTCGGGTAGTTGCTAAAAACGCAGCGAAATTAAACTTAATAAAAACACTATTTACTATGTTTAAATCAAATTCATTCATACAAAATATAAAAATCTTTATAATATAGGAACAAATTGCAAAGGTATACTGATAAAATCACAGTTTAAACGCGTAACTTTCTATTGCTTAGCTACTAAATAATACCTTTCTTTAAACTTATAAAAACAAATAGAGATCAATTGCTCATTCTTAAAATAGAAGGCTGTCATCAGTTAAAACACTTGGAACTTTAACAAGTAGAAAATCAAACCTAATCTCAAAATAAAACCGAAACCTTCTGCGGTTAACAGACATCCAATAACTAAGAAATAAAAAGAGGGGTGTTCGTTTATAACGTGTATCTCTATGTCTATGTATTTGAGTGTTTGTTTGTGGCATCGTAGCTCCCAAACAGATGAACCGATTTGGATGCGTTCTTTTTTTTTGAAAGCTGTTTTTTTTAGCTAGGTTTTATGAAAACCGCCAAAAAACCTGCTTTCAAATAAAAATAACCGCATCCAAATTGGTTCACCCCTTTACGGGGTACAGTGCCACAGACAGACACACACACACTCACAGACTTACACGTCACACTTATAACACCCCTCTTTTTTGCGTCAGGGTTTAAAAAAACGTCTTTGTGACACGATTTATTTTTACCAACTGTACTTGTATCACTTATAACAGACTCGTTATTAAAATTAAAATAGTCAAACGAGTCTAAATTTGATGAACCTACCAATAGGTATTGAAGAGCTCCTACGTATAACCACCTCCAGTATTCCTCATAATACCAACTCGATGATACCATAATATTGTTTTGTCATCGGAATAACCTGTATGCAACATGTCAAGTCAATCCGCCAATTAGAAGTAGAAGTAAGTAGGTTAAAATCGACTTCGCAGACAAAATTGAAATGCCGAATACAGCTGCGCGGAGGGCAACCTTCAATTGCTGCAGCAACCTCTTTCTCCTTCAGTGTTTGGAAAATGCTGCATTGATGCTCTTTGAGATGAGCATTGGTTTTTTGAGAAGGTAGATCGTGCTGCCACTGATAAGAACAATGATGGGGGCTTGCAGCACTGCATTATCGCATAGTCAAACGAAATTTGGGAGTCTTATCGTAAAATAGAAAACCGTTGTTTTTTTTGTTTTTTAATACCGTTGCCAGGTTTTTTGCATAGCAGCATCGCCATTTCGTGTACTCTTATTAACAACGCGTCTAAATATATATTAGGTCCATACCTATGAAATTGGCGTTTATTTTCGTACGGAATTTAGTCATTTCAATTTTAACTATCAAGATCTTTTTTAATTTCACGAATACACTATGTTACAAATGTTATAGATACAAATAATATGATTAAATTTCTAACTTAATGTTTAAAATTTAAGTGTGAACTCAATTCTTTTCATGTGCTGCGAGTTCAAGTGTTTCAATTACGCAGAGTTTTATGAAGCCAAAAATTTTAAAGTAATTAAGATAATGTATAATCTAAATTAGAAGTCCAATATTCCTGACAGAATTTTGTTTGGTTTGTATTTGACGTTACAAAATAATCCGTAAAATTAAATGTATGAAAACTACAGTTTTAATAAAATTCTCCATATAAAACGCCAATTTGATAGGTAAGGCCCTAATATATCTCATCCGGTAGTCTGATCGAATACAGCTGTGCCAAGGATGACCTTCAATCGCTGCAGCAACCTCTTTCTCCAGTGTTTGGAAAATGCAGCAGTGGTTTTCCTGACACAGAAATTGATGCTCTTTCTGATGAGCATTGGTTTTTCGAGGAGGTCAATCGTACTAGTTCTAAGTACGAGGCGTCTTTGTCATGCTCCTGGCACTGATAAGGCCAATTATGAGGGCTTGCAGCATTGCATTATCGTATAGTCCTACACCTCCCCTGTTTCGAGGAACAAACGAAACTTGGGAGTCTTATCATACCAAAAACCCGATTTTAAAAATTTCTTTGATTTTTTTTTAATACCGCGGCCAGGGTTTTGTTCGGTTTGATTTGTTTCAGGAGCGCCAAAGTTCATATAAAATTGCGAGTTAGATTATTGGAACCCTGAAATTGTATCTCATAGAATTTTACAACCTAATGATCACTCTTCATACTCTTCATATTTTTTAAGTAGAAATGATCGGAACTTATAATCATCTGAACTTATAACGCCAATATTCATGGAACCGTACACTTTTCACAATTTCTTAAGTATCTTACGTGTAGATAAAATTCAGTTAGGTTGGTTAGATTAATAAAAAATTTGAATTTGTTTTTTGAAAAACTGCTTTATGAGTTGCGATAATTATGACTTATAAAAGTATGAACAAAAAAGTATGAGCAAATTTTTTGGGAGTTATGATGAGTATAGT
This sequence comes from Acleris laterana, assembly GCA_963966035.1. Classification (NCBI taxonomy): domain Eukaryota; kingdom Metazoa; phylum Arthropoda; class Insecta; order Lepidoptera; family Tortricidae; genus Acleris; species Acleris laterana. The sequence goes on from OZ014445.1 coordinate 1,866,977, forward strand.
CACAAATCGTTATTTGTATAAAAAATCAAAAGACCAATTTAATATTAGCCAATATGGACCCGCCATTTCGTGTTCTCCCATTAACGACGCGTCTAAATATATAGTAATATATCTCATCCGGTAGTCTTATTGGACTAGATTTAGTTTCATGGGCTCCCCGACTATAAAGCGAGCGGGGGTCCAAGCTACAGTAACGAAAGTTTACTTAATAGTAGGTACTAGCTAGACCTAACTGCCATTTGAGAAATTTTAACTTTACGTAGACGTTTTTCTTTGAGGCAGCGTGGTGGAATTGGCGGAAATCGACGCCCGCGCCGCTTGCGAAGCGACCAGAGGGCCCAGACAAGATGCATTGCGCTAACTATCGTTTCTATTCGTTTAGTTTCTAAACGAATCGCGTCACTGGCACATCACGTGACTTTTCGTATCACGTCATCTACCAGTGACGCGATTGGCTTAAAAACTAAACGAAGAGAAATGCTAGCTAGCGTAGTGCATCTTGTCTGGGCCCTCAGCTCTTTAGGTAAGCACTCCGGCGACTGACTTCGGCCGACGCCATCAGCCCGACAGGCGAGACAGGGGATAGGGCGACTGCTGTGCGGGGAATGAGTTGCCGCCTTTTAGTTAGGCAATGTCGTATAGCCGCCATTTAATGAAGCAAGAATTGATTTTTATTACTTTGGTTTCTAGATTATAAAACCGTGACGGCCTTTAAGGTATGTATTTTGATAAAAAATAATAAAATTTACATACAAAAAGGCGGCTATTGGATTTTAACCGCTTATTACTTATGTAAACACGCATAGACCGCTTTTTAATCTAGGACCTCTTTTGCAGTTGAATATTACGTTCTTAAGTTATAAGATGGCTAAAGTCCAATAGCCGCTTTTAAGTTGTGGAAAATAAAATAACTGCTTTTAAGCCTTGTACCGTAACACGTGTTACGTTTAAAAATTGGCAGTTATCGACTTTTAATCGCCTTTAAGATAGGTAAGTGTTAAATAACCGCCTTTTTGGTAGTAATATCCCAAAAAATCTGCATTTAGCCGCTTTTCTGAAGGCTGTATCTCGGTTGTTTTTAAAGATATTGAAACCAAACCTAGATAGATCGATAGCTAATAAGTAGCTGAATCGCCCTGTATATATAACTCAAAAAGGTCGTAAGAGCCTTTAGCCGCCTTTTAGTTAATGGACGGCAGACCTAACAAGCTAGACACATAATTAATATCACCAATTAACTAAGACGCGCACTAACTTTAACAAGTCCGGTTAGGCTTCATTATTCTGGTATAAAGGCAGTTAAGTTAGTCGTGGCTTGTCCAACTTAATTACCGTCCGACGGGTACAAATCGCCAGGAGTTTAACTTTAAACCGCTGATTAACAGAGTCTTAGCCGAATTAAACACTTTCTTTTATGTTAATGTATCTGATTGTTTGTGTTATTTATTGGCTGGTCAGACTGTTTGTTAAAGATGATGCCTATTAATTATCTGGTGAATAATTGATGTTAGATTATTATTATTTAATCTTGTTCATTTATTATCAATGATTAGTTCCAGTAGGTACTGTTAGGCGATGGGCTTGCAACCTGTCACTAATACACTGGTAAACATCTTAGCCTATCTATGCAAAATGACGTTGCAGAATGATCAACAAGTTTTTAAAGTTGTAGCTAATTTCTGTAGCTCTGCCTACCCCACTTTGGGATTACAGCCTTTATTCCTTTAGTTGTCTCTTACGACATCCACGGGAGGACATGGAGTGGCACTATTCTTACCCGGCAACCACGCGGGGGAGTGAATTTAGATGTCAAAAGAATCTCTTTCACAAATTGAACCAGTCCTATATACTACTTACTACAATAAGTACTGATGACCAAGCTCATCCGTGTATCAGAATTAATACCAAAATAACATGCAATAAGGAAAAGAAACTCGCTTTGGCCATATAAATAGTTGCCCTTGGGGATTTGTATGCGGGTCCAATGTTTTCTTAAAAATGGTCACAGCAACTACCAACATGGCGGCCCACGCCGTCAAAAGACAAACCTATTCGTGTTAAACAGTTAAGAAGAAATCTTAGATAGGCAATTGAAATCATGATTGAATTGAATAAGTCCAAGAATGGTGTTAATGGGATCGTAAAAGATAAATTGAACATATAAATGTACGATTTCATTTAGACGAGAGAGAGTAAGTAGATGTATTGCAATGTAGGTATTTTATCTTGTTTTGCAAATGTTAAACCTGTTTAGAAGTTCAGCGATATAAAATGCTTTTTCACATGGTGTACGAATAATATATTTGTTACTCATTACAGCTTCAAAGTAGCCAGCATATCGGCGACTGTTCAGGCAGCAATTTTTGATAAACTGGAGATTCAATATTGGTGATTATTTGGTTTGCAGAATACGTCTTGTTGTGGCCCGTAGGACCTTTTGCTGCAGCTAATGTACTAATAACATTGTGAATTAATTTCTTAATAAAATCACACTACCCAATTTAAACTCGGGGCCCTCAGGGATCCCTATTTTAGAGTTTTTTTTATTTAGTAGGGAATCCTAGCTAGTGTTTTGAACCCTAGTTGGGATAAGTTTGACTTTCTTGGTAATTTTCTTGATATTATGCATTTCAAGTCAATTTCTTGTTACTAGGTTAGGTTTGGATAGGTTAGAACCTGTGTAACCAAAGTTGTAGAAATTTCTACTTTTTAACCTATGAGCATTATAATTGAAGAAATTATGCATTTCTTTAATATGCATTATAATTAATGTATCGTTGGTTTAATAGTATTACAGCAATAGAAATTAAATTTGTGTTAGGTAAAATTAAAATGAGTAAGAACATTCGTTTTTATGCAATTACACAACCAAATACTAGCTAAATTACCTCGTGGTCATATTTGCCAATCAACACAGCAGTATCTTAAATTCAATCACCAAATCAGATTCAATTCTATAGCGTAATTAATAAGGTTGATATTACTACAAGAGGTTTATCTTAGTTACTGCGTTTTGACCGTATAGTTAGCTCTTTAGCATTTGTACCAGCCTTGAACCCTGCGATCGTCATTTCCATACAAATGTGCTAATATCCAGGCTCATTACGTGTATGAGCCCATACGCCTCCTAATGAGTCCTACGTGCACGTTAGCTGCTGTATGTTAACTTTAGTACTTTGCCGATTAATATTTATTTTGAAATACATACACGGCAACGGTACATAGTTCGCTCATTGAATACAAAACGGACACATTTCAAAATAATTTGCTCTTCCATTAAAAATCGTTTCCAACAGCTTCTAATTTTAAAATGCAACACTGACTCATTTTCGATTGTGTCCGTCTTGTATTCAATGAACGAGTTGTCTAAATGCTCATTACATCTAGGTACTTATATAATTCTAAGTGAATAAGGGTTGGTAGTACTGTTAGGCGATGAGCTTGCAACCTGTCACTAATACACTGGTAAACATCTTAGCCTAATTGTGCAAAATGTGGTTACATAATTATCAACAAGTTTTTAGAGTTGTTGATAATTCTGTAGCGCTGCCTAACAGGGCCGGATCTACCATATGGCTTTTTGGGCTTCAGCCCAGGGCCCCGTGGATTCAGCTAAGTCAAGTCAAAGTCAAAAATAGACGTTAGACGATAATGCGAAGAAATCCCCCTAATTAGTATTAACCAAGGGCCTTTTGAACTCAAGGTCCGGCCCTGCTGCCTACCTCTAGGAATAAAGGTGTGAGTTTATGTATGTATATAATTATAACATTTTTTCCTACAATACTGTCAATGGTGAGCTCACATGCCCAAAATGCACAAGAACCTTCATAAAGAAAATTGCCTACATAAGCCACATGCGAGCTCACCAGCGTCAACAGGGGCTCCTTTAGAACGGTCGCCGTGACCGAGATCGGTCGGACCAATCATCACCATCATAATTATAACCGAAAGACTTCTGTTGATAGACTTCCCTTAGTAAGATTTAAAAAATTTAAAAGTAGGTATCTTCTGAAACCGGTGCCATTTTTGGATCTATTAAAAGTTATATTCATAAACTGATCTTGGTTGAGATTCTCGTCTCAAGACAAGTCAGAGTAAATATGTCAAGTCATAGAAAACTGTAATTTCTGACGCGACAGGCATCGTAAGAGAGGTTATTCTCTTAAATTCACCTTATTGAAAATGCTACCCCTATTAAGTCGTTTTTCTACGATCTGATAGGACAACTTAAACTCGCCGGTTAATAATTCGGTTCTATGACTCGTAAACCGAGTTATTTTAGAGAACATACCTGTTTATTTATATATTTTATTGTACTATCATAATTTGCTTCATAAAAAATGCAACTTTAAATTATATGTCACTGAATATTTGATGGCTGTAAAGACAAAAATTATATAGGCAGTCGTAATTGTGAGCCTAACTATACATTCTTGATCATAAGATATTTTCTATAATCTTTAACCATCCATAGTTCTCTAGAAACGGTGCTTAAACTTGTAATAGGCAGCTGTAGCTTTATACAGCTCACATAAAACCTCTTTCTTATGAACTACAAAAGTTACTGCCACTAAACCCTGAGTCTCGTTAAGAAAATTGCCTTTTTAATTTTCCGTTACACCGCACTCACAATAGTTCGAACTCCAGCCTAATGGCTGTTGCTGGCACTCTAAGTTTAAACGTGTTGGAGAAAAAGCGTTTTGAAAAGAGAACGGAGTGTTGTGGGTTGGGTTAACCCATTTGCGATGTGACAGTTGATGGTGAAGAACTTTCGAGAACATCGCTTTTTACTTGAGGATAAAATGTAGTTAGTATAAGAAACAGTCAAAATATAATTCAGAAGCACAAAGCACTTAAAGGCATGAGGTTCGCCTTTGTACATTATTTTTTTATCTCCATATTTTAAGTTTTGTACAGTAAAGTTTAGTTGCAATCGATGATGTTCTTAAGTTTGTATCTGTGTTATTTATTTATTTATTTATTACCTTTGTGTTACCAAGAACTTGATGGTCCTTGATACAATTTTAAGTTTCTTTGAAATCTATAGTGAAAGTTTCACAAGTGAAGTAGAATTATACAACACTTATCCGAGTTCTAACGCATTTAACACAATGTAAGTGACATCTTTTTGATTCCACACAGTGTTTTATATCACTGGTCCTTAATCTTATACAACATGGGTTTCCTTAAATACTTTTGTTCCTTTCATCTGTTTTCCCGCGGTTTTATCCATCGGGTCATCTTTAATACATTAACAAATAATCACACTAATAATACGTCGTTTCTTTTGTTCTCCTTACGTATTTGCAATTCGGAAATAATACGACTATTATGTCGAGAGGAGACTTTGGACTGACACAGGATCGATTGTGCATGGCAGTAGGATTTTGCAACAATTTATATAAATTCTAGCTTTTTCACTCTGCTTTAGTTTAATTAGGGAATGAGTAGGACAGAATTTCGTGATTCGCACTTAGGTACTTAGTTGTGTTTGAGCGGAACTGCTTTTACACTTAGCGGGTTTTTTATATTTTCATGGTTGATATTTTTTTGGAATGTGGTAGACATAATGAGATTGCCTTCGTCTTCAAAGGATGTTGACTTTGTTGTATCTATTTTGAACATTAAGATTAAGAGTAATTACTTAATTAGCAGTGCTTTAAAAAGGTAGGCTCGACCTGTTAAAATTGTGTTACGATTAAACTTAATTAGTCTTTGTAATTTTCTTCTCTGTATCTAGAGGTTCATGTTAGATTTCATGTTAAACTCAGTTTCCTCAAATCTACATACTTTATTAATTATTTTTGCAGAATATTGCAGTGCATTCAACAAATTTATTTCACTTTATTCGTGATCATAAAATAAACAACGCGAAACGACTCATTATCATTCGGACGTTTATTGATTTATAATTGCTCGATTCGCAATTTCGTTATTTGATTCTCTTCATTTAATTTCTGCTTTTGCTCAATAAACAATTTAATATTTAACGTCAATCCGTTTCACAGATTCTGGGTAAATATTTTTCAAATATGCTTCACTAGTTTCATTTCAGTATCATTAATGTTTAAAGCATTCCTACTGACATACATTATAGTTCTCTGAGATTTTGCATGCGTACATTTATTCAATTGTTTTTGCTTCAGTCTAAAGGGATCTCTGCTTTTTGACACAACATCAACATCTTTTCAACGTTTAACTTAAATACAGGCATTTTATTCATTTTCTTAGCAGGTATTAGTCGGCACAAGTCTAGAGCTTAATTTAGGACTAGGTCAATCTACGTTAGATTGTTCCATGCTTTTTTAAAGCCGCTTAAATTATCACAGACAACTTTTTTTTTTTAAAGAAGTTTCTTTTCACGTAGTTTGAACTAACATTACCTCCGGTGTATTATCAGAGTCGTGTTACGGCTCCAGAAAACTATGAACAGCGTGTTGAATTTCCTATAACATTGTAAACATATCTTTTCATCTAATTAAATTATGTTTCGCACTTGTTTTAAAATGGCGGAGCACGGCGCTAATATCACGGTGTAGATGGTACGTGCCCGCACGTGAGCCAGGAATGACCCCGGGCGCCATGTTTGTTATTATCGATAGGATAACTAATATTGTATTCGGTTTATTGTTCAGGATTAATCGATGCTTCGAATCGATTTCACTATTGCTCTGAAGGTTTATTTAACGTAAATATTAAAGGCAAGTTTTGACTTTATCTGTCCTTTTTTGAATGAATGAATGATATTTATTTTCCAAAGTAAGTCACAGTATACATTGCATTGCATGATTTGTTGAATGTTATAAATTTTGGACAAGTAGAAGTAAACTGTCTTGTATTCAACTTCAGCTTAATCAGTATCCAAGACTATGAACGCATTAGTAGGTGGAAATAAATGCAAATTGTATTCCCTAAGTAGTTACTACTAAGCACATTCATTTTGAAAGACGAGTTCGTTTAAAGCATTGGATATGAATGAAAAAACAAAACATACCCGTTCGAGCGTTCCTGCAGTCTGCATAGTAAATATTACACAGGATACCACAGATGTCTTTATTATAGGTGTTGTGGCCACTTTGTAAGAACAGGTAGTAGGTGCAAATCAGCCCACAGAATCAGCTAAGATTGCGAATGATTGCGATGCTAACGGCACTCCGAGAAACGTGATTAATTTATTACTATTGCCTCGTGAAGATACGTGAGAGAACAAGCGGTCTTCTGTAAACTTAAGCAGAAAGTAGGTTCACTGGCTGTAAACCATTGCAATACTAAAAGAACCGTTCTTGATGTATTTCCGTTGTTGTTTATGGCATGGCATAGGCTAACGAAGGCACAGGTCACTCGATAATAAGTAGGCTGTGGCTGTGAGGAGCATTGATAGTAACAATCCTAAGATTAAAACTGCTTTGCCAACCCTGAGGACTTCGATGCATGCTAGTTTTTCATCTATTGTCTTATCACCATGACGATACACAACAGGTTAATTTAAGTTCTTCGAAGAACAGCGTCAAAGGGAAAACCGAGATGTGACATTAAGTGCAGTTACCACATTCGTATAGTCTGGAGTACAAAGTACTTTACATCAATAATTGCCCTTTTCGGAATATTCCTAATTATAATTATTATCTACTCGGTAATACCTAATTGCTTTTATATGTAAATAAGAGCTATCATTGCGTTGACAATACGACACCACACCATGTCAAAAGCAATCAGGTTTTACCTAGTAAAACAGAGCCGATGTATTAAAAGCAGTGAGATTGGCCACTTCTTCACGATTAAAGTTAGCATCGCTTGTAAAACGTAATCTTTTGATAATATCTGCGATAATTCCATCGCTATCAGTGTCAGTATCAGGAAAGTTATCATCATTTTACATTGTTCGTGATAGTCTTGTAATTTTATTAGTGGAAACGAACTGTAGACTTCACAAAGGACAATATCTTATCCAATAACATAGGCTCCTAATCATCACTACAGATATTTTGGTTTTATAATCTATCATCAAACTGTTCCTGAGTGCTTTTGTCAATGAGCACATTGGAAAGTTTTTTTTTGTCAAGGTGCATTACGCTAGCTAGCGTTTCTTTTCGTTTGGTTTTTAAACCAATCGCGTCGCTGATCATCACCTGACTTCTCGTATCACGTCATCTACCTGTGACGCGATTGGTTTAAAAACGAAGCGAATAGAAACGCTAGTTATCGTAATGCATCTTGGCAAGGCCCTCTTGTTATCTGACATTTATATTATCACAATCACAATACTGCAACTAAGTTCAACTATATTTTGTTAGTCTCAGCTTACTATTACAAACTATTATGTTTGTTTGTAAACAGCGTTAACTAGAATCGAGCCTCGTTTCCTGATGTCACCACACCACACCACATTGTCATTTTAACAGGCTATTGTCTGTAGATCTTTATCGCACTACCCTACTTTTAAATCGTTTCGTATATCACGCACCGGTATTGTCCGAGCTCATATAATTTTATTATAATTGACACGAAGACTTTAATGATTTGAGGTCTTGAAAGTTGTGTAAATCAGAGGATTTTCGGTTACGTTGGCTGCGCTGGAATTTATCATGATTTAAAGTGTTTCGAAAGTTTGTGGCAATTTCTAGAGTTAAAATATAACTTATTTGAGGATAAAACGTTCTCAATTAATAACCACCATTTCAATATTGATCAACTGCTAGATACGGTGTAAGAAAATACCAATTTATGAAAGAAAAGAAAAAAAAAACACAATCAGTGAATTATTTGACACGATTGACAATAAACAATTAAGGGCCCCATTTAGTACCATGCAAAAACAAGTTTGATACTACCTTTCAGTGAAACTCTAACCGGAAATCGTCCAGTTGGATCCAAAGGTTAAGTGGTAACAGACGTTTACCTCGGACGTGCGGATATTGAAGCAGTAGGTAGAATAAACAAAGCAGTGACAGTAACGTACACTAGTTAATTTGAGTAGTACTAGTAGTAGAACAGCGTTGACGGAAACTTTTAAAAAATCCTGAAAACAGCAACGGCCTATTTTCAAATTCCAAATTCAAATTCGTAAATACGCTAAAGAAGGCGTCATTTAAATTCCGAATAGCATCCATCGGACCATCTCACTATTGTGATTTATACATAGCACAAAAGATTCGTACAAACATTTTATAAAACGTTAAGCGGACCCGACAGTCCCCGACCGTTTCCGAGCATTGCCGATTGTCCCCTTTAGGGCAGTAAGAGGTGATTTGCATTTAATATATACCCTGGGAGTTTGTTTCTTGCGAATGGAAAACTGAGAAGGTTTAATAGATAAGTAATGGTTGGTATAGAGATGCCTGGGGAGAGGCGTTTGTCATGCTGTAGCCACTAGGTGAGGCTATTTTAGACGTTAACTCATTGTTATGTTTGCAGTTTTAAAGGACTAATACACATGACATAAAGCTTCATTTGATACGATATTAAAAGTTAGGCCGAATATCTCTAAGCGCAGATAAGTCATCAAAATTTTGAGAAAGACGGCACATTTTTGGAAAAAACATAATCAATTTTTGGAACCGAAATTCGATATTAAACGAAGAAACTAGTTCTCTTCCCCTTAATCTTTGTCTCGGTTGATCTCCAAAAAAACAAAACACGACTTGCAGTTAATCTTTAGCCGGCGACAAAACGTAAAAAACGTACCCCTCGATTATCCGCCATGTGAGCCCTCTCGAGCCATTGTTCGCCCCCTTTGTGCTCCAACCGGAGGACGAGTTCCTCTAAATTGTAGGGACTTGAGTCGCAGAGGACCTCTGTTTGTTGCTCTGGATGTTTTAAAAACCAGGCGGCATTGGCGTCTGCGGTGTTTCTCCAGGAATTGTAGATTTTTAAGATTTAACATAGCCTTTGTCATTCTCAACAGCTTATATATCTTTGACAAAAACGTCCACCGTTACTTTCACAAACACACGGAAAATTTCACATTTTGCAATTTAGGTATCACAACAAAAGTCATGTACGAAAATCTGGGTTTTTTGTTTTACTTTAGCGCTCTGTTTGTATCATCTAGATCAGCGTCATGTGAAGAAATGAACTTTTATTTGTCCTCTCTTTCACCAAGAACATCAACCATCATGTGATGATGAAAGTGTATTTTGCTCATCATTACCTTTACTTTTCAATTCCCCTTCAATATTGTTAGTGCGTACTCACCAAGATAAAGCAGTTATTGATGATTTATTGAACATAAAGTTACGTCTATCTTTAATCTCGCTTACTACCTCTCCTTACTTAGAAACTTGATATGATTTGTTTACCAATACCCTCTCCCATTATGGACTTAGTTACTTCACAATAGAGTTCCAATTCATGTAATAAATTAGCATAAGCCAAACTCGGCGACACACGTGCGTATGATTACAATGGATGGCTTTTGTGCTTTAGAAATTTTCTATGGCATTTTGTTCTTTAACGGAAACCCTATTATTATTCCAATATGGCACAAAATTAAACTTGATTGTAGATTTCTCAGTAATTTTGGTTCATTATTCTGATGAATAACATTTCGGTTGCTTTTTGCCAAGCATACGAATATGAACCTTCGTAAGTTATTCAATCATTTTAAAGAACATGGTTAGGGTATTTCACAATTGTCTATACATTACATATTATTATATTTTTGCCAATTTATGTAATAGTTATATGTAGATATTGGCACGTCGATTTTAATTACTTAATGGTAATAATACTATATGATATAATATTTAATGGTAAAATACTCAATGATTAATAGTTAACCATGTGTTTTGTTTTCTTTCAGGTAAGTTCCAACATCTAGTATCGCTAGATCTAAGTTCCACGGATTTCCTCCGTCCGTATATCGTGGCGGTAAGTAACATATGTATATGCCTCGTATGGTTATAATAATAATAATAATAATAATTTATTTCAGAATAATTTTCATATAATGTGTTGTATATGTGTGGTTATAACCTTCCTGCATGATTTATAATTAATAGCCTGGTGTAAGTTTTCAGCGTGTTGCCTCTAATCTGTGAATCATACGATTTGGTTTATAGTCTCGTTATTATATCTTCATTGGCAACATATCAATTTAAAAGGTCATTGGGAAATGTATCTTCATGCTGTTAAGTTTTTGTATTTACTTTTATATTTGTAACTTTATTCCGGATTTTTAATTGTCTGCTGCTTGCGAAAATGTCTGTTTTATCTTTACGTGTTATAAGAACCTTACGCAAACCGAGACGATCTAAACTCAAACGATCATCTTCTCAAATGTTTGGTGGTATCCCGATAGTTTTATTTAGGGAAGAAGTCAACCAAGCACTGGACCCATAATTATTTGCAATCTGTATAGAAAAAAAATCTCTATCCTATTAAATTGCTACTCCACGGAGCTTAGCCCTATAATAGTTCTCTCTAGGCTTGTCTATTTTCGGCTGTCGCCAAACTGCAGAAATATCATCGTAAAATATCAACAACCTTCAATTTTGCAACCGACTATACAACGGCATATGTTTTAAACGAAAGCTATTCTATAGCTATGTGTGTCACGGTTGTACCCGATCACCTGACCCCTGATACCGATCAGTATAATTATTGTAAATACTCTTAGACACTTGTAAACACGCCGTATCAGCGATCTATGGTAATACAAGATGGTTTCAGATAGTGGTGAGCCACGCGCTATGTATGTCTTAAATATAGAGAAAGTGTGTGGATTTAGAAGAGGGAAGCTAGATGTTAACTCTAGGTAAGTTAATGTTTAACTTAGGCCTTGAGTTAGCGTCAGAGGACTAGTGGGTTAAGGTGTTGATTTCTGATCGTAAGGTGCTGAGTACTATTTTCTGTGGCCGTTGTGTTCCACTAAGTTGGTACTGTAGTTGCGTTTTTACCTTGTTTATTTTATTTTATTCTAGAGTAAAAGCAGCAATCTACTACGATGTTCGTAATAATTTCAATTACAATTACGAACCACTATAAATCCTGTCACAGAAAGTCATTCAACAATTTTAATGTTGTTTCTTATCTGACTTATCGCTGTCATTATGACAGCAAAGTTCTATGGTGGTTCAATAATTAAGTTTGTTGACTGTACCAATGAGATTTAATTTTGGAACTCAGTGTTAAGTACTATAAACGTATGAGTCTCGCAACGTCCACGTTGGTAATTCCATAAGAATATTCTGACGAATTTAAAAATTTGTCGGTATTAAGAATACATTTAAGGTTTAATGTGATGAAAAGGCGTATCCGTGTAATTTTCATAATTTTTGTTACAAAATATGGTCATGACGGCGTGTACTTTCTTATTAATATTCGGATAAGCATTTGCGTACTGATCGGCCTTCATGCAGAACGCCTCAAGGGAACTGCCTTTTGCGTGCGGACCATGTTTCTGCTCTTCATTCATTATTTAAATAAAAATATTATGAATACCTACATCAAAAAATGCATTTTATTTGCGTTGAAATGTATTGGATATTTAAGTATTTACAGTATTATATTTTAAAACGCCATATTACCGTTTAAAGTAACGTAAGATTCTCTAAATTTACTGCACGACAATTCTACTCCATTACCAATTCCTTATCCTGCCGCTAAACAGAGTTGGCATTCTAGTGATGGGTGTAGTAGTGAGATGGTGAAATTTCAAGCATAGAGGCAATTTTCGTAACTTATTTGCATGGCTAGAAAGATCTTTTACCGTCAATTGGTCTGTGAATGCCTTCGCCAAATTTTTTATAGCTTTGTAAAGGCAAACGAGAACACAGTAGGCTGTTCATGAGTGGAAACTGAGAACCATCGTCATGACTAAAATCTAACTAAAGATTGCAATTCTCGAACTCTAGACGCGTTGCCAACTCTAAGAACATCCAAAGTTTTTAATGAACATACATATCATCCCTTACCTCATCCAGACGGCATTCAATGAATTTAAACAATAGATAACTAACACATGCGTATTAGGCACTTTTGTTCGTTCTCTTGGTAATCCTGAGCAATCTCTTACAAAAGAAACATCCCAGTAACGGGCGTAATCTACCGACGTAATGTATGAAAGATATTCTGAGGCTTTGGGTAAGCCCGAGATATTAGGAGAACAGATAAAAGTAGCTTCTTGCCAGGCGTGATTAACGTAGGTAAGCGGAATGGTTGTTTACGGCCTTTTCCTTATATTTCTGAGGAAAATATACTTTCTGCAAGCCCCTGAATTCTCTTCAATGCTGCTAAATTGACAAACTAAGTACGCTGATTTAGCAACCGCGGAACAGTTTTGGATTTTGCCAGAATAGAACGCCACTCTTTCCAATAATAATTTATCACTTGTATGTAATTTGGAATTTTGATAGCTTATAACCCGACTATCTATTATTTTGAAAAAAAAGAAGAAGTATTATTTATCACACAAGACCAGTAAAGTGCAAACAAAATTTATTAATAAAAAAAACGGTGTGACAAAAGACAGTCTCGGCATGTACTGCGAACGCAAGCAAGTTCTTGACGCAGCGCTTGTTTTCAGTGTGCCTTTTTCCGCACTCTCAGATTACGTTACAATTTAAACAAAGTATGTGTTTAAATATCCAAAAAGAAATTAGGTAATTATAAAAATAAAAAGAGACAAAATTCATTCCATGTGATGTCCTTTTATTTATATGTAGACGAAATAAAAGGCAGAAGCTATTAATGAATGAATCGTTGACATTTAAGTGTAACCATACTGCATATTTGTTGAACTTAACCATATAAAGTTTTGAACTGTTCACTGAAATGTTCAAAAAACAAGTCCTTACAGAATTGGGCATTGTGAAAGTTGTTAAACTTACGTCACGAGACGTCGTGTACCTTGATGACGTCACTGCCATTGTCAAGGAGATTAATGCTACGGACGCGATGACGTCAGCTGTACGGAAGCTTGCAGATATAATACGAAAATTGCCCTCTGTTTAGAAGAACTACGAATAGACAAAGGAAAGAAAGATAGAAAAGGTTACAAACAAACCTATTTGACGTTATAGAACATTTGGTGATCATTGTAGGAATGTAGTAGGTAACTAACCAAATATTGAAGCAAACATGAGAAATTGAAACGGTAATAAAGAATTTGATTAAGATGATATAATGGAACTATTTATTAACATGAAATCACATAAAAATCTATATTTTTTCAATTAAAGCGAATATGTCAAAGCATTTAAAGTCTAATTGGCAGCATCACATCTTGAATTAACCAGCATAATTTGAAAAGTACCGAAGTTAGAATAAGACGCAAAAAGCGAATCTTGATTTGGTCATTACATAACCAAAATAAACCAAAGTAGTGATAAACATATCTGCATACTTTATGCATCTTGCATCCTGTACTCATATGCAAATAAAACTGCTGACATACTAGCTAGTAGCTACCATGCCGCGTGACCTCAAGAGTTAATTGGACAAAGTTATATTTCCCTGTTTTTACTTAATTAAAATTTATTATCACTCAATTGAATATAAACTTTGGCGAAAACGTGACAGTCATATTATTTTAGTTATTTGTACGCCAAAACGTCTTTCGGTATGTTTTCTTAATTGACGTGATCAAACATCATGAGGCTGAATGTTGATAATCAACAATCAATAGACTCTGCAATACATCACACAAGTACTTGGATTACCTGCTTTTTTTTTGTCGATTTTTCCTGACCTATGTCATCATTCAAAGAACAGTTTGACTAAAAAATTGGATCCTATGGTAATAAAGGCAACGATCTATGCGGTACAGAGTAAGCACAGGATCTTACTTTATTTCACTCTGTTTTAACTCATGTTACTTAGGGCTGATTTTTCAATCTCCAGATAACACCGCCTGTCAGGTAAATTGTAGCTCTGTCCTTATCTTTCTTATGACAAAGAAAAGGACAGAGCTACAATTTACCTGACAGATAGTGTTATCTGGAGATTGAAAAATCAGCCCTTATTCATATGTCTTAGTAATACGATGACGTTATAGTAGTTCAAATTGACTTATGCCCTTTGAAAAATAAGGTTATTTAGAGTTAAAATAAGATATTTTCCACGAATTTTTCTTATTTCTCATTTCAAGTGATTGGGAACGTACAGTCAACCAATTCGATTGTTAGGCCACTGTGGACTATGATAAAGTGACGGTTGTAAACCAAACGTTAAATACTTCGTATGATTTGGTTGACCACGTCACGTTGACAAAGTCCATAGTGGCCTAGGACTCAAATTGGTTGACGGTACATTGAAAGTAAAAGCTACTATAATGTCAACAATATGATTTCGATGTAGCCAGATGAAATTAAACAAATTTACACAGCCCCTGGAGGTAGTCAGTATCAGTTAGTAAAATAACTTATTGCAAGGTGGCATGATATATCCTTCCAATTTCATGTAAAAAATTACATAAAGTTGCATGCATGTTCGCGGTTTAAAAGATATATGAGACATAATTGCTTTTTTATCGTCCGTCGAAGAAATATTTCACGTCGCTTCGTTTATAGCAATTAACGTATGGAAATATGAGATCGATTTATAAATTTTAAATAAACACAAGCACGTAATTGTGGATTGGATCATTATTTCCATGTCCACAAAAGGGCTGTTACTTAAAAAATGTTTATCTAGGTTTACTTACTCATTAAAATCAGTTGTAATTGACGAGGGAATCTGTATTTTTATTTCTTGCCGTAAAATCAGATTACTATCTGACTTAAGTAATAAAAGTTACGATGAATCGATTTAAGAATATTTTTGCACGCGTCCATTCGACAGTACAATTTTATAACTTTACTACGATGCGATCGTTGGAGCAAAATCGTTAACCTCAATTCGTGTGTTAAAAAAACCATGACCTTCATGCATGCCTTGCTCGTGTACATTCATACAGTTTCTTTTTTAATTATCATTTGTTCTTTATTCATTATCATCATCATCATTAAATCACATATTCAAGCGTATTATTCACATTGGTTTATTCTTATTAATGATTACCTGATTTTTGGCAAAACGTTTATCAAACATGCAGTCTTTTGAAAATGTCGCTACTCAAAAATCGAATAAGTAAATATAGATAAAAGGTAAAGCCGATCGACTCAGCAGATGTCGGAGTCGCCCCCGAATATAATTTAGTGCCGGGGGAAGCACAATACATATTATATTATACATATAGACAATAGATATCGATTCCTTTTGTGCCGGCACCGGGAAAGTCTGTATGGGATGACTATAATTATCGAGTACTGACTTGTGTTGTGATGCGTCATCAATAGGTTTAGGTGCAGTTAATATCAGAAGCATCTGACATATTCAAAATGGAAATAAAATTCAGGGTGTTTTTCTGATATTTTATTCTACCTACTACGTCAATAGTATGTAATTCTTAGTAACCTAATTATATAACACACAATCAACCTATCATTTTGCAAAATGAGCTTAGATAAAAGATAAAAATATAAAATACATATATTCAGTAAGTAGGCCGCACGGGCACATGTATACATCAAGAATCTACCAGCGCTTCCTAAGAGGAGACCACTGCTAAGAAGAAATGCCTCAAGAAACCCAGCAGTCAGTCATTTTTAAAACATATTTCATATTACAATTGTACTTCTTAGTGTAGCATTATATAAAGCATTAAATATTAAAATAAATGTAATATCAAATAACATGCGTAGATCAGCAGGAAAACATGCCAAAAATCTTACGAAGATAGAGGGCGAAAAAAAGAAAAAAGTGTTCTTAGTGTTCGATGCTCTGTTTTCTGAAAACCTCTTTCACCTATTAGGACTATTTTAGTAAACAAACCAATACGCATGCTCAACGTCTATAAATGCCAAAGACTCGGTAAACCTTCAAAACTAAACTGGCCTATCGTTCGGAAACTCTGTAAACATTTTCTGTCAGCAACAAATCAAATTCAAACGCAGTGTTGTTTTCTGCAAAATGTATCAGGCAAAGCTCGGAAATGTTAATGAATTCGGCCATTTGCAATCATCGCCGTACACGCAACCTCATTGTGCCTGACCCCATCATAACTCTAATTTGAGAACGAACTGTACCAGTTAAACAAAGGTACAGTAGGCTTCGTGACTTTATTTTTAAATCCTATTGTATATTATAAAACATTCACAATTGTTGAACTTAGTGCCTTGTTGCATCAGGTGAAACTGGCCAATTTTGTGGTCAAGGCATCTGGAGGGTTATTATGACATAGCTATGCAGTTCTGTTTAAGCTGAGAGAAAAGGACAGAGCTATATAACTGCTATAGCTATGTCCCTTACGATCGCCGTAAAATAAACTGCATAGCCATCTCATAATAACCCCCCTGTTCCAATTTGTCATCATATTGTTGATATTATAGTAGCTCTTACTGTCAAGTGAACCAGAGTTACATTATAGTAACGTCAACAATATACACAATTTACTAAATTTGAATAGAGTCCCAGTTATTGCTATGTTTAGAAGAAGGTTTGTCGTTGAGTATTTGGACTCTTTTGACTACAGGCAGGCAGCACCTCACACCTCATACCTCAACTTTATGCTGAGCCAGTGCCCGATTCACTGCCGCGAAGACACTCACTACTTGTTTATTGCTGTTTTCTGTTATACTTTATTCTATGTCTTGTGTGTGTAGTGAATAAATGTATTTTTCTTTTCTTTCTTTCTTTTCTTTATTGGGTCTTTATTAAGAAGTTTTATAAAAAAAATAATGTTTACCTACTATTCCCTTTTTAACTGTGTAACAAGCGAAACGGGAGCTGTGCGTTGTCGGCAAGATGAAATGTTAACTATTGTTTAGAGATGACCTGTATGTTAGAGGAAGAATATTTAGGAAGATAATTAGTTTAAAGCATAGTACTTACGAAGGGCAGATGCGTAGAGGCGTAGGGTGCTTGGCGCGACAAAAAATAGGCTTGCTCATGTGTAAGACTTCGATATAAAGACGTAAGATTGCACAGAAGAAGTTATAGTTATGGAGGGTATTAATCTATTTAATAGTATGTATCTTCCTACTGTTTTTCTGTCCGTTGCGCTATTACCGGGGTTCAAGGAATTGATACTGAATAATTAATGTGTTTAGGGAAGAAACGCTAACTGATTGTTCGCGTTCTCGGTGCAGCGATGAAAGCATTCATTTAGCGTTGTGTGTTTTTGATGTTCACTTGCGAATTAAAATAATAAAGATTATACATACATACATACATACATTAAATCACGCCTGTTTCCCAGAGGGGTAGGCAGAGACCACTTCTTTTCATTTGCTACGATGTTGACAAATTTCTTTCGCTTCTTCCACATTCATACATCGAGTCATGCACGCACGTCGGTTTCGGGTACTTAAAATTCGGCCCTTTTCCAGTATTTCTCCGATTTTACTCGAAAAAGTACGCCTAGGGCGGCCCCTTCCGACCCGTCCACTCACTTTCGATATGTATATCGAAAGAAAGATTATTCAACATCAAATTCGGTTAAAAATGGTGCATAAGTATATAGGTCTTTAGTTCTGGTAATTACACAAAACATCCCATAGAGTCGAAGCGTATTTGAAGGAACCACCTCAAAGATAGGTCTGTTATTGTGTGAACTAAACCGGAACATGCCTATATAAGTTTTCTATTATTGTCGCAACATGACACGAAAATAGTTAAATAAAATGAGTAGACAAAAAACTTCTAAGTAAAAGTCTGTACATATTTTGAGAAACAACCATAAACCATCTGTGTCAGAGTCTGAGTGTAAATTGCCGTTCACGCGGAAAACCGTCTTAAACGCATTTGCGTCCATGTTGCTTATACGAGAAAATTATAGTAAAAGTTATATTTATTATTAATCCGATAATATTTCATTACAGATTCTGAGTTTTATTATAAAGTGTACCTACGTAACAAGAAATTTAAACGCCCTAGTCTAACTCATCGCAAGTTAGTGTCAACGCAAAGCCCCCCCATTTCGCCCTCCACTCCACAACGAAACAATCCCAAAAATTATAAGCTGCCCGGAACGTGAATTATCAGGTATTCTCGGTAGAATAATCGGAATATTTTTCCTTAATTTTTCATTCGGCTCAGTGGCGTCCCCTGGGTTTACTTTTACTTAACGAAAACCTTATTTAAAATAAACAGGGCGGTGTAAACGGGGCACGTGCTGGAAATTCTGAACAGTTCGATAGCCGTATTATTTTCGCTGGCAATAAATGGTGTTGCCAGCTTTGTATAGAGTTGCCAGGTTTTGGGAGCAGGGTTACCCTATTTAGGGTTAGCGTTATATTCGGCTTGGAAAATAATTTTGGATTAGATCTTTATGGGGTTGCGAGCAATTCCCATAAGATGAGTTTTTGGGTCAAGCTTTTTTTGTAATGTCATTATTTACTTGTCAAGACCAAAAATGTTTGTCCCTACATGATGAGTCTATGTTAAGTACCTATAGCGGTGATCCTGTCGCCACCATCATCAGATCAGGGGGGTTATTATGACATAGTTATGCAATTCTTGTTATGCTGAGAGAATAGGACAGAGCTATATAACTGCCATAGCTCTGTCTCTTACACTCACCGTAAAATAAACTGCATAGTTATGTCATAATAACACCCCAGCTCTTTGATACCATAATATTGGATTGTCATCGGGTTTACTTTATGTGGTCCAAATTTCATCCCACTCCATTTACGGGAACTGGTTCAAATTGAGTCGCAAATTTTGAAGCAGGCAAGTTACTCGTATACACTTACATAATATTTATACATTGTGTATATGGTATACGGGCGTTCCTTTTAACTGTGGTTAGTATAACCCCTACTGAGCACATTTAGGCAGCTTTTGTTAAAATTAAATTTAAAAAAAAAACCATACAAAATAATTTAACACGCAATGTATAACGAAAAATGCAATTAATTAAACATTACGTACTTATCTGACAGATGGACTTCGATGTACATTGCGGGTCGATAGTATGTTCAAAAATTAATAACGGTGTATACGTTAGCGTAATCAAAATAATTATTTCTGTTAATGATTAGTAGAGTCTTAATCTATGTCCAGTTTTAATAAACGCCCGTATACCATTTACACACTGTATATCAATAGTACAAGTTGAAAACAAGCTAGTAATTATTAGGACTATGTTCAATTCAACTGCTACCTCTCTATGTCTCGTTTTTTGTTGTTCATTTAAGGGTAATAATGTCGTTATTATGGTTTTTTTTTTTAGTTTTGTCAGAACGGCCAGTGGCAAAATGTTAGGCATAGACAAAATAAATGCCTGTTTTTTATTTATGACGTCTGTTGACTGAAAGGTAACATTTAAAAATCTGAGTGGATAAATTTCGTAGAATAAAGGCGTAAAAGCAAGGCCTTATTCTCAACACATTCAAGTGCCAATGACTCTTTACAGCGTCAAGTTTACATAAAATTGCAAAGTTTGGCGTTGAATGAGTTAAAACAATTGAATGTATAATGTTCGACTGTAGCATCAATAAAAAACACCCACCGATGGACCAATGCGGCGTAACTGCCGTTTCATTGACCAAATCTTTAATTTTACGATACATATTGCTCGATACAGACATTACGCCACTCGAGCAACTGCCGAAAACAGAATCCCTTATCTGAGTGATATAATCTTTGAAATTTGGAATTTGCGAGACTTTCTTTTAGTTTTTTTTGGCTTAAAAGACTTATTTCGCTCTATATATTTGGTAATGTTAATAAAGTGAGTACTAATATTTTACTTTTATACCT
Source organism: Acleris laterana (assembly GCA_963966035.1). Taxonomy (NCBI): domain Eukaryota; kingdom Metazoa; phylum Arthropoda; class Insecta; order Lepidoptera; family Tortricidae; genus Acleris; species Acleris laterana. Next base: position 1,887,722 of record OZ014445.1, read on the forward strand.
TTATTTTCATAGAAAAAAACGTAATCTGCGGAATACAAATAAACATAATTAATAAATTTAGATAGATAACAACCCCCGAAACAATGGTGACCTCTTCTTCCAGAACTGATATCTCTTAAACCAATTTTCATGAAACTTAGCTAAAAATCATCAAAATTAAACTAACTTTCGTCCAAAAAAAAAACGATTTATCTGTTTAGGAGCTACGACGCCACAGACAGACATATAGATACACAGACATACATGTCATCGGGGGTTTAAAAACTAAGTTCTTAGTCTAACTCAGTTCACATTCCCACGCAAATTACCTTTACTTCATAAAGTTATTGACAGTAACAAAGTGTTTGTATCGTATCTCTAAACGAGTTTTTCGTGTCACCGTTTCACCGATCGCAAGATTCTCAATGCAGGCTTGCATTTAAATACGTCAATTGTGATAAATTGACATCTGTAACGGATTGTTTGTGTTGACAGGTGTATAATGGTCCAAGGCGACCGTTGACAAATGATTCCAAGTTTAAAACATTTGACAAATGACAACTGCACCAGAGATATGTATAACGCAGTAACTTTAAATTTAAGATAACATCATTTACAACTTTATACGCTTAGATATACAACTGCAAATTGTTTATTTAGTTATTTATTATAGTGTTAGATGTATTGTTTTAAGCACAGTGTGTGAGAATGGTTGGACCGTGTGTCATGTGTACGGTAACCCTGAGATGTTTTGTAATCTGTGTATAGCAACACTTGCATTACATTAAACATATAAAGATGTATTGGCTTATACAAGTTGTTCAGTATTTTTAAGAAGGTCAATAGTAGTAACATCATGTTTTTTTATAGTTGGGTCTCAATAGATGCCTGACACAATATGGATTTTTTTACAAATCTACTACCTGAATAATGAACCATAAACATGACATAAAGACAATCAATAACAATATTCGCGCCATATTCGATCGTATCTACTGAATTCTACTGTTAGGTACTTAATTATTATAATGCATGCGAAAATGCTCCAAAATTGTGAATATTCATCTAAATCTGGTGCAAGACAAATGACCCAATAGATCAAACGGTGCCAAGTTAAATTACTTTCAGGTTTATTTCTCGTTAAAATATTCAACTCGTGCGCAGGTAGCCATCCCACTCAGGCGGCTAGCCGGCGCCACTCGTGACAGATCGAGTACCAACCGATGTTTACCGAAAAACCGATACTGCTAGGCTACTGGCCGACAAAAAGTGCATTATTTGTTTATGGTATTATTGGAACAGACGCCAAAAAAATCCGACGTCTATTGCATAATAGTTTTGGTTGCAATGCGTTTAAGGTGTTTTTTTATGCTTTTACTTTTGAAATTTATAATGCGCTGGTTAGTTACTGTTTTGTAATAATTAACAAAATCAAATGGAGAAATACTTCATCTATATCCTGTCCACGATAAAGAGCTAGTATAGCGGTCTCTCTTTTGCACTTTTGTATGTAGATGAAAGGGACAAAAGAGGAGAGTGGGCGTGAACTATGGCACCTCACTGTCATGCTCGGCTTACATGCTCCGTCGCTCGGAATATTTATTTTAATATCCCTTATGATTTTTCTGGTTTAGTTAAATAATAAAGTATCCAATAAGTAGTTACTTTTGTATTCATTTATTCAAACTATTGTTTTAATGAAAAGAAGAATTGGTGTACTTTACCGGTACAAATAAAATTGAAAGGAGAGTACTAACGCGTCCGTACTGTGCAGGAGACAGATGTTGACTGGACTTCGACCGCCATGTAAACTCACCCGCTGCACGTCCATCGCCCTTATCGCTGACCAATCACGTGCTGTCCAAGTTTTCTAGTACTAGCTCTTTATCGTGGACAGGGTATAGTATTTAAAAAACATAGACAAGAACTTGGTCCCTTACTCTGCTAAACCGATGAAAAAAACGCTTTTCATGCTTTTAATATTCTAAGCGCATGCACCAACAGACAAGATTCAAGTAATTCTTGAGTAGCTTTAAAACTTGCTTGTCATCCAGATTTCCATACCTGCCTGAGCTATTTTCCGAGTATACAACTTTACGCGACATATTGTGTAGTTCATTTTGCATTCAGTGCCCGTGACATATACTGCGTGGTCAAACTGTGTACAATTTGTAGTTCGTGGCAATGAATGCAGTAATTCGCAAGGCCAGTTGGTGGAGTCGCGCCAGGCGCCATCGTATCAATCAGGTAAGCGTTCGGCGCATTTATTATATTAATGACGGCGTATAACGTCGTATACGACATTACAAGTACTACATCTATAATATCTTCAGTAACGTTGGTATCTACTAATGGTAATACTGCCGCTTTAAGCTAAAAGGCAGTATACGCATAAGGATTTCGTACTCCTAATCTGCCCTTTTTTCGGGAATGCAGAATAGGGGGCATTTAGAACGATTTTCTGAAGCTATTAGGACTTTCATTCATAGTAACCTAAAAGAAGTAACTTTTCTAAATTCTTTCTCCTGTTTTGTAGTATGGATATTGATCCCGGTCTTTATCTGGCTTGCCAATATCAGCTTTTTACGTAGAATGCCCTGGCAATCGCACTTGATAGTAAACGAAAATAGTATCTCTCTCATATTCCCATAATTTCTCCAGAATTATTTTTACAAGGGCTCTGAATTTATTCACACTTACGACTTTTTTCTTCTGCATGCAACCTCCACTTACGTCATTTTACCAATACCGGCGTCTGCGCACGGCGCCTTCAATGACCGCCGTAATTGCGCCCGAGTCTTTTAATTGGCGCTTTTTCAATAATAACACGTCTACGTAACGAGACAAAACTAAACACAATGTTTTGTGATTTGTGCTATAGTTACTTCACAGATTTGAATATTAATATGTTTAGTAATTGTATTTGGATGGATCTAGAAGTCTTCGGGGAGGTTAGTACTCTACTGACTTATGGGTGGAGTGGAATTAATCATTCGAAACCCAAATAAGTTCTTGCCGACTCGGTTCTTGGTTTGTTCTTGTACTATTTTCATCATCTGCATGTTTACTCGTAAGGCCTACCCTTGCTAGCGAATCCCAATTCGGTGAATCTACGTCAATAATAGCGGAGGCCTCGACACCTGACCTTCAGCTTCCATCGTCAGATCAGCTCATAGATTCCATAATACTACATTGGTTTTCTTAGTATTTAAAAGATTTGAACTGGAATAGCAGATGGAGAAAGTGAAATAAAAAACTTGTAAGAATAATATTTTTTTGTTGTACAACAGAAAATTACAGTATTTATTAAGTCCAAATTTTTACGTCTTACCTAATTCACAGTTTATAGCTTTGGTTTATATAATTGCGGCTTATTTACCTCAGCCTTTTTCCAGACCCACCAATTTGACCGTCTCATCATGTGAGGGAGATCGCTCACCAAATTACCATAAACGGATGAAAAACATGCTGACATTATCCCTCAAGGCTCGCCCTCGAACGTAAAAGATCGCTTTTAACGACCCTTCATTCTTTTGTCAGTAACCGAATTGTTTCCGAGCGATAAAAACCCTTAGTTGTTGCTAATTTCGGCCAGCAATGAAATGCGTACCAAGGATACGAATCTAGATTTTACATAGCATTGCATATTATTCTAATTTGGAAGATTTTTTTATCTATCATAAAGTACATCGGTTTTTGTATTTAAATACTTTCATATTGTGACAATTATATGTATATGTATATGTGTGTAGTATGTGTGGTGTAAAACTGATTGATAGATTAAGGAATGAAAAAGTCAGGGAGAAATGCGGAATAAAAGAAGATGTAGTGACTAAGATTGAAAAGGGCATGCTTTGATGGTTCGGTCATTTGGAAACGATAGATAAAAGAAGATTGACGAAAGAGATATACAGATCGAAAGTGAGTGGAAGTTTTTCGATTCAAATCGGAGAAATACTAGAAAAGGGCCGAATCTTAAGTACCCGAAACCGACGTGCGTGCATGACTCGATGTATCAATGTGGAAGAAGCGAAAGAAATTCGTCAAGATTGTAGCAAGTGGAAAGAAGTTGTCTCTGCCTACCCCTCTGGGAAACAGGCGTGGTTTAATGTATGTATGTATGTATGTATAAATTTAGCAGGATTAAAATCCGTGGTACCACAGGGAAGTGTTCTAGGACCGTTTCTTTTAATGATTCATAAAACCGGCCACCCGTAGACCAAGAAATATTTTACCGTATTTTTGCATCGTCTTACTATAGCTGCCGTAAGTCGTAACACATCTGCCCCTGTGCAGAGTCGAAGGCATAATCTACGTGAGATAAGAACTTGAGATTTTTATCAACCGCACTGTGGCAAATTTCTTGTAACACCTTTGGCGTGCGACGTATAGGGAGTGTTTTAAAACATACCACTTAAGTATTTTTATTTATTTCCTAAGTGGATGTCAGAAGTCGCGGGATAAAGTTAGCTATATCACTAAAACAGACAAGCCGGTCATTAAATTTAACTTTTATCGAATTAAAATCGTCGATCATCGTTAAATTTCTACAGGATGTGGGACCGCGACATTTAAAATAGATTATTTCACGCAGAACCTCGTAAACGGACAATGCGTTGTTTTACACCGTTCTTATTTTACACTCACTAAAACATTTTGGAACAATAAAACAGTTTTTACGATACCTGGACGTGGAATGTCTGTTCCCAAAGTGATTCCGTCCAATACGTGGGACGTTGCCTTTTATATTGCTTTTGAATTACCTCACACACCGAACCTATAACCTACCCAGGTCACAACTACAAATCTACAAGCGAAGCAAATTCGACTTTGTTCTCTTCGTATCAAGTTGCAATTACTGTAAAAGTCGAACAGTAGATGCGTTATTCTGCTTTAAGAAGGTAAAATTACAGGGTCGCAGGGTTGCCACTGCATTTAAATATTCTTTAAATGTTACGTGATTTTCTTTTAAACGTCTTGAATTGGTTATGGGTTCTCATAAGGCCGGTCTTACACATGTCTTTTGGTAAATAATTTTACCCTTTTAGATCAAGTGTTTGCTGAATTGGTAACGTTTTTAACTGTGAAGCAGCACCCCTATGCTTAGTTTACACCCATCAAATCGGAGTAGCGCTTCTGGCGCATTACGTGATGCCTGTGGTGTTTTATGTTATGAACTTTAATGGAAACGTGTAACGCGCGCGTTTGCGTTTTGTAATTGTCCAGTTACTGTTCTTTTTTACTTGCGTGGTTTTACTGTCGTGTTAAATGTACAGCGATTTGTATGGGATCGTAAAAAATGTTGAATGGATTTTGCGCATTCAAATTACTCTTTTTTTCTCCTTGGAGCGTGAGACTTGGCATAATACGCTATTGCGTTTTTAGCGATTGCATATGTAGCGCTGGCATCTGGCTAAATTGAAGGTTGACAAACAGATGGACGAACAACTGAGATGTTATTTATAGTCACGAGATTAAATTTGGTACCCACCTTAGGTCCAAAGTCAATCTGACATTCTACAACAATAAGATTGAGTTTCCTAAAAGTTACAAATAACTTGACATCTTTAATGACCATAGTCCCCTTTGGACTATGTCAAAATGACGTAATCAATCAAAACGTAAGAGTCATCTTATAATTTTATTTACAGTGTCAATTTGACATAGTCCAAAGTAGACTAGGAATTAAATTCCGTGACTGTACTTTTTGATATTATGAACCCAACTAATTAATAGTGATCCAAATTGGAAACTAAGGACTATGGATAGTATAAAAGTGAAATTTGAGAGGTATGGATAACAATATACCTTTCTATTCGCAAGATTAGGCAAACATACTCTACTTATTCTACAGGGGCCTCATTCTACTTTGTCTCTACAAATATTATTGAGGTATTGTTTTTAAACTCGGCCGCCATTCCTATTAAGTAAATTAGAGCTATTATAGCGTTGACAATACGATAATGGTGTAAAGTCAATGAAGAATAAAGTCTAAAGTTATTATAAAAGGAAGAAAGAAAGAAAGAAATCGTCTAACACAAGTACAGAAGAACACATTGACAAACAAAAACATAGACACAAAATATTTAAACTAGTGCCAGAAAGAGCAAAATGGTTCCTGCTCTGCATGTTACTGGATTTTAGGCCAGAGCTGGTCTTCCACGCCTCTATCTTCTTTGGTAGTGGAACAGTTTCTACTACTAGTGTATTAGGTGCAATTAAACATCGGGTTCAAGTGGGCACAATTTTAGATTTGACATGATCTTCACACAGCAGAAACTGACGAATCGATCGTAGAGATTTCCTTTATTATGCTCTGAAATCCTCAGTACCCATATGAACAACAACACTTCGATATCAAAACCCGCTCTAAATCTTATAAACTAATAGACTGCGCGTGGGCAGCACATTCCGATCCCCGTGGGCTCGAATTGACATCTGTACAGAGGTTGTCGAAAGATATTTATGTCTTGCTTCCTTGGAGAAAGCGTGCCATACTGGAATTGGATCGATTATCTGTCAGTGATATCGATTAAGATGGTGGCTGTGTTGACGGATTGGTGATGCGAATTTTAAATAAAGAAGTGGGTGAAAATACGTAACGAGGTTTTAGAGGCAATCTAAGCTGGCAACTGTACAAGTCTGTAATTAATGTTTTTTTGTCTTGAAGAAGGTTAACGAACAACAGGACCTGACGCGCTAAGAAGATCGGAGTCCTTTTGAAATTAATTGCAATCTCAAAACTGCAATTATAACACTGCAATCCTAAGATTGAAATGCATTGCCATTGCCAATCCCAAGAACTTGGATGGAATGGAATGCCTCTATGTAATTTTACCGTGGTCTTAAAAAGTGTCTTCTTTCATTGTTTTGCCCGACAATGTCACAACTAATTGTTTTAACAACTACGTCGTCTAGACTTTACAAATAACTACACTCGTGACCAGTAAGAACGGGTCACTGTACGTAAAAAAATTTGTACATTTTGATCAGTATTTTCTTCGACAACAAAGATCTGTATTTTTTAAATCTAAGCTGATTACGTCATGTTCCTGGAATACTTTAAATGTTTAAACTATAGAATAGTGTTGTTCGTCTAAATTAAAAATAACCCTTGTCAGTGTACAAATTTGGTTCAAGTTCTTGCCATTCTTAACGCTAAAAATTTCTTTGTTCAGTAAAATCGGATAGCTCTGTCGCTGCGATGTCGCGATACGGGTTCGAGTCTGGCCCTCGCAAATATTTCTTACTAATTACCCGTTGCTTAGCCAAAATCACCCTTAATGACGCATTCTATGGAGCTTAAGGGTTTTGCATGGACATTACCGGTTTTAAAGAGATCCAGGATTTAGATAGTGCTCATGCGATTTTCCTTTCTTTGACTTATTTGGTTTTAAAGGTTTTTTCATCAATATAGCGTAAAATTTCGAGAATTTGCAATGCTTGCCTTTGTAGCAATAGTTAGGTACAGCACAAAAGTAAACGCACTTCCTCCAATCGTTTTCCGTAACACAAAATGTTGTTTAAAATTTGTTTCAACTGTAGCTGTCAGCATTTTGAACCACTTTACCTCCCCTTCTCGCTCAGTGTGATGTCGCACAATATCTCTTCGCACAGCTGCACTATCGGTTATTAGAATGTCGCACAGTAGAAATAGAACTTCGCACACTCGTCGCTTTACTCGCACTCTATCCCTAATGCTTCAGGATCTATATACAATCTCAAATAATACCCGGATTCGTTACAACAAGCCATCTATCCATTAATTTATAATCTAATAACTTCAATTGTCGTTTAACGTATACAAACAATCCAAAAATAACCAAGCCACTTTGCTATGACCACATCAACATAATAAATGTCACTTCAGTTCTAAATAGCGCATTAACATTCCAGACATGTTAAAACGATTTTATACGAACCATATGTCGGAGGAACACACGGTCACAATCTAATACGTTCCATGCCCAGCTTTACATTTACATATTAAAGTGTGACCGGTGGAGCCACGGCAGTTGCCGTGATTATAGATAAATTATGTCATGGAGAATTCAAACGATAGGCCACCTGGTAAGTATGATCTGAGGCTCATACAATTCGAAATCTCGAGACTAAAATCTGACGACTGCTAATGCGTAGTCTACGCTGAGGATTAATATGGAATGCACTTATACTAGTCATTTCTCCCCACAGCAGAACACTGTACAAACACTATCCTACTTAATGATAGGTAGGATAAGATGATCTGCACAATTTCCTACAATCACGAAAACTAAAGATTTTTAATCGATTCAAGACAACACGATCGATGCAGGAAATCAAGTCGATTATCTCGTCACAATCAATATAAAGCTCAAATGAAACGACCTTAGACATTGTATCATCCGTCACGAATTATTTCAATAGCCTTACAATACCCACACACAGCCTCGATAGAACTTACTAATTACTGTTTTATCTTTTACAGGTAAGTCGCGGCCTTGCCCTGTTTCTTCTGCCATTGAGTAAGCTTTGTAGATGATAGAATGTACAAATTGCAGAACATTCCCAGAGGTTTGCAAATTTTCCCAAGAAACTATTGAGAACATTCTCGAAAGTTCTTGATAGAATTGACAATGTTTCCGTACAAAACATAAAAGTATTCTTAGAAGTTATTGAAAATTACTCATAAGTAACTTTACAATTTGAGAAGATTATTTTTGGTCTAATGCTGGCTATGAATAAGAATTTTATGGTGGTACTCGAATATATTTTAATTTATACAAACTGAGTGTAAGATAACCTCGTAATAATACTTTTGAAATCTAATAGATTTTGCCTTGAAAGGTGCAGTGTAGGAAAAAACTCAATAGAACATTTTTTGAGTAGGTTGCAGTTACGAGTACATGTCGCAATACTGTCGTAACAATCGAACATGTAATATTTCAGTATTGTACCTACAACATTTTAACACGCTACATTTTCTTTAAAAATATTTAAAAAGTTACGTTTATTATTGATGTCTTTTCCAAAGTCGAATCTTCATGCAAAATCTATTTTCGATCCGCTTTTAGCTGGGCGAACTATTTTTTACCCATAAACTGCTGCTTGGTGGGATTGCTTTTCGAATATTACTTACCCAGTGATATTTGAGAAGCAACCTTGGTGGGACATGTGACATGAACCTTCCCGAAGATAGACATCCTTTAAATGGTGTTACTGTAATAGGTAACGCATCAACGTATTATTAAGTTGCGTTAAAAGGAGTGAACGGACAAGAGAGATATGAACGATAACTCCACGAACCACGAAACTCCTTTTTGCCAAACTAGGTACCCACGATGGAAGATCATGCACTAAATAAATTAAAATAGCCCTGGATTGATACAATGAAAGCGCAATCGAACATGAAGTGAACTTCGCTAGATCAAAAGGAGGTTTATATCTGATTAAATTGATATAAAAACTTACAAAGTGAAACGGGTTTCGAATACGATCATAATTTCGCTATGAAACGTACAATTATATTACAGTGTGCCCAGTTTAATGGCAAATGGCCGGCGGGCTCACAAACTCGTAATTAAGCCCTGGTTTCGTTTAACTATGGTATTTACGAACTGAATGAATAAAAGTTTGATTAAGTTGTTGATGGTTATTCTTTTAATCAGGTATTTTGACTGTAAAAGGTCGAGATGTGTAGAGTTCGTCCGTCTTCAAAAACGTAAAAAATATTACATCCTGTGAAGGATGTGATGCAAGCTTAGGTACATTGATTGAAGCAAGAAAAAAAATCCTTGAATTACGTTACTTACGTATGTTTTGCATTTTTTCTCGGGAATGAAGGAAATATATGTAAAATGTTTTGTTTATTCTTTTCATTTTTGAAGTCAGATGCAAAATATAAGTGACATAGTTTTACAGCAAGTAAAATATGCATGTAAGCTACTTGACCATATCCAAGCTGGCATCAATTAAACAAAATGTCACCTAATTGCCTCCGTCTTCGATATATCTCATGTTAATTTGGTCACGGTCGAATCATTATTTTTGAGAAGTTAAACGTTTACACAAATCTTACCTAGACATTAATTTAAAATATTTTGTTGTTAAAATTTCACATTTGCATTCAACTATCGCCTTCAACACTTTTATAATAACGTTGACGTTAAAGGGTATTATCAGGTCTCGAAACTTGTAAAGTTCTTGTACCTAAGTGAAAGGGATAACACTATTAGTCATATAAATCTGTCGCTTTCATTGCCTAGAAATTGTCAGCTCATTGCAAAGCTCACGTCATATCTAATTGTAGAAGATTGTTCCAACATTACTTATTGACCGTGCCCCGTGACGCCATCTTAACTTCTGTAATCAGAACCAATGTATCTTGACCTTTCTACCGAACAATCATCACTTACAACCGGTTTGAACTGCGAGCTCTGGCAAAATGGTTAGTTTATGACCGGTGAATTGACTTGCCAAATGAATATTTCCATGCACTAAGAAAAACTAGTTAGTGTAAAACTTAACGGACTTGCGATGAATTTCCCTATCTCACATCACAAGTTAAATACAACAGTGACACAATGCAAAAAAGAAACACAGATAGGGTTACCATTTAAGAATTTAAAAAGTCAGGACAAAAAGCCTGACATTTCGATAAAACTCCGGACTTTTTAGTCACAAAATGAAAACATTACTCACTTAGTTACAGTAGTATGGTAGGCATGGTAGCGCGAAGATGATCCGAAAAATCCGGACAAATTAAAGAGCCGGACTAAGTCCGGATTAATCTCAATCCGGACGGATGATTACCCTAAACACACACAAAAGTTAATACTTTTTAACTGCAATAATGTCACTATTCAAATAGGTTTTTCGTAATTTTGTGTCACTGTTGGATTAAACGTCTTTTAGGCCACTCAATATTATCTTTATGATGTTACTTAATTCACTTGACATTGTTATATTTTCATTTACGACACGTAAACACTGTCAATCATTCGGAAGTGATCAATAAAACTGTTCGTTAGCGTAACTATGACTGGTTTCGACAGTTGTAGTGTCAGTTGCTAGCGTCGTGGAAAGTTCGCGATACTTTATTGTTTGAAGTGGCACAGTTAATTGTTGGAACTGGTGTTTCGCTACCGAGTCGTTTACGTAAGGAATCTGCAGATTTAGTATCTTTAGATAAGTTTACTTTCGCGTAATCAAAGGAGGGAAGACAGCTAATTCAGCTAAATAGTTACTACAAAACGCTTAATGCAAAATATCTAACGTTCCATCTTTTCACCCGTCATTCGTGATGTAATCGACAGAAAGGGATAGAGCTAAAGTAACTTAGAACTTTGATTTTCAAAGTAGGCCACGTGGAATCTTACTAATTAGAGAAAAGTTGGAGAGAAGATATCAAGTTCTTTCATACAGACCATATTTAATACAGTCAATTGCTCATGAATCTGATGTAAAATTAAGCTTTATTATTCGTTTTATTACCACTAAATTAGTTCTACCATGAACTTAAATGCAAGCTAGGTACAAACTCCTATATTTCCCAGTACACTAAAGACCGACACAAATTGGATACTACGACATCCTTATTCATACAATGCTTCTCACACGACAGTGGCCTAGTTATGAAGTTATGCGCTAAACAAACTTTTACTTGTCAACTGATCCGTCGCGGTCATGGTGCTACACATACAAGCTCAAACTCTCAGATTTCCATAAATAATAGACCTGATACGGTGCTTTTGGCGCCGAAAGTGTTAAGGAACTCTGACACGGTCATTTAAGACATAAGCGCTTTAAAATCCTTCAATCACTAGTGATTGGTATAGGAAAGTACGCATATTTTTTACATGACACCGTGGGATTCGCGGAACAGTCAACAGTACAAAATTAATAGGCAGAAACACGTAATGGATTGTAGTTTTGGAAGGTTAATCTGTGTTGTATTGTCATATGAATTTGAAATAAAAGCGAAGAGTGATTTTATAACGATTATTAAAAAGAAACTTTAGAAATTACAACTTTTAATCAATTTAATCAAATTAAGGGACGTTAAGATTTCTTAACGCCCATTAATTTTAATAAATTGTAATTTCTATACCGGCTTTCAGAGATTTTTAAACAGCCCAACCGATTTTGTTTGATAAAGCATAGCTAAGAACATAGGCAAAGTAATCTACTTAAACGAAAACGTAATTAAAAGCAGTTAAATGAAAGAACAGGAAACGAAAATACGGTCAGAAATCAAACTTTAAATCATGGCCAGGGGTTAAGACCGCTTCTCACGTATAGCCATTGAACCGAAAAGTAACTTCTCAAATTGTGAAAGTTTCTTATGAGAAATTCTCGGAAATTTCTATGAATATTCTTAAATTTTGTATGGAAAGAAAACATTCTGAATGCTCTCAAATGTTTCCAATAATATTCTCAGTAATTTCTTAAGAAGATTTCTTAACTTCTGAGAAGGTTCTGCAACTTGTACATTGCTACTCACGTATCGTGTCATTTTAACGCAACACAACCAATCAGATTAACTGCCATTTTGTACAAAAACTGACGCGAAACGATCACTCTTTTAATCGTGTTGAGCGAATTGAAAAATGCCATAACATTTAATGGCAAATTGTGCGCCGGTCACATATCTGCGAATACGTGAGGCGCCGCGCACCGTCTAGACATCTTCGCGAAAATGATATATTCGACACTTGGCTCAACTCTTACGATCATGAGCAATAGATGTAGAGAGTAGAAAATTTTGTAAGGAATTATTCAAGACATTCATTCAACTGATTGAGTTTTTAGGTAAAAGTTTGTAGATTAATGAGGACTTGTACAAGATTAAGTTGTGTAAATGTATTTTTTTTTTAAATAAAGACAAACAAAAACAAACGAAAGAACTTACAAACGTACTTAAAACTACACTAATCTAACAAACCGCTACCAGTGGGCATTGTTCCTAAAATGCTGGCAGCGGGTGGTAGGACCTTGTGCAGGGTCCGTCCGGATCGCTACCACCATCTTATCCATTAACCTACCACCAAACAGCAGTATTCGCATTGTTGTGTTCCGGTTTGAGGATAAGACAGCCGGTGAAATGACTAGCATAGAAATCTGCATTCCATCTTAGTCCTCAGGGTTGGCAACGCATTTGCAGTCTTAGGATTGCATTGCAGTCTTGCGAATGCGAATGTCTATAGGTCACAGTGTCCACTTACCATCAAGTGGCCTGTGTGCTCGTTTGTTTTCTCTATGCCATAAAAAAAAAACCTTGCCACGTTGAATGGCAATGCTTCATCTTTGTGCCTAGTACAGGCCAGCATTTTTGTCACGGGTTGCGTCGATCAGGCGCTTTGACACATCTTTAAAAATACGGTGTGCTCCTGGTCCCCACGTCCTATAGTTTCGACCCCAAAAGGCTCAAATATGTAACTTCTATCAAGTTGACTGTATTAGCGCCTTTTGAGGGTCTCCGCTGATTCCGCCGCGAAACCTAGTACTTAAAACATAAAATGTCTAATACCTACTGTACAATGAGAATTTTACAGGCTGCTATTAGAAAAATGTTCTAACAATAAACGGCTATATTTTCACCGGCAGCTTGCTATATTTGCAATGAAACTTTTCAACTAAGCTCGAACGATTTCGATACCGTGTAGCTTAATTATCATGATATTGACTGTTTGTGATTACCTTAACACAAAAAACTTTTTTTTTTAATTTATACCCAAATGAGGGAGACCGAAGAAAATGAAGTAAGAATTACAACAGTTGTTCGTTTAAACAATAATTAATCGCTTCAAATTTCATACTTCAACAGAACGCGGATGGAGCCCAAACTGGATTTCAGACGTAAATTAATTACGGAAATGTCGAGTTTCCCCGAATTTCCACTATTAATCTCCACGGAGATATAGTAATTGATTACTTCTGTAACAGGCCAATTCGTTTTCCTTACTGTTCTACCGGGTATTCTAAACATGTCTATCACTCTATTATAATAGTATCAACTTAATAATATTGTTGTTTTAGTTGTGGCAACACAGATGATTCTAGAATTTTCTGGATTTGGGCCTTCGGGTGTTATATTATTAAACAATTGTCTTCTGAAAACATATAAACAAAGACTTTTTACGATTTAATAATTACGACATTTTGATGGTTTACTCATGTTTTATAGACACTCATTTCACAGACACTATCACAGAATTTTCGTTTCATAGAAAACAATTTTCTGCTGAACCCGGGTTGATTTCAGTTTATCTTGTTATGGTCACAAGTCTAACCTAACCTAGCCTACGTGAATCATATTTAAGATAACCTGAAATCAACACAGGTGAACCAGAAATGAGGAGAGGTGAGGTGAGGCAGAAAATAGTTTTCTACGAAACGAAAATTCTGTGAAGTGATAGTGTCTATGAAATGAGTGCGTCTATAAAAGAAGGCGCACCGCATTTTGACACAGTTTCATGGTGGTCTAGAATTTCAATTTGACAACCAATTACAGTGCAATTTCGGGTTCACATAAGGGCTAGCTTAAGAGTGAAGGAGAGAGAAGTACAAACTCGAAGGCCGTTTGTAGAGCTATATTGAGCTGTTCTGTTCTCTCCTATCAGAACCTTATTTATTTCTGTTCCCAACCTATTTGTTACCATGCACCGCTGTTACCAACCCGCATACGTTTGTTGCATTAGCTAGTCCGCCCATAAAGTTCTACAATTAATATTGCGACGTACTTGAGCCAAATCGGCTCCATTAGCCAGAGTCATGGCCGACGCGACGTTCCTTCGTACTCAATTTGTCGTCACAATGAAACCACATACTAAATACTTCTACTTAATATTATAAGGTTCCTAAGCCGCTCAAAATACAGTTCATTTTAAAATAAATTGCACTTAAACGAGCGCATGTTAAGGAATGCATAACGGTCCGTGCCATGTATGGGTCGATCATGACATGCGATTTGTTGCACTTTTATCTCAACCTCATGCAGTGTAACCGCGTGTTTTCGTCGCGGAATCCTCCTTATAAACGACCCCACGATTTCCCCGAACGTATCAACAGTTTCATCTTAATTTAAAAACTTTATGGGAGTTATACAACCGTTTCAAACGTTTACACGGTCTTTAACAACATAACATAGTCATTAGCGGTCAGTTCTACATTCAAACAAATTTATATGAATACTTTATGAATATTAATCCTATATTTAACGCCGCCATCTTGCCAAACAATAATGTAATAACCCGAGACAATCCGAGTTAAATGAAATTCAGAGACCCCGGACATAAAGTCCAGAATCCAATTAAGTTCGGGGAGAATTTCGCGTTAATTAAGTTGTAATCTGTCATCGACTAACTGTCGCTTGGGTCTTAATTTGGGCATGTCTATGTCGCAACGTGAATGCCGGCTTTATGTTCAAGGCTGTTTGATGTCGGATCATTGCCAATGCAGAAAAAAAATGGTTTGTTTATGTGCAAACTAAGTGTGCATGGCGCATGGCGCGTCTGTGTTTGCTCGGACAATATGGCGGCAAATCTTGTCGTAATATTTATCAGGCTTTAGAGAAGTGCCAACTTAGAGTATGTAGAGCTGTCTTCACATAATGTCAACAAAGTATAGATAGGTGTCACTAGAAGTTTACGGTCTTTCCTTGTTGTGGTGCAAACCTAACAATTATTTGGAGCTTAGTTGACGCACATAATACGTCGTGATGCTTGTGTGACATAGGTTCAGTTTGTGATTGAGTTGATTGACATTTACATGTACGTACGGTCACGAGCGTTAATTTGGGACCCATTTCAAGAAACCATGCTTGAACTCGTCAATGTCATTACTGTCATTAGAGATGTCAAGTCATTTGTAACTTTTAGGAAGCTCAACCTTATTGGTGTAGAATTTCAGATTGACTTTGGACCTAAGGTGGGTACCAAATGGTCATTACTGTGAATAAATCTCATATTTCACGATTTTTAGCTTAAACGCGAAGAATATGTATCTCAAAATATCAAATAGGTACGAGTTTTTTCTAAAGCAGTAAAGAAATTTAATCTCGTGACTGTACATACAATACATGCTTACATACGTTCAAATACAATGTTGAAGTAATTTAGTGACCCCTTCTTGGAAAGCGTTAACTACTTGCATAAGATAGATTTTTATTCTCATTTTCATACAACTTCAGTTTTATCCTCGGTAGTATTTTGAAAGCGATAACGTTTTTATTTAACCTTCACCGATCGATCTGATATTTAATACAGGGATAACTAAAGATGGACACAGTATATTTTATATCGCGGAAATTAGAGCAAGTCCTAAAGGGATAGTGAGAAACGACTTCTGATCGGACAGAGTCACGAGCAAAAGCTAGTGTTAAAATAAAGTACCATGGAAACGGTATCTAACCGCGCTATCATCTCACGTCTCAAGTTTCTTGCTACCGCAAAACCAGATCCCAGTACACTCCACAAATTAACACAAGGTAGGCCCTTTATAACGTATAAACGTGGTGTAATTTATGTTGAGGACTGTATGCTTTTTGCGACAACCGATCACGTAATGGCCGATGTCGCGCAAATATGTGATCCGATCCCTCGAGGTTTTAATTAGATATACGGAGATTATATGAATTATCGTGACGATAAAAACTTGTATTTAACTCCATGGTTTCATGTATGAAGGTTAGTAAACCCGGTATTGCTACTGGCCAGTTATAAAAAGCAAACGCTTTGCGCCACAGATATAAAATAAATGTCATGTAGAGTTTATCAAATAGGTTTTAACGTCAATACGCTATCTCTGTGATGTATTGAGGTCATATTTTTAATTATCTTACTAAGATTAGTTTTTATTTATCTGTGCTCTATGACCTAACGATAAATCTTAATTGGCGCCAAAACATAAGTACTTTTAATTAGGAAAAATTTCGGCCTTTAAAGGTGTTGTTTGAACTTTTTGTGTGTGTTTTTTGTGCTTCTTATTTAACGAAATGATGTTGTGGATAAGATGAAGTGACGATACCGATAATTACGGTTTATAACTCCACATTAAAGATTAACGCGGAGATACTGATCTCAATAAGTGCTGATATTTATTGCTTCCTTTTAATGTTATCGAGATTCGTTTAATTACAGGAAACGTATTTTTTCACGAGAACACTTTTTTTGCATGAGAAAGAAAAACTTAGTTCGCACATTATCGCACCTATCCACGCACATTTTGGCATGCTGGATTTGGCCATCCATTTCAAGGTTAACTGGAGGAGATTCCTTTAAAAACCTTTTGGATTTCTGTTTCTTTTTCATTTTGTAATTTACTTGTTTACATATATACATTTCATAAAATCAAGTTGCACATGGATACAAAGGGTACAAGAGGTTTCAGGTTCATGTAAAGTCGGTGAGACGCGCATATAAGAGCATATAAGAGCGAATGAGGAAGAAATACAAACCATAGACGCTACAATAGTTCACACGATGCGACCTATTAATAAGACAGTAGCCGCTACTGTCATTGTTTACTCGTAAGTCAGTAGCTCGACTCGCCTCGGCCGTCCACACACTGTCGAGTTACCACAGACGACACCCATTTACCCGTGTATGTCAAATTTCAACTCAACGAGATACGGATTAGGTATACTTTTTATTTTATTAGGTTAACTGGAAGAGATCCCTTATAGGGATAAGTTCGCCTTTGTACATACCTTTTTTGTTTCTGTTTATTTTTGATTTGTTATTTTCTGTTTGTACAATAAAGAGTTTACATACATACATACATAATTAATGTGTACGTATCTCAAATTTGACAGAACATTAAAAAAAAGTTTTTGACTAAAAATACCACAACATTTTCACGTTCGCTATTTATCAATATAATGTTGCATAGGACAATATAAACGGACTGTAGTTTGTAGTTTTTTTGTAGCTTTTCCATATATATTGGTCTAATTTTGTTTCCCTTGGCACGAAATGATTAAAGCGACACCGTATAAGTAATATTTAATTCCACTTTCCTTAATATCTCAATTTGGAGTTACAACTTCATTAAAGACATGTTTCGGCTTGTCATACTTTTACTTGTAAATTAACTGTTGGTTAAGGTAATACGTTTGAATTAAATAAATTCTTAATATCAATATACAAGGGGCGTCATTATTCCATACATACATATAATTATTATGAGCGTGAAATATGTTATTAGTAATAAGTAGTAAGTAATAACTTAGGGTGTTATTGACCATCAACCATCGTTGACCGGTTATTGACAGATGATTAAATAAAAAGTCGAAGTTAACGATTAGTTTTGTCGACGGCGGTTGATCATCGGCGATATCACAAGGTAGAGCTTATTGTCCCACAATTAGTGTATATCTAATTAAGTACCGCTTTTATGCTATGTGTAATGATACTAATGATCAACAAGCTGGACCGAAGATTTCGTAGTCAAACTGTGCAAACAGTTTTGTGGAACAATGCATAACATGTAAACTTTGTGTTTGTTGTAATAAATAAATAAATTTACTTGAACTTGATGTAACCTCACATTTTTTTTAATAAATGGCACGGTGTGTAACCCGTGTAACACATCCGTATAGATAAGTAAACATTTTACATGCTATATAAAATCAGAAGTTTATCTTCTTAAATATGGTCGTAAATACAATCTCAAGCGTAGTATAAATTATGTTATATCCCTTTAAGACTATCCCATTGTATTTATGTGGACACCCTAATATTTCAATATCTATTAATACCTATTTCTACATATCAAGAAGCCATTTTACGCACTTCATAAATAACCATTTAATTCATAGCCTAAACAACTCGTTATTAGCCATAAACTAGTCTAGTTTAAGTTGAATTTTATTTCCTTTTATAACGTCGACGGCAAATTTGGAACAGGCGCGAAGAGATTTATTCTTTCCTGCCCCGTTACATACTATAATAAAGTAATCAGCTCATTATGTCACTTGGAGTCCTTCCGGTGGCTGGGATCCATTCTTCTTAGAACCAGTTGAGCATCTTGAGTTCTTTGCTGAAGTCATCTTGATATCATTACTTTTTGGAAAGGTTTTAAATAGGTAATAAAGGAAAAAGGAAAAGATTTGCTTAAAACCTATTTTATTTTTAAGTACCTAATGTGTTATTTTAAATTCCTGTCCTTTAGTCGAAAGTGACCCAAACTAAACTTTAAAAAAATATTCCAATGTACCGATGCCTCACTCATAGATATGGGTGCAGTACTAGCACAAAAAGACTGCTAGGAATATTATGCACTAGCGACCCGCCCTCGCTTCGCTTGGGTTTATGTGAGTATGATATATAGCCTATAACCTTCCTCGATAAATGGGCTATCTAACACTGATATAATTTTTCAAATCGGACCAGTTGTTCCTGAGATTAGCGCGTTCAAGCAAACAAACAAACCATATCATAATATTAGTATAGATAGTACTGTACGAGGGCTGCCTTTTAAGTTGTGTCGTTTGGAAAAACTAAAGACAATTTAAGTGTTAAATGGTATTTATTGCTTTTCAAAGTAATCACCGTGATATGTAATACACTTTTTCATTCGATCGAACCAGTTTTCGAAACACTTATTCCAGTCCGAAGTCGGGGTCTCCAAAATGGCCGTTTTGTATGCCTCAACGGCTTCTTCAGGCGTCTGGTACTGTTGACCACGAAGTCGTTGCTTAATTTTTGGAAAAGTAAAAAAATCGTTAGGGCTTAAGTCTGGACTGTACGGCGGGTGTTCCAGAATTTCGACGTTTTGCTCTTTTAAAAACGCAATTGTTTGCCGGGTGGTGTGCGAGCACGCATTATCGTGGTGCAGTCTTTTACGACGTCTTGGGCTATTTTTTTGAAACTCGCCGATGACTTCTGGTAAACAGACAGTGGTATACCAGTCAGCATTAAACGTTTTACGATCCTCGAGCACGATAGTGGCAACGTGGCCACTTTTCGCCACAAACGTGGCGACCATTTTTTTCGAAGTGCTCCGTGAGCGTATTACTTTGGTCGGTTTTGGCTCATCTTGGAACACCAAACAGTCGACTGCTGTTTAGAATCGGGATCGTAGGCATATATCCAAGATTCGTCACCACTGATAATGTCGTAAACATGTTTCGAGTTTCCTCGGTTGAATTGCCGCAGAGTTTTGCGACACCATCGAACGCGAGCCGTTTTTTGGTCTTCACTGAGTAAATGTGGTATCCAGCGTGAGATCAACTGTTTTACGCCTAAGTGATCATGCAAAATACTGTGAACACTGGTCCCTGAAATACTTAAGGAAGCTTCTATCTCACGGTATGTCGCATGGCGATCTTCGACGATCAGTTGCCGTACAGCATCAATGTTCTCCTGGGTTACGGCTGTTTTTGGTCGACCTTCACGATGTCTATCACCAAGACTAGAGCAACCACGTTGAAATTCTAAATACCAGCGTTCCACAGTCCGGAGGCATGGTGCTTTATCATTGGAAACCGTAGTCAACTCTTCGAAGCACTGAAGTCGCGTTAAGCCCCTTTTGAAGTTGTAAAAAATTATCGCACGTAAATTTTCCTTCGAAATTTCCATTTTCACAACTGACTTGTCAACTTTGAACGAACGCTGTACTAAAACGGTTGGGCCGATTTCGAGTCATTCTTTTGTTTTCGAATTCTAAATTCAAATATTTTAAGATGACACTAGTTCTTTTTTATGGAATCACGGGAAGTTTGCAAACGACAGAACTTAAAAGGCAGCCCTCGTACAACACTGACTGGTTTTATTCATCATTAGTCCTTGCTCTGCTGGGAATTAAACTAAGAAATAACATATAATTACTTCATTAAAGCCCCAAAAGGGAACCTCGTCGGCGCTGCCCAAAGAACTAGGCAAACATTCTCCATTTCCACGAAGATTACGGCCATAAACGTTAAGATAAGCGGTAATTTCATAACAACTATGAACTTTCTGATGCTTTCTCTGTTAATTACTTTAATGTATGGCTGTTATTTATTTAAGTCCGGATTTTTAATGGTCTTAAAACACGATTTAAATAGCCTCCGGTCACTTTAAGCTTTTGTTAACGCTTTGAATCGTGCTAAATTAATGTTAACAAATGTGTTGATATTTGTAAAACCTCTTTCGATATGTACATAGGTGTATTTAATTATAAAAGCGTATGTTCTCAAAGCAATAAATACAAAAAACAAATACAACGTGCTATTAGCATGAATAGTTACGCGAAAATCTCAAAACACAAGTGGGGTTTTTTAAGTTTTCAGAATAAATGGTACTGTTGCAGTAAATAATAGGGGATATCGCTTTTGGTCGGAATTCGTATTTAGCTATTCGGCATTTAGCGTGTAAATTGGCACTGAAACTAACAGAAAACCTGTTAATAACGAACTTGGTTAACAATTTTCGAAAAAGATTTACGTGAATCCTTTACATTTTTGATAACGATATCGTTTGCCGAATGCATCTAGTATAGGGGCCACTTATCCGATAAAGAATGTTGTTTAAACACAATACACTTTATTTGTATAATTTGTCAAGGTTGGAATTGGGTTTTTTATTCGACTCCTTGATATTTCTTATCGCTTGGTGTTCAGATAATGTATAAAATCTGCCAAGGTCACAATTTAAGGTATCTTATATAAATATTCTCATATATCAGCACATGTCAATTTAAGCACCCAACAATTATCCAAGTATTAGTGGGTAATATTAATTTATATGTTTCCCGTATAAGGCCTAAGTGGAGCACGCGACATTGACACGGATCTATATGGGCTTAAGTGGCAACATGTGGTCGATGGTAAACTAGTGGAATGCTTAAATAGGTAATATTCAAATTAGCTTGCGAGTTAGATTTTGGGTATTTTATACGTGTGTGAATTGTAAAGTACCAGGGAGACACGCTGGCATAGGTACTATTAGGCTCTTTCTCAACTTGTTATACCCATATTGCTTTAATATCGTAACCTAATCAAAGTGGAATAGAGACTCAGACAAGTACTACAGGTTATTGATGGCGTTATAAGTAATAGCACTCTTTAGCACCGTGTCGCTTTAAGACCTTTGGCAGAGTAGTGCAGCAATTCAAACATGAATTTAAAGTGACAAAGGACTTTTATGTGCAGTTACTTACAAAGCCGGTTTACTAAGTACTTCGCACAGAGTTTAGAATAGCATCATTAGGTTGGTATCCATAAACAGCTGATGACATCACATATTCCGTGTGCTCAATAAAAATATTTTTGAGTACCTTATCAAAATTTGTCTGATTCTATCTCTTTTGAGACTACACAAATTATTACAAATAATTGTATAGTCAGGGTAAAAAAAGGTTCGTCACTTTTGGACCTTAACAGCGTTGAAATAGAGTCGAAAAGTGACGAACCTTTTTTTAACCTAACTGTACATACAGTCACGAGATTTGGTACCCACCTTAGGTCCAAAGTCAATCTGACATTATCTACAACAATAAGGTTGAGATTCTTACAAATGACTTGACATTTCTAATGACATTGACGACTTCAAGCATATTTTTCTTGAAATGGGACCCAAATTAACGCTCTGACATGATAATAATGTTTACACTGAGACTATTTTCTACACCTTTCTATAATTTAAAACGGGTCCAAAATATCATAAACTACGTTAACACTACCTTAGAGAGGTGTCTACAAAAATGCCCGCTGTGAGCGCGCCGGGTTCCCTATAGATAAAAATATCAAGCCCATTAATTGACAGTAATAACCATTATTTATTGGTAGATAAATTATACGCTTTTGTGTTAGAAAATTCCTACTGTCTTACGGGATGATAGATATCAATAATATTATGAATCGGTGTTTCAATTACCTACGTTTTTTGTTATGATTTATACTCTATAGTGTCACTTCACTACTAGCGTTTTCGTATAAATCGTTGCTTAAATACAAAAGGGTCACAAATCAAAATGTGTTTGTGTTACATTTAAATTCGGAATGTTATGTACTTTAAGTTTTAAATCAAACTATATCTGTTTTTGTTTTGTGTCGCTTTTGCAGAGATTTGCTTTAAGCAGCGAAATCCTTTTCACTAAGTAATTATATACGATACGAGCTTATTATGTATTTAGATACTTTTAACTAACCAAAGAAAAGCTAAATCACGTTGGTCTAGCTATCAACTCTAAACGTCACTCACAGCGCCATCTATGATGTACATGTTCACAATACGGTATTTGACTAAAGTCAAATCAGTTTGTATGAAACATCAAAAACGCTCCGTTACTATGGAATTTGTAGGGATTACTATCTTGTGACGTCACAATCAAACAGCGTCCTTATTGAGGATTTTATGAATTTAAAAATCTTAAAATAGCAAACATAAATAAAATATTGATATTTTCGTAGTATTTTTATAATGTTTATCTATTGTCAATAAAAAAACAATTTAATTTCACTCTTGTCAAATACCCTATTTACAACAGTAAATTTTAAAGAAATATAGTTTCGTTACATAATAATATATAAGAGAAGAATTTGACTGGCTGACTGATCGATCAATGAATAGCCGAAACCTTTAACCAGCTGAACATAGAGACTTGAAATTTGAAGGAAAATATTTCTTGGATATTCTAGGGATGCACTAAGAAGGGATTTTTGGTAATTCTTCTCCTCGAATAGCGGGAAAGTAATAATAATTTTACGCGTACGAACTCGGGCTCGTTTTTTTGTTTAATAAAATATTACCAAGTCCATTTAGCCTTTTGTGCGCGTTTAAAAGACAAACATCCAATCATACAGACAATCTCACAACCTGTAACATTACAATATATTAGTAATTTAAATTGACACCAAAACCCTGTGTGGTTGCCGGGTTAGAATAGTGACACTCCATGTCTTCCCGTGGATGTCATAAGAGGCGACTAAGGAAATATGGGCTTGTAGTACTGTTAGGCGATGGGCTTGCCACCTGTCACTAATACGCTGGTAAACATCTTAGCCTATTTGTGCAAAATGTGGTTACTTAATTATCAACAAGTTTTTAAAGTTGTAGGTAATTATGTAGCTCTGCCTACCTCACTCTGGGATTACAGGCGTAACGGTATGTATGTATGTAAATTGACAGCAACGTTACGTTTCACTCTGATCCATACTAAGACAATAAAACAGCAAAATTGCATCTGATGCTCCAACGAAAAAGGGTCTAAGTGCTCACAATATTGGTCTAAATAGCACCGTTTCGTGCGTTTTGCGTATACGCATGTGTTATTAGCAAAACCGTGTAAAAAGAGAACCTGTCCTGCGTAGGCGCAGCAGGTTCAATCCCGAGCTAGTTTACTGCCTTTACTTATATTGAAAGCTTTATTATCCGTCGGTTTACGGAGAACTCGTTACCTCTATTTATAGGAATGGCTTTTTAATGGGGTCAAGCGTCTTTTTAGTTTGGAGGGTAACAATGTATTACCTTTTAAGTAAACTGTTCATTTACCTGTAGTCTATAATGGTTCACGCGCTAGACTTTAATTGGGATTGTTCATATTTTTACAATTACTCCAATTCGAAAACCATTTCGAGGAATGGGGTTTTAAAGGCGTTCTGCATTATTACGTTTTTAAAATATTTATTAAAGATAAAAAGATAAGATAAAAGATAAAAGATGTTTATTCAGTAAGTAGGCCGCACGGGCACTTTTACACGTCAAAAATCTACCAGCGCTTCGCAAGAGACCACTGCTGAGAAGAAGCGCCGCAAGAAACTCAACAGTTAGTCGTTTGTTAAATATAGGTACAATTTTAAAACTTAACCTAGCATTATATAAAACAATGAATCTAACATACGATAAGAAATAAATGTATTCACGCGTAGTTGAGCAGGAAAATGTGTCAAAACTCTGAGTTTTCTCCAGAACTAATTGGTAGTAAGTAATAGAAAATAATTATGAAAAATTATACTTAATTATGATGGTGTAATACAACTACATAAAAAGTTTCGATACATTCTCCTACAGAAACCGTGTCCCCTAGATAATATACAATGTTTACATATTTCTTACGATGAAGTTATTATTAAGTTATTTGGGTGTTTAGTTTAGGCCAAGCACTTTTATCTGATAGATAGTCCTCGACCCTATAGTAAGCTTTAGACATCAGCGACTTTTTCAAGTAAGTTTTAAGTACTGGAAATGGTAACTTTAAAACTTCGTCAGGTAATTTATTATATAAATGGATGCATTGACCTACAAATGATTTAAAAACCTTACGAACACGAAATTTTTTAGTAGCTATTTTATTTTTATTTCTTGTATTAAAATTATGTATATCACAATTCTTAATAAAAGAGTCCTGATTTTTAATGACATAAATAATATTCTCATAAATAAATTGTGACGCTACTGTCAAAATACTAATTTCTTTAAATAGTAATCTTAAAGAATCACGGGAGTTTAGGTTATATATAGAACGGATGGCTCTTTTTTGTAACACGAATATAGTCTGTATGTCAGCAGCTTTTCCCCAAACCAGAATACCGTATGACATAACACTATGAAAATAACTATAATAAACTAAGCGAGCTGTCTCAACATTCGTAAGTTGCCTGATTTTCCTAACAGCATAAGCTGCAGAACTTAATTTACCTGCTAGTACTGCTATGTGGGGACTCCATTGCAAGTTTTTGTCTATAGTTATCCCTAAGAAAAGCGCCTTATCTACCATTTCCAAACACTCGCCATTTAGAAATATACTAGATTCTACCGGTCTAACATTAGGCAAAGCGAACCTAACACATTTAGTTTTCCTAGCATTGAGTAGCAAATTGTTACTAGTAAACCAATTATGTACTTTACCTAGCGTGGCGTTTATCCTAGTGTAATTGACGGATTTTCGGTCTACCTTGAAAATCAATGATGTATCATCAGCAAATAGCACAATATCACAAATATTCTCTATCATGGGTGGTAAGTCATTAATGTAAACCAAAAATAAGAAAGGACCTAATATGGAGCCCTGAGGCACACCTAATTTAACAGCTGCTCCAATGGACTGTGTTCTGTTTACAACAACCGTTTGTGTCCTATCACTAAGATATGAGGACATGAGATTTAGAGAATTATTAGTCAGACCATAATGTTCTAATTTTAATATGAGAGTCGCATGATCTACGCAATCGAAAGCTTTGGAAAGGTCACAAAAAATTCCTATTGCATCACAAGATTTCTCCCAAATATTGTATATATATTTAATGAGTACAGATGCTGCATCAGTTGTGGATCGTCCTCTGGTGAACCCGAACTGATTACTGTTAAGCAGTTTATTTCTATTGAAGTGACCTAACATATCATTTAACATTAACTTCTCAAAAACTTTACTTAAAACAGGTAGAATAGAAATGGGACGGAAATTCGTTAAATCACTCATCTCACCTGATTTAAAAAGTGGTATGACTTTACTATATTTCATAAGATTTGGAAAGACCCCCTCTGAAATGCAATTATTGTAGATTAAAGCTAAGTGAGGAGCAATTATATCTATGACATGATGGATGACTTTAACTGAAGTTCCCCATAAATCCTCAGTTTTTTTTAAACTGAGCGATTTAAATACCTTAACAATAGTAGCTGAATCTACATAGCTAAAATCAAAGCTAACATTACATTTAGTAACATTAGCACAAAGTGATTTTTGAGCTTCAATCGCAGATGATTGAAGACATTTCGTGGTACGTATTAATGGCTATGGTGGAGAAATAATCTTCGAACGCTAAGGCCACGTCTTTGTTTGAGGTGATTTGTTTGTCACCATTGTTTAGAGCGATTTTATTATCACGAGTTTTTGATTTACCTGTTTCTCTATTTATTAACTTCCACACAGTTTTTACCTTATTGTCAGAAGCTTTGAGTTTAAGACTTAGAAAGTTTGACTTAGCAGTCAAGCAAACTTGCTTGAAGGTTTTTGAATAATTCTTAACGTAAACTAAGAAGTCGGCGTTCTTGTTCTCCTCCCTCTCTCTGTAAAGTTCATAAAGCCTGTTTCTACTTTTATGAATGCCTACAGTAGCCCATTCACTAAACTTAGTTTTTGACCTAGAAATAGTTTTCATCTTAAAATGATTATTAAATTGATGAAGAATTACACCAAACAAATCTTTATAAATCTTTATAAATATTATTTATACTTATTAATTTTGGATATTTCGGCAAAAGTATATTTAACCTTTGTTTTCGGCTTGAAGCCCTCCTAGGTGTATCTTACGGGTTAGGCAAAAACAACTTGAAGTAGTATGGTTTAATACACTATTGCAATCACCTTTTTGCATTACATATCATTTAATTGTTGTAAATTATTATAAAATGCCATCCCAAATTTAAAATAATCATATCGTCCATAAAATGTCTGCAAAATAAATAAAGATATTAAAACAAAACTATTGGGTCAAATACAAAATTAATGAAATAGGTGTCTTAAAATTTCCTATTCTTTTGAATTAGAAAGTAAAAACTGTGAGTTATTTTTTTTATCAATCCCTGTTGTGACAATGTTCCTTACATTTGCAGTCTTGAGATTGTTAGATTATTAGATAATGTCTATGTGTTCCACTTACCATCAGGTTGCCTGTTTGGTTCTCTATGACAATAAACCAAGGCACTATCTTAAACGTTATTCATCAAATTTGTACCTTAATTGTTTTTTACTAGTATGCTCGCACGCAACCGAGTTTATTCAATAAAAAGGCCGCACGGGCAGACTACAGATATTTAATTATAAATTTGGCATAAACTCTCGGTATTTATGACCAATTATAAAATTAATTAAAATTGGATAAGTCATAAACACCAGCTAGCTACAAATTAGTAAAATAACTCCTTCCCCCATCTCTATTCAAATAGGTATTAACTTTTTTACTTCCGTAATTACTGCTTCATCTTGTTCATTATCTAAATCTATGACTAAGTAATTGTGACAGTCCACGGTAAAAGGTACCTTATGGCGGCTTTTAGTTTCGGAGATATTTAAATGTTTCGTAAAAATGGGTAAAAATGCTGTTTATATTTTTATTAGCTTATCAAGAAATATAATATGCAAGAATTCTTTACCTATTTTTATTTTCCGTATAAATGAGTTTAAAGTCATTTAATTATGGTTCGCAAGTTTAGTAGAAAAGGTACCTTATGGCGGTTATAAGTTTAAAAATGATGCTTAGCTCTTGTATTTTGTATTCCTACCGACGCCGACGTCTGTATAGGTATACTTTAACTTCGCCGCCATGCATCTGTACTGCTCGCACTAAAACCTTACTCATCGTCCCTTCTCTGTCACCGCCGTGCCTCGCTTGCCGCCGCTGTCGGTCGGGTCGAGGCGGTCAGTGTTCATCAGTTCTTGCGTCCGCCCGGTTGTTTTCTACGCGTGTTCGTTTGTGTTCTACACGTGTTTATTATAGCTACAGTTTACATCAAGTTTTTGATTTACTTAAGTGAAGATTTCTGACGTTTTCTGTAAAAAAAGGCGTTTAGAGCAAGCAGATCGCTAAAATTACTAAACTCCGCCATAAGGCACCTTTTCTTTACATAACATAAAATTTTAGTTTTTAAGTAGATTACGAAAAAGAACTGATCATAATTATGTGTGATAATTTAGTATAAAAATTTAATAAAAGAAAACATGAATGAAAAGGGTTTCTAGGATGTAAATTATCGTAATTTATCTAATTTGCATTGACATATTTCCATAAGGTACCTTTTCATAAATGTATGGAACGAAGACTATTATTGTGATGTAACTTTAAGTGACTTAAAAAGTTAAGATTAATGATTGATAACGATAAGTACAGTTATATTTGATGTTAATGAACAGATTTTGTTGATTTATGCAAAAAAATAATGTTTATTGTTACATTAGAACTTAATTATGTTATGTTTGTGATTTTGAATGAAAATCAAAAATAAAAGAATTCTGACTACTAATTTTTGTTTTTCTTGTTTATATTTTGTTAATAACTTGTTTTATGATAGATACATTTAAAATCTTGACTATCTACAGCTAAAATTGAGAAAATATAACACAACACCATTTCCTTAAAATAAATCGGTAGTCATATTTAATTGTCCGATTGTACAAGATTCTATTTGCAATTCTAACATTTCCGGTATATATTTTGATGGACAGAAGCCCAATTAACCAGATTTCCTAGTCCACTATGTAACTTACATCAGTAACATAGTTTTTCAGAGACCTAAACTTAAACAGTCAGTTTCCTAAACTTTGCAAATTCACAATACATTTTTCAAAAAATCATATCTCCGTAACTATAATTCTTAGGGCAATAATCTATTTTGATATCGATAGATTAACAATTGCAGATTATTAAATTGCCCGTAACTCCATACCGACCATAAAGTACCTTTTACCGTGGACTGTCACAATTTGCCGTGATTACAGCGTAAAAGCCGTTTCTATCACAGTGCTTTATCGTTACGCGTATTTATTTATTTATTTAAACTTCTTTGCACAAAATACAATAAAGTACAAATGGCGGATGATGGTTTTTGTGAGTATGATATATAGCCTAAAAAAAAAAAAAAAAAATGGCTATCTAACACTGAAAGAATTTTTCAAATCGGACCAGTAGTTCCTGAGATTAGCGCGTTGAAGCAAACAAACAAACAAACAAACTCTTCAGCTTTATAATATTAGTTAGATTTGTATAGATTACATCTATTACTTGTGTTATAGATACATTGTTTTCTACATCAAGGACATGCTCATAGTGCTTATCTAATGATTGGGAACATCATCAATCTTGCAGTCCTTTATCAAATCCAAGAGATTCACTTTATCCTTCTTCAACTAAGTTCCTACAATCCGTGCTCAAAATAAGTGCCTTTATACCGTACAGCGCTAATGGTCCCCCGCGGAGATGCCCGGGGTATCAGAATTATAGGTCTTATTGGCAATCGCGACGGGTGTCGATTCTTTTGCAATGAATCGATGAAGTTTAAAAAAAAAATCAAACTAAATATCACGCTTACATGCATACATACATTAAATCACGACTGTTTCCCAGAGGGGTAGGCAGAGACCACTTCTTTCCACTTACTACGATCTTGACAAATTTCTTTCGCTTCTTCCACATTCATACATCGAGTCATGCACGCACGTCGGTTTCGGGTACTTAAGATTCGACCCTTTTCCAGTATTTCTCCGATTTGACTCGAAAAATTACGCCTAGGGCGGCCCCTTCCGACCCGTCCACTCACTTTCGATCTATATATCTCTTTCATCAATCTTCTTTCATCCATCCTTTCCAAATGACCGAACCATCGAAGCATGCCCTTTTCAATCTTAGTCACTACATCTTCTTTTATTCCACATTTCTCTGACTTTTTCATTCCTTACTCTATCAATCAGTTTCACACCACATATACTACGCAAAGAGCGCATTTCAACTGCATATCAAGCTTTGAGCACAGAAATCTTGATTTCAGAATCCTTGTGTAATATTTTCAAAAGGTAACTTTTCTTAGGCAATTTAAATGCTGAAAACATCAGCATGACTAAATTTGACAAGTCATAACATACTAATTTAAGTACGAAGCATAACGATAAAGATATACCAAATGAAGTGGTTATTCATTCCAAAGTAATATATCCAAGCCTAATGACGAGTCCTGTTTCCCTGCTTATCATCCGTTTGAATATGCAGTTGCCAATTACAGAACACTTTCTGGTTATACTTAAACCAGTGAGCATTACGAAGAATTTAAATGTCTCTTGCTTTATAAAAGTAAACGCCAATCCGATTAGATATTTCCCCCTGACACGCATGCAAATAACCTCTAATAGAAGTTGCGAGTTGCAACAGACGCTGTCGAGACAACATTTTCATATTTGTATTTCTTATGAACTGTCGTCAAGTTTCATTAGTTTAATTATTGGGTTTCTATGACGCAAAGTTAGTTTTAATCGTAGATTAATATCCGAGTTAAAGCTTACCAGTTTTAATTAACGTTGTGGCAATATTTGATTTTGTTATATCAAAAGCCGTTAACGTCAACAAAGTAGCGCATATGCTCTCACGATCTCTCTTGTAATATTATCCTAAGATGTTAGATACGTCGCAAAAACAAAGCAATTTGCTTCAAAGATGTCCCGTTGCACACGCAACTCTGGAATTAGTTTCAATATTTCAAGAATCATAACATTGTAAGTCCATAAACACACATTTCAACAGCAGTTCTGTTCCTTGACACATAATGCTGTCTACAGCGCGTCTACCGTTTGTAGTTAAAGTATTGTTTCCCAAGTACAAAATTGCCGTCGGTTTTCCGTTTCGATTATGCAAATGACACTGGATAATATCGACTAACGGGATATGACTAGACACGTACGGACATGTACAGACTATCTCTCCTCATAAAACTCTGCATTGGTGCCATCGTTGATAGTCTTTATGTTTGGTGTGAAAGGCTTAATGCAGACTTTTGCCGTATCCTGTTGTAAAATTTAATTTCTATTAACAAGCACTTCATTATATTTTATTGTTTATCCGCTTTTGTTAATAACCCCTTTAGAGAGCTGGTTTATAGTCTTACTATTGAATCACTTCTGACTTTTGCGTGAGTAACTCGTTTAACACTATTTCCTCGGCAGCTATCAAATTTTCCGGCTTGAAATTTTCTTCTATACTCTTAAAGTGTCGTATGGGAAAGGCTTCGAGATTCAAGTTATCCTCATGTTCATCTAATTTTATCAAAACCGGTTAAGTTAAATTGTGAAAATAATAAAGACAGACATTTTGGATAAGTTGTAACGATTCAAATTTTAATTTTCTTTCAACAGTTTGAAAACAGGAAACGAACTATTTCATTGAATTAATTATTCCGTGGGAATACAGAATATAATTTTTAACACGTTTTCAATTCGAAAAATCTTATGATGATTGCAAAGTACTTACAGGTTTATAACTTACTCATTTGCAGTAAACATAGATAAACATAACTGTATGTTAAAAACCTTGGTAAGCTATAATTATTCACAGCTTTTAGACTTTTATTATCGAATTAAGAACGTTGTAAGTGCATTTCTAAAACGGTAATGAAGGAAATTAGAACCTTTGGTTTAATATCACAAGCTTATGAAGCTTACTAGTTCTATTACTGCTTCCGAAGTACTCAAGCAAACCGCAACCTGAAGGCAATCCCAGCAGTTGATTATACAGCTTAATTGCAATTTTGTTACTTTGCAGAAAATTGTATTTTCCTCTTTGAGATACACAGACAGGCCAGGTTTGAGGTATTCTCTGAAAATATGTCCAAATTGAGGAATCTAATAAAAATATTTCCAGTATCCGAAATATACTCCGCAATTGGTCAATATTGGCCATCTCTACTCGTGGATCAATATCATATTAATTTAAGTATTTGTTGACGTTTACACTTGCAGTTTTTTTATTGTATAAAACAAAGCTATGTTTTTATAGCCGTTGAAATTTTTACGTCTGTTGCTTATTTTTTACTTGAGCTTCTGGAGACATTAGGGTGATGGAACCAATACTGAACAATGATTCTTATTTTACAGAAGATAAGGGTTATTCATTAATTTTGCAACAATACATTTAGGACCGTATGCAATTTCAATTAAGAAAGAAGTGTTAATTACTGGTGCCTGTCCATCATGTCAATCATTCGTGCCGTCACCCTACCCCTTTTTAAAAGCTTTTATTTAACTTGCAATGTATGTATGTAAGGGTCAAATCTTGCAAGTTAAATTTGACCCACTTCCCTGTTTCCGTTGAAGCTGAAATTTGCATACGCCTTTAGTTCTGATGACAATACAATAATATAGTACCATCGAGCTGGTCTGATGATGGAGACTCAGGGTGGCCATAAGAACTCCTAAAGTACACATGATAAACCCATCGTGTTAGGGCTTGTTAGAATCGTCTTGACTTGAATATAAATTGCCAGTAACAAAAACACCTAATAAGTACTAAGTAGCATAAATTGAAAACCCAAGCCCAAGTTGGAGCGTTGGAAGACAACAGCTGGTCGTCATTAGCGGTAACCGTGCCGAAGCCTGCATGGCGCGTAATATATTAACAATATCATACTGGGATATTAAACATACACGGCTTACGTAATCATGGCCAGATGGCAGAGGTCGCTACTGGGGGCGTCGGTCGATTTGAATCGCGCTAGGTTTATGTGATGACCACGACCACGACTGTTTAATTGTGTACCAGAGTGGAATGGTTATTATTTTACTCCTTAGAATGTGTAAGCTTAATACTATTAAAATTATATAATGTTGAGTTTTTAATTTTGTGCTATCGTTGCAATCTTTTTTATGGCAAGGCGAAGGCACGCGAGCACTCAGGCCACCTGATGGTAAGTGGAATCTGAGACCCATAGACATTTGAAACTACAATCTCAAAACTGCAATCCTAAGACTTCAAATGGGTTCTCTATGCTAGTAATTTCACCGGTTGTCTTATCCCTACACCGGAACACAGCAATGCGAACACTACTGCTTGACAGTGGGTTAATGGCTAAGATG
Source organism: Acleris laterana (assembly GCA_963966035.1). Classification (NCBI taxonomy): domain Eukaryota; kingdom Metazoa; phylum Arthropoda; class Insecta; order Lepidoptera; family Tortricidae; genus Acleris; species Acleris laterana. The sequence goes on from OZ014445.1 coordinate 1,921,214, forward strand.
GTGGTAGCTAATTGACAGTCAAAAAGAGGTCGTAACTCCACAACCACAAACCATACCTATACCATCAACAAGCATCACATCACGACCGTCCATTGCCATGGAGTATTCGGTCGTGGTGCAGCCATGTTTTATGAAACGAAAGACAAAACGTTTGCAAAAAGAAAACCTACTCAGTATTCAGTTAGTCCTTTGCATTGGCCGTGCATTTACGGTTTTGAGATTGCAGTCTTAAGATTGTAGACTTGAGAATGTATATGGATCACAAATGCCACTTACCATCAGGTGGCCTGTGCGCTCGTTTGTCTTCTCCGTAGGATAAAAAATCTTTCATAGCACAATGGGGTTATTATGACGTACCTATCTGTGCAATTCATTTTACGCTGAGAGAAAATACACGAAAACATACGAAATCAATGGCAGTAAAGTAGCAGGCGCTCGAAATTTTGCGAAAATAATTCACGATCATCCCAAAAGATGGCGTGTTCTATGTATTCCACTACATAACCTTAAAATACAAATATTATTTGCCAAGTTAAGCTTCTAATAAAGGAATCCAATTCACAATTACTTCGTAAATACAAACTCAAGCCACACTTACGAAAGTTTTGCATACAGTTAAAGCTAATATCATTGTTATTGGTCAGTATTTATCGCGCCTTTATACAGAAAAACGCCACCAACCACTTTTGACTTTAAACTCAATACCGTCGTAACAGAATTGGGATTACAATGCATTAGGTTGCACTTAGTGCATTTTGGTGCGGAAGATGGGATTTATAATGCTTAATCCAAAGGTAGTAGCGACATGCCTTGCGGCCGCTTCCAATGCAAAGTGCGGATTCTATGGGCACCCTATATGGCTCGGGCAATTCACGGAATTGGGGTGGCTAGGCTTCCAGGCTTGGCTAAGGATAATTTTAAACCATTACCTTTCTTTATAGTTCAATATTCAATAAAGAATGTATAACACTTACAAGGAAAAAGCACCAATTTCAGATAATTTGGTTCGTAGTTAAAGTATTTCGGAAAATTAATATAATCCTACAAATAAACCCTCAAAGACTATACTTATTATATTCGTAAATAATATTTTATTTAAAACAATACATGGTGGAGTCGATAGGATGTCGACAACCTTCTCCAGACTTAAGACTTCAATTTCAAGAAGTTTTTGCTGCATCCTCTGTTCTCGTATCTTAATCACATTCTGCATCATTCTGTTCTTTTATTCATGGAAATTACAGTTTTCTGCTAGTTTTATTATCGCAGTGTAAAACGCATTTCTTAATAACTGGTCTTAAGACCATTTTAATAAGCATTAAAGATGACAGTTTTTTAACCTCTCACTTAACATCAGTTTATTAATATGATCCTTTGTCTTGTTTTGTTGCCATTTACTTCATCAACGTCACTATTTCAGCTAAATGACGTCCTCTACTGGACAGTTGACTTCGGTAAACCAATTCTAAATTGAGTCTTCTTCTATTTACCCTATAAAAACACAATATTCACAATGGTCTTCTATCTGATGGACTGGGATCCTCATCATCATCATTTCCATCATCTATCCATTCAGTAATGGCCACATAAAATTCCTCCTCTAATGATTCAGGCATGGAGTCTCTCTCCACTTCTTCTACATAAAACCATGTAATTCCTGGCCACTCCAAAAACGTCCTGTGAAATACCAACGCGTCCCGCGACTTTTCCCAGCATGGTTGCTCTATTTGCATAATCGGGGCGTGAGCAGGAGCACAAACTGCGTTTACACCATTAGCTTCGAATTATCCGATAATTTGCGGATATGGATGGATATAGACGGATAAATTGATAAAGGGTGCTAATATTCTGTGGCTATTCAAATATGGTGATGTTATTAAGTAGGTAAGTTACTACAGGATGGTCAGGAAACTTTGACGAGCAGTGGTCGTTTTTCAGCGCGTCTTTCGATGGTGATACTTTTGTCTATAGTCTGTTTCAATTGAAATTGCTAAAGATGTAAACAAGTTAGTACTGTTTGACACGTAACCTAAAATATTCATCAAGCGTGTTTTTATTCAAAACAACGTATATTTAATAGTTAATGAATCTTAAACTTAATGTGAAAGTAAAGATCAAGACCTCATTTGATCTGACGTGATTATCGAGTAATGGAAAATTGGTTCGTTTGGTTGTGTCTATATCTTTGCCAATTTCAATTGGCACAGACTATACAATGGTTGTTATAATGCTCAAGACTATACTGCTTACACTAAATCAAAAATCTACTAACAGTCTTTGTGATTTATGATCCGTTTTTTTGTTTGTACTTCGTCGTTCTTTTACGCCTTCCTTTCTCGTAAGTTTCTAATACGAGTATGTTAGGTCCTGTCCACATTGCACGACGCAGTGCACCGATATGTACGGACACGGTATTATCCCTCTACACACCGCGCCGTAGTGTTGTGAACAGGGCCCAAAAATAATCTGATTTAGAAAGGTTAGCCAACGGCACCCAAAAATACGTTGTGAAATTTCCTTACTCTTATAAATGGCATATGTTTTAAATCCCATTAAGACCCGTATTAATAAACTCATCTTGACTGAGATGTACGTCACAAGATACGTCAAAGTAAACGTCAAACCATAGAACACTGTAATTTTTGACACATCTCGAGACGAGCATTAGAGTTGAGATTAGTTTATTAATACCGGCCTTAGTTTCCCACAGACTTCAAAAGAGCACCACGCCTCTTCACAGTCAACACGACATACAATGACCACTACGTATATAATATTATATACTTGATGTTTTTAACACAGTTACAATCCGTCTGTTTTATAAACCACGCTGTAGTTATGGTAATGCCATCCTATTCTCTCCCAAGTTGGTAAAGTAATTATGCAGACATTTTGTATGTCATGTGAGGCGGGTCGAAAGGCTTACCTTACAGGGATTACACCTGACGTCCATTCTATTCATGTGACGAGTATACGGTTATTTATCTGCTATTTGTGCTTTTCCTTTACGTTCACCATCTTTTATGTGTTTGGGAAATTGTATTTAGTTGTAATGTAGGCATAAAAGACTGGAAATAATGGCGACCTTCTTTCAGAACTGATATCTCAACGGGTTAACGGATTTCCCTGTAACATCGCACAACACTATTCTAATTAAATTGGCTTTCTCTGAAAAAAAAAACTGTGTCCAAATAAGTCACTTTATTTAGAAGCTATTACAAAAAAACACAACTCCACCTTTTCACCAGCAATTTTGTTATTTTTGTTTTACTTTTTATTTGTTAATGTTGTTTGCTTGTTGTTGGTGAATAAATATTTTTTTTTTACTATGCCACAGACAGTCAGACATACACATAGATACACACGTTCACCTTATGCCACCCCTTTTTTTCCGTCGGGGGTTAAAAAAGGGAATAATTGAATCTAGTTAAGCATCACATTTTTGTTCTATTGCTAGGTAAGGAAGGCATTTTCAAAAAGTTTATAAAGTGTTCTGTGAAATCTTTATCCATCCTACCAATATTATAAATGCGAAAGTATCTGTCTGTTATGCTTTCGCGCAAAATCTGTTACACCGTCCATTACACTTCCAAAAACAAACAAAAAATTGTAACAACTACATAAACTTACGAAACAACAAAAAGTTACATAAAGCTAATACGTCTAGCCATTACTGTAACGGTCAAACTAATAACTATTACTCAAATAACGCACAACTGTTACAGAAGTGTAACACTCATGCTCTTGCGCTTCCCACAGCCGCTTGCGCAACCCGCAGTGTCCATGTCAGAACAGTACCCTTACCCGGATCCCTTTGACTGCCTTACATATCGTTGGTCATAATGTATTGTTAGTCATATTTTTTTTTGTCATAACTTCTTTCAGGCTGAAGTTACAGTATTTAATAAACGTTTATCGTGTAGATTAAGTAGTTAGGTTAGGTTAGTTTTATAAAAATTCTGATAAAGTAACCATGTCCTGAGAAAAATGCATTATGACTTGCGAAAATGATGACTTAGAACACATTATGACTAAAAATAATTATGGCAGTCAATAGAGACCCACCCTTACCATGCGTTACAATTAACGTACTCGCTAGCGAGTCGAAGCTCTGTCCCTCGCAGACCTCGTAAGTATTCTTATAGAGTGCAAGGGACAGAGCATTCGACTCGCTATTGAGTACGGTTATTGTAACTCATGGTAAGGGTACAGTAAGCCTAGACGAGATGCATTCTGTGAATGTTATCGTTATGGAAAATGTATAAGATTGACATTGCATTAGAGTTTACTTAGCACGTAGTAAAATTTAAATCTTTAAGAAACACAACTTTTGTTTTCCTACTGTTCGTGTAATATTGACTGCGTCTCAGCGCAGACGCTAATCACTTGAGCGGATTACAGTTAATGATATCGTTTGTCACGTAAGTGTATGTTTTACACTCGGGTTTGCTTGCACAATACACCTGTCGTACTCTGGCACTATAAAGGTAAAATTCGGTGTTACTTGTCCTATTAGAATGAACGTTCGCACCTTTAAATTAGTCTCTATCACGTAATATACGACGAGAGAAGCTTACAAAATATTTTTTTATGAAGTATTGAATGTGCTCAGACTTTAAAAACGATAACGTGTGATTCACGGGTAGGAAACAATACAATCTCATTATGGTTCGACTGTACCGTGAAACGGGGTGAGTACGGATTAAGGGTGAATGGGGACACCACCTAAAATAAAATTCAAATTAAATCATTTATTCTGTAAGTAGGCCCTGTAGGCACTTTTACAAGTCTGAGTCTACCAGCGCTTCCAAAGAGACCACCACCAATAAGTCATAACTTGTTACAAATAACAACACGTTACGTCTATTGGAAATAATTTCAGTCTTATGTCATTAGTAACATATGCTTCATTTTAGGTTCTTACCCAGTTTTACGGTAAGTTGTTATGAAAATATGTCTCCATTAGCCACGTCTGAGGAGTTCCTCTATTCATATTCAACATAGTGAGATTGAAAATGCACGATGATGAGATGTCTCACCAGAATAAATAAATAATAAAATATATCAGAATATATGACTATTAACAGTTGCGGTTCTAGTCATCACTACATAGTATAAAACAAAGTCGCTTCCCGCTGTCTGTCCCTATGTATGCTTAGATCTTTAAAACTACGCAACGGATTTTGATGCGGTTTTTTTTAGTAGATAGAGTGATTCAAGAGGAAGGTTTTTATGTATAATAAATTTTGTTTTATGTACGTGTGTTATAGAAAACTCAAATAAACCGAAGCGAAGCGAGGGCGGGTCGCTAGTGTCAACTAAAACACGTCCTCTGTTAAACATGGAAACTAACCGAAAATGTCCCCTTCTCTCCTACTATAGTGCGCGGCCGTTAAGAAGTCACTCCTGACAGCTGTCATCGCAGTACAATTTACAACCTATCCTTGGCTTTGAGGTCATAATTTGTACTGAAATGACAGGTGTCAGGATTCACTTCTTTATGGCCGGCCACTATAATCACAAAATCAGTAGGATAAGATGATCCTTATTGACTGACAAACTAGTACCGCGGGTTTGGGTTCTGTTTAATACCTGGGTATTAAAAAGATAAATGATAAAAAACATTTATTCAGTAAGTAGACCGTACGGGCACTTTTACACGTCAAGAATCTACCAGCACTTCCCAAGAGGAGACACTGCTGCGAAGAAACGCCGCAAGAAACTCAGCAGTCAGTCATTTTTTAAACATATTACAATAATGGTACTACTTAATCTAGCATTATATAAAGCAATAAATACTAAATTCAATATAATATGAAATAACATGCGTAGATCAAAAGGAAAACATGCCGAAAATCTTACGTGAGAGATAAAGGAAGAAAAGGGAGAAAAAATAAACTAAAACCCACCTACTTATATTTGTTTATAACTTATAACACGGTGCAAGATTATTTGGTATTGCGAGGCGACGAATCACACCAATTGACGAGTAATACTGCCTTACCTTTAGCTTCGGTCTCGCTAGTCGATCAGGGTCTAAACTTATTTTAAAATGATGTCTAGTACCGTCACCATCTTCGTCACAAATAGTTACAGAGGCCGTCGTCGTACTTTGTATAAGTACTCAATATCCGCTCCGCCTTTTAATGATCGTTCGTTGCTATTCAAACACATGTAACTAACGGTACACCGACTTCATAGCAAAATCGCTTCTATCTTGCTTTTGCATAGGTATGTGTCTGCATGTTCTAATAGATGACATACAATCTTCTAAGCACCATGGGTCAGTTTTGACCAGAATCATTTAATAATTTTGAGACTCAAGAACTCCACATCGAGTCCATGTTGTATGAAAATCAGCAAGCCTGGCACTGAACATGTTAAACACAGCCAACCAACTGTTATTCCTAAATTATACCCACAGTTTCTCAATACATTTGATACAACATTATAAATAAACAATGACAACGCCGTTTATAGAGAATCGAATCAAATCCAACGTCAGATGGAGCCTATTGCATTATGCAGAGCGCAGACCTGTATAATTACGACGTAGAATATATTACAGCGCAGTTTATGTTGGGTTTAATATATCGCGCTATAAATTTGTCCTACGAGTTGGCGGAAAAGGAGTGACTCTTGTAAAAAGTGACGCGACTGAACAAGGTGTTGGTACCGTACTAGCGCCAGAACCACCGCGGCGTTCAGTTTCTTCTGCTGTCACTTCCTTGAATCTGTCATCTGATTAAGAATATTGCCTTTTACATTGAAACATGTTCTGATCAACGTCGCACTGATCCCTCATCTCTGATAAAGGTACAACCTGTTATTTTAGAACATTTGACCAAAAAAAAATACGTGCTTCAGAAATCTAATCTTATCAACAGTTCTAACCAATCGCCAAAATGTATACATCTAAAAATAATTGTTTAATTTTCATCAATCATCTGTTATTCCTAATGAAACTAGCTAAAAAGGTACAAAATACTTAAAATATAAACCGGATCTTTCCACTTATCTGTCTCCATTTTTTTTTCTTCCTCAACGACTGTTCAAACAGGTTGGGCGATAACGAAAACAACTGACAAAAAGGTAGGAAAAGGTATAATAGTTTACGTATTCAGAAAATGTTCCGGAGATTTTCGCAAGCGTTTTATACCCTTCTAGAAAGAATTCATGAAATGGCGGGTGGAAAAATACCCGGATTACGTTGGCTGTCTTTTTCCCTCGATACTATCGCGGATGACGAGTGAAAGGGATAATACATTCTTGTTTTTTTTCTTTAAAGTAAACCAGGGACTCACTCGAACTGCGTAGGCGAGGAATCGTGAGACCGGCCCTTAGTAGATGCAAACTATGCTCTATCAGCAAATTAAGCATGATGCACTTTTATTAAAAAGGGATAAGGTATAATTTTCTAGTTTTAGATTGCAACAATAAATTTGTAGTAGATTACTTCAACTCATAGTTCCATATCAGTAAAATGTTATCTTATTTGATGTTTATTTGGAACATCTTTAATATAATCCAATTTAGGGAGACACTTAAGCAGTCTCAATTTGTATACATTTCTATCAATGACGATATAAAACAGGGTTCTTCTTACATTTGACACTGGTTTAGTACGGTCGTAATCTTTCATGGATATTATGACATTTTATTGACTTTATTCGTTTTTATTCGAACCAATAAAATAGATACGCTCGGACATCGTAATTGCGGTGTCAGATAATGTCCAGGCTCTTTACGACGAGTTAGCCATTTCAAGAATAGGACATTTATATTCAGTTTTTACCTCGCATTTTACTTATTAAGATACTAATAGCAACCGCATTTACGGGAACAAGACTTTAATCGAGTTTGCTTTACATTGAAGTGCCATATACATACTTTATCTCAGGCTAATACGCTACGCTTTAATGTATAACGAACGGATCCAATTAATCGCCATAAGAACGCCATTCAAACGATCATGCGCTTCGACTGCGACCTCTGGGCCTACTTTGAAAATCGAAGTTCGAAGTTACCTTATCTCCATCACTTTCTCTCGATTTTATCTCGAATGACGAGTGACAGTGATGGAGCTAAGGTAACTTTGAACGTTCGATTTTCAACGTTTTTTTAACGACTCAGGGACCTTAAAGTATAGTCTTTGCATCTGCGATTCCTCTCCAGAGCCCCTGCCCAAGATGCACTACAGTCTATGAGCATTTAGAAAGTGCTTCGGGTTTATATTACCCTCTCACTCGCTCGTAAAAAGAGCGTACGAGAGTGAGTGAGAGACAAGTACAGACCCGAAGCATCTTCTAAGAGCTATATCGTATTGGACGCCATCTAGCGTTTCTATTTGTTTCGTTTTTAAACCAATCACGTCACTTGTAGATCACGTGACTTTTCGTATCACGTGATCTACCAGTGACGCGATTGGTTACTTCTAACTGATGAAGATGAAACAAATCTTAACAATTATGGAATCCTTACCCCCTTACTTATAAACGTGGAATAAGCTTGGAATAGTTTATGTTATGCCATGCTTTGTCACTTTCTGTCAGATGCAAATGTCACAATTACAGATAAGGACAAAACATGGCGTAAACTACATACATACATACATACATAAACTCACGCCTTTATTCCCAGAGTGGGGTAGGCAGAGCTACAGAATTAGCAACAACTTTAAAAATTTGTTAATAATTCTGTAACCACATTTTGCACATTTAGGCTAAGATGTTTACCAGTGTATTAGTGACAGGTTGCAAGCCCATCGCCTAACAGTACTATACGCCTTTATTCCCTTAGCCGTCTCTTACGACATCCACGGGAAGATATGGAGTGGCACTATTCTAACCCGGCAACTACACGGGTAAACTACATTAACATTAAATCACACCTGTTTCCCAGAGGGGTAGGCAGAGACCTGCTTTCCATTTGCTACGATCTTGACAAATTTCTTTCGCTTCTTTCACATTCATACATCGAGTCATGCACGCACGTCGGTTTCGGGTACTTAAGATTCTACTAACTAACCACCAAGCTTATTACACGTTTACAAGTAAGGGGGTTAGTGTTTTCTGACGACCCCCTTCTTGTTGTATACATTTTGGCGATCGGTTATGTGGACTCACCAACCGAGAAATGCCAACCCCACTAAAAACCCAGCGATTATCCCCTCGAGTGTCCACCCTGAAAAGGCTGAAACAAAAAGAATCAAAATTTTGTTTTTTACCTTTTAATATCTATTATTACCTGTTCATTCTCCGTCATTACCGCCCTTTTGGACAAATTCCAGCAGCAACAGGTCCCTCCCACACCGGCGCCGGCGCATTCCGCAACCTGACGCGTCCAGTTAGTACGGTTTGCTGAGCCACTATAGAACCCTGTCGCTGGAAGACAAATGATTGATTTCGACTTTATTTATTTATCGTCACTTGACGCTTTTATCATGACAAAGTTCGAAGGTGGCTTAAAAGTTCAAGCCCGCGATGGTACGGCCGCTGAGGACGTGGTTTGTGTTGACAACCTAGATTAAAATTAAGTTAGTGCTCTAAGTGACACAGAAGATCAAACTCAAAGGAAGTGGTTCTCTAAGCAGCCACATTAAATAATATACTTGTAAGATTAAATCAATAATTATCGCCATATTGTTCCTTTCTCTTTGTCTTGCATACTGAAAAAAAACGTGCATCTCGCTCTTTCATAAACACTCTCATTCACTCATCAACATATCACGCATTTCGTTACACTACACTTGCGTTCCATTTCACCTTGGATAAGTACTTAGGTATTTTCTTAGTGGAAAACCTTGCCTCGTCTTAGATTACGTCTTAGATCTTGCTTTGCTAGGTCTATTCCCTAATATTACATAACCAATGTCAAATAAGATCCAGATTTCACGTATACTTAAGATTAAAATGGTTCCGTTCGAGATTGGTAGAGTTCTAAGTTCCAATTCAGAAATGGACGTACATGTCAACGTCCGTTTCAATTCAAATATGACAGCTAGGGTGATGGAACCAGTAATGGACAAGGCACCAATGATGGACACTGATTCTCATTTTACAGAAGATGGACCGTATGCCATTTGAATTAAGAGTGAAGTGTTCCTTTTCCTAGCTAGTAACTAAATAGCACCAGAGACTTTTGACAGTTCCATTTTTATTGTTTAGTACGACATGTTAACCGTTGCAAAAACTAACTTAAACTTACCATTTTTGGACATGATGAGTTCATGCCAATCAAACTTAAAGTAAAATTTCTTCTCATCAATAAATTAAACTTACTGATCGAATGCTCCGGCCCGCCATTCACTGCAATTGCATTTCTTTATAAGGACAAGCGGCCTATTGTAACAGTCGTGAGTTACGGAACACGAGAATGGCAACCCTTATAAATGATGTGGGAAAGATTACTGATAATAATTTCTCAATTTAGATGGTTTTGCTATTAATGCCATAAGTCTAGAAATGACGGAGATGACAGCTTTATCAAATGTATAATGAAAGATGCAAAAATTTATCTAGTTCCAAAACTAACCTCTGGGATTGTACAGTAAGGGAAACTGAAAGACGTAGGTACCTTTCTACTTTCTATGTATTATTCCCGAAAAAGGTACAATAATAGTACCTACACTACCAGTCCCACGGAACCCTGACTGGTGTCACAGTGATATTATACCACAATTTGTTCAACACTTCTTACGAATTGAATCGTAACGTAAGTCAGAACACCACTCTGCAACAGTTCAATGGTGGGTCAGGGTTCCATTGGGTATATATAGTACAACGGTATACACATGCTTAGGTGCTATCAGACCATTGGAACCTTGACCCACCATAGAACTGTGTCACAGAGACGTTATGATTCAAGTCATAAGAAGTGTCAAACAAATTGTTTTATAATGTCACTGTGACACCGTTCTATGGTGGGTCAGGGTTCCATTGGGCTGGATAGTACATATGTAACAAAAAACCTCTGGCCAGGCTAACTGCGTCGTCAAACATGGACTAAACGAACTAATTAACAGAAAATTCCACATTATAAAAATATGGTCCTGCTGAATTATCGTCAAGGATTTATTCCCCAGTAATCTATTTTCTACTTAACAATAATATAAAATCGAAAACTGAGAAAATAATTTAAAATAGGACAGGAAACAGGGAATGCTTTAGTCTGACCCAACAGATTTTTACAGTTTTCTCTAAATAAGTACACATATTTTATTACACCGCGGTATAGAAAGGATCCTTACGTAGCGACCTGTCTCACAGGTCGAGGTCCCGCCCACCGGCGCCCACGCAGGCGCCAAACTCGCCGGGCCCTTATCTAGCAATATATTAAGCATAATTCAGTGCCAAAAACTAATTTAGAACTCCTTTTTGTATAGACTGAGGAGCCAGTGATCGACGTTATCGGGAAAATATTGTAGCGTTCTATAGATTTGAAATTATTCAGTTGGTATTGGAGCTCAAGTTTCATTACTATTAACAATAGATGGCGACTCATTTGCATTTGACATAATATTTGTTTATCTGTGCCCAGATGTTTTAGGTTTACCTTTGTGGTAGACACAACAACAATTATATTTCTGCAAGTATAATAGTTACTACATACTTATTTCGTTTAAAAAAAAATACGTACGAGTAGTTAAGGAATTAATTTTAACAACTAGATTTTCTTTCATTGTGTAACGAAAATTAGTCACATAATGATGTGGTTAATTTGCGTCACTAAATGGAAAGAAGTAAAGTGTTTTGAATTGAGTTCTAAACTATGCACAATTCTTTGAAAACTAGCCCATTTAAGTAGTTGACTTATTTTACCCTAACTTTTATAACAGGCTTTTCCTTGATACTTATATTACTATGACTTATCGATTACTTACAAAAGTCTAAACAGTAAAACATTTCAACAAAATTAATTATTTTAAAAGCGTATGTCACACTAATGACTAGAAACTCGATCATCTATAATTCAATTGAAAAAACGCCATTAATTGCAAAAAGCAGCCAATCAACGGTGATCTACCGGGCCGCACTTGCGCGCAGGCGCCGCCGCGGCGCCATCTACCGTGATCTATCGGCGCCGGGAAACCGCCTCTCATTATACTCTTATCTCGCGTCAATGCAAATCCAACGTGAGGGGAAGCGCGGGCGATTTCGTGTAAAATTGGGAATTCGTGCAGTTTTGGCGACATCTAGGATTATTGCACTGAATAAACTTAATTTTAACATCCACTTAAGAGTAGCTATAACCTATCATAACTTTTTCCCCCTGTTTTCGTTTGTCCAAATTTTCATAGTACCAAAGGATCACATATTTTCTGAAGCCTTTCTTTTCAAAATGTTTAGACAGATTATACTCGTACCTTCACTACCTGTTCGGTTAGGCATGTTTTATAATAATCTAGGAAAGTTAAACAGTTTCTAAAAAAAAAATACTTATGAAAATTCGGACTAAAGAAAGAGAAAGCGAACGTTTTTCGGACTTAAGATGTACCATTGCTATGGTTGTTTGGATTTGTTTGCTATTTTTGATCAGTTTGTGCGTTGTAAATGAACGTATATCCGCTAGACGTTGATTGGTGATTACTTTGTATCAGATGACCTTCTGGCTCTTTTGCCTCCTCTAGCTATAGAAAAATTGGAAAAGAGGAAGGGGTAATTTTATACAAATTAAAATGAATTTACTTTTTACGAAACGACGGGAAAATACAAGCTAAAATACTAGAATTAATTGTAAACTTTGTTGTCAAGCATTTAGTGCTCTTTAACAAATCGAATTATTTGGTCAACTATATAACCCGCATTTCCTCTGACTTTTAGGAAAGTAAGTTTTCAAGTAAATACTCGGTTGTCTTACCTGTGGGCGGAAAAGTGATTGTGAAATGGACCTGCGTGGGCCAGTAATTATATGTCGCGGTTAATTTATGTTGGTTAAATATCATATCGTCGAAAACTCGAAATTAATGGAGCAATGTTCAAGCTTGATAAATAATTTGTTTAATTGGTTGAAGATAACGCCGAAAACTTGTTAGAAACAACTCTCCCTGTGTGAGTTAACGGAGCGGTGCGCGAGGAAAAATCCACCAATAGGATTCCTAGACTGGCTCAGCGCAGCTCTCCTATTGGTGGATTTTTTCCTCGCACACACCGCTTCGCTACCTCGCACAGCTCTGGTGGATACGCACCCTTAGCGGGCTTGAGGCGCCAGATGTATTAGATGCACCCTTAGAGGCACCAACGAGCCTAGTATGGTTGCGTTAATCGCGTGACAAAATGTGGATAAAGCATCCGTCACTCTCGTGCGTGTCAGAAAGTGACGCACCCATATTAGGCCCGCGTGTCTCTAACCGTGTATCAAATACTTCTAGCGCCTCAAGCCGTCTTAGAGCAGTGTGAGATGTTTGGCCCCAAGGAGTACAAGATACAACTCTAGAGGCACCAGAAGTATAAGATACAGCCTGAGAGGCACCATAAGTATTACATACACTATGGCTAATTGTTATTGGCTGGTGGTAGGACCTTGTGCAGGGTCCGTCCGGTACTAAGAGTGTTCGCGTTGTGTTCCGGTGTAGTGGTAAGGGGTGTTCTTTCTTAGTCCTAGGTTGGCAACTTATTTACTTGAATAAGGATTTTTTTATTAATAAATAATAATAATAATTTATTTCAGAATAATTTCCATATAATATGTTAGTAACAATGAGCCTTAAAACTATGTTAGGTATTGTAACGTTACTATTTATTGATAAAGTTATTAAAGTTTTGTTTTCTTTTCTTTCAGGTAAGTACTCACGATTGAAATATGAAGTAATGAGCGGATTTAGTCGTCACTGATTTAATGGAATAATGGTAAGTCAACATAGTCGAAACGCCAGGCGTTTTAAAAGAAATCTTGGAAATCTGTCGTGTTTTCAATACACAACGGCGTCGCCTTGCAACTCACATTGGCGTTACACCGGATGCGTTAATGTACTTTAAATTAGGGACACAATATACAAATATTCGCGAAGCTATTCCCCTTTTTTAAAACCCCTCACATGAACTTTCATAAAATAAACAACTGTTCGCAATAAAACGAGGTTGGTTGCGCGGTTCTACTCAATTTAATTTAATAATTCAAAAGGTACGCTTTACTAGGAACCGTAAAAACTATTCCAAAACTCGCCTTTGACTCATAAAATCCCACCGGAATGAGGAAAAGATCGCTAACCGGCCTTTTTAGAACCTAAAAATTCATAGAAATAGTTGTTAGGCTGTTTGGTTTAAGATGTGCTTGATTTATTTTACGAAGTAAGGGTCGAAAGTGGTCTCGTACGTAAATCATTCATTTTGTATTCTTCATATTACGAGATAATTTTGCCAAGTAATCAAGCTGTGACAGCTAATATAAACACGTATTTCACTTGTTTTCCTAAATTGTACATTGATGCAAACCTTTAATCGATATGTTTTGTAATTAAATTGATTACATACATACATACATACCTTCACGCCTGTCTCCCAATGGGGTAGGCAGAGATTATGGAACGCCAGGTGCACCGATCTAAACACACAATTTTCGCTTCCTCTACATTCATCAATCTCTTCATGCAATTGATTATTCACTTATTTTTAATGGTTTGCTTGTGACTATAGAAATTACAAATAACATTTATTGCGTAACATTGTCCATCCTGAATAAGATAATATAATAGGTTCAAAAATAAATAAAATGAAAGTAAAAAAAAAGTGGCATCCAAATTCTGCTTATACAATTAACGACGCGTGAATTTCGTCTGAAAAAGAACTAACCGAATACTTCGTGTCAAAACCCGAAATTGACTCCGAGATTTAGTTAGAAACCTGTTTACGCATGCGTGTCGGCTTAGTTGAGAGGCACCACAGACTGTGACTAATTTTTGAATAATGCCTGTGCTAAAATGTAATACTGTCATAAAAAAGGGAGAATTGAAAAAAAAACAATTCTTTACTCGTTAAAATTTGTATAAATACCTACCTATACATATTTAAAACGTATTTTGGAAGATTAGAATATAGCATGATTGACATCTATTTTATGCATTTTATAAAACCTTATGACATATTGAAGTCAACAAGTAGAACGTCACAGAAAGAAACATTACCTTAGTGATAAAAGCCGCTCGGGCACCTCTTTCTGACTTTCAGAGGGACCCTGACTAAAAACTAAACAAATGATATATCTAAATAAAAAACTAAAAGCACGAGCCAAAATGAAACGAAAAAGTGGACACTGACACTAAACAAAAAAATCAAAATCTATGTATAAAAATCGCGTGTCACGGTGTTTGTAGTGGAACTCCTTTGAAACGGCTCGCGCGATCGATTTTTGCTTTTTAATGTGTTTTTCTAGGAATCAATTTCGTTTACTGTACCTATGATAATAAATATCAGGGGAAAACATCACACAAATTAAATATAATATTTGTTATTTTGTAATTTCTATAGTCACAAGCAAACCATTAAAAATAAGTGAATAATCAATTTAATTACAAAACATATCGATTAAAGGTTTGCATCAATGTACAATTAAGGAAAACAAGTGAAATACGTGTTTAATATGTTTATATAAACTCCCATACTAAACTCGAGACTTGTACTATGGATATTATGAAACCGCGATTAGTTTGGGATTGGAATAGCTGTCAATTCATATGCACTTTGACATAAGTATATGGTAAACCTGTCACCTCTATTCCCTTTCTAATCGCGGATAGATAATACTAAACAACGATAAACTTACTTATATAGCGTTAAACATACCTTAATACCCGCGCTCATTACACAAATATCCGCCCTTGCGGGGATTAAGTGTATTTTTTTTTAAATTAAATATATAAAATGTCTTGTTGTCTTACTCTTTTCACATTGAGGACTAAGAGATGGGTTGACTTCCGAAAGTTTCGTGTTTCACGTTTCCAAGTAATACGCATCTAGGGACGTTCGATAACGCATTGTTGTAAATCCCTTTCAATCCAGCCTTTTTCAAGCCGTTTGAAGGCTGAAAACATCTGTCTTTGTCGTTCATGCCGCGTGAGAAAGGGACGGTAGATAATCCTTCCGGAAAATCAAGAAGACAGATGTAAACACGGTGCGAAGCAATTCTTTTTGGACGTATAAATTATGCAGAACCCTCCGACCGCCATTGGCTAAGAGTTTAAGGGAAAAAACACAGCTTATTTTGGTCTTAAAATGCTTTTTTTCAGTTACTTCACAAGTTTAAAGACGTGAATTAATTAAATGTGAATGAAACCATTTTATTTCAAAATATCCGGATTCGTATATCACTAGCACTTTCTGTCAATGTTTATCTTACCAGAAATAATAAAAGAGAATTGTAAGAAGTTAATAAGTGTTACTTAGCCTAAGGGTTTTGATTTGAGCTTTATCCTAGAAGGTATGGTAAGGTATTTATCTGTCTGTACTAAATTATTAAATATTAGCAACCCGCCCTCATGAATTCTGTCTGTGTAATTAAATTAAAAAAATTCAAAAACCCCTAAATCAAAACAGTCTGTAAAGAAAAACCTCTAAAAAGTAAAAAATAATAAGTATAGGCCCTATGTTTAATTATAAGTAGGTATTCATATTATAGTAGTAGTAGTAGTATAGTAGTTTAGTAGGTATGTCTAAGAACCACCGCTAAAAAAACTGCTTTCAAATGAAAAATACCGCATCCAAATCGGTTCATCCGTTTAAGAGCTACGGTGCCACAGACAGTCACACACACACACACACACACAGCCTTACAAGTCAAACTTACACGTCAAACTTATATCACCTCTCTTTTTTGCGTCGGGGGCTAAAAATATCAGACTGATGATGTAAACCGCATAAAAACCTCTTCAGTTCTGTAGTTTTTCAGATTATGGCGAACATACAGACGGACGCGGCGGAGACTTCGTTTATGTAGTGCGTTAAGATTTTACTATCAAATATATGCAATTAATTAACACAATTTTTAAAATTTATTCTTATCTGAACAGTTCATTTAGCAAAAAACATCAGACCATATAAAAATTTCTCATGATAATAATAACTATAATAAGCAAAGGTTATCCAACTTTAACGGTTGTTTATTAAAAGATATCGGAGCCTTTATCAGTAAGGCTCCCACCGAAACTGTTTACCTAACGCCGAGAATTATCATTTTGCAATGAACTTCTTGCTCTTAGACTAAGATTAATTTTAGATATTGAAGTACTTACTGTATCCTGTGACTTCCGCGTTAAAACGGTATTACTTCTAAAATTATTGAAAATACGACACAAACTTTTAAGAATACAAGAAAACATCCAAATCAAAGTACGGTCACGAGCGTTAATTTGGGACCCTATTAAAAAAAAACTGCTTGAAGTCGTCAATGTCATTAGAGATGTCAAGTAATTTGTAACTTTTAGGAAACTCAACCTTATTGTTGTAGAGTGTCAGATTGACTTTGGACCTAAGGTGGGTACCAAATTAAATCTGTGTAAATGTGTGTATGAATACGACTATTCATACACACCATACCACGAAAGTTCTTTACCACTGTATTTGTATAACGTTAAGGTCCAAAAGTAATAAAGGACTTTCTTGTTTGACTATAACTGGTTTTACATTTCTTCAAAACAAGTAACAATTAACGGTTGTATATTATACATGTATCAAGAATTAATTGTTACATTCAATGTACAGGTTAATGTCGAAATCCGGCAATATTCAAGCGGTTTAAGAGACAGCGATATAAAACTCCTACAGCTCTATGCCTTTTTACATTAGAAGCATTTAACACAACACAGCCTCCGTTGTCAAATTTAAAATGCCCTTTAAGCAAAAAATAATAATTAAAAGCGACATGCTTCAAGATTGGAAGTAGTGGTTTGGCTTATGATATTGACCGTACCACTACTACTCTATCATTTATTTCGCAAGTTTATAGAAAATAGGGTAATGTCACCAGTGGTCGGCGAGAGGCCTGTAGTCGGCCTCTGCCTCTACTTTGTATGAGTGGGAAGAGTAAGAAAGATATATTTCCCATTATTTGCACTTTTTTAAGGTCGACTACTGGTTTCTGGCTGACCACTTCTAGCTCTGGTGACTTTACCCTATACCGTTAAACAGGCGTTTTCACGCCGTCTTCTCCTAGACGCATTAGAGTAATTGGCACCACAGTCTGTCAGTCCAAAACCAGAGGAGTAATACATGAAAACATACCGAAGTAAAACTGGAAGTTTTACAAAAGATTGTCAAGCCAATGTCAGCCGAGAAACTTAGTCTGTAGTGCCTTTAAAATAGCTCATCTTATGCTGCCTCATTTCATCCCCGTCGAATACAAAATACATAGTATCATTTTAATTTATTCAACTTCATTAGTACAAACGCGACAATGTTACTCGAAATGATCTCTCTTAATCTACTTCATTTGATACAGTTTCGCGTTCGGGATCTTATTATACGAGAGAACTCATTGAAGGTGTCATTCCCGTGGCGGAGCACTGGAATGACACGCGCCACCGTAATGACGTTTTTATTTGACAATGTAAATTTGTAATCAGTATACCTATATCTTTGCTAGTCGAATGAAAAACGCTTTTAATTTTTGAATATAAAATATTGAAATACCGTTAAAGAGATCAACAAAAGTGAAATGAAAATTAAAATAGGCCAAGCAATACAAGCATTTTAAACTGTTAATTAGACAGCGATAAAACAGAGACTGAGATCGGATACGCCGTGTGACGTCATGTAAATGTCACAAATCAGCCATATAAACTCCATGTTTAATTCTGGTTTGCTATCTAGAGATACGAGTACCAATCTTTGCTGGCTTATATATTGATTATTTTTATACCTATTCAAAAAATTATTCCCTAATAGTGAATAGAATGAAATGTATGTGTAATGTTAATAAGAAACGAGTCAATCAACACCTGAAATTATCTTACCCTGCGTGACAACAGACTAGATCAAACAAAAATCAGATTAACTAGACTTATGTAATTGGATACGAATTTACGGAAATCGAACCCAATGTAGGTTATTATTTATTAACCTAATTGGTAAATTATCTGTCATTTGTACAGCTGTTTTTGTACAAAGTATATTGAATCAATAAATATTTCGAAAAACGAACAAAATGTTTTACATTAAATGTTAAATTAGTTATATCATAAATTAACATATCAAAATAATCGTCTTTAAATTTAAACAAATAAAAATATATTTCCTGTATAAAAAAAAACAATTTTTTTGAATCACACAAATTCTAAACGCAAAAAGAATTCTAAATTCAAAATTGCAATGAATCTCACTCACCTCTCATTTCAGAGCCTTTTTGTGCCCCGTAATTCCCCAAACCTAATTTCGTCGGGATAAAGCGACTTCTCCACGCTAGTTATTTTTTCCCCCAAAATCTCCCCCTGGTTTTTCATTCCCTTCCAACAATATGTGCAAGATTAAATTTTCCAAGACCTTTTTTATTAAGACTGTTTCTTGTTCTATTTCGTGACGATCCATTTATTGTTGCCTGTATTATGCAGGTCGTGGGTTCAGTTCTTAGGATCAGAGGTCTGCACCTTTCTTTGTCTAAACTTCAGTTTATGTTTAGTGATATCCGTAAAAAGACTGTATCTATAATGTATTAAAATAAGTTTCATATTGTTTCTGTTTTTATTCTGATTTAAGTAATGTGTTCAATCCAAATGCTTACTTTATCTCTCTTTCTTTCTTTGTAATGGTAATAATATTATACTTCATTCCTTTTAAAGGTAATAAACTAGGTGTTATTGGGATAATGCCACTTTGAACCCCAAACTGATAATTTATGCTCCCAATATTATTTTAAGACGTGACGTCTTCACACCACAATGAGGTTTCATAACTGTCCCAAATAGCGGTAAGGTTGAACGCAATAAACGATGTTTTAACGTTTGTTTAGGTGACCCACATGCGAGTTATGATCCGAGTCAATGGAAAATGGAACACGTTCTGTTTTGTTCCTAATTTATTCTAGATACTGTAAAAAATGTGTATTTTTTAATAAAGATGTTTAACCTACCGACAAATAGTAGTATTCTCATTGTTGTGTTTTAATATGGAGATAAGATAAGCTTTGAAATGACTAGCATAAAGACAACGTTGTTATCTTCAGGGTTGGTCTTAGAATTGCAGTGTTGGTAATGCTTGTATTAAAATAAGAATCCCGGATCCTTTTTCGCATCAGGTGGCTCGTGACCCGCCCTCAACTAGGTCTGCGTACAAGTCGTTTATCGCTGTTCTATCGGAAACTATACATTGTTTCAGGATAAAAAGTAGCCTATTGGCTGTTACAGACTATAATCTATCTTTGTACCAGATTTCATTCAGATCCGTTCAGCTGTTATGGCGTGATTGAGAAACAAACATCCGAATTTTGCATTTATCATAAGTCCACAAGATTGAAGCCATAGATATTTAACTATTATAATCATTTACTAAACAAAATAATTCCTATAATAATATTATTGTAAAACGTTGCTTTGATTGTCATTTGTTTATTTACATTCCACCATCCTCTACAGATATAGATTAAATTGCATACTTAACCCCTAATTGCATTCTCTGCCAATCGCCCACAGGGCGGACTGTACGTCTTCATTTTGCCTTTAAAATAGATTCGCCACGCTGTCTAGACATTTCAAGCGTAATTCCCAGGGTTCAGAACCAAGACATGAAGCTTTTAAATAAATTATGTTGGTAAATAGATTTAGCTTGGATTTAGTATAATTTTTCTTCTTTAAATTAGCTCTAAATTTTAGAATCTTCCCGTGCAGTTGCCGGGTTCGAATAGTGCCACACCATGTCTTCTCGTGGATATCGTGCGAGGCGACTAAGGGAATAAAGGCTTGTAGTACCTATACCTACTGTTAGGAGATGAGTTTGCAACCTGTCACTAATACACTGGTAAACATGTTGTTACAGAATTCTCATACTTTTTTAAAGTTGTTGATAATTCCATAACTCTGCCTACCCCACACTGGGAATGAAGCCGTAAATGAATGAATATTATGTTTGTTTTTAAACATCTAATATTTTTTTTAAATGTTATAACTAGAGTTGTAGTAAATATTATACTTACTACAAAGTCCAAAACAAAGTGTAATCTATGTCTATCGCAAGACAACAATTTCGTAACGTAATCGCTATTTGTAGCGATTCGTAGAATTGCAATCGAATTGAATATATCACGTGACCTCAAGCTATCTCGCCAATTAGAGGCTTTAACAGAAATTTAATCAATTTCACAAATTAGATCAGTCTAATATCGATTGATTGATTAGTACACTGACTTATGACCGTTATTTCGAGAAAATGCCCCATAGCACTAAGTTGCCGCGATATTAGTAGTGGAGTTTTATTAGTACGAATATAACGTCATTTACCTCAATTTGAAATTCAAAACACATTAAAACCGAAGAGTTATGTTACCCTGACTACCCTTTTAAGGGAAATAGCTATAAACTCTGATTATTGTCGAGGCAAACGTAAGATTTGACACAGATATTATACGCCTACAAATAGAAACCATATCAAAAATAACAGAATAAATCACGCACATCACCACGCTTCATAAAAGTTGCTGGCTGTTGACAAATGGCTCGCTTAAAAGTAAAATAATTTCTAGTCTGTGGTCAAGTGATATTCGCTTTCACTTTGAACTGTGCTGTCACTAGTCAAGATTAAAATTAGAATGAATGATTCTTGAACTTGTGTCTATTTAGTTTTAAGTGAGCCGAACTTTTTTTACTTCGTATGCGAGACATCTGTCGGCAATTAGAGTAGAGTATCAATTTTGATACCGCCATAAGTTATGGGTGCTATAAAAACAAAATAAGGTTTTTAGCTCGATGTAGAGTGCTTTTATTACAAAAAGCAGTTTTTATGATACATATATTATTGATGAAGTAGATAATAATTTTGATGAGCGTAACAGAAAAAGGAAAATTGCATTACCCAAGTAAAGTTCGTATTCCTAACAGAAGTGACTGACACTGTCAAACTGACAGCTGAAAGTAATCGTCTATTCTAGTGTTTTACTACCAACTTTAAAATTTGATTACCGTTTTTGCAGCGGACCATAGACTTAATGGCCAGTAGCGGGTTAATAAAGAGTTTTTATCGCGTCTACTTTGTTACTTCGGACCACCACGTACCGGAGAAATTGTAGACTTTATTTATAACCCTCATTTAGTTGCAGTTGAGACATTTGTTAAGTTACCGCTAAGTTGGCAAGAAGTCTACTAACGTATTCGATTGGTTAATTGACGTTACAGTTATGGCGTCGATGTCAACCGTTTATCCATATTCTGGAGTCTGCTTAACCTAAAAATAAACAACGTAACAAAGTAATTGTTAGAAAATATCTTCTCAGAATCTTACTGGTTTTTCTTTCGTGGATAATTATGCAGATCTCTCACACACACGCACTTTTTTTTTTTACACACGTACACACACATCACACAAACCATTTATTAGTCCTCTTTTTATTTCATTTAAAAACTAATTTACTTGCATGTATCTGGGGTGATTGTTCTTTATTTTTATCTTATCTGTGGCTGTCTATAATTGGCTCTATTGATTATTCAAATTGCAATATGCAATTGTACCTATCTCTAATAGATGAATAAGTAACATATTTAAATATTGGTAAATAATCATCTTCCTCTAATAGTCTTAATCTCTTTGATATTAAAGTCGAATGTAAGTCAAGAAATAAAGAAGATTATTAAACATTACCGTTGCAGGCTTAACAAAAGCTTCATTTTATGAATCTAACTTCGTGTGTTGCACGAAAACTACGAATTTCCAATTTAATGGCTACATAAAGCGACATTTGAATATTTAATGGCATCGTAGAGCATGTTACAATGTTTCAAACCTATATTGTACTTCTCTCTGCATAAGGGCCACGTCTACAATTGAATTGCTCAAGAAAACTCTACTGCATAAGGTTGGAAATAAAGTGGCAGCTACAATAGCTGTTACGACATTTTTAAAGTGAGAAGATTAGTATGCATGCTGTCTTATAAAGCAATTTTCTTTGAAAAAAATTGCTCATGTGCTTTTGTTTACAATATCTACAGCAGATATAACTTGACCATGTTAAAATAAACGTATGTAGGTATGTCAACACTTTATTGTACAAAAAAACAGAAAAACAAATACAATATTTACGAAATTGGTATGAACGTGTCTTTTGATTAAAAAAATACATCTTGATTGTATTGGTTGTGTGTGTGACCTACCGTGGGGTCACCAAATTGTTCCAACGGAAGACCAGGTGGCCTCAAAACCAGTAAAAACCTCGTACCATTTCACAGCAGATCAGAGCTTTTTGTTAGTCATCCTGTTTTTTGTAATTTTATTGGATTAAGTAACTTAACGTTGTTATTTATTTCTCATTTTCTATTTTGCCCAAAACGTACCATAAGTAAATCTAAATCGTTTAATAAACATGAAACCTCATTCACGGTGCATTACATATCATCGCCGCGGCCCGCGGTGGACACGGTAATGACATTATTTATACCCCATTGTACGTGGAGGTGAACGTGACGGCGACGATCTTTTCAAAGGGTTAGGGCCCTTAATGACTTTACACGGCATCTTAAAAGGACCTTTGCCTATGAGGAATCGATTTAGTGCCGATTTTACACTTGAAGACCGTTGCATGGTGTTATAAATAGAATTTGATATAGCTTTTGTTTCTCATTCTGTTCCGTAGGATAAGTTTTTACCAGAGATAAAGTAAGGTAAGTACACAAACGAAACACTTTCGTAAATTAACTCATGCCTATTATCCGAGAGTGGGGTAGGCAGAGCTACAGTTTTTTCTTTTTTTTATGGCATGGAGGAGACAAACTGGCACACAGGCCACCTGATGGTAAGTGGAAACTGTGACCCATAGACATTCGCATTCACAAGACTGTAATGCAATCCTAAGACTGCAAATGCGTTGCCAAACCTGAGGACTAAGATGGAATGCCTCTATGCTAGTCATTTCACCGGCTGTCTTATCCCCAAACTGGAACACAACAATGCGAACACTGCTGCTTGGCGGTAGGTTAATGGATAAGATGGTGGTAGCGATCCGGACGGACCCTGCACAAGGTCCTACCACCCGCGAATTACCTACAACTCTAAAAAATTGATAATAATTCTGTAACCACATTTTGCACGATTAGGCTAAAGTGTTTATCAGCGTATTAAACAGTGACTGGTTGCAAGCCCATCGCCTAACAGTACTA
This sequence comes from Acleris laterana, assembly GCA_963966035.1. Classification (NCBI taxonomy): domain Eukaryota; kingdom Metazoa; phylum Arthropoda; class Insecta; order Lepidoptera; family Tortricidae; genus Acleris; species Acleris laterana. Next base: position 1,945,497 of record OZ014445.1, read on the forward strand.
CAAACCTTCAGTCCTTAGTCGCCTCTTATGACATCCACGGGAAGACATGGAGTGGCACTATTCTAACCCAGCAACCACACAGGACTACTAGCCTAAAAGACTTACTTACATAACTTACAGTGCGACAGAATCTCTAGCAGGTCATAAAACTCTAGCAAAATGTAAACCATAAACACTAAACAAAAAATACCGTTCCTTTTACAGTTAATCACAATTCTCGGAACAACTTAACGTTGAGATAAAATCATGGAACCCTTTAAACCTAATTAGTTATAATTATAAAGCTAATGACCGGAGCTTTTAAAGTAATCACATCTAAACAGAGCTCGAGTAACCTAATCAGAACTGGGTTCATTTTCTTTTGACACTTATCTTTAATCAGATTAAACTAATTCGTTAACGGTCTTGGTTATTTTTTTCATGTTTTTTATAAACTCCGAGCGACCCGCGACTTCACTCGCGCTGGATATCGCATCTTTAGAATTATAGTGACTTAATTAACAAAATTTTGAATTTCGAGTTAGGTCTCTATAGTTATAAATTTATGACTCGAAGTCGAAAGCTGAAATGTTGAATTAGGTCACTATTATTCTAAAGGTGCGATATATCTAACCCTCGGGTATTGTTTTATTTACTGAGATAAAAATTACGCCTTCTCCACCTTACTAGGTAATATTGTAAATTCGAAAGTTTGGATGTTTGTTACTTAATCACGCCACGAACGGCTTAAAGGATCTGGATGAAATTTGGCACAAAAATAGATAATCTACTTTTTATCCTGGAAAAATGTACGGTTTCCGAGGGAAGAGCGATAAACGACTTTTACGCGGGCGGAGTCGCGGGCGTTTTCCTATTAAACTATTTATGTGCTACATTTCGCATGATATTGTCCTTATTTATTTAAATGGCCCAATAGTTGAGCAGTAAGAGTGCAACATCTTTGACATCTTATATATAACTATAGCGACCCGCCCTCGCTTCGCTTCGGTTTATGTGAGTTTACTGTGACACCCGTACATAAATCAGAATATTTTTTTACATATAAACATTTCTTGAATTTTATTAGACACGTATGGAGATATCTCCATATCGTTCCAACGTATTGCTATGTCCCTCTTGTTAGTGACTACTTCAGGAAGGTGTAATAAGCCTTTTAGTTACCTTTCTTTGACTTCGGGTAGTCGAGTAAAAAACGTGACACCGTGTCAAAACTATCATCCATATTCATAACATAATACCCGAATGTATAAATTTACTTCGTATGCCGTTAACACATCAAAGATGGCCGACACCTCACGAAAGTCAGTTCCGGTCGGTTTATTGTCATTCTGTGAGCGCATCGAAAACTATGTCGTCGTGCGCTTCTCCTTAATTATGCATTATTATAAGGCTGGTTGCTGTAAGTTTTAATTTTGTTTTTGTTATAAACATTATTTTTAACAACTGAAAAGTGATTTAGGCTCGTTTTTTAGCCCAAATGTCTGGCGAATTAGACATTTTCAATAAAATAAAAATATCACCAACGTAATTCGTTACTATGTAGGTACCTCGCGGGCGAAGTCACAGGCAACAATAACTAAGGTTTACTCTTGTTTTATAGACACTCATTTCATAGACACTATTTGAGCTTGTGATGGTTACAAGTCTAACCTAACTTAGCCAACGTAAATCACATTTAAGATATCCTAATATCAACGTACATAGGTTCAGCAAAAAATAGTTTTCTATGTAACGAAAATTCTGTGAAGTGAGAGAGTTTATAAAACAAGGGCCACCCCTATAGCTATGAGTCCTAGACCCCTATAGCGTGTAGTGAATAAATGTATTTTTTTCTGTCTTTCTAGCTAGTATCTATATTTCTAATTAAGGCGTATGCTACCTACCAATTCCTTTATCTCACTCCCACCTAGCGTTCCCCGAACTTACAATATCTTCCTTCGCATCAGTATTCCCGGCAGTTTCTCGTCGTCGTAAAAATCACGACATCGCGATCAAAACGCTCATTGTATGTTAATCAACATACTTCATTCAATTTGTTGTTAAAATTTACGAAGTCTTGATTCCACGTTTGATACAGTTTCCCATTGTTACATGTACGTAACAACTGGCGATTTTTGAGATTTGAAATGTTTTTCTGGGCATATCTTGATCTGATGATGATGATGATGAAAAAACAAAAGCCCTTTATACGGTCACTATGCAATAATGGTTTATATTGATACTATGAGCTGAGGAAATGGTCATGTCACCTCTTTGATATACAGGGTGTCCCAAAACTCAACGATAATCCGCCAAGGGCTGATAGAGCAGCTAAAAAGCTATCGATTTAACACCTACGAGTATGTATGTTCAGCGATTTTCGCTAGTTTCGGAGATATTGATCATTTTAATCTGAAATTTTGTAATTTTCCCTTATGCCCATGTCACGAAAAATCATTAATTTCGTTATGTATTTCATAAGTTTTTCAGTGGTATCTTACATAATTATAATCATTACGAATTGGCGAAGTTTTTAAACCTATTTGCCCGTTTATTTTATCAGTATTTTTTTTAAGTAATCACATAAAGTTTGTTTCTCCATACTAGGTGTCCCAGTGGTTGCTTTTCACTTTGTATGAAAAAAATAACTTTAGGTGATTACTTAAAAAAATACTGATAAAATAAACGGGCAAATAGGTTTAAAAACTTTGCCAATTCGTAATGATTATAATTATGTAAGATACCACTGAAAAACTTATGAAATACATAACGAAATTAATGATTTTTCGTGACATGGGCATAAGGGAAAATTACAAAATTTCAGATTAAAATGATCAATATCTCCGAAACTAGCGAAAATCGCTGAACATACATAGGTGTTAAATCGATAGCTTTTTAGCTGCTCTATCAGCCCTTGGCGGATTATCGTTGAGTTTTGGGACACCCTGTATAAGTCGACGTATTCATGACAGCAAACACTTACAGATTTAGCGTTTTTCTAATTCTCACCCAGTGCATTAAATGTACATGGGGAAACTTGTCATTCGGTATACATTGCTAAATCAACGAGTTCCTACGTTAAGTCTACATCTAAACTACGCAATGTACATCGAATATGCACCAGCGCTTGGTCGTGATATACACAAAGGTCTGGTCAAAGGGACAGACAGCACTGAACGTTAAATGGTTAAAAACAACCATCACTTAACCTAAAAATCTCCCAATTTTGTATGGAATTCCTACCACATGTGTCGTAAACTTCCACCGAATACTCGTATCCAATCGATCGTATCGAATAAAGCCTTAGCTGTCCGCGTATTAGAAAATAATGTTAAACAGCAAGCGTGTCGATCGATCATGGGCTCTAATTTGTCTAAGATAATCTCTGCAGTCACGGTCCCTTGTACCTTTCCACACCGTTTATACCTCGGTTTAAGTTAAAGGAGTTAGTTTAAGAACGATTTCTGCTGCAAATACTAGGGTAGCAGCGGAGCGGAAGCGGTACGAGCCAGAACTTAAACCGCTTCAGTCAAAACTTTTCCAGTGCAACCACTTAAGTTAAGTTATTAACTACTAGCTGTTGCCCGCGACTCCGTCCGCGCAGAAAAATAAAACATAGCCTATGTTCATCAGGAATAATGTAGGATTCCAATGGTGAAAGAACTTTTCAAATCGGTCCAGAAGTTTCGGAGCCTATTCAATACAAACAAACAAACAAATCTTTCCTCTTTATAATATTAGTGTAGATGCAGATGACTTCGCTCCGCGCCGCGCCGCTTCCATCTCTGTAACACGCTTTTCCAAATTTCCTCCATGTCTGCATGTAACATTCTAGCACACACGAGTCTTTCCCCTCCACTTCCTCTCGGTTATCTCGGTTTAAGATTTAACAGGATTCCGGCAGCCTGCTCCTCACCTTTTGTTTATTAGGTTGTCTGGAAGAGATCGCTAATCAGCGATAAGACCGCCTGTTGTTTACCTGTGTTGTTTTTAATAATGCTGTATCTCTGTAATGTTATTGTTTGGTGTACAATAAAGTGTTTTGTATTGTATTGTGTATTGTATTACCTAATGGTGGTCCACCGCAGTACCACAGTGATTTCGTCAATGTCAAGTGTTATCAACAGGTTTTTAGAGTTGTTGGTAATTCTGTAGCTCTGCCTACCCCACTCTGGGAATAAAGGCGTGAGTTTATGTATGTATGTATGTGTCAAGTGAGTAAAGTAAATCAGTAAACAGAATCTGTAATTCCTCTGCTCCAACTGTCATCTGACATTAGCAGGATATGCGTGGCCTACTGACACTTGAAACGGTATTAACCGGATACAAAATATTTTGATATTTTCTAGAAATCCTGACGACAGACGGCACTGCATAATGTCCAGTACCCCTGTAAAAAATTTAAGCATGCTTAGAACCTTTTCAATGTGTGCCATTTTTATTGTCATACTTGTCATTTGTTTTAACGTGTTTAATGTTTATTATGACAGTGCACTATTATAGTGGTTAACATTTTCGTTGGGGTACTGTACATGGGTACAAAATCAAAATAAATGTCCAGTTAAAGAGAGTTTTGTCACCGTCACGAAACTGTTGGTTAACGTCAAACATACGTCAAATGTAATGAAATTGTAAGTTAGACATCATTTAAGTGACATTTAAATAGCGTCCTTATGTACATTTATTTTGATTTTTACCCACATCTGCATATTTATTTATTTAATCAGTTAAAGAATTCAAGAATCCAACGCCTATGCTTTTACCCCACAGTCTATAGTTTCACAAAACCTGCGCTTGTTTATTATAATGCGATTTGCTGAATTAGGATAAATTTATACTTAGCTTTATAAACTTGATAATTTTATTCGACGTCAAGTTAAGTCTACTTGAACCAATGATCAGGATATTGTGAGATTATAACCTGTTTCTAGCCTAATCCATAGATAAATTATAACTCTATCGTCATTTAAGACTACTTCATTATTTCTTATTACTTCCTTCTTAGGTTTTATTGAATCATAAAGATGAGCCTTAACATTTATCATGTAATTTAAGGTTAGGTTTATTGAAATGTCAGTTAACAACGCAAAGGGGAATACACACCTCACTCATCCTTTTAATGAGTTTTCATCACACTTGCTCGGAAAGGGTTTTATAACACGCAGGCGTTTAGGGCAGTTATAGCCGACTTAGCTCCCGCGGGAGTTATAGATTTTCATAACTCCCTAGGGAGTTATGAGTTTAGTTTTAAAATATAGAATCCACTTGTACATCATTTCAGACCAAGGAGGTGTAAAATCAGCCAAGGTTTATTTCCTATATTCAAAACTTGGGTACAAACCAATTTTACTGTTTAATTAAACTTATACGGCACATTTGCCTGCATTATATTTCTATTTTACCATTATTTCAGAGACATTCGCAATTATTTTATTAAATTTCATTTTGAAAATTTGTACAATCTGGCAGAATGTCCTGTATTCGTCAAGTATAAAAAAAAGCAATTCTAAGCATTATCTGTGGAAGACTAAAACAAAGTTGTCAAACTCTTTTAGCTTAGCGAATCGAGTTCGTTTAATTTTGTTTGTTTTTTATTTCCTCGCTAATGTGATGAAAATCATTGTGTGTATCATGGGCAGTAAGGAGATTGCAAACTCGAGTCATTAAAAGCCCTCCGCCTTCGACCTTCTAATAGTCTCTCGTTAGCAATCCTCTTCTTACCGCCCTTGATGCACAATGTACTATAGTTGATACGCTACTAAACTACAACCTTATTTGATCTGATCAACGTTAAAAAGCTTTCCAAAAACGTACTGCATTTAAATTTGAACACTGTTCGAATTTTAAATATTTGAATGAAAACACGCCCTAGTTTTCTCCGGTGCAGGACACTCGTACCGGTCGAGAAAGCGTATCTTACCAAGCTATCCCTTCCTATCTAACTTGTTGAACAAGATAAGGACGGCATGTTGTCGCGATGTCAGTGTCTAAAGAAATCGAGGATGAAAGATTTTATCGCAAAGGCTGCATTTTATTGCCAGTTATTTATATTAAGATCTCATTTTAGGTTATTTGTCAATGGGCAATCGTGGTCAATATTTTGTTGATGTTATTTCGTGGCAAATGGTGTCAACGACGCCTGAGAGGTTCGAATGATATTTTATTCAAAAATACTTGGAAGTTTTATTGCATTACATTTTAGAGTTATTCATGTTAAACTTTACTGTAAAAATGTTTTTTCATTGTGTATATTTAATCACTGATGAGGCATAAACCTGGCAACATTTGCCTAGCTTCTAAACTTTGTCTATGACGTAAGGACTGACACTCAAACTACGCTTAATTAGCTTAGTAAATAGCATTGAGCAAGAAGATCTGGCGTTTGCCACAAGCGCAATAATAATGATAGTTTGTGCGATCCTTATACGACTGAGACAGTACGGACGCGAATATACATAATATACTTTATGTGGTGTGCATTAAAATTTTAAGAGCACCACAGACTAAAACTTGTGTTCCAAATCTGTCAAAGCGACTGTTACGCTGACAGTGACAGTCCAAAAACTGTAAAGAAATGTATGACACCTTATAAAAACTTAGTCTATGTTCTAATACGATGAACAGAAGCCAATATCGGCAGACGTACTGTTACTCTGACTTATTAACATAAAAAAGTAAACAAAATCGTAGTGTTTAAAATATCAAAATCGTCCACGTACTTAATATTATTTATTCAAATTTATCCATCGTATTCATTTTATTCACGAACATATTTTACTCCTAACCTAACATACAGGTATGTCCGCACTCCAAACATGTTAAATTGTAAACACGTTGTCTTGACAGTGGGATAAGATAAGATACTGCGATGACAGTAAGCATTAATACAACACGAGATATCTTAAGAAAACTCAGTTGAAGCTAGGATTAAGTTTGTTTTATGAATCTCTTAATATTCGTGTGAAAATATAACAGATAAGTTAATTTTATTATACTCCGTCGAATATCAACTGTAGCGATCTGACAGCTGTCATTCAAATTCAATTTATAACCTCAAAGTAGACAGAGGCGCGTGGAGCTAACCCCAGGTGCTTCGATTTAGTCCATTAGAGAAAATACTCTTTTACCCAACATTTTGTCTTCGCGTGTGATATCCATGGGCTTATTTCTCTAATAAATCGGTGAAATGACTAGCATAGAGGCATTCCATCTTAGTCCTCAGGGTTGGCAACGCATTTGCAGTCTTAGGATTGCATCGCAGTCCTGTGAATGCGAATGTCTATGGGTCACAGTTTCCACTTACCATCAGGTGGCCTGTGTGCTCGTTTGTCTTCTCTATGCCATAAAAAAAAAAAAAAACCATTGGAGTGTCTATAAATAACTCGACATTGGCGAAATACACTTTAACAAGAGTGAAAGCCATTAATTATTACACGTCAAACTTATAACACCCTTTTTTTAGTATTAGAATTAGAACGTCAAAGTCAAGATAAGGAAAATTGTACCTTCCTCGATGACAGTTGTCAGGATTAACTTCTTATCTCCCTTGTTAGATCTGCGTTTGATTTTTAATTGTATGCCAAGAAAGACAATGGGGATTATAGGATATTTTTCAGACGAACATTATTAGATGGATTCATAATCTACCATTTTAGCATTTCACATCTCGTTCGTCGAAATCGGTTCTTTCATACATCTTTTACGAAGGAACAAGGTATCATACTATTACAGTAATACATGATTTAATCGAATGTCTCTTTATCGATTGCATCATTTCATCGAATGTCATTACACCGTACTCGTCTGCTGAAACCATGCTGTTTTCAGGATATCTTAAACAGTAATTATGTAGGTTAAGGTTACATAGGTTTGGTTTGTGACTACCAAAAAACTCATCAGAAATGGTATTCCGATGAAACGTAATTTCGATGTACCTAATGATGAAATTATAGGTAAGAACCATACCTGGGATAACTCGGGGCAAGTTCTAGGGATTTGATATCGATAAAAAATATGTCGATATAATTAAATTACTACATGTGCACATTGAACATTCTCGTTTACTATGAATAGGTTCGATGTCATATCTGATATCTAGCCTCAATTGCTCCTCAATTGACGCTAGAATAAAAAGAGTTCAACCTGATTTATCGAAATTGTATGTGAATAAAAATGGGAAAAGTATTTACAAAACGTTAAGGATGGTTCTAGAAAACAAATACTGGCTACGACACAATAAAAAAAAGTAACCAGTCTAACAAAAGATTAAGAACTTTTAATAACCAACATGAATGAGAAATTGTCTTTGATATTTTAAGAATGCCCTGTTGATCACTGTGGACACTGAGAGAATGTTTAGCAGTTTAAAGTGGATATTTTCATGTAGACGGCAATCATTAATACCGACGACTATGGAAAAAATATTGATTGTTTAAAAATGAGGAGAAAATAAGTATAATCTATTTATGTCGAACAACATTTAGATGTTGGCAGTAATATCAATATATTTTTTTGTCGATAAAATATTTTGCTACATCACTTTCGTATAGATGCCCCGAGTTATCCCAGGTATGGTAAGAACCAACATTACCCTCCTTCTTGTCCAGACGGGTAACCGAAGAATAATTTAAACATTTGTCCTTCCTGCTACACTCAGGTAAAAACAACGCAATATGCGGGGTGAATTTTGAGTTGCGCTGGCGTCAAGATTTCGGCACGGCTCATAAATACACTCCCACGCATATGCCGCAGGGTTCACAGTAGTTATGATTTTATTTGAGATTTCAAACATTTAATACTTAGTAAGTGTTTAAAGTTATGGAGAAACCAACTTTATAGGCTACAAATAATATATTTTAGGGCTGTTTTACTACCTGGGAACTAACACGTTTAGAAACAGATTGGAAACAGGTATTTGCCTTGTAAACTTGTGCCTAATCCCTGAGTTCAAACGGTAATTGACTGAGCGAGAGAAACCTAGAATAAAGTTATATGCTAGTAAACTAAATTTTCTAATTAGTTTACTCTAGTCTAAAAATTCCACATCGTAAACCAATATCGCTAAGACAAGAACATGGCCATAAATTACCAGATCTTCAGTCTACTTGCGGATATATCTAATTAGCCGTGTTACGACAAATCACACGTGGAAAAGGTTTAACCCGGCAAATGTACGTCATAGTATATGAATTCTTATACTATGTTTATGTAGGTACACACAACATCACACCTAACTAACCATTAAAGACAGAGCAGAGAGAAAAAGAAAGAGATGTATATACTCGTATGTGTATTATGTCAACAACATTCGATTCTAGTGCGACTCTCTTTCATGCAATATTTCAGATTTCTGAAGTGTATAGCTAGATGTGTTGCTGTGTGTACTACATCAGACAGTTAACTTTTTTTTTATTATGGCTTAGAGATGACAAACGAGCACACAGGCCACCTGATGGTAAGTGGAAACTGTGACCCATAGACATTCGCATTCACAAGACTTAAATTACTTAAATTTAAGTCTTGCTTACTTAAATTTCGCCACAGCACTACCTACGTAAAATGTATTCCTTTAGCGGTTCTTTGCGGATTGAAACCAAGTGATGTTTGTTCCCTTTTGAAAACGCTATAATTATCACAAAACAAAACACTATTTTTTCCCAAGCACACCCCTATCTCGCGTAGGCCAGGGCTGTCGCAAACAGCTTATTTACGACGGGGCTCATTAAGATGCTTCGTGCACCGGCGCGCGTGCGGTGCATCCCTGTTGCAATGCTTGCACGTGACGCTTTGTGTGCCGCCGATTTGAAAGTAACTTCCTTATGCAGATTTGCCACACGTGGACCAACTTGCGCAGTAAAATTTTACTGCGTTTTTACACTATTTACTGCTTAGCTGTCTTGAACTCTTAGGGCCACATTTGCAAGATTCGCTTCCCTTCGCTTAAATTATGAAAAAGGCGTCAACACAAATAGTTAGCATTCGCATTAGCAAACTTCGTCGCTCACTTTATCGCTGATTTCACTGTATAACACGACCTGCCAGAGGCTTTAGCCAAAATGCTTGACGCTAGCGTAAACGATTTTAGAAAACTGTCAAAATGTATAAAATCGACATAGCTAAGCTCTCGACGCGACTGTCTGGCAGTTTACGTCAAACCTATATTCATTTCATTTTCGATAACGATAACGATCTCGCAAACCATCTTGTCTTGTTCACTGTGTTCTCGACGTCACTTTTCGACGTAGCAGATAAAAATACATTCAGTAAATAACTCATTGATAATACTAGCGACCCGCCCTCGCTCCGCTTCGGTTTATGAACTTTCTGTAACACCAAAAAATGAAGAGATGTAAAAAATTATGTAGTCCGTTGCGTGGTTTAGGAGTTAGCGGTTATACAGACAGACAGAACAGTTTTTGTTTTATACTAGGAAAAGAAGAAAATATTTTTTTTTTATTTAGTAAGTACAATTGTAAGGGGTATTCATAAATATTCAACTGCAGCGTTCCTTTTAATTGAAACCAATCTAATCCAACCTTCTAATAATAGCCCAGACAGACTGTCCAATTCCAGCCCCTAGTCACTGTCTCTGTCAACGCAAAAACCTTTAACGACAAACTTAATGAGCACGAAACCAACATGTGGCTTTTACGACACTAAACGACCTTTAACTATATTGGCAGCCCTTAACCGAGAGCCAATGGTGCGAGAGACGTCCGATCAATTAAGACGACCGCCACGCGCCACCCGCGACGTTTAGGTACGCCTCAATTATTGTAGTAAAATGTAGAGTGATGCATATTCTGGGTTACAGGGTTGTGCAAAAGATTAAGTATCTATTTTGCGCCTCACACAGTTTATTCAATACAACAGTAATTCACTCATTTTCATTTTTATTATTCGATCTTATAGGGGTAATTGATATACACAAACTGAAATTTGTCTAAAATATGGCCCCCTGACAGACGGACGGACAGCAGAGGCTTAGAAATAAGGTCCCGTTGGCACCCTAGAAGCTACTGAAAACATTAATTAATTACTATATAAAAGGATCAGCTAAAAGTGGGTTAATGCGATTTGATTTTTACATCTAATCATATCATATCACATATATGTATAACTCACCAACAAAATCTTGACACTTCTATACCAGAAGAAACTCAAGTATCAGAAATAAACAAAGACATTTAATTGTTCAAAAACCAGACCCGTGGGAACCTAGTAAAACCGTAAACCACACTGCGGCACTAGAACAGAACCTAACGCGTAATTACACGCATCCGTTCAAGCCTGCGGAATAAGCGGACGCCAATTAAACACAGTTTCTTTTTCTGGTAGACTATAATAATCGACCGGCTTAAATGCCTATATATTTGCCCCAAGATTTCCCCCGTAACACCGCGATTTGTCTAAAACCGGGTCAAAGGACTCGAAAGGCGTCGGCGGATGTCGTTGCCCCCAATTTTCGCTAAAGGTGAGCCTGCACTGAAAAATCGAATGTTATGGCGTATAAAGGCTCTGCATGAAAATTCCCGCGCCTCGATAAATTTTGGTTTCGTGTCCCGATTGCCATCACCCTGTAGCTCGACGCCGTGACAATTATTTTTTACGATACGATTGTTGACTGCCAGTGTCAGTTAACAGTCTTTTCCAATTCGAAATTCAAATTGAATGTCACAGTGAATTGCTGGAAAAATTGATTGGTAATTATGTCCCGTCAACATAAAAGGGGGTGAAAAAACTCCCAATTTCTGATAGATATTCTTGACACGTGAAAATCATTTTGACATCATACACTATCATCTTAAAGTACGCTAGTTATATCTGTATACCTAAATAAAATGCACTGTTTTTCAGATTTTGCTCTTGTACAATCATAACCCGGAATGTTAAGCCATTTGCCACTCTTCCTAATTTAACTGTGTAAAGCATTTTGGGTTGACAGCAGACTTGACATATTACCCGAGTGTAGTACACGGCTAAATTAAGAAGAGTGGCACGTGGGTGTGTTGTACGTTGGCTGCGATGAATTCTTAGCGCCTTATGTACTTATTTTCCTATAGTAGAACAGGCAACCCTATACTGGCTACTTCGGATATGTCTGATCCAAAGCATATGTTGGCTAACCAGGGCTATGTGACAGTGATTAGACTGGACCATATACATGGCTTGCGTAAAACAGTGCTTACGGCACACCCTCATACTTCTAAGCATAGTTTTAAGTTAATAAGGCTTATAAATTTACGTGTTTTAGCATTTACATAGTAATAAGCTCATGTAAAAGTTTAGAAAACTACATAAGCTGCCGTATTTAAAGAATTTCATATTATTTCTAGCCATGTTTAAATCGTAATGGCTTGTACCAATATTGTATTTGACGTTGTACCAACATGGCCACTACATATTTAGATATTTCGATGTATGGCATACGGTCGCCCGGTCGATTTTTTTGTTTATAATGTGTATGTCTTCTAATGTTTTTTTTTCGTAGAAAAGCAATCTGGGGGCAATCTGGGCGGAGCGTAAGGGAGAAAGCTATAGCAGTCATACGGCTCTGTCTCTTTCTCTCACCGTGTAAAACTCTTCCGTGACTAACTGACAGACAACGCACAACCTAAGCCGCTGGAGTTAGGGACTTTAAATTATAAAAGCGCTCGATATTTGAAACGCTCTATAGTCTGTGTCAATCGAAATTGGTTATGATGTAAACAAAACCAAACGAACCAAGTTACCACTATTATTCGATAATAACGGACTTTTAAAGATCATGTGGAGTCTTTGCAATGATTTATAGAATTGATCATTACCTTTATATTAAGTTGAAGATTAAAGAACTATTATTTTTTAAGTACATTATTTGTAATAAAACACGCTTGATGCATATTTGAGGTTATGTGTCAAGCAGTAATTTGTTTACATTAATGCCAATTTAAATTGACACAGACTATATGTTCGTTAACCAATCCCTATGTGTGCAAATACTGAATAATTTCTTATACAAAACAAGTTATGAAACAAATCATAAACAACACGATGAATCCAACTTGTAGATCAAATAGCCGGATAACGGATAACATAGTTTGCACACTTCAATACTTTATCAAGAGATACGACGCGACGCCTACATAGACGCGATTATGATCCACAGACTGCTCACCCTACCATGCAAGACGCATTTTAATTGGTTGTTAAAATTACTAATAAGGCGTGGTTACACGACCAACTATTGCTGGCAGTTTTTACTTTTTAGCCAGCCGTTGTTTTGTAACACAAAAATAAAGATTAAAATCCGTTGTTGCCTGCTATCAATTGACTTTTTAATGTATTAGTTTAAGATTCAAAGCTAATTTGGGCCCTTATTCCACACTGTAAAACATTGCTTTTGACGTGTTTCCATATTGTCAACGTTTTGATTCTTATATTTACTTGACAGTAATGGAATGGCGGCCGATTTAAAAAAAACTATACGGTAACACGTCAAAAGAAAATATTGTTCTACCGAGTTAAACAGATGCCCGAGTTGCTGTTTATATCAAAAAAAATAGAACGGAGTAATTTAAGGACCAGTGTTTTTTATCTCGCAATAATTAAAAAACTTGCGAAGTTGTTTATGTGACTGATTGATAGGACTGCCAGGTGTTTAGCAAACGTAATTCAATTATACTCGTGCCATTTTGCAATTCAAAGTACTTAACAAAACTAATACATATTAAAAGCCATTAATAATAATTTAATGTCGCTAATAAACGTTACTTAAATGGATTAAACACAGATATCAAAATAGCAATGTTTAGCACTTGAAGGCGGCAACGACAATAATTTATTTTTCTCATTCGATTAAGTTTGGTTACAAACTGGCCGGTAATAAACCTGGTAGTCGTAAATATCCGTATCAGTTATCGAGTGGGTTGGCGCCAAGTGGTAACACACGTTCGCCATTTTACCTTCATGAAAAATGCGCGCGCTCCGGACACTAACAAGGTGCGCGTGCAGATACGACCACCATTTTGAAATATGGCGCCTTGCTGCGATTAATCAAAATATCGATATACACAGAATTCAATGCCAAGAACTCTTAAGTTAAGCCTGATTAGTACAAAAAATACAAAATTTAACGCTAAATAATGTTACCTGAAATGCGATTAAAAATGTAACTACATGCTAGGTCATAGATTATATAGTGCCATAGATTATATAAAGCTCAATTGTTTCATAAACTTACTCGTGACACTTTATATGACAGCGACGGTGTCGCCATCTCTGATAAGCTTATGAAACTAACCGGCATGTTTACTTTGGTGACACGTTTTATATGACATGTCATTCAAACCTGCTCAATTTGCGACACCAGCTAAATTTTGCGCAAAATTGACTCTCTTAAGTGTGAGTAAACAGTCATTCTTGGCAATAATTGCGGGAACAAGATACGGAGTTGTAAAGACGTCGACATATTAATCACGTGAGATCTATAGCCGTAAATTAAACGCATTCAGTGTCACTTTCCATCCATTGAACTGCTCGCAGGCGATTCAAACGCAAATAAACTTGCTTTTTAAACTGAATAAATGAGTCATTCAATTAAGTAATCTTCTGTAATAAGATTGATGAATACATATGTATAGACACGAGTATCTTATGCAAAACAATGTTCGTGACTAAAGACTAACAGACAAAATAAGGCTTAGGCCGAACCTATAATAGGCACTTGAAATTTCGAGGAATAGTCCCTTATTTCATTTATTGTACTAAATAAAAAGGGCAAGGGCAAGGGCAAAGGGGGTCCCTAGTTTGATATAAATAAAAACCTCTTTTTGTATGTCCGCGGAAATAATTTAGCAATTTTTCCGACCATAAAACCATCTAATTAACCTAAAGTTAATTTGCCGTAAGATTCAAACAATCTTAATTACCGTTACGTACATTCCTTCGTCCCACACAACTTGTCGTCGCGTGATATTCTTGCAAATAGACTGTGATAGGTCCAGGAATGCCGATTGCAATCATCTGTTTTATGGTCTCTCTATCCAAGGCACGGATGGCACCG
This sequence comes from Acleris laterana, assembly GCA_963966035.1. NCBI lineage: Eukaryota > Metazoa > Arthropoda > Insecta > Lepidoptera > Tortricidae > Acleris > Acleris laterana. Next base: position 1,960,519 of record OZ014445.1, read on the forward strand.
CAAACCTCTAATTCACATGTACTGTCCACGATAGCTGTAATTAGGATAAGTATTATCTCATTAGGCTTGCCGTATAAGAATGATTTATTATAGAAAAGGCACTCCTTTTCTAGATGGGATGAGCCAGCCTGGCGCTACCTTAAAGGTGGAAACCTGTCCCATCCTCTATGTGGAATGCACATCTTTCACTGGTATTCCTATGAGCATTTGTTTACGTTGGTAAGTTGCCATAATCATCAAAATTGTGTCTGATTTGTTGTATGATTATTTCATACTTTCAACTATCAAGATTAGGTACATATTAATATGTTTGCTAGATAGCAGATTTTTTTGCCCTTCGTAGTTACTAGTTCTTTATAAATCAAACTTTTTAGCTTCCGGAGCGTCTCCTTGCTCTGTATTTTTTTGTACATCAGTCAAGCATTTTCAAATGTATTTACACTAACTAAGCACGTCATAACACAATACCCACCGGATGTTACCAACATACCGGCTATCGAGAACCCTGAACCGAAACCCGTCACGCCGGTTCCATCTTTTTCTGCACCGGTGACATTGACATTGTCGATTTTTATAAGATCCAGCTTCCAAGACGCCGCTAAGTTCTATAACCGTTTTAATGAAGCATTAAAAGTTTAATAGAGCTGTCGATATCGTTCTTTATGACTTGAAATAATTGAATATCCTTGGGCTATGCATTGGTGGCAATTTTTAAGTTTATTACTTCGCTCGTCTGATTCGCCCGCGGTAAATTCCGACGAAAGCAAACCTTATTTTTGAAACAGTGAATTTTAACATTTGTATTATGACAATCAACTCATTACAAGCATGATTTGAATGAAGAATAAATGCGTTTATAATGGTATAATGTGAACCAGATTCATGTAAAGCAATCAAATAAATCCAGTGTGTAACAAAACTCATTTTCAACAATAAATATTAGCCCCGTTGATATGACGCCTATGAATTATGCCAAGTTAATACGATATCAAACATGTTCTAAGTAAAGTGAGGTCGTTAATAACTGGCACGTCAGCGGGCCGATAACATTTGTTAACATTGCCGATATCACGGCGAGTGAGGGTAAGATGACGCTTATTGACTAACTGAACCTTTACCATGAGTTACAATTACCGTACTCGCTAGCGAGTCGAATACTCTGTCCCTTGCACTCTATAAGAATACTTGCGAGGTCTGGGAGGGACAGAGCTTCGACTCGCTAGCGAGTACGTTAATTGTAACTCATGGTGAGGGTACTGATTAATTGATGGATCGAGAATTTTCGCACTGCTGCAAATTAGATTGACGCATCTGTCGGTTTTTCGACATCTGTTTGCTTAAATTATGCTGACTGTAACTTTAGCACGTAACTTCTATTAGTTGTTGTAATTTATGTATTTAATTACGAAACCAAAATGCTTGGACTAGATATTGCCATTTAATGTCAGAATATTCGGTAGATTTACAAGTTTGAAATCCATTTAAGGATGTTTTGTTCCTACGTTTGGCACTGTGGAATTGTACAACACTAGTTTACTTAACTTAAGTAGTTTAGCAATGAACAAAACATTTATCTCCTTACGTTAACTAACGACTTGTTTTACGACAGATAAATAATATGTTAAGTAGCCACGATTTCCGATCTCCTAATACTAATTAAATCACATTATAGTACATTCCAGCACCATTTTATTGCGCTAGGCGACATTAAATCGTCCCAGTGCATACTGTTTTCGCAATGTGAAATTGCATCTTGTATACGCTTTGTGGTTGGTTTCGAGCAACGATCCGGTTATTCGATTGGCTGATAGCTTTTGACCTGCGCGCCATCTAGCGACCGGGGTAACAATGCTTGCCCCTTTTTGTTGCATTCTCTGTATATCTTGTTTGAACACGAAAAGTATGCGAATTTTACTTTATCTGTGGCATCGATGGTTTGCTTTTATTTTGAATTGATCTTGGCCAGATATAAAGTGCAGTTCTTTTTTCTTTAAAAAGTAAAACCATTCTTATCAGTTTTATTACGGTGTAAGCTCTTGACAATTCGCAATTTATTTTCGGAAAGATTTTCCAGAAAAAAAGAAAAACCTTTAGATACTTACCATACACAATATGTGTGCTTTATGGATTTTTAAATCGTTATCTTACCACCGTTCTTGATACATAAAGCGAAAGTGTGTATCGTTGTTTGTTTGTTCTTCACGTTTCAACGACCTGATCGAGATGAAATTTTGTACAGGAATAGTTTATAGCTCGCGGAGACAGACGGAGCCGCAGGCAAAAGTTAGTAATAAATAACTTAAAGATAATTGGATAAATAAACCTATTCACGGACCACACGTGTGCTATCGGATTACTGTCCATACTGTATACCTATCAAGGATTAAAGACGCAATTTATACTCCCTATTTATACTATACTCCAGTATCGGGTTACTTCGTTTTATTTCTAATAAGGTTTGGTATTGGTACACACGCTATCATGCGCTTGTATTTTAAATCAGCCGTTTTATTCCCTTAAGTTACTCACTTTTAAACTCGCGAATTATTACCCGGCGAGTTTAAGTTGTCCCTTCAGAGCGAATACAAACAACATTTTAGGGCGTTCATTTTCGATTAGGTAGCGATCGTTCGAGAATCATCAAGAAGTCGTTTTCTATGAGAATAACATCCCAGAATCCTACTTAGTAGTCATTGCGTGTACAAGGAGACGAAAATAGACAAAATACTTTTTTACTTGCATGCTAACTAGTGTTTAACCGCATTTTATTAAGACACACGCAATCGAGACGTTTTAAATGTCACAAAACTTGTACTAAGAATACTTTATCTTAAGGGGCCGGTAAAGTCTAGTTTTCACTACTAATATAACTGGCAACAAAAGCTGTTTTATTCTTTAGCTTAGAGTCAGCTGTAGCTTGTAAAAAGATCGATTTACCCCCTTATTCACAAAAGGAAAATTGGTAATGTTCATACAAGTACAACATTACCAACAATTCTAAAAACTTGTTGTTACGTCTGATAAAGTGTGCTTACAGTATGCTTTGTCCTTATCTTTTAATGTGATATTAGATTTGACTGAAAGTGACCAAGAATACTAGTAAAATTGGATTATCATGCGTCTATGAATGGAGCGCAAATGTTTACTGTATTATAAAGTCATCAATCTATACCTACAAAAAGTTTATCACTATTCCCTCGGAAGCTATATTTCGAATTTTTGACCTAAAGTTTGACCCCCGAGATTCCATCTATATTTATACCAAAATTTATTTCAGTCGGTGTTCTTGTGAAAGTGTAACAAACAATCAGTTACTTCCGGACAATATTGTCTGCGAAAAACGACATGTTGTTACTTATTTTGTATGTGTCTTGTAATTGTTTATGTGCAATACATACTTCTAAGCGAACGAAGTCGCGGGCAACAGCTTGTATTACTATAGATATATTAGTATGGATAGACTTTTCTTGTCGCCAGTGACATACCTATTTCAAAGAAGGTTGATTCTCAAATCTGGTTTTGCCTCAAGGTGACTCAACAAGGAAAGCGCTATCTTCAACGAACTGTTCTTGTTTGCCAGTGACATTTTTGACTGATTCAGTCATTGCTACATTCGCAAACAAGTGGCAATGGGACGCAAAATTTTCCGTTATGCAATTTCCGAGTGAAGTCATTTGAATTTGGAATGTCAAAAGTAACGTCTTTTTAACCGTCTTTGTAACCGCGAAATGTTAGGACTCTGTTTTGATTGCTTCCGTCATATAATGTTGGATCTATATGCGCACTTCTTAAAAATGTGTCCACATCCAGTTCATAAAAAAAAAATAAGGGACAATCCCACACAAATGGACCTAGTTCCAACTAAGCTAGGCTTGTACTTTGGGACCTAGACAACGATAAACATACCTACTTATTTTAAGAAAAATACATTCTTGGCTAAACGCGTCGTCATTTGTTTTTAGTGCTTCTTCCGTCATAGAGTTTGCTCTATTTGCACACTTCCTTAAACTTTAAGTATCCACTTAATACCACACGTCAAAAGTAAATCCAGCAGGCCGTTTTCACCCTATTACACGTATGAAATATTGTAGCAGTAAGCACAACCCAGTAGATCGTTATATGTTTGCAATATCGTGCTAAGAACTTACAATATCAACGGCTGTGACAAATGTAAGTGTATCGGACCGGTGACTTATCGGTAAGTTACCGGTATTCACCGGTATTTACCGGTGTTTACACGGCATTAGGCCGTGTCATAGGCTATCTTGGCAACAGGTAGCTTTGTAACTTTCTGCGGACGCAGTTAGTGTAAATTTGTGCGATTGTAAAGCGATACGAATGAGATATGGTTTGATATTTATATGTTTGTGCTTGAAACGGACAGGTTTAACACTTTCGCTTAGTTATTTTGAGGTTAGTTTTGATGTCAATTGTACTTACGCCTACAATGAAACTTATTGATAAACTATTAAGAAACATTTAAGTATCTAAACCTAATCTAAATCACATATTTGCTATTTTGGTTGATTTGACAGATTTAAGGCAATACGAAAATTTCCAATAAATCCAACAACTCGAATCTCGTTACAAATCGAGGTTAGCAAAATACAAATTTGGAATGTCAACAAACCGATAGCAGAAATTCAATACACTAAATAAGTATTAAAGGTTTAGGAATAAATCTATCTAATCTATGGTCTAGCGTGCCACGGACAATGACACATTCATCTCAGATTAAAATCTACCACGGACAAATAGCCGCGTTTACTTTGTGCCCATTTATCGCTGGGAATCATAACGTTTAGCTTCAAATTTATCGAACATTGTTAACGAAGCAACGCTTATGCCTGAACCCGTGTCGAAATGCATGGGAGGCGTGCAAACTTGGTAAATGTCAGGAACTTACGGTGTGATAAATCTCCGAAGGATTTTCATGGTAAGAAAGCTGTACGGCGTTAAGTTACGGCGAGTTTAAAAGGAAATAACTTTAACTTGTTTACGGGGATACTTCTTATCGTAACTATAAGATTGAAGGCGCAATTTAACAGTTTTTTTTCTTTTTATACATGCCTCTGACAAATAACTACATGTTGATACGTATTGATCCAGTGTGACAGTTTTGGTTTATAGTGCCCGGCCGATAAGAAGTCAATCTGACACCTGTCATTCCAGTACAAGAGCCATAGGATATAAACTGCACTGCGATGACAGCTGTCAGGATTGACTTTTAAAAGCCGGACACGATCTATATTATATAAAAATTAATGCCACTTTTCGTTGTAATTTTATAACTCAAGAACGGCTTAACCGATTTGTCTGAGTTCTTTTTTGTTGTGTTCGTTATTGTCAGGATAAGGTTTATATGTAAGAATAAATAGAAAATTCCAATGGGAAAGGGAAATTTGCAGCGGGGCGAAGCCGCTGGCGGGCAGGTAGTAGGTACTCATATAAAAACACAAAGAAAAATAAATAGTGATACAATTAGCTGTTACATAATTAACGATACTTACAGAAGACTAAACTTTGAAAACCCGACTACCCCAACAGCATCAGGACTGAGGAGATTCTAATATACTTAAAAAGATAAAGATGAAAAAGTAAAGTCTATAAAACTCCTAAAGTTTATCCCAGTCCAATGATATATCATGAATCATGATTTAAAATCCGTGCAGGCATTAAAGCTCCACGAGGTCCCAACTAAACATGGATACATAGACACTAATTATTATTTTTTGGCTTTTACTCCTTGTCCACGTATATTTCGCCACACACAAACAAACACTCACGCCTTATTTCCCAACTCTAAAAATATAAGAGAGATATTAGAGAAATAAGTCCATGAATATCCCACACGAGGACAATTGTTCGGTAAAATAGTATTTCCACTTGTGGATTAAAAAAACACAATGGGGTTACTTCCAAACTCTTCTGTCAAGTCCCTTACCCGCTTTGGGTAGTCGAAAGACAAATATTTAATCAACTCCGTCAAATATCATTAAACGTCATTACGTCTAATGAAACCTACCATTCCCCCTTCCGATTAAAATGGCGGCTGCACCAAAGAGCAGATTTGTTTTTTTTTCGGGCATTGACACCAATCTGTAATGCCTCTGCTCATGCGGGCGCTTTCTCCGCGCAAGTATTAATTTACTGTTTGGCGCCAAAATTCCTAACCTATGAATCGAGTCAAGTTCATTTCACTTGTTAGCTTTATTATGACCAGTTTAGAGATCGCCATCTTTATTCCTCCGCTAATAAATTTTTACTTTCTTTTAGTAAACGTAATTGCGCTAATTATTCTGCGTGATGTAGAAACGAAACGTAAATAAGAAAGTATCATTCATTAACTCTATTTTGAGCACTTGAAAACAATAACTTTGTGTTGTTTTTTAATTGCAACAATTAACTTGAAAGACGAAAAGATGTTACTTACAAAATAAGAACAACAAAGGTACCTAGAAAGCGTGTTTTAAAGCCCCGATAAAAACATGGTTTACGTGTGTGTATGTGTGTGTCTTTGTGTTATTGTGGTATGGTAGCTCCCAAACGGATGACCCTATTTGGATGCGTTTTTTTAAGAAAACTAGTTTGATTCTTTTTACCTAGGTCTCTTCAAAATCCATATAGCCGTTTAAGAAATATTAGCTCTGAGGGTAGGTTTCCATTAAATGTATAGGGGTTTTTATTATGTGTCCATAAGTAAAATAAAAATAAAAATACAATGAATGGTTTGCCTAAAACTAGTTCGTCCTTTAAAGTCACTAATAAAGTCATTACATTAATTACTCAACTATCTCTCTAACTTCGAAACATAAAGCGCTATGCAGTTAAAATAACGTATAAGCGCCTCTCTCCACAAATAACAGGAACACTTGCGCACGAGTTGATTATACGCGCATTCCGATGTTTATCTCCAGTACTTGAATATCAAGAGAAATGTTAATCTTTTGTTGGGCAAACTCAACATTCATCAAACGCTTGTTTGCATGCAGACTCGAGATGTCTCTTGTGTGTGAAGTATTCATAATGTATGGAGTAAAGGTGCGACCACACATGGGATACCTAGTTAGAATTCAAATTCGAACAGGGCTTTTTTAAACACGTAGATACATAAACTCATGCCTTTATTCCCAGAGTGGGGTAGGCAGAGCTACAGAGTTACCAACAACTCTAAAAAATATTGATGTTTCTGTAACCACATTTTGCACAATTAGGCTAAGATGTTTACCAGTGTATTAGTGACAGGTTGCAAGCCCATCGCCTAACAGTACCTACTACAAGCCTTTATTCCTTTAGTCGCCTCTTATAACCTCCACGGGAAGTCATGGAGTGGCGCTATTGTAACCCGGCAACCACACGGGATATTTTGTTAGTAATTGCTTATAATCAAAGTTAGTTACAAAACTTACACAATTTCAATTTAATAAATTGTTATAAATCTGATCAGTGTGAAGATTCATTACAACAGGCACCCAGTACCTCTGCAAAGGACTTTCGGGCCTCTCTGCTAGCACCCTCAGTACTCCCTGTTACTCGACGCGGTTTTTAACGCATTATAACGGGAAAGTCGTCAACGTAAGCGCCGATATAATTAGTTATGGATTAAATCATTAAGCTCAGAGACACCTTAAAAAAACACCATGAGAATACTATGGTTATAAAGGTTATGAAGCACCTACCTACCTACCTTACCTTACCTACTAAACTTACTTGTCAACTCAAGAAGTTAAAAACCGGCAGTTATGAGCCATACGCAAAATTTTCTCATGCAGGAAAAAATAAAGTAGTGCAGCATGTCCATGAAATTACTGAACACAAAAACAAAATCACATTTTTAACTATAAGGAACAACAAAACAAAAGGTTTTGCAACCAATTTCCTAAAGGTCACGTGGCAAATATAGTACTGTCGTGGGTAGCTACAGTATTAAAGTTTCGTCGGATTAATTTAAAATCAATTTCCAGTAGGTGTAGCCATGGGCCGTTATTTCCAGCTTTAATATGACTATAATATTTGTTATTATTATGTTCAGTGTATACTTGAAGGTAATATCGCTAAAGTACCTTTTTTATTACACTTACTGTTTTTATACTACCTATTGATAGGTATCAAAACACAATTTACACCACTGACCTGTCTTTTTGAGACAAGTAAAAGGTGTAATTTTTTAAAGTGAAGTATTTGTATTGATGAGTTTTGGTTACCGTAAAATGGGGTGAGTAGGAATTAAGGGGTGTGTAGAAACAGAACCTAAAATGAAGCATATATGTTACTAATTATAAGACTGAAATTAGTCTAATTCCAATAGACAGACGTAAAGTTATTTGTCCATTCAATACTTGTTCTTATTCGTAACATGTTATAACTTATTTTAGGTTGTGTCCCTACTCACCCCTTGATCCCTACGCACCCCGTTTTACGATACAGTATTTCTAGAGACATTAATATGTTTCCTGTTAAGGAAGTTTCGGCAGTAGGCCGACAGGCCTTATAAGCCGCCTTATTCGGCGCATAAGAATTAAGCTGTGCATTACAGTGCCGTGCTTAGGGCACGATGTGTTAGAACTATCAATAAGTAATCTTTAACCTTGTCCATATAGTCATGAAAGTCTCAATTTGCCACAAAATAATGCTAAACTTTAGTTATTAAAGGAAACTGACAGTAATCTATGGCCGATTAATTATCTTAATCGTTAATCGTGACATCCCTAGCGCCACCGTAGTTAATGCGTCGTCTTGACCCACTGCCGAGTCACGATCTCGATCCAATCGTCGTCACGCGTGCGTACGCTTGTGCGAAACGCCTTTATTTATTTGTATGATTATTCGTAAACGCGTTCTTTATTCAAATCGATGACCATAGACAATCATTGTATGACAGAAAAATAGAGAACCGGAGGGCGCTGAACTTTTAAAGTCAGCCATTTAATCTGTGCGCAGTCTATGTGACTGGCCAAAGCGGGAAAAAGACAGATATAACAAAAAAAATATGACAAAAAGCTATCTACTAAAGTAATGAGGGAGTGATTTGTCTTCTAGACTCGTAATTGTAAATTTTTACCTTTTATATTTGATACACACACACGTGTTTTAACTAGGTTTGTGTACACATCTAATTATAATAAGTTTTGCATTAGATATACTGCTAATTTAATATAGGTCCTCGTGAAAGTATGTAACTAATGCCAATCAATGACACTTAAAGCGTAAAATACAACTTCCTGTTACAAAAAAAATGCCTTTTAGCAAAATTAAATAGCAATCTATTTACCTGTTTAATGCCATCGTACAAGTGACCGTAGCGAAATTTATTAACCGTAAAATCAGATTAAACAAATACATAAATTTTTGAACATGACATTAATGAGGATCATTAATATCATATCGTAAGAGCATATAAAAATGTTAATTGTGAGTTATATACAGCACAATCACAAAAAACCAGTTATTTATGGCGGGCCACAAAGAGATTAGACTTTATTACCAACAAATTAATTAAAACTTGATTTGGCCCATAAATAAGAATCAGAACACGCAAAAAACGTAACGGTAAAAAAACATCCCGCTCAAGAAAAATATTATATTTATCTGTCGTTTAGTATGGTAACATAGTTTTAGCTGTTCTACATTTATTTATGAATATTGTATCTTGTTTCAGGTAAGTTAAGCTGATTTCCGGCTGCCAGAAAGCGACTGAAACCTCAAAAATAAGTAAAAAACCAATATTACACTATGATTAAGTATGGAGACTTAAGCGCCATATCATTCTGCCAAAAAAACAATTTATTTTATGGTAAATTGGGTTCTACCCAAAAACACCTTTAAAAACGTAGAGTGAAAAAATAACAGTAGTAATTAACGCGCGCCTGACCTCATTAAACGGGTAGGTAATTAGCAATTTGGTAAATGGGCTTATTCATTAATTTGTTCCTGGCAAATTAAATGAACAACACCGTGCTGCCATCTAGTGGAAATTTGCGATGTTGGCGATTACACGCGGTACGTGCAATTAGGAAAATTAGCTATCTGTGGGATTGTTTAGTATAAAACCTTTTTATAAAAAATAATGTAACTACTGTTTTAATGGGTTCCAATATATTTTTATTGAAATAGGAATACAAGATATTTAAATGTTTACATTGTGTAGGTGCAAAATGTTGTTAATAAGTACTAACGAAGAAATAACAGTGCTTCGAAAATGGTATCCAATCAGCTACGGGTCGTTCCACGTAATGAGAGTAGCTGCTTTTTAGTTTATTGCGATCGTATTGGAACATGGTCTCTTAATTGGTTAAGCTTAAGAGAGATGTTTTTTTAGGACAAGGCATAGGTTCCAAATACAATAGAACATACATAGTTGCAAATAGTATGGCCTACTGGACTAAAAAAAAAATTACAATTATTTATTTAAAGGCCTATAATGTCGCACAGCTGATCTAAAAAAAAATAAAAAAACCCGACCTCAATGAGAGAACCTCCTCATATTTTCGAAGCCGGTTAAAAATAAAAAGAATCATTTCCTTTTATGATGTAGATCAATAAATTGATTGACTTGTAATCGTGGTCTATTTATAATTAAACGACTGTTGTCAGTTTAAAGGAGTACTAGCAAACTTGTATATAGTCTGTGGTACTTACAAGGAAGGGTACCCAACTGTCCGACTCCGATTTGATTCATTTTGATATAATGTTATAGAGTAGTCTAAAATAACGGACACGTATTTTTTTTTAGCTGCCCAAACTCAACCTGTTAGGAGAAAATGGCCTTCAAATTTCTGAAAAGTGACTAAACCCTCTAACTTCTATAGAGAGGATTTTTTTTCTCATTTATTACTGGTTTGATTATATGTGTGAGAACATGAAAAAATAATGAGTACTTACGTATTTTTTATATCGGCCCTAACTAATATTTTCTTAAAAAAAAGCAACGATGAAAAATCTAAAATATGAACGGTTTTTTGAAGTTTGAAGGCCACTTTCTCCTAACAGGTTGAGTTTGGGCAGCTAAAAAAAGATACGTGTCCGTTATTTTAGACTACTCTATAACATATATCAAACAAAATGAATCAAATCGGAGTCGAACAGTTGGGTACCCTTCCTTGTTAGTGAACAGTCACTCACTAATTTTGATAAAAACATATTTTTAACAACAAATAAATAGGCCTTACTCATTTCGTGACTTGTAATCCATTACCATTATTTTTAATTACAAACGAACGTCAGGATTATTGTCAAGAGTGACCTAAATGCTGGCCGCAACATTACCACGTCATTTGCAGCCAAGCCTCGAAATAAATTAAAAACAAAACAACAACTTTTTAATTTTTCCCGCTCATTAGCTTAGGGCGGTGATCGTAAACAAATTTTACCGATAATTTTGAACAGCAAAAAGTTTGTTATCTCGTTTACGGTAAATTGATTCATAATTTCAAACATTGTTGTGTTTAAATTCGATAGCTCTTAAATCAAATCCGTTCAATAATCGCGAGCATCTTCAAACGGTTCAATTCCGTTCATAAATTTATATTAAAACAACCGCAACATCCCGAAATTTAATAACATTTACTTATTTCATTTCTCAGAAGCAATTAGAGATGGGACGGACTTGGCTTCTTCGAAAATAATCTTGTTACAGAACCGATAACGGCTTCAATTTCCATAGGGTGCTTCAGTTTTATGTCTTGATACGTTGTGTTAAGGATGTAGGTCTGCAAAGGAGCAGTAAATTGACTTTTACTAATGAAAGATTATACTTAGCGATGTGAAATGCTCTGGACTAGTATGGCACTGACATTATTTGATCTCTGTAATGAAACCTCTTTGTTGTTTTCTTAGAAATGTACCTTTAACTTCTTATAGGTTGAATCCGTGTGTAGGACAGGACGAATAGTTTATTTTCAGACCACACTACCTAAGATCAGTACTATAGTATGCCGCCGGGTTTATTATTTAGTGGTGATTTTATAGTACCTACTCGCGTTTGTCGTCATGGATGGTTTCAAAAACTAAAATTGCAAATTAACATCCAACTATGTGGAAAGACAACCTGTACTAAGTTCGAGCGTGAATCTCTTTTTTATTATTAGTTATACCTACTACCTATACCTCTCAAGAAAATCGTGCAATAGACTTGTGCCTATTAGAAATTTCATAATTTTTCCTTTCTAATTTCTCTTAATTTATTAGTCTGCACCTTCCCTGCGCGGTTCCTTATGATTCAGATTTTATTACTCAACTCAATAAATATAACACAGTATAAATTGAAATGAGACTACATTCTAGCGTTAGACTTGTAAGTATGTATATTGCTTCTGTATACTTAAGTATCAATACATTTGAGGTTTAATGGAACCTTTAAAAAACATACTTAAGCCGTTGTTATAAATATCACATCGCCGAATACGCCCATCACCATCGCACATTTTCTTGAGCACCCTCTAAACGGCCGCCAAAGCAATCTTAGTGAGAGCCATCAAAAATTCACAAACCGCTTACCTGACGTTTACGGAAAAGTGGTTATTCAAACCCTCTTACGGTCACCCAGGACTGGGGAAAGTGGTCTCGTTGAACGGACGCAACTGTCCGTTCGAAAATTAAATTTTGTTCACTTCCTTGGTTTAGTCTCACGCTTATCGCGATGTTAAGATAGGCCGGTGACATTTTGCGTAACTCTCGAGGAAGGAAGGTGTCGAATGTCCGTTAACTTAGTTGTTTTTTGCCCGTAAGCGGGCAGATTGCGTGGGTTTACGTGTGACAGGAAATTGAAGAGATTGTGTGGGATTGTTTTTATCAATCAAATTTGAACCGTACAAAGCGAGACTACATACATTTCTTTTCATTTAAATCTACTTTCATATTTCGATTCCATGACCTTTGTTACCAAATAGTTTTAGACATGACTAACAGATGGCGCTACTAGTATAGGCACTGGCGAAATGATACGTAAATATTTTCGTCCCGATTATGACACTGTTGTTTGGCTCAGCGGCAACTGCTACGGAATAAAATGTTACGTGTTCTACGATTGCGCGTTCGAATCCGCTTCGGGACACAACTTTTAGTAAGTTCCCTGCTTTGTTATAGCGTTAGGATCTATGTTCGAATGCTTTCAAGGTGGGGTAGAGCGATGGGTGGTAGCAACGAGTGGGTTGTCCAACGAGGCTACCTGCTTCTGTAAGTAGCCCGAACAATTTTTATAGCTTTTTATGATTTTAATTTAGATATTATACGCAAAAAGCCAAAAAAATAATAATGTAAGTAATAATAAAATATTTGAAGGATAAAAAATGTTTAATCAGACTCACGGTCACTTTTATACATCAAAAACCTACCAGTACTTCCTAAGAGTTTTTAAAATACTGCTTATGATAATATGTTTTCTGTAAGTAGGTTTATTTATTTATTTCTGCAGAAAAATTCACCGTCTCTTATCTGTAGCCATAAAAACGTTTAAAAGTGTCTCGTCCATGCTGTAACCTAAAATGCATTTCTTTAACCGTCGCGAAAATAAATACACAATTCAATAAAAGTCCTACTAATAGGCTTCCTTTGGGTGTGGTAACCTGAAGCAGCTATTAAATAAGACAATTAACCTCCCACAACTGTCTTTGGTAATTACATCAATTAGAAGGGTCTTACCCCTTCTAAATCCATATAGGGTCTGCATTTTATTCGGTTTCACTGCGACATCTCCCCTGTGGGACGATTATTAGCTATGGATAGACGTGATATAGGTATGAGTGATGTCAGGGAAGCCAAAGAATAGCGAAGATGCAATTTAAGGCAGAAGTACATTACGCTTTTGGTTGTGAAGACCTTTTTTCTACTGTAGATGCTTAATTTCTAATTTAAATGTTTAACTTTCCTTTTACCCTTTAAAGGACCATTTTAAAACCTGGTACTCAAATGACCACTTACAACTGATACTTTTTGTATTTTTTATTGAATGAATTTTGTGCTAATATTTTTTGTTGTTAATAATGACTTTAGTGGTGGTAGAATCTTGTCCAGGTCGCTACCTCAGTCTTAGTCTTTGGCAACGCATTTGCAGCCTTATGGTTGCAGTCTTCGGATTGCAGTCTTTTTGTCTTAAGAATGCAAATATCTATGGGTCACAGATCCCACTTGGTATGAGCTCGTTCACCGAGGTTCGTTGTGAGGTTTTTTAATGGCATGGATGTCAGGAAAATTCTTCCACTTCGCTCAGTCCTATGTTTTCTTTATTCCGGTCAATTTTACTTATTTATGTAGAAGTCTAAATAAGTAATAATTAAAGCCAATTACAGAATCTCGCCGATAGAAACAATCAAAGGTCATTAGGTAAGTTTGAATGAATTTTTTTTTTTACGAATTACAACACTTTTACCCAAACCCCTTTAAGGAACTAATTATGTAAGTAGGTCAGTATAAGCCATAATGCCATTACGAGGGAGTACCACCTATAATTATGATAAGTTATGATTACATAGACAAAAACATTTAAAATTACTATTTAATGGCATCTTTATCACCGGCCAGTCATTTCACTCAAAATGTACACACATTACAATTTCACTGGATGCATTACCGGTTTACTCAGTTCAAGTGTATTGCGCAAGTCTGTAATTGCTGGAAGCGATTAGGCGTGCCCCCAATGGCCGGCTAATTGTTCCGATAGGACGCCATTGTTGTCACCATGTTACCATAGACTTCATTGTCTCGAGCGCACTTTTTAACGGCGGGATTTTTTACGAGTCTGCGACCGGCTTTTGAAAGTGGAACGTTTTAAAAGCTATACGTTCGCTGTTTAATTCCAATTGAACTCGAAATAGACATTTATAAGTGTGCATTTTTTTAGGTATTTATTCTTATTTGCATATTTACATCAAGAAACAATAAATGGAGGCCAATATCGAATGGCATGGCTATCTCAATAATTCAACCACATGGTAAACAGTGAATGTGCAGAAAAGGGCTAAAAAAATTAACATCACACGATTGAAAATGAAAAGGTTAAAAGGCTCAAAAAGTATTCACATTATAACAAACTTTTTCGCCATGGCTTGTGACTGAAGGCATTTGAAAACATTAAAAATATTTCAAGACTAATTTGAATGATCAACATCTTAATTTAAAGCGACATTAATTTAATCCTCACACATTAATTTTAAACGACTGCAGTCCAAAGATAGCTGCATTTCATATGTTAATTGTTAGGCAAAATGTGTGAAAGTCAACAATTAAAATTAATACGTTTTATAGCAAGAGGGGTCTATTAAGACAGAAGTAAATTATGATTCGTAATTGAAAGCACTAGTTAATAATGTCGTAATAAAAATAAACCTTAAAGGGGTTTTTATGTAAGTAACTATACATATCCGCTACGTACTTTATTCCAATCTGTTTTAGTCCACCATGTTTTTACATCGTACTTAATTATACTGTCCACATTATAGAATAACCGCAATAATTTAATCTTAATAGCTGTCTAGCTATCTTAGATATTAAACGTTTGGCTTTCACATGTTAAATAATAGTATAAAGTTCACAAATATGTTGTTAAACCAAAGGCAAATGCACAAATAAGGTTGTTCGCTACATTCTTTCAAAATTTAAACTTAGAACGAATTCATAACGGATCCCCAATCCTCTTGCGTTCCGTTTCGCACACAAGCCGTTCCGCCGCTATATTTCGTTAAACAAAGAACAAGTAATGGATAACTGTTTGTTCAGTCTAGGTCGCTAATTGCCCGTGTAGCTATTACGTTTCGGTAAACACCATTCTTTTACGTAAAATGGAATACCGTTTGGCGAAAACATAATAATAACCATACAAAATATTCTAGCGTTCCGTTTTCTTCTTCGAGCTGTATTGTGATTTGCATGGCGTGCATAAATAATACTTATACTTAAACCGTTAACAAGCATTTAAAATGTCCAACCGAATACGTAAACAGAAATTCAAATTCAAATATTTATACATTCATACATACATACCTTCACGCCTGTCTCCCAATGGGGTAGTCAGAGACTATGGAACGCCAGGTGCACCGATCTAAACACACAATTTTCGCTTCCTCTACATTCATCAATCTCTTCATGCACGTACGTCGGTTTCGGGTGCTTTTGATAAATATTTATTTAGAATAGAATAGAATAAAATTATTTTATTACAGACAGACAACAAGGCTCACATTTACAAATATATTACAGACTAACAACTTATTTAAACTAGGTAAACACAACTTATTTTAACTTGCGGGTGGTAGAACCTTGTGCAGGGCCCGTCCGGATCGCTACCACCATCTTATCCATTAACCTACCGCCAAACAGCAGTGTTCGCATTGTTGTGTTCCGGTTTGGGGATAAGACAGCCGGTGAAATGACTAGCATAGAGGCATTCCATCTTAGTCCTCAGGGTTGGCAACGCATTTGCAGTCTTAGGATTGCATCGCAGTCCTGTGAATGCGAATGTCTATGGGTCACAGTTTCCACTTACCATCAGGTGGCCTGTGTGCTCGTTTGACTTGGCTATGACATAAAAAAAAATCGCGGTGTCAGCTAGCTGGTGGCCACGAAATTGCCGAAATAATTATTTCATTTTTATTTGCCCGAAGTTAACCTGTTACATTTAGGTATTATAATTTTTATCACTATGCATTTCACTATATGTTATTTTTTATGGCGTTAAAATCTGCATTTAAAATGCAGCATGCAATATCTTATTTATACTTACAATGTTATCGCGTTACACCGATCACATCCTAATATTACAGTCGATTACTCAAAATAGGATATTGTGCATCATGGTTCACACCTTAATAAAGATAGCCAGCCGAACGCTAAGACAAGCAAAAATAAAATTAATATACGAGTCCCTACTTTATCATAGTCGAACTCGCAACCTCTAGCCTCATCAAACAGAGTAACCTCTGGGCCAACCGGCGCCCATTACATTACAAAATGCATTAAACAATACATTCCCAAATCAACAACTCCACAATACAGTCGATCAGCATCCAGCTGCGTTCATTATTCCACATTATTACTCCGCAACAGTCGTAATTCATAGTAAATAATGTTAATACAATCGCCTGGGTGGTTCACGAAACCCTTATACTGAAACCATTATTACATCGATAAACAAGACGTACTTACTCGTAACAGTAAACAGCCTTTGATATCCCGCTCACGTATTATTAAACTACATGATGCCAACATAATAATCTCTCATAATTTGAATACATGATCTTAAAATAAACACGCATTTGTTTATGGTTGGCGCCGCATATTTTAAAATGGCGGGAACGTTCGGAATTCAAGTTGGAACCCACGCGATCTTGATACTGACTTAATTGATTCAACTCGACGCCTCTAGATGGCGCTTATCCGTTCTGACACTATTTTCCATTAGTAAATGACGTCGAAATATAAGCTCTAACAGTTTTAATATTAAAGTTTAGTTTCGATTGCGTTTTGAAACCCTTGATACCATAGACAAGTTTGTAATAGCATCCGTAATGGCGGCCTAATTGTCTTTAATTAGCAGATACGCACATATTTATTGCGAAGCAGACACGCTACCGTTTCGCTAAGTCCTTATTGGTGTTATTATATTAAACGCAGCAACTGGTGTCAAGATCACGAACGATCTTTGCTCTAATAGAGTCAGCGGTCGGTGTTTAAGACCGTTTTATGCGGAATACAGTGGTTTTATACGCATGTTAGAGATATTTATCCAAGATTCCCTCGATAATCACTTCCTTGGTGTAACCAGGTACCAGTTACTTCGTCATACATAATGTTAAGACATAACAGTACAGATATAGGTAGGTGTGAGTAGAATTACTATAGACCTTGCAATGCCGTGCCTTTTCTAAACGTGTTAATAGGTGTTTTTAGCGGCAGCAAACTGCGATAATATTTCAAGCAAACACAAATATTAAATGACTGAATACGCGTTTTTCTAAACCAACCATGACGTAACTCAAGAATCCTTAAAAATTTAGTAGTAGTAAAGTAGACAAGCATGAGAGCGAATAGACGCGAGTAAGAGAGAAGTACAAACCCAAAGATCCTTTTGAGAGCTGTAGTTCAGTGTTTTTTCGAGTTTTTCACGGTTTAAAAGAGGCAATACCGCCTACGTAATATTACCGATCGTAAATTTTATCCCTTGACGCGGTCCCTTCGATTTACCCGGCTAATTTACTCTCATAAAGCTCGATGCCCATGTCAAAAGCATCCATCAAACGCGCTATAATCCGCTAGAGTATTAGGCTCCTTAAAAGCAGGCGATAAAAGAAAGTGGCGTCCTTAAAAGATTATGAGGTAGAGGTGTGAATCCGACACCTGCGTATTTGGGATGATACGGTTCGGTGCTTAATATTTTGTCCCTTTTTAGGGTTCCTTAACATGACAGCGGTGCAACCTGTACGTAGAAATTTAACTGTTGTATAAGCAATTGCAAAATGTGTCAATTTCACGATCAAATGTCAACCCTCCGCATGCCTATTTCCATTACTGGTGTTTATGAAAAAAACGGTTTAAATAATTATTGGTATTATTCTAAATAAGCAATCATAGTGTTCTTATTTAAAAACAGCGAATTAAAATTTATAATTTGTTCTGGGAAACTTCGCCCCCGCCTACATCTCTACCCCGCGGGACAGTCGCGCTCGAACTTGTTTAACTTTATCCCAAGGAACACCCACAAGTGGTTTATAAGTTACCGGTTCATTCCACGAACTCAAGTTCGAATGGCCTTAATTCTTTAAGTTAAGAGCCGTGTATAATTTTACATTACAAATAAATCCATTGTTGCGTGTTCACGTATAACTTTATTTTATTAATCGTAATGGTCTCTTAAATATTCTGTTGATTGCGTGCTGTAATTGAACGTAACGTGTTTTTACAAAGCCGAGCCGCCGCCGATAAAATTATATTTGCTGTAAAATGTAACTGTACTCAAACAATGAACGAGATAGAAATGGAGTGCTTTAAGCATTCGTAATATGCTTTTTCATCACACTTGCTCGTAAATAGTGCCCTAACATGCTAGAAAAATCGACCGTAAATCCAAAATAATACCCGTGGGCCTTTTTTTACCATTACGTAACTAAAGTGCGTAATAGCTTTTTTTTTAAATATTATACGTGGACTCAATCACAATACGTCAGGACCCCAATTCTTGTGCCATTCGATATGAAGTTTCATTCGAGATGAAATGTCAGTTGAATACTATTTCCTAACAATCTCGCATAATAAACTATTGATCTCATATGTCACTAGAATCGGACTCCGAACACGTTTGACATTATCTGTGGTAAGTCACAGACAATGATGTAGTCTGCCGCTAATAAGTTAAAAATATTATGATCTTTTGTCTGATTTTATTTCATTTCCTCACAATTGTGATGAAAAACATTGTATGTTACACGGGTGGTAAAGGAAATACAAAGCTCGAGTCATTAAAGCCCTCAGCCTTGGGCTTCGGGCTTCTAACAGACTCTCGTTTGTAATACTTTCTTTACCACCCTTAATACACAATGTACTATTATCTACTCCCATATCGTAAAGTTTGAATTATAAACTTAAAAACGAATTTAACGGCTAAAACTTTCCATCCAAAATGCGATAACGCCGATAACGTTTCCCTCCCCTTGAAATTATGAAAAACTAGATGTGTAAATTTTCCTTTCCTAGAAAATATTTCTTGGAATGAAACAAATAAAAAAAATATGAAAATATGCAATTACAGTTTTTCGTAACAACTCCAACAGTTGAAAAAAGCGTGGGAACAGGGCGTGATTTAGAGAGTGAGAAACGATATCGCTTGTAGCCAAATTAATAGCAGTTGGTTAGTCAAAAACATATATTACTTACATTTTTATTTTCGTAAATAGAGTATAATTATCAGATTAAATAGAGGATGCTTTGTCATCGAAAGTATAAACTGATAAAGTTCCTCCATGTTTTTATTATGGCAAACCAACATGGAAATAATAAATCATAATACTTTTGCTTCATCGTGCTCTACGCAAACAATGTAACATTTTTCTGGAATGGCACAAAGTAATTATGCATGACCACTCTGACATTAATAATGCCCCACGGCGCGTGTTCTGGTCACACTGGATTAGAATTAATTTAATTAATGTTGTGTTTTATTTGAAAGCGGTTGCGATATGACAACAGGTTACGAGTGTGCGTGACATAATTCTATATAAATAAGATAACATATTTATTTACGGTTTTTGTACAAAACGCGTTATCACAGTATAGGTATAACAGGTTGGCTGAGTTTCATCCCGCACAGATGTGGGGCCAGCATAGTATACACAGATAGTGATAAAATTAACTGACCGCAACCATCACTACAATATACAAAATTTCTGGCGTCCGTTAATTTTAATTTCACATTGTACGTTTAACAAACGAATTATTTTACAAATTTCCATTTTACAAAAACGTGTAATCTTCCATCATTGTTATGTATTACGATTTGCGAGATATACGAGTACTGTCAACAGAAGAAGTGGACAGTCAGAGCTCAAAATCAACGCACGCTCTTACTTTCTTGCCAATATAATCGTGTATAAAGAAATAGTGTGCCTGTCGGCTAAAACGACCTAAGTCTGCTGCCGACAGTACTAAGTAAGACTGTGTTAAGTATGAGTAGACCTTCAACCGCATTTTTTTTACTACTGTACCTTTTTCCAAAATGATAATGTTGCCTTCCTACGGAGAAAATGCACAAGTGCAATGAATTCACAGAAGCTTATAAAACCCTCAAAGGTTTAAGGTTGGAAGTTCCACACAATTCAAATAGTAGATGTGCCTTTTTCCTTAGGAGGGCAGAATTATACGATTTCAAATCAAAATCGGAGAAATACTGGAAAAGGGGCCGAATCTTAAGTACCCGAAACCGACGTGAGTGCATGACTCGATGTATGAATGTAGAAGAAGCGGAAGAAATTTGTCAATATCGTAGCAAATGGGAAGAAGTGGTCTCTGCCTACTGGGAAACAGGCGTGATTTAATGTATGTATGTAATTATACGATTTGTAACATTCATCATCATCATCATCAGCCCGGGGGCGTCCACTGCTGGACAAAGAGTGCCACAATTCACGGTCTTGAGCCGCTTGTATCCAGCGGCTCCCCGCGATCCTAACCAGGTCGTCAGACCACCGGGTGGGAGGCCGTCCAACACTCCGTCCACCGGTACGGGGCCGCCACTCGAGAACTTTTCTTCCCCAACGGTTATCAGTTCTCCGAGCTATGTGGCCTGCAAACATTAATGACCCTTGTTTTTTTTTCCAGTGGGCGGCATGTCCCGCGGCGGCAGCGGCGCGGGCAAGACTGCCACCGCCAAGCGGGTCCCGCCGCCCGCGGTGCCCGGCGACGCGTTCGGCACGCCGCAGCACCGGCACTCGGGCTCCAGCTTCGGCTCGCAGGGGTACGCGTCGTGCGAGGAGCAGCCCTACCCGCAGCCTCCGGACACACCCAGCCATACTAGAGGTAACTGATGCTTCGATTATCCTTCTCTATAGTGTATACTTTTAGGCATTTAAAAAAATGTAAACAAAACAACCACGTGATATAGTTCGTCAGCCAATAGAAGTAGACAGTGTTCTGCTTCTATTGGCTGCCGTCAAAGTCGTCGTACGTCAAAGCTCGATAAAACAGTTTTGATTGGTTGTTTAACAAAGTCACGTGATTTGGAATGTTTATATTTTTTTAAATACCTTATAGTATAGACTATAGCTTCGTCTTGCCGGGCTATACGTCTTGCGAAGAGCTTTGACTATGCATATGCAGGCTAACGTGACGTGGCCTTCACTTGAGCTTTAGCTGGCTCGATGCCCTACGCCACACTAGAGTTTAGATTATACTGCATATACTAGCTAACGTGACCTGGCACACTCACTTGGGTTATCGCTGGCTTGCAAGACTTCGCGTCCTGGGTAGTGATTCTGTAAACAACGCCGGTCGTGCGGACTGTCGAGTGAAACCAAGCGGCGAGATTAAGTAGTCCCGTCAGTGCGTACAAAACACATTGTAGCGCGTGCATTTTCAATTTAGCAGCACGATGGGTCGAACGTATAAGGCTGCTTAATTGAAAATACACGCGCTACAATGTGTTTTGTTCGCACTGACGGGACTACTTAATCTCGCCGCTTGGTATCACTCGACAGTCCGCACGACCGGCGTTGTTTACAGAATCACTACCCTGGCAGCTCTATCAACAACCAGGCAAAGCCAGCCACACCAAAGCTAAATCCTTCCCATGAATAAGGCTAGTGACCTCACCGACTGGATTTTTCATTTTCCCAACTCTTTATTACCAAGGAGTATCTATCTATGTTCTTACACTTCTTACAGACGGAAAACTGTGTAATAGACGTTATGCCTTACTTTATGCAATTAAGACCTTATATCCCACTGTTTGTCAAAGGCCCGTTCCCTTTTTTCAACGCGTTGTATTGTGCAGTTTATTTTGTATCTTACCTCGATACAATTCTTAGTCTCTCCCTATACTAATGACGCGTAAAGGGTTCATACAGTAAGTCTGATTTAATATGCAAGAGCATGTCTTGTTCTTGCATATAAAATTAGTTATTGTTAGTCTATAGTTGTTGGTGTTGCCAATGTATATAACATTGGTGAGGTATAATGTGTACCTACGTCCCACATACGCTGAAATTTGAAAATAAAGCAAACGAAAGCAATTGAAATTTAAATAAATATCAAGGGATAATGTCACACCAATTGACCTAGTCCCAAACTAAGCTCTAGGCTTGTACTATGGGTACTAGACAACGATATAAATACTTATATAGAGATATATCGGATCCCTTTGACTGCCATACATATCGTTGGTCATAATACTCATAATGTATTGTTAGTCATACTTTTTTTTGTCATAACTTCTTTCAGGCTGAAGTTACAGTTTTTGATAAACGTTTATCGTGTAGATTATTTAGATTAGGTTAGGTTAGTTTTATACAAATCCTGAAAAAATAACCGTGTCCTGAGAAAAATGCATTATGACTTGCAAAAGTTATGACTTGAAACACATTATGACTAAAAATAATTATGGCAGTCAATAGATACCCGAAATATAAACTTAAATACATAGAAAACATCCATGACTCAGGAACAAATATTCAAACAACAAATCTCTGCCCTTGCCGGGATTTGAACCCAGGACCGCTAGCTTCGTAGGCAGCGTCACCACCAACTAGGCCAGCGTGTCGTCATTATAGGGACGATGTTAAGCGTAATAAATTACTTTTAATTAGGTAATTATTAGCTTTTTACGACGTTATAGAATCGAAGTCCGTGGTCAAAGTGACCATACTGCTATTGAATAAGATACTTATATTTGTTAGAAAATTCTGTATGCAACAATATAATATTATCTGACACAACAGAATTATTAAACCGGTTAGGGGTTATCCAAATCAATAGACTCCTTACCTTTGTTTTCAAGCAAAATGTTAAACCAAGACATACGAGTAAAAATAGGTCCCCTTAGACATTAAATAAAGTATTCCTGTTGTTAAAATCTTATACTTTCGTTTCCGTTTTTAATTATGCCCAGACGCTGAATGATTCAAAACCCCGCAAGGCTGGCAGTTGTTTTGGGACTACCAAAAAACTCCCCTCCAGACTGAATTGGAAGTCTTTGTAAAGAATTTCGGTCATAATTGCTTCAGGTTTCACAAAAACGTCTCGGGAGGGACTTTGTCACGAATTTGAATTCTAGTGTCGTGTAGTAGAAACCTTTCTTCTGGTAGGTTTATCTACTTGATGGAAAACTTGAAAAGGGGACTAATTTCCACAATGAACGACGGTTTCATTTTCTTCTTTTTAAATTATTTCTTATACTACAGAGGAAGGTTATAACCTTCCTCTGTAGTATAAGAAAGTATACCATTGTATTACTGTATATTTATTTTCAGCCAATATCATCCATATAGTCTTAATCTCCCCCCCCCCCAACCCCGTCCCCACCCACCAACAGTCACGGGATGCGTCTATATGTTCATTAGGACCCAAAAAAATAGATACCTTTTTTAGTAGAAAAATCAATGCGAATTTTATAATGAAAAAAACATGTGTTCTTTTTCAAACAAATTCCATACGATACGATTATGGTTTTCCAAGAAAACCCCACCCAATACATATGGCGATCGTCGCCATAGTAAAAATACTTTATGTTGCCAAGATCTATAAACTGGCACATGTTTCATCTCTGTTGGTGGGTGGGGACATTTTTTCCCATAGTCATGCATAGTCCTTTAAAAGCCTTCGTCACAGATTAAATTAAGTTATTTTGCGACTAACTGATTGACAGATAAGACAACACTCATCCCAAATCGCTAGGCGCAGAAAATTTAAATATGGAATATAAAAATCTTGTTGTAATGTAGACTAGTTAGTATAAGAGAAACAGGAGCCATAGTAGGAAACCTACTTATTCTATGATTATGGCAGTCATCTTCTAAAAACACTTAATTTGTTAAAAAACTATAGTTTGTGTTTGAGTTAGTACTTATGATGGTTACTACTTCACGCTACTACGTGGATAGTCAATGCGGACGAAGTCGCAGGCAGGAACTAGTTACACCTATAATAATATAACAATGAATTACTTGTCAATTTCCAGATGACCACTCAGACTACGGCAGCACCGTTTCCGGCGTGTCAGGCGTCAGCGGGGCCAGCGGGAGCCTCGGCAAGAGCCCTGCTGGAGGGGGGACGTTCACCTTCCCTCCCCCCTCCCAGCCCCTCACGCACAAGGCGGCGGTGTATTACCATCACCAGCTGGCGCTTAGTGATGACCAGGGAATTGATATGACGCAGGTGAGAGATGTAACAAGATTATTTACAGTGTGACAGCTCTTAGAAGGTGCTTCGGGTTTGTACGCTCACACTTATTAAGACTGCACCGAGCAAACGTCGAGCGTCCAGTGGCGCCCTCATTACTATTATTGTGTTTTCTAATTAACTGAAGAATTTCCTTGCAATCAGACGATACGTTTTTGTAGCGCAAATAAAAACACAATTTATGGGATACGTAACAAACTTTAATAACAATTACCCTTTGAGTAGTCAGCTTAACGGGAAAAGGTGGCCACTTTTTTCCGATAAGTTGATAACTCGAAGGTGAAATGTTATTAAACTATGTGATACTAGCTGTTCCCGTGTCCACTTCGTTGGGCAAATCTTTTTTTTTGAGTTAATAATTTTCCCGCTAATTCCCGTTCCCGTGGGAATTTCGGGAATTCCTTTCTTAGTGCACCTCTACGGTACCTAAGCTACGTCCCTTCCAAATTTCAAGTGCCTACATTTAGCCGTTTAGGCTGTGCGTTGATATGTCAGTCAGTCAGTCAGTCAGTCATTTTTTCCTTTTATATATTTAGATACCCTATAAGTTGTATTTTCATTTATAGTACAAAAACCTATCGACTAATTTCAAGAAAATACTTTAATTTATTAGAAAACACAATAAAAGTAATGAGGGCGCCACTGTACGTCCGGCGTACGCTCGGCGCAGTCTTAAGAGCGAGAGAGAATTACAAACCCTAATCTATCTATAATCTCCTAAGTGCTCACAAACTAAGTCATTTCATAGTCAACTCAGTAATAATGTAGTAAATATGGTACTTACGTCGATTTAGCGATCGTCGATGTCGTCGAAAAGTAGATTTAAGTACACACTCTTGTAGGTTGTCGCTTTACAGTCACGTAAATAATCAATCAAGATTTTCAAATACGTGAATGCGATAAAGTACAAAAGTGAGTATCCACTTTTGACGTTGACTATCGTACCCCGTTGGCGTCAATAACATCACGAATTTCAAGGTATGATCGCGAAGTGGCATGCTTTATACATTTCTATATATGCAGTAAATACTGCCAACGCTGCTCATATCCTGGATCCTGGCTAACTTCTGTCTTCTTTCACGTTTTCCATTTTCAAAAATTTGAACCAAAACAATTTTCCGGGATCCGTTTGACTGCCATACATATCGTAGGTCATAATGTATTGTTAGTCATACATTTTTTTGTCATAACTTCTTTCAGGGTGAAGTTACATTTTTTAATAAACGTTTATCGTGTAGATTAGTTAGGTTAGGTTAGGTTAGTTTTATAAAAATCCTGAAGAAATAACCGTGTCCTGAGAAAAAATGAATTATGACTTGCGAAAATTATGACTTGAAACAGGTTATGACTAAAAATAATATGGCAGTCAATAGAGACCCCAATTTTCCGTGTGTCTCCAGAGCCCCGGGCGCGACAGCCCTGGCTCCTCCTCTGGCTCGGCTGGCTCTGGCTCGCGGCACTCCTCGGCGTCGCTGGACAGCGGGCGCGCGTCGGGCCGCATGCCGCACCACCACCACGCCGCGTGCCACTGCGGGGATACCGCTGATCGCGTGAGGGCTATGATCGCGCAGGGACTGCCGGTAAGAACTGTCTTACACCCGTATTCACAAACGTCACTATGAGGTCTCACAGTGCTCACGAACGCACAGGGTGGTTCAAATCGTGTCAGAAACAAAAGGCCAGTCAAACAGGACCAATCACAAAGCTGTATTGAACGCAGTGCGTTTACTCAGTGAAGGATCCCTTAAGTATTGTTTGTGAATACGGGTGTTATACTGCCCTACTAAACCAAGGACCGTATTAATAAACTCATCTTGGCTGACGTCACAAGATACGTCAAAGTAAACGTCAAGCCATAGATAGCTGACATTTTTGACGCATCTCGAGACGAGCATTAGAGTAGAGAATAGTTTATTAATACGGGCCCAAATAGCAGTAGCTCAACTAAAATTCCTGTAGCAATCACAACCTAATTTGTATTATTAACAGAACAGTATTGAATCTCCTTTGGCATTCAAATTTGAGATAATGTTTATTGGCTTAGCAGGGCATCTTTCTTGCATAGGGCTGCACCTTTCCTGGTGAACTTTGTTAAGAGGTTTCTTTTCCCAAAAGTACCAAAACGGTATTTTTCTGGATTAAGGGAGCCATAAAACTTGAGTTGAATAAATAATGTATGCTGTAAATAAATATTTGAAAAAATGTGCCTTTTACTGACGTGCACGGGTGTGTAAAAGTGTAGTGGTTCACAAGCAGATAATTTCCACATTAGGATCTGACACATAATTCGAAGTAACTTTCTCTAGCACTGCTATTAACTCCTCCTCCATTCTTCCAGGACCCAGACATCATCCACGCGTGGCTGGCAGACCTGCAGATGGAGGAATACGCGCGTCTCTTCATCGAAGCTGGCTACGACCTGCCGACTGTCACCCGGATGACTCCTGAGGACCTGACGGCGGTGGGCATCAAGAAACCGAACCACAGGAAGCGGCTAAAGGCTGAGCTGGCTAACCTGAATGTGCCGGACAACCTTCCTGATTATATTCCGGTTAGTTTTCTAATCTGTATTAAAAAGTCACTGTACATACACAGTGGTCAAATGGACAGATCTTGCCGTCCTTTATCAACCTGCTTCACCAGATCCAACCATAAATTACTTCCTGTATTTATATAGTAACACTTCACCTTCTGCAACTACGTATCTCCATCATCATCCTCTTAATTCCAGGGTTCCCTGGACGAATGGCTTCGGCTGCTTCGGCTGGAGGAGTACGGACCAGCTCTGATCGCGCAAGGCTACCGCACCGTGCAAGACGTCACGCAGCTCGCTTGGGAAGTACGTATCTTGGCCACTACCACCAAACAGCAGTGTTCGCATTGTTGTGTTCCGGTTTGGGGATAAGACAGCCGGTGAAATGACTAGCATAGAGGCATTCCATCTTAGTCCTCAGGGTTGGCAACGTATTTGCAGTCTCAGGATTGCATTGCAGTCTTGTGAATGCGAATGTCTATGGGTCACAGTGTCCAATTACCATCAGGTGGCCTGTGTGCTCGTTTGTCTGCTCTATGCCATAAAAAAAAACTTATGGTTTGCAAATAAATCAGTACCCTTTTTATGGCATGGAGAAGGCAAAAGAATACACCTGATGATAAGTGGGGCTGTGAGGCCTATACACATTTGGGATCTCAATATAGCGAACCTTAGACTGCGATTGTAAGAAACAAATTCATTGCAAGATAGGGCTCAGGAGGACTAAGGTGGCATGCCTCTATGCTAATTATTTTTACGGTTGTCTTGTGCCAACACCGGAACAAAACAATTTGAACAGCATCCTGAACATAGTGTTAAAACCTTGTTAGTAACATTTTATGTGAGTAGCCTATGTGACTCTAAAGTTGCTAGTACCTATATGAATTTCCATGGCGCCTTTGATGCGGCGATACTGACTGATCTGATCCAGGTTAGGTTAGCTCCACCATCTGACTGGTGCTCTTCCTCTATTTCGACTTCATACACTAAACCAAGCAAATTCACATTTCAGGATTTAGAAGACATAGGCATTGTGCGTCTCGGCCACCAAAAGAAAATAATCCTGGCCATCAAAAGAGTGAAAGACATTAGAGCGGGAAAAAGAAGCATCAGCAACCAAGGGTCTCTGGACTTCACTAGACTAACGCCCGGGCAGGTCAGTACCATAGACAACCCAGTTTTTTTTCTAAATGTGTTTGTAGTGATGTTTTAGAATCTAGACTCTAATAGTTCCTAAACTTTTACGGAGGCAAACTTTCTGTGGGAAATATTTATCTAAATTTAAAAATAGAACTAGAACTCGACGGCTTTCAAAATTCTTTTTCAAACAGTTATAGAGATTATAGAGTATTCTATTTACTGATTTAAAAAGATCTCTTAAAAGCATCACTTCAAATCAACTGTTTATGATTTTTTATTTGTTTTATTTTTTACCTGTCATTGTCATTTTCATTTCATTATCATTAATCATCTTGAAATTGGCCTTACTTAAAAATAAATTAACAGATTTTCGAAGCTATCCGAGTAATATTTTAACGCTTAACTCTTTATAATAGTTATATACTAACTACGCTTATTTTAACCAAAGCGTTTTTTGTAGTTTCAGTTTATTAATTTTAACAAAATAATCAATTATTTATTTTGAGCAAAAGAAGCTTTAGCTGTTTAGCTCAGTGTTACCTTATATCTAGCACACAAGCTGGTATTTTCCTTTGCTAAGCCAATAGACGCGGAGACGTTATGGGAAAATACGTCCATACGGACTGCATTGGCTTGATCCTGAGTGAACATCAAAATTATTTTTTCCCGAATCGTTCCAAATTATCGTTTCGCTTGGACTACCTAGAAGTCTACGTCCATCGCCATCGTCGTCGCTGGCTGAAAATAAAACGACACTGCGATTTAAAATAAGTTCCAAATTTGAAACTCAATCGCAGAGTTGTTACCGGCCAGCATCACCATTCCGCTGCATCCACCATACCACAGCCCGAAGCAGCATGTGAATGTTTTGTTTTCTTTTCTTTCAAACACCAAACTGCACCTTGGACATAATCGGCTAAAGGATTTATATCCGAGGGAGCTGCATTACCAGACTTGGCAGACACATGAGCGGAGTTACCATAAACCCCCCGATATTAACTTTGCCGCCCTACCGACGGCCCTATGTGGCACTGATCTGGTCCCCATCCAGGTATGAGTCTATCTCCTTTGGCACAGTCTTGAAGTTTGTTCAAAGCACCCAGCACCCAGCTTTTATGTGCACCCGTTTTTGTTTTGAATTGAGAACGCTGTTTTCGATGTGTGTGTGTGTTTTCTGTGTTTTTATTATACTCATATTATTAAACGAGGTACTTACTTATCTTATTAAATTTAATACGTAGTATATTTAAGGGTCTATGTAGGTAGTACATATTATTATCTAAATATAATATAGCTTGCTCGGTAATTAATATTTTTAATTAATAAGTAAGCTAAATGAGGCATGATTTTTAACACAGATTAAAATATTTTTTTAATACGTCGATAACATCTTGAATAGCATGTAAAAGAATTAACGAAATAAATATGACAGTAATTTTACAAATCCATGTCTTTATCAGTATTTCTAACTATTTATGTCGTCATATTAATGCCATGCCAACAATATTATGTTCTAATCAGCCTAAAATTATTCAAAATTCTAAATAATAAAACATAGCCTCTACAGGTCCGTCATCCGCGTGGCAAATCTCTGGAAAGCCTAGAGGACCCATCAGAAAGATCGTCCCACACAACGTTTTCACCGGACGCAAGCTTCTACTACGGCGGTGGCCAATGGCGCCGCTCGTACGACGATGGCGACATCACTCCAACCAATGACAGCTCGTACGAGGGAGGGGGGACGCTGCCACGCCCGCGCGGATTGGTCCGTCCGCGGCCCGTAGCCAAGATTCAAGCAACGCCAGCTTACAGAGAAAAATCTCCAGATTATACCTACGATGAAATTGCGTACTCAGCTCGGTTGCAACGCGTGGCTTACGGAGCCAGTCCCCATGTGGCTAGGAAACCCCCTCCGGACCCTCCTAAGCGTCAGTCTTCTCAGTACGCTCCGTTCTCACGTTTCGGACAGACAACAGTCGAAATCCATCCAGAGAAGAGTCTCCCGTTAAGTCTGCCTGCATACCCGAGCTCTGACTCCCTGAGCGTGAGCTTGGACAGCACGGGGCTGCTGCCGCCTCCCCCCGCTCCATCGTCACCCCCCAGGAGATACGAGGAGGACAAACTCCGGACAGGATCTGATGCTAGTTTTAAGGTGAGGATTTTACAATCAAATGCTTTTGGCACTGCGCCGAGCATACGAAGGATGTACAGTGGCACCCTAAACAAAGAATTTATATTATGATAAATTGTGTATTCATTTGTACAACAAAACACCACACGTCGGTTTCAAGATAATACTTAGGTTTAGTACCTATACAACACAATAAGTAATAGTAATGAGGGTGTCACTCGACGGTCGGCGTTTGCTCGGTTTAACCGGTTATTAACCGTTTTACTATGAAAATAACCGGTTATAACGGGTTATTTGCAATCCCTAGTACTTACTAAGCATTCACAGTTTCACACACGAATTCTTAAGATGAATAAGAATCAAAGAAGTTTTGAGAACTATTAGGGTGAAGTCACACGAGCGTTATTTAGTGAGTTGTAAGCCGCGTATTTTCGGTCGCGTAATTTCTGCTGCATAGGTACGAAAAGCCAGCTGATTTTGCATCGCCGTGTGAACCAAACAGAGGGCTCAGACAAGATTTATTTATTTATTTATTTATTTATTTCAAATATATTTTACACGGCATTACAGTTAGGACCAATACACCGAGAAACTTAGACTAATTACAAAAACACAACTAACAGAAAAACGAAAAACAAATCAAGTAATCGTAAAAACAGTAAAAATAACAATTGTCAATTAATACTAGAAGGCCTATCATCCATCATCTCGCAAAATCTCAGACATTCACGAGATGCACTTCGCTAGGTAGCGTTTCTCTTCGTTTAGTTTTTAAACCAATCGCGTCACTGGCAGATGACGTAATGCGATAAGTCACGTGATGTGCCAGTGACGCGATTGATTTAAAAACTAAACGAATAGAAACGATAGTTAGCGTAATGCATCTTGTCTGGGCCCTCAGGCCTTTTGTATGAAATTACGCGACCGAAAGATGCGGCTCACAGCACACAATATTACGCTCGCGTGGCTGAACCTTTAAGAAGAATTGGTTACTACTTTTTACACGGCTACTTACCCAAAAAGGGAAAGTTTTCTTTTTGACCACTTATACGTTTAACGCCTTGAGAGATCTTAAAGTGATGGGTATCATTACTTTGGTAGAAACCCATAGAGTATCATAGGCAATAATAGCTCTTCAGTTCTAAAGGCGCGTACAGATTATGCGCAGCAATCACTCGAACATTGGATCGCGCAGCGGCCGCGCGCAATGTAGACGGGGTTTCCGCGCGCGGCAGCTCCAACATTGCCGCGCTCGAACATGCCGCGCGGCGATCCGAGCGCTGTCGGTTTTTGAGCCCGCATCAAAGAAGCTTCAGTCGCTGCCGCGCGCGCAGTTTGGATGGTTGTGCGATTTAAATATATTTTTTCACGCGCTGATCGAGCCGGATTGCTTGCCACGCGCAGCCGCCACGGTCTACCTAAATTCCATCGAACATTTGCCGCGCGAGCCAATGTTCACGCGAACACTGGCTCGTGCGGCTGCCGCGCATAATCTGTACCCAGCTTTATGCTGCAGTGGTGGAAGGGTTTTCAAACTTGGGTTTATGTTAGACTTGTTACGGATAGCGAACGACCCTTTCGGTTGGCTGTGGGAGTGTCTTCGTTCTAAGTTCTAAGTTTTTCCTATTTCACCAGTATTTTTTTTTGCATTAATTAAACGGCTTTACTGGTTTTGAAATCCACGCTACCCTTGGATTGGTATTTATCCAAGCAGTGTTAGGCTAGATATATTTTAACCATTGACTCTCAAATTCCAATGCTAAGTACTGAAATTGCCAGTTCCAATCCTTAGTTTCGTAGTGATGCTGAAGAGGTCAACATCCGTATACTTTGTATTTTTTTTTTATGTTATCCAAATTTAGAAGACATGCTATCTTACACTACCTTACTAAACATTTTGCTAATACCTAGACCTTTGTTTCTTTGCAGTCGAGTTCGAGCACGGAATCGGACAGCATCCCATTCGCAAACGAGAACGCGGGCACAATAAAGCAGAACCGCAGCCAAATCGCCGGCCGACCGCACACCGTGGACTATGGTCGAACAGGCATCGGCCTGTCAAACCTCCCGCCAAGAAATCCTGACATCAAACCCACCACGCCCCACACCCTCCCCGAAAAAGACGAGGGGAAAAGCACAGAGCCGGCAGACGTACTCAATGATATAGGCAACATGCTGGCCAACCTAACGGACGAACTAGACGCCATGTTGGAAGAAGAGAAACGACAAGGTCTCACCGACTCGTAAAAGTCAAGCCCAGAATAGGGATGCGTCCAAAACCGGTAATTTCAAAATTATAGGTTTCTGAACGTTTCTTATTCTATGCGAACGGACTTGAAGATGAATTTTAAAAATCGAATTGATTTTAAATAAATTCCAAAGATTTCTTCTATCATCTGCTAGAATCAATCGAATTGAGAAGTTGCTCGATGGTATCAGAGAGCTAAAATGAACAATAATAATACTTAAATAAAATAATATCTGCAATAATGATACGAGCAATTTTACCATTTGAAATGGATATTTACTTCAATTAAAAACACTAGCACCTTGCCGATTTAATTAATAATCAAACTAAAATAGCCTGGTTTTGCGGCATGATTATTTATGTTTCTGTAAAACCTAACGTTGTTCTATGCATAAAAAATACCAACTGTAACGGAAAGCTGTACAGTTAAACAACATATTCAATCAAATAATCGTTTTATTGAGTGTCAAATAGACAGGCAAAACTCCCACTAGTTTGAATCGGAATCAAACTATTTTGTACATAACAAGTATGAACATGAGCCCTCTCCCAATTATCATTTAAAGTTGTGTGTTTATATTGTTCTTAATTACTTATTTAAATTAATTAACGATAGTTCCTTGTTTAACATTTAAATTATAATTATATGTATTTCTTTTCCTTTAAAAATTAGGTATAGACGGATCCAAAAACAGATGAGAGTGTCTATTTTTGTAAATATTGTTTTACTTAAATTATGACATAATAGATACAAATATTATCCAGTAGCTAGATTTCCATGTACAATAAAATTGTAGAGTACTTGGGTATGACGTAGGATTGACTAGTTAGAATTTATACAAAATATTAGCACTAGTGTTAGCGTGAAATTAGGGGTTATGATAATAACAAAGTGTATCATAGAAATTCGTATAAAATAGTGATAGACCTCATAGTTATTGTATGTTAACAACCTTTGTATACATGGACATGCTCATTTGCCTTTACACTTCGAACCAATTTTATACAATCTGTGGCTTCGCAACACTTCAGCTTCCAATTTGAAAGCATTAAGCAAAAGTTCCTTGCGTCCTGCAACTGTTAGGTAGCTTTTGAATAAAAAATTTCAAGACAACTATAAATAACGATCTCTGTATATTGTAACTGTCCCATGTCCACATAGAACGTGATATCTAGCGGCCATACCATAAAATAAATAGGTATTTAAAAGGTGGGTTTGACAACAGTAGTGATGTGTGAATTTTACTATCTGCTAACCGGTTTTTGAAATAAAAACTCGCATCACTGTAGCTGTCAAAAATGTGTCTTTTTTAAACTGCCTTACCTATTAGATACTCGTGATACTAACACCGTGTACTATAAAAACAATAACCAACCTAAACTAAATGTAGCGCAATATGAAGTACGCAATAAGCTTAACTGTGTAAATATCTGTAATAGAAATCAGTGTTTCTACATTTATAATTCAGTCTTCTTTAATAACAGCTCGTATTTAGACATTTTGTATACCTGCATATGATAATATAGGAGTGTAACCTATTTTAGCCGTCACACGTTTTGTTAAAATTAATGCATAGAACTGAGTTGTTGTCGTCTTTTTTTTAAGAAATACATGCTATTAGCTAGAACAAGGTCTTAAAAGACCAATTATCACTTTTGGACCCTGATTGTGTTTATATACTGTTCAAAATAATAATTGCTGGGCCCTAGCTCCATCACTTTCTCTGGTTTTGAGTTTAAATGACGAGTGAATGGGATGGGGCATCTGAAGTTCGAAATAAGTACTTCGTGGTAACCACTCTGTGGCCCCGTTAATTTAAATTGAATTTCCATTGAATATGTTATGTCATAAATAAATTGTAAATCTAAAACATATTTTCAAAAGGCCTTCAGTTTCGTTTCGAATTAAATTTCTCATAAACCAAGCTTATTCGGCATTTTGTAAAGTTTGGTGACATCTCCATCTTTGGCAACCTGAGTAATTAACAATGTAGTTTTATCACTCTACTTTTTACTTTGTTTCTTCGATACTGCTACTATAGCTATAGCTTGAACTAAAACTGGATTATGTTTCTGCCAGTGTTAATTTTACAATAAACGTTTGTTTGTTAAACTAGTCAAAATTACAGAGTGACGGCCTCTGCGACCGATGTTCTTGAAGCAGCTTATTACATCTTTGTTTATAGTTGAACTCTTATTTGAATAAATATATTTGTAATATTCTACGCGTGTCTTAATTTCCAGTATATATCCCTATCCCACATAAATGTTCCTGATCTAGCTTCCTCCTAGCTCCTAGCTTCTACAATTCTTATTCTTAGCACAATTTAGCACATTAAGGGTCGTAGGGTCCGACCTCATTGTAGGGCCAAAAATTATAATTCAGAAGTATCATTATGTTTCCAAACTCACTGACGACTCATAACTCATAAATACGCCACAGTGGCTTTCCCAGTCTTTATTTAAAACACTGCGGTAGATGACTCGATATGTTTTTTTTTTAAAAAGCACGTGTATTGATTCCGTCTAAAACTCTATCATGGCTTTTTTTATAACACAAATTTTAGTCATTGTTTGAATCCATTGGATTTAGTCATTTGCAAGGGTGAACAGCTGGCCTATTGTCTAACGCACTTGCAATCGCAACCGCCTTCAAAGTGGAACTTTTTTTTTCATTTTGAAATCAGACTCGCCTTCGGACTGTCAAAATAAAAACGATTGCGATTGCGTTAGGCAATAAGCCGGCCGGACCATGGAGTCAACGTGGTACTTGATAAGTGGGCAATTCTGGAGGATATGTTTTACGTCTTTGTTTGGGGCCCCGCAGTCACACTTTGCTGATTCATTAATTAAAC
The DNA here is from genome assembly GCA_963966035.1 of Acleris laterana. NCBI lineage: Eukaryota > Metazoa > Arthropoda > Insecta > Lepidoptera > Tortricidae > Acleris > Acleris laterana. Next base: position 1,996,299 of record OZ014445.1, read on the forward strand.
GAACGGATGTAAACATGCCATACGCTCTCAATTAATAATAGTGTTTGCTTTAGTAACTATTAAATTTATCAGACATTATTTCCCATGTAGGCGTAACTAACAGACCGAGTAAAAGCACACTTTCACATTTACTATACATATGAGTAGCCTAGGGTTTCCCGACATAGGTAATTTTTGTTACTATGCCAACCAAATTTAATGCACTTAGGTGTAGAATGGTGTTGTAGGAGGCAGGTAGGAAGTATAGAAAAGAAAATAAAGAAATCAAAGCCTCTCATCTATATCGCATCATGCATTTTTATCAGTCTAGGCTCTTTCATCATCTTCATCATATTATCAACCGAAAGACGTTCACGGCTGGAAATAGGCCTTCCCCAAAGATCTCTCCACGTTTGGTTTTGTGCTAGTTGCAGCCACATATCTATATTATTATAATAAAGGTAGCCAAACTCTAACACGTTATCTACGTAACGATGATAGGTGAGGCGAATTATTCATTTAATTACGCGATAACGGGTTGATTTGCCATTTGCCTCGCCAATCGTACGAAACAAACATGCGACTTAAAGGTTTGTCCAACAAAAATCAGAGTTAATCTTTCTCTTTTTCACTTTAATAAAATTGAATTGTTGAGTTTGATGTTCTTAAATTCCTGAAATAAAAATATGATAATTATTATATGCGTCTGCTAGTAAAACCTATTTAAACTATTGTAAAACACTGTATTATACAAACAGAAAAATCTATATGAATAAAAATGAATTGCCGAAATGTATGTACCTACACGCATAACTTTCGAACGACTGCACCAAATTAAATAATTCTTTTTTGGATGTGTTCGTTACCTATTTCATTGTCAGGAAAGACTGTAAAAAATAAAAAATATCTACGAAGAAAGTCCGCAATTTTCAGCGGGACGAAGCCGACGGCGGAACGCTAGTAATATTATAAAATTAATCTGTTAAATATAGTTACATTTCAGGATGCATAATCCTATAAAGTGGTACCTACTTAATTTTAACATTTTCTTTTTATGAATATAGTAGAGCTGATACTCACATTCTGTCTGTGTCGGGAAAGCGAAATTACGTCATTTTTGTAATTAACAGGACATTTAAAAGTTTAACACTTTTTACCTTATTTCACAATTCATCCACAAACCAGGTTTGCAACTGCAACACGAGAAAAACCGGTAAACCGTAATACACGAAAAAAAACCTGCACTCTACTTTCCTGAAAAACTTCAAAGAGAAGTACGTCTGTTTTATACGGCATCCTACATTCGTATTTGCTGTTGCTTTCCTGAAAACAGTTAATTACCGCTTCTGGTTGGCGGGCACATTTGACAGAAACCATCCCGGCCAATAGGCGCGCCGTAAAGCAGATCGATGTCAAAACTGCGCCGTGAAGAACGCAGATGTTGTAGATTTTCCTTATGTCATACGTTTGGCGAATGTTGTAGGCGCGATCGATAATACAAATTGGTTTTCGGAGATTGTGGAGGTCATATTGTCTTTGAGCTCTTGATGGACGTTGTAATTTAATTCTGGAAGTGTTGTAAATATTTCCAAAGTTGTAAAAATGGATACGACTGGTGCTTACGGAGGCGGGAAAGCTGGGGGAGCCTTCGATCCCCAGGCGTTCATTCAGAGACCCCCTGTAATCGTAAGGGCGGTTTGTTGGGTATGTATCATTTTATTTTAATCTACTAATGTAATCAGTTAAGCGTGAAACTTCACCAGAAAGCAAATAGAAGTCGTTTACCTTTTATTTGGAGCAATTTCCAAAATCGATTTCAGTTAGTTTCAAATATATAACGTTAAAATCTTCGCTCTTAAAATTTTATTCGACATTCGTAATCGTAAAATCGATTTGTTTATTTAATATGCACTGTTTTACGTCACCAACAAGTACATGTATAGCTATATGTAATACTAATATACAATAAAGTAGGCGTGTAGCGTAGGTATTTGATTCGTATCATATCTGAATGTATTTCCAGTACATTGTTTAAAGTCAGGTCACATGACAAATCCTTGGGTGTATTGAGCTACATGGTCGCTAACAGTCTGCCATTGTCATGGCTCAACTGTGCCCATTGTGCTTTAATCTGTTTAAGTTTGGTAAACATTTGTTATTTGGAATGTTGACTTAGCTGTAAGCTAATAAATGTGTTTCAAATTTATTATTACATTAGTTTGTCAAAATAATTATTTGACTTTTATTTTACCTAAGTAGCAGTCAAATGAAAGCTAGATTATGTATTTTTAAAGTTTGCTTCATGAAATATATTTTAAAACAAGCAATAATATTTATAATTTGGTCTTAAATTCCACACTATGCTCCATCTGTAATAAAAATACTGAACTTTCTAAAATTAATTATATTAATTAATATCTCCAGATAGCTTTTATCCCACCTTAAATTGCAGCCTCTTTTGATTTTTAGCTTAGTTTTGGAGATAATTTTCCACAGGATATACCCATGTTAACCCTTTTGAGTATGGTACCGTGATTAGAGATCAATTAGCGATACTGCCTGCCTCTATAGACATCACCACTTGTGAATGTTTGCCTTTGCTTTGGAGTTATAAACATGCACACTGTTTGATCACAATCTTCAGATAAGCAGAGATCGGAATAGGCAGAGTTTATTTGCCTAAACATGACGCATATTCATTCATGCGTGAGTGAGATGGGAATAGGTTATTGAATGAATATACTTTGCCTATTCCAATCTCTGGTTATAAGGTGCCATCATCCTGTGGATCCTCCATTTAATTCTAGGATTTTATTTAGGATATGTGGTTAGGAAACTCTTGGTAAGTATTTCATGTGCATTCAACACGGTGCAAGAACACTAGTTATGCCATTTGCTTTGTTAGTTACACAGTGTTGCACTTTCACTGAGAATTGTGTTACATACAGTTCAGTATTACATAGTTTCTTGGACTGCACCCTGTTTCATCTATGATTCCTGTGACTCATATAAACACATATTACACTTGTTTCTTTAAATTTACATAAATACTACATTGGTACACACCTAGCAACCTAGCCTATTTTTAAATACCTTGCATGTGAGTAAATAAGTGTTTGAAAATAGGAAATACAGCTGTTGAACTGTCACAGGAATGATCCTAGATGAAACAGATTATAATTGGGAACAACCCAGTACCAATCATTTGAATTATATTATTAATAAAATTTCCTATCCATTGTTAGACATATTTCTTCCAAAAATTTGCTTCAGTAAATATTACTTAGCCTACGATTGTATTTCTAGAAATAAATGAACAATCAATAAGTACTGGTCATCCGATTAAATCATAGCTGAACATGTCTTGGATAGGATTAATAAAAAGTTCTAAATTATTTTTTGTTTGTACATTTTCACACATGGCTATTTTAGATTGAAAAAATTTGATCAAGCAAACACATTTCTGGTTGTATTACAACTGACATTACTGCAGATCCTGAAACCTCTAGCTTCATAAACTGAATAACTGTTGTGATATGTTGTCATATTGTATTGTTAACATTATGATAGCTCTCATTTTTAACATATCAAAAGCATTATGGTTTTACATAGTAGAATAGAATCCTATCCACGTCAACAACGTGTAAGTTCCTAAAACCACCATTATTCAACAGCTATTCAGCGTGATCGTGATGGGCTGCATATCAGCAAAAGGCTGGTACACCAAAAACGGCAAGGAATACTGTGCGTACAACGATGACACTAACGCCTGCAACTATGGCGTCGGTATATCCGTGATTGCGTTCATCGCGTGCATTGGCTTCATCATCGGCGAGTACCTGTTTGACCAGATGTCCTCCGTCAAGACCAGGAAGCACTACGTTCTGGCTGACCTTGGCTTCTCTGGTAAGTGCTTCTCTATCTTTAGCAACATCTCTTTTCGCTCGGTGAATCCTTGTTTTTCAAGATAAATACGGATCTGCTGAGTAACTTGCAACACACTGGGATGTTATGCTAGTCCCTTTCAGCTACAATTTGTCATAAAACAGGAGAGATTCAAGATACAGCAATGCGGACCAATAATACGCGCATAGACTTCCTGCTTGGAAGTATACATACGACGCCTTTATCTCCAGGTATCAGAAAGTTTCTAGAAGTAAGAGTTTTCGAAGAGTACCTGTTCGACCAGATGTTCTCTGTCAAGATCAGGAAGCACTGCTTCTGTACCTTTAGGAATATATCTTGCGTTGTAGTTAAAGATGTGCTTAGTGACGTAAAACTCATATAGGGTAGATATTCAGATAGATGTAAGTATGAAATGGGACGTAATGTTAGGAGACGGCAATGCTTTGCAAATTGAGCCCAGCAATATTCGGCATTACCCTAGGGCAACTTCTTGCCAAAAGCATTTAAACTTTAGAATAGAATAGAATAGAATAGAATAACGTTTATTGTTTAACCGTGTACAGAGATGTTAATAAGTATATAACTAGAACCAACAGTTTATCCATCACGGACATACAATATTAAGTCGCTTATTACTAGACAGAATTTATTAATTCATGTACAATTTATTATCTATTATAAAACTCATTCATATTGTAGAAGATTCTATCAATGAGCCAACCCCTTAGGGTAGTTTTAAATTGTTTACCTTCCAGTGATTTGATTTCAATAGGTAGGTTATTGAAGACCCGCATTGCGGAAATGAAAGCACTCTTATACATAAGTTTATTTTGGACCTTGGGAATGCGATAATTAAATTTGTACTGAGTGCGCAAATTGTGACTAAGCGATGTCATTCTTGTGAAGTACTCTCCATTATGCTTTACAAAAAGGCAAAGCTCAAGTATGTAAATCCCAGTTAGCGTCAGGAGTTTCTTTTCCTTGAATAAATTTCTGAGTGAATGGCGGCAGTGTAAGTGGTACATGGTGCGTAGGCATCTTTTTTGCAACCTGAATGTAGTTAAGACATCAGTAGAGTCACCCCAATATATAATACCATACGTGAGTAGTGAATATACATTTCCGTAGTATGCACTCTTGATTATATTCTCAGAGCATGTCTCGGAAAGTACGGATAGGATAACACGCCTTTGCAATTTTATTGTTTAAATCTGCAATGTGAGACTTCCAATTAAGATGTGTATCTATTTTTATACCCAAAAAGTTAGCGCTGTCAACTTGTTCGATAGTCACTGCTCCTTCTGTTATGGTGACAATCTTAGGTGTAGTCTTATAATTTCTAAATTGTACGAGTTTAGTTTTGTTTGAATTAACATTCAGGTTCAATGTTTTCAGCCATTTAACGACAACACTAAGTGTGTTATTAATATTATGCTGAAGTTGTTCACTTGACATTGATCCTGAAAACAAAAGCGTGGCATCATCAGCAAATAGTACGCATAATTCGTTAACAATTTTAGGTAATTCATTAATATAAATGAGAAATATAAGTGGACCTAATACACTTCCTTGTGGAACCCCCACTTTGACAGTCTCGAAGTCAGATCGCACTAGAGCATGCAGAACCGGTCCCGGTTCCAGATTTTTGATACCCGGTTCTAGAATGCATATAGAACCGGGGGAACCGGTTCCCCCGGTTCTGGGTGATAAAGTTGGAACTTTTTTGTAGTTAAAATGAATTATTGAGAATTTAAGAGGATAAAGCACTATTACAAGGAATGAAATGAAAAAGTTTTAAATTATGTAATCAACATTATTTATTTGCTTACTTAATAATATCTATTTTTTACGTTAGTTAGTAATATCACAAAAGTAAAAGAACACAACAACAAATCAGTCTTACTGAACGATATTAATTATTAAAGGAACTTGTATTTATTGGTAAGTATTCGAAAATCAAACCCTCTCTCATAAGTTTTCACCCTCAATCAAAATAAAAACACTAATAAAATCTAAAAAAATATAAAATATAAAAATCAACTTAGTTTTAGAAAATTATGTCATGTGAAAATATAAATTAAATAAAAAATAATCTGCTTTTCTTTTTCCCGGGCCCCGGCTGTATTTGTTATATTATTTTCTCTCTCATTCAGTTTTATCAGTCAGTTTAATATCAGTCTTCTTTAAAATATTTTTTTCTTGATAATAAGACCTTAAATAAATAATAACATCTAAACTGTGGTCACTTAATGAGCTGCGTAGGCGATTACATATGTATCCAGCTGAAGAGAATATACGTTCAGGTTCCACGCTTGTCGGCGGTATTGCTTTCAAGTAATCGTACGCCAGCGAAAGATTGCTACCACGACTGCCCCCGTTTTCAAAAAGTGTCATTTCAATTTTCACTGTTGTGAAAAAATCGTCGTCATCTTGCTGCCTTTTTGTGCATTGTGCGGTTGTGGCTTTAATGATTTCGAAATCTAATTCTTCTTTTTTTGTTAATGCTTGAGCTGGGGCTGGGGTTAGAGTAAGAACGACTTCGTCTTCTTGTTGCCGAATTTCGTCGTCATCATTACTTGACATGGGTTGTATGAGATTTACAATACCCCTGCACATTTCGTCAGAAGTAGGTCTACGAAACAAAGTTAAATCGTCGTTTTCGATATCAGCGAAATATTGATCCGGGTTCGTTAAGTATTGAAGTGTAGCGGCTTCAACAAGTCGTCGCTCTGAATACCTTTTCTTTAAAGCATTTTCCATTTCTTGACTAAGAAATGTATTTATCCTTTTTAGTTTTTTTTGTGCATATTTAATAGCAACGTCGGCTGTTACCAAAGATGCATCCCGGCGACACAAACTTTCGACAACAGTTTTCATTATGTCCAAAATCTCGTGAAGCTCATGTAAAGTTCCCCATTCGTCTTGGCTGAAAACGATATCATCAGAATTGATATCAATTAACGCTTTGGTGATGCATACTTTGAGCTTAAGAAAGCGTTTGAGCATGTCTGCCATACTACTCCATCTCGTTTTTGAATCCAGAATTAGAGTATATTCCTTTCCGAATTCAGAAGTTACATATTTTTGTAAAACATCGTCGCTTTTGGTGGGGGACTTTTTAAATATCTTTACTACCTTCCGAACTTTTTTTAGTAAATCAAAATATTTAAAATCAGGCAGTTGTCTTCGTGTTTCTTCCAGAAATTGCACTCCATCATTATCATCGTCATTTTCTTCTGCATCTAAAGTTTCGCGAGTTAAATTATCTTGACGCCATAGAGGAGCCAATTCGGCTAACGGCATGTTATCCTCGTATTCCTCATCCAAGTCTTGTTGTTCTACAACTTCGTGATCAGCAATACCATCATCCATTGCAGTAGGTGTCTTGTAAAACACGTCTGAGAGAGCCAGCTGAATTGCATGTGCCACGCATTTTTGATGCAACTTAAATCGTTGCTTGTTTAATTCTTTACCGATTTTTATCATCATATTGCATCCATCAGTAGTTTCTCCAATAATGTCTCTTTGTAACGAAATACCATAGGTTTCAAGTTTTCGTTCAATTTCTTCAATGCATTTTTTTGCGGGCATTGAACCGTGAACTCTTAGGAGCCCTAAAGTTTTGAATTTGTTAGGTCCGCTTAGAGACGGCGAGTGTAAATTTAAACTTAAATATCTACGGTTTCTGTTTGAACTCCATTCGTCGAACGAAATCACAAACTTTACTTTTTCTGATAAAAGTTCTTGAATTTCTTTTTTAAGATCTTGCTTCTTTTTGTCACAATGTTTAACAACCAGTTCTCTGATTGTGTTAGCAGATTTAGGAATTTTGTGCCCTGCTTTTCCAAAAACCTCTCTGATATCTTCAGACTTCTCTAGTGTCCGGAACGGGATGCCATCCAATGCAACCATACGGGATATTCTTGTTTCGATAGATGGATTTTCATTTGATTCGAAATAATCAGTTAGCTTTGTTTTTTTGCTAGAAGATGGACGTTCTGAATCAGATTGGATATCTCCCCTTTCCGCTCTTGTTACTGCAGTTGAAGATGACGAGGCAGTTTTGTCAGCACTCAAATCAATCTGATGTATGTTTTTCAAATGTTTGTGCAATGAACCTGTAGATCCTCCTACGGATTTTAGTACTTTGTTGCAGATTTTACATTTCGCACTATTTTTGTCCAATGCACGAAGAAAATGCCGCCAAATAGTCGCCTTGTCGCTTGACTGTTCTTCAAAATCCATTGCACCTTCAATAAAGAAAATATACTTTAGTTATAACTGTCAACAATTTAGAAAAACAGAACTTTAGTAAAGATACAGCAAGGGTACAGCAAACTACCTATTAGATATTTAAATTAAACTACGTACCAGAGAGAAAATATCGCAGATAGTCTAAGTTACTTTATGATATTATGATACTTACTTGCTACCTAAGTCTAAGTACAAATGTGCTATTTTCCCAGGGATGAAAAAGTAACGTGATTTAGTGATAAACAAATAAAGAAAAACATAAACGTTAATTTTTATAATTAGTAGAATATACCATAAATAAATGAAACCGCGTTAACGCCGTTAACTGACAAGTAAATAATTCCCGATTTTCGCTCATTCATAACATATTCATAACGTTAGGTTGCTTAGATAATAGATTAGATTGCTTGATGTGCTAAGCAAAATGCTGATAAATAATAAATTACTTACCTTTGGAATTATAACTGCGGGAGGAGCGATCGAGCGGGCGTTTCACTGCACAGTTAAATCGTCACTGGAATAGAGAGAGACTTACAGGAACTTCACGCACAGTATGCACCTGCGGGGCAGGGCGGGGGGGGGGGGGGGCGAGGCGAGCGACGCGACGCCACGCCATACCGCGGTCCTGCGACGTTGCCAGCTCGCAAGTTCCTAATTACTAATACATCCTATGAACGTTTTAGCGAAAGAAATTATGTGAAATTAAACCACTTTTACTTACTCTTGCTTGAGAACCGGGGGAACCGGGTTTATTGCTTTTGGAACCGGTTCTACGCATACCGTAAAAGAACCGGGTATACCCGGGTATTTCAGAACCGGGTAGAACCGGGTGCATGCCCTAGATCGCACATAATCTATGGATTTTGTTAAATTATTAAATGATTCGATAACTGTCGCCTGTTTTCTATCGCATAGGTAAGTTTTGAAAAGGGTGCTAGCATTACCTCGTATGCCTATATTTTCTAGCTGACACAAAACAGTGTCGTGAACTACGCAGTCGAAAGCTTTAGAAAGGTCTAGTAACAGTGCAAAACATGGTCTTTTGTTATTTATCTCGTCCCAGATGTGCATAAAAATCTTAAATATTGCCAATGAAGGAGATTTTCCTTTTTGGAAGCCGAATTGATTTGGACTAAGTATTTTGTTAGCTTGTATAAATCCTAATAACCTGTTATATATGACTTTCTCGAAAATTTTAGAAAAAGTTGGAAGTAGAGCAATCGGTCTATGGTTACTAATTTGATCCTTATCACCTTTACTCCTTTTACTCTGGGATGCCATGGACACATCGTGAAAGTAAGAAATCAAGAAATTATCGGACGCAACGCTTGATTCTAGTGATTTGCAAAATAAGACGCCACCTTTCTAGCCTAGCCGTCTAGCCGATTCGGATTTGACTCTACCATAAAGTTCAGAAGCTACATCAGCCAAAGCCATGATGGCAAGGCATACTGTGCCTACAACAACTAAGAATACCTATTGTAGCAGATTTATTATAGCATCTTCTCCCGGTAGTTTGTAACTGAACTTGTCTGGTATAACTGCGTTATCGAGGAGTCTGCCTCAGTCAGGAAGACAGTCTTTATGATAAAGACCAATAGTGCAAATTACAGTGTAAACAATTGCAGCATTGCTCTATGGCATTAATATTCGTGATGTGGTATTACTAACTCACTTATTAAACGTACGTTTATGTACAAACAAACGACGTAAGTCATTGCAGTAACAGTAAATAGGCAATTTGTCACGAAATAGAAAGGGTACTAAAATATTTTATTCTCAACATTATATCAGGGTTCAATTGAGTACTTCTGAACGTCAAATGTAATCCGATGGGCATAACACATTTTGATAAATCAGAAACAGGGCACAGTCTCAATATTTCAAAAATCCACCAACTTTAGCTCATAATGTATTGGAAAACGTACACTTGCACCGATTAGTAGAAGTATTGGTTGTAGATGGTAAATATTACATCTTAGATGACAATTTACGGATGTAATTAACACTCTCGCTATAGGTTCAATAAAAGGTTATTTACCATTTAGATGCAAGGTGCAATAAGGCTTGCTATTCAGTACCTATCCCAAGAGCAAATACAAATATAGGTCAGGGACTATAACTTCGGAGAAACGTTCAATTTCAATAAAGACATGCCTCAATACGGCACTAGGAATGGGCGGCGGCTACCCAATATCCCACTGGGTATATTTACCTAAGGAAAATTACCCCTTTCGGGTATTTACTCTGATGTTTTCCATCTCTACATCGAACTGTTAAATACCAGATCCTAACCCCGTTACTTTTAAACGTTGAATAAGCTTGGAATAGTTTATGCCATGCTTTGTCACTTACTCTCAGATGCAAATGTCACTATTACAGATAAGGACAAGGCTTATCATAAACTATTCCAAGCTTACTTATTCCACGTTTATAAGTAAGAGGGAGTGTTTTCCTTCAAATCACATCTTAAATAAATATATTATTGTATGCATCTTGCAATTAAAGCCTTTAGAAATGAAAAATTAGTAAAAAACTCGGTCATGCTTTTTATCCGGCGTCAACTCCCTCATTAAAACCGTAAGTGGGCCATAAAATCTACCGTAATACTAAAGAAGGCTAACTGCAATGTAGTCGTCGAAGCATTTTATACTCTATATCTAACCGCATTAAATTGAAAATGCTTGTACTATTATCAAGCAGCAGTTAAAGACTTATACCGCGCTTACTTCGAGTTTCCACGTACTCGTAGATATACCTACAACAAGTTTTAGCACTTGCTGGTAACTACGAGGCATTGCAATTTAAAATGTTTTATTTATTAGCGATTTAGGGAGGGAAAAACATTGGACGAAGTTTGTGCCGTAAGTATAAAAGATACGTTACGTCCAAAGGGCTTAACAAACGCTTCTGTTCTCTTTTCCAAGCTTATATTTAAGGATAACTGTTTGAAATTCAGGAGGCGTGACAAAGAGAATCTATATACCGGCCATATTTCGTACGAAATTTGCGAACCGATGCAGCCAAACTTTTACGGTTTTTTAAATGCTGTTTACATTTTCACTAACCCAACACTAATGCCAACACTTATCCGAACGAGTTATAAATTCAAATCTTGCGTAAATTGATACATACATACATACATTAAATTTCGCCTTTTTCCCAGAGAGGTAGGCAGAGACCACTTCTTTCCATTTGCTACGATCTTGACAAATTTCTTTCGCTTCTTCCACATGCATAAATCGAGTCATGCACCCACGTCGGTTTCGGGTACTTAAGATTCGGCCCTTTTCCAGTATTTCTCCGATTTGACTCGAAAAAGTACGCCTAGGGCGGCCCCTTCCGACCCGTCCACTCACTTTGATATACCCTTTAAATGTTTACTAGTTTAAAAAGACGAAGCTTTAGCAGTATCTACGCACGTATATTTTTAGCGTGTAGAGTGTTGCATCACTTGCACCATGAGAGCAAACATGTTCGTCTGAAGTCAGATTTGTAAACATGCCTCGATCCTTTAGCACATCGATCAGAAGATATCGGAATCGTTATAGATAGGTACTTCGACGGCTGGGAAGTTTGATTTGAAGGGGTGGAATTGGAATTCAATATCTTTGGGATTGTTTGCCAATCGATTTCGTCTTTAATAAAAAAAAATCGCACCTTTTTAATTATAGTCACCTAAGTCAACATTTCAGTTTTCGACTTCGAGACATATATTTATTACTATAGAGACCTAACTCGAAATCTAAATATAGGGAATTAGGTCACTAATTCTAAATATGCGATATCATACATACCTCATTCGCTGGATTATAAGGGTATTTGGTTATGGTAATGCTAAACCACAATAATGCATAACATGTGTTTATGGCATCGTGTGTTTTTGCAAGATTTTTTCATATTGAAACGTCACTTTGGGATGTGTCGGGTGGGGTACCGAATGAAAGCGCATTGTTATGTGAGCTGTTTGTAAAAATATAAAACACTTTGCTCGAGTTGAATAATACCTCTATACTCCGTACATGATTAAATTTATATCCATCTGCAATTATGTACCTACCTTTGAAATAGAGAAAGATTTTTTCAAATAGGTGTGCAGGTGTTCTGGAGATTATCCTTCTATCTCTCTTTATGATATTGAATACATTAAAGGTTAAAAAATATAGAAACAATTTTAAAACACAGCATTCGTTCGACTCTTCTTCTCCTCATTTTTTTATGAAATATACGTCAAATGACTCTGTTTTAACGAAAATTCCGGCTCTACTACTTAAATCATTCTGTTCGCCTAGGCAACAATAGAAGTAGCACAATTCTACACTCGCGGTCAAATAATTCGGGTCAGAGCGCGTTTTTCATACAAACGAGGCTATTTCGAAGCCTTGGTCCCTAGCCAGGGGTTGTTTTGAGTGAGGTTTAATGGTGGATACTCCAAGGTTCAATAGAGGAGGTCAAAAGTTCTTAAGATACCTAACTGATAGCACAATCAGTTGACACCACAGCGAGAGAGTTTGGGTCAGCATTTGGATTTCCTTATATTTTATTGTCATTTTAGATGTTTTTCTGAAGATGCACAATTCCGGCGTTAGCCGCAGATTCAATCAGTTGGGTGTCCTAGGCACTCTGGGAGTCCTGTATCGATGCTCGGGGTATCCATCATCAGATTTCACTACAAGCATCCCCTGGCGAGGAACCAAGGCTTCGAAATAGCCTCGTTTGTATGAAAAACGCACTCTGACCCGAATTATTTGACCGCGAGTGTAATATAAAATGTCGAATGACAAAATTTTACTCTAACCGCCCCACTGTGGAACGAAAATGGCCTCTCCATAGAAATAGGGACTTAATTTTCTAAGTGCCTATTTTTTAAATTGAAATCGAATCTACTCCTCATAATTAGGTAAAAAAATGAATATGGGTCAATTTGGCTGGAAAACCGCCGAGTAATATTTTTTTTTATAAAATTTTGTATGGAGCGTATATGAAAAAACGGAATATCTCAGAAAGTGCACAATTTCCCGTAATATCCTTCCGCAGGAATTTAGTACCAATTATTTATGATTTTTCGGCGTTCTCAAAATTTCCCGGGCAGGTGCACTTTTTTTAAAAAAAATCAAAAACGTTTTATATAGGGAAAACTTGGTTTTTAGAAGGTAAGTTTGCAAGACACGTTTAATCGTGGGATAAAATTAAATAATGGCTTTAGATGAGATGGATGTTCAAAAATGAGGTCATTGGAATAATGACATATCTCACTTTTTGGCCCTTTATCTCCCTGCCCCCTAATGAGCACAATCGGTGCTCATTAAGTGTATGATTAAAAGTAAAAATTAACTAAATCACTCTTAATTATTCTTAATGAGTTGGCATTAAGTAAAAAAATAAATTAAATATTATCTTATTATCATTAAGGATGATAATTACCCAGATTTCAATGGGTTCTCATTAGTAATATGCAATAAATAGGTTGCAGTTCAATTTTATTGTTTATTCCTTCTGGAACATTTCAACTGCAAGCAATGGAGGGTTTAACGACCAACTTAGATTTGTACGTGATTTTGAGAAATCAGGAACCTTCTTTTAACTACAAAGCCTTGATGGAAGAAGTGGTTACTAAAATCAATGGACAACTATCTGAAGAAGACTATGATACCCTCAAGGAATTTTGCCAAAGATTTTCAAGAGCTGCTTTGGAAAGATGGCAGAAGTGCCGAAGAGATACGAAAAAGTTTAGAAGTACTTATGAACATTGGCTTATGGAAAATGTTGATTGGCCAAGCTTTGTAGTTTGGCGATCCGATTCACCCACCCAAGAATCAGGTGATTTAAACTATGAAGGATCGACCTCATCGGTTGGAACAATGACTACAACAAAACATAAGTCATTCGAAGATCTGGGAACCAAACAGAAGAAAAAAAGATCGAGTGACTTACAATCCGAAAACGCTGATGAATTGGCATATACTGCAGCAGAACGTTTTAAGCAGGATGGCCGCGATGATATTGCGGCCGTAATTGAATATATGCTGAAAAACCCAGAAGTAGCATCTAAATTAAGAGAAGTGACAATCTCTACGAAGAAACCCGTAACATCTACGATATATACACCTGAAAAAGCACTAAGTCTTTTTATTTCACTCAAGTTGTCTAAATGGCAATATATGATCCTGCGAGAGAGTGCTATTAGAGAAGGTGCAGAAAATGTGTATCCGTCATACTACAGAGTACAAAAAGCTAAACTAGATTGCTATCCTCCGAGTGAATCAATAACTATTACGGATTCTTCAGCCAAAATTAAACTGCAAGAATTATTGAATATTACAGTGAACAGAATAATGGATAGTATACCGGAGCACGTAGAAGACAAACAGATGGTACTTATTTCTAAATGGGGGTTTGATGGTGCTTCGAGCCAAAGCAGGTACAAGCAAAAGATGAGTGACTCCGAGCAAGATGATTCTAGTGTTTTCATGACAACCCTGGTACCATTAAAATTAACTTCAGGAACTGATACAATATGGACGAATCCCAAGCCTTGTTCAGAGTTATATTGTCGTCCAATACAGTTCAAGTTCATTAAGAAAAACGAAGCCGTTGTGCTTGCTCAGAAAACGGAGATAGACAAGGAAATTGAAGATCTACTACCCACAGAACACAAAACCAACACAGTGAAGCATTAACTGAAGATGACGATGTTGGACGGCAAAATATGCACTTTTCTTTCAAAAGCCAGATCAAATGCAACTTGCAGTTTATGTTTGGCTAAACCAACGGAGATGAACCTTCTTGATAAAGTTCTTACAAAACCTGTGGATACTGGTATATACCAATATGGGTTATCATCTCTACATGCTCGCATCAATACGATGGAATGCCTTCTTCACATAGCATATCGCCAGGATTTTAAACAATGGGCTGCGAGAGGAAACGAGCTAAAAGAAAAAATGGCATCAAGGAAGAAAATCATTCAAAATCGTTTTAAGGAAGAAATGAATCTCTTGATAGATGTGGTCAAACAGGGGTCAGGGACAACTAATGATGGAAACACAGCCAGAAAGTTTTTTGAGGACCCCTGTAAAACAGCAAGCATTACAGGACTAGATGAGGGATTAATCAGGAGATTTGCAGTAATCTTGCAAGCAGTTACTTCAGGAGAGGTTATAGACGTCAACAAATATAAAGATTACGCCCACGATACAGTAAAAAAATATGTGGAATTATACAACTGGTATCATATGTCCGCAACGGTTCATAAATTACTGGTGCATGGAGCAGACATTATAGCCCATAACGAAGTTATACCGATCGGCAATCTCTCAGAAGAAGCGTCAGAGGCCCGGAATAAAGACTTTAGAAGGTTCAGGGAACACAACTCACAGAAAAAGAGTAGACAAGATTCAAATCATGACATTCTCAATATGTTACTTCTGTCATCGGATCCCAAACTTACCGCAATGAGGCCAACACTGAATAAAAGGAACAAACAAACCTTATTTATTGAGACCTTGGACCTTCTAATCAATTCCGAATCGCAAAATGATTCGGAATTGGATGCCGAAATAGGTGACGCAGAACAATAAAATTAAACTGCAACCTATTTATTGCACATTACTAATGAAATCTGGGTAATCATCATCCTTAATGATAATAAGATAATATTTAATTTATACTTTTACTTAATGCCAACTAATTAAGAATAATTAAGAGTGATTTAGTTAATTTTTACTTTTAATCATACACTTAATGAGCACCGATTGTGCTCATTAGGGGGCAGGGAGATAAAGGGCCAAAAAGTGAGAAATGTCATTATTCCAATGACCTCATTTTTGAACATCCATCTCATCTAAAGCCATTATTTAATTTTATCCCACTATTAAACGTGTCGTGCAAACTTAAATACCTCCTAAAAACCAAGTTTTCCCTATATAAAACGTTTTTGATTTTTAAAAAAAAAAGTGCACCTGCCCGGGAAATTTTGAGTACGCCGAAAAATCATAAATAATTGGTACTAAATTCCTGCGGAAGGATATTACGGGAAATTGTGCACTTTCTGAGATATTCCGTTTTTTCATATACGCTCCATACAAAATTTTAGTAAAAAAAATATTACTCGGCGGTTTTCCAGCCAAATTGACCCATATTCATTTTTTTACCTAATTATGAGGAGTAGATTCGATTTCAATTTAAAAAATAGGCACTTAGAAAATTAAGTCCCTATTTCTATGGAGAGGCCATTTTCGTTCCACAGTGCGCCCCCACAAAATAAATATTTAGTGGGAGTGGAGTGTGATATCGTCTGCACACTTCTATGTTATATACCTACATGAGCGTGGCTTCGAGGCGTCACCTATTTCCGTAAAAGTCGGAGTAAACATAGTTTATTTGTTCTTCTAGGTACTACTATATTTCTTTATTCGTTTGCCTTTGTGTACAGAGTCGTTTACTTAGGTCTATAGTAATCAATTGTTTTCTATGAAACGGCAGGACACCGTGCCGGAATTCGTTCTTTACCAAACGAATTTCATCAATGTGAAGGTTATTTGGAATTTTATTGTTTATTTTAACTTTGTTGTACGTGTTAATTTGAGCGTTAATTTGAGACCCATTTTAAGAAATTTATGCTTGATGTCGTCAATGTCATTAGAGATGTCAAGTCATTTGTAACTTTTAGGAAACTCAACCTTATTATTGTAGAATGTCAGATTGACTTTGGACGTAAGGTGGGTACCAAATTAAATCTCGTGACTACATTAGGTAGAGTAGTAAGATTAAGAATGAATCACAGAATCATTTATTGCTATCGAGTTCATTACAATTATAAGGTTAGTAAGTGGTTAGTTTAGTACTAGTAGGTTTATGATACACTGTCAGGGCACTGCGATGTCTTATAACTAAATCATAGACAAATGTCCGAAAAATAATATCAATTTAGAAATTAAAAGTTGAAACTGAATATATACAATAAAGTCATTTTTAAATGTTGTAAAAGACTAACCTACTGTAACTTAATTAAGTAAATAATAATTAAATAAACTATAAAGTTAAGAATGTTCTAATGTTGCATTAAATCTATATATCAAATTACAACCACTAGTTCAAACAGAGAACAGTTAATTTTGATGTTTAGTCATACGTAGATTCAGTCCAGTTTCATTTGAAGCAGGCTATTGGAAGCCATCGTATTTCCGCACACGTCTTATCGATTTCGTATTCTTATAACTCGATTCTTTTGCTGTGAAGTTGTGATCAAACGACAGTTAGGGTGAAACTAACTAGTGTTTTGAGTTGTATGTGTAATTTCTGCAGAATGAGTTGGAGTTTTGTATGAAGCAGAAATTACGCGACCGAAAATATACGAGGCACAACTTAAAAAAATACGGCAATTAGTAACTCCATAGTCATCTTCCATCCCAACTTCACTCACTGTCTTGCTTGATGCTATAGGAAAGGAATTGACACAGGCATCTTTATTTAAGACTAGCTGTTGCCCGCGACTCCGCGCAGAAAAAAAAAACAGTCTATGTTCATCAGGGATAACGCAGGATTCTAATGGTGAGAGAATTTTTCAAATCGGTCCAGTATTTTCGGAGCCTGTTCAATTCGAACAAACAAACAATCAAATTTTTACTCTTTATAATATTAGTTTAGACGATCGTGATCGCGTCGCCGCTTAAATCGCATAGCTGCTTAAGAAGAAACAAATACAAATTTAGCCCCGGGCGGCAACGTTTTTCACCCCCTAAATCAAGTCCCATTTCTACGATTTTTAAATGTTGTAGTTATTAAGACTGCGCCGAGCAAACGCCGAGCGTCCAGTGGCGCCCTCATTACTTTTATTGTGTTTTCTAATTAACTTAAGAATTTCCTTGCAATCAGACTATACTTTTTTGTAGCGCAAGTATAATCACAATTTATGGGATACGTAACAAACTTTAATAACAATTACCCTTTGAGTAGTAAGCTTAACGGGAATAGGTGGCTACTTTTTTCCGTTAAATTGATAAGTCAAAGGTAAATTGTTATTAAACTATGTGATATACCCTATAAGTCGTGTTTTCATTTGTAGTACAAAAACCTACCGACCAATTTCTAGAAAATACTTTAGTTTATTAGAAAACACAATAATAGTAATGAGGGCGCCACTACATCCGGAGTACACTCGGCGCAGTCTTAAGAAAAACTAGGTTTCTAAATTTAGCATTTCCGTTTGTTATTTAATTTGTTTCCTCCCAAGAAAAATTCTTCAAAACAAAAACGTACAGGTCTAGTTTTTCATAATATCCGCAGCATATTCAAAAATGGTAAACATCTAGCTAGGTTTAAGGGGAGAAAAACGTTATCGCATTTGGATGGAAATTATCACAATGCTCTTAAACTTTGTTACTCGACCTTTACCCAGGGACAAAACAAGTGCAGAGTGGCATTTACCATTTACTGAGGAAGTTCGTAACTCAATCCCTCAACAACAGTTTGTATGCTGTAACATTTGTAACACAATGTTGAGTTAAAAAGAGATCGCGGCCGCATATTAACACAGCAGAAACGATTAAAAATGTTTACAAATAACCACGCCGAGGGAAATCGATTTATATGGCCGATACGCTACTGGATACCTAATGCCTTTTGAACTTTGTACTGTACATGATTCCTCGAATGGAAAACGATAGGCCGGACGCACTCCTCGCTGCTGCCTACAAAAGTGCGGCCTGGCATGCGCGGCTTATCATTTGTGTGTCACGCGCGCGATCGACCTGACGTGCGCCGTACGCTGCCAAAGTAATTCTAGTTTTTCTTTAAGTATGGCCAGTCGAACAGCGAAAAGGTACTGCATAGCATACGGGTGCTTAAATAATGACAGGTATGTCGACTTGTCATTATTTAGACTGCCTAAGGATATCGAAAGGTAAGATAATTAAATATGAATAAAACTCCGTCAAAACATTCATTTTTGGGACAAGCTCTTGTTGCCGACTCTCCGGTTTTAGCACAGTCGTCGTCTACTCGTCAAGACAATTCTAACTAGCCCTAAAACGACGGGTTTATCATGTGTAATTTAGGGAGTTCCTTTGGCCACCCTGAGTCTCCGTCATCAGACTAGCTCGATGGTACTATATTGTTGTATTGTCATCAGAACTAAAGGCGTATGCTTTTCAGCTTCATCGGAAACCGGGCAGTGGGTCAAATTTAACTTGCAAGATTTGACCCTTAGATACATACCTATAGGTACATACATATGTACATTGCAAGTTTGCAAGTTAAATAAAAGCTTGTAATATATTTTTAAATTTCGATCTAAGTAGGTACTTTTAAACCCTCGACGCAAAAAGAGAGGTATTATATTATTTATTTCATGAACGACCCGTCCGCAGTTTTCGAATTTTTCGCATCAAAAATCTATTACCTACTTACCTTAAAGATCGTTCAGTGTAAGCAGATCTCCCAATACTAGTGACTGCCTACTAAAGCAAGGTCAGCATATACTGGTTATTTGTTAAACACTTATGACTTGGTCGACAGACAAGTCGTGGACAGTATTTGCTAGCCCTCCAGGCATGTACTATTTTTTCTCGTCATTTTACTTAAGAAAACTACTTAATAAATTAAATTTGTTTTCTTACCACTGCCTGCCCTACGAACTGGGCGGAGTCAGTAAAGCTCATGACTGATGAAATAATACAGACTCTCGTAGCGCAGATTAAAGGCGCATTTTGCCTCGTTACGAGCCTCCCCAGCTCCCCACTATAGATCGAATAAATGTAACCAAGGTCACTTCCGTGCCGTGCAAGGTACTTTTATCGCTAACACGTTCTGGATAGGTTTAAATTCGCTTGTTTGCTGTCACAAAGTGTTCCTTCTGCACTTGTATTACGTATTCTGTGACATCGATTAAAGTTGTACGGGTGAATTTGATGACGGGACTGTGGCTTTGGGGTTTTAATTGAAATTCGATGTCGTTTCTGGAATTATCAACGTTTTCCTATTTAGATTTAAGTCCCCTATTCTATTGCTTTCGATGTCTATTATAAACCTCTACATCTATAGATTTTACGCGTATCGTTAGTAGAGAATAGAGAACTTACAATATCACTATGTAAACTAACTCTAACTTCAATGTTGCTGAATTTTGCAGGCGAATCTTCTAAGAATTGCTATTAAACCGTGTAGTAACATTACAAAATTAATTATTTTAAGTATGTTCTCAAGAGCAGTAAAATTACAAATTTAATTATGTTAAGTAGGCCCTCCTAACATTAATGTGGCACGCAATCATGTTGGCTAGGTAGGATGTTGTTGAAAAGGTCATCAAATGTCGCTTTATAATGAAGTTAATAAAAATTGATCACGATATAATCTCTGAAAGTCAATAAAAAGAGCATGTTTATAACCATGTAAATTAAGTTTGAAAATATCGATGATTAATGACTGTGGACATTTTATTTTACAAGACAGGACAACTATAATACTGAATTTTATACCTTATCGGGACGAACAAATCCTGAACAAACTACTGCTATATACAAGATGTAGGCTCAGTAGTGGTCCAAATGAAGAAATTAAATAGGTCACACCCAGGGCTACCAAAAACACCTAAAACACATGGAAAAACAAACTTTGTGTTTTTAGTGATTACACAAAAAATTGTCAAAAATAGAAACTGGCAATTAGCTTTAAAAGAAACTTAAGTTCATAATGATTCTATCCATATAAGAAACCACAAAAAAATATTGAAATAAGGATAAGGAAAAATTACAAATATTCCAACTAAAATGATCAATATCTCCTCATCATTAAATCATTAAATTTAAGAGCTAGGCTCTTGTCGGTGAAGTAATTGCCACTTTTCTCTACTCTGTGCTAGCTTTTTCACCTCCTGATACGTCACGACATTGGCCTTCTGTCTTACTTCAACCAAATAAGACAGAAGGCCAATATCTCCTACTAAACTAAAAATCGCTGAACATAGATGGGTGTGTTTTTGGAAGCCCTACGTGTGACCTATTTATTTTTTTCATTCGGGTCACTAGTATAAGACCCTGTATAAGAGCTAAAGTTATTCCATGGTCTGTTACAGCTTTCTGGGCATTCCTGTACTTCGTCGGTTTCTGCTACTTGGCGAACGCGTGGGGCAAGACCTACGAGCCGCCGACCGGCACCGCTAACAACATGCAGGGCGCCATTGCCTTCTGCTTCTTCTCCATCTTCGCCTGGGTGAGTCCATGCGTGCTTTGAAGCAGTTCTGTTTATGGGTCAATCAACTTTTCGTTGTAGCTGGTTGCCATGGTGACACCTCCTGGGAAACTCTTTAAAACTATGGTTTTAAAGGATTTAAGTCCACTAAAAATCATTTAATTGACAATTACAAACCCATTCTGTTATGGCTTTTCTCCGGAGCGTCCTAGGAGTATATATTTTAAAAAAAACTAAGAAACTATCACTGTTGTCTCCTGGCTTACATCATGGCATCGTCATGAATCATAATTGTACGGTAAATACGTAATGATTTAATTGATAAGGTCATGTCAATTATTGACGGTAGTAGGAATGGCATCTATTTGGGGCGATGATAAAGGTCGCCCCCTATTAGTAATTATTCTGGTGTCTGTAAGAGCACCAATCGTTCTGAATAAAATTGTGTGGCTACTAAATTTGATCATTTAAGTTTGTACTTTAAAAGGAAGTAATTTTATGCATGTTTATTTGGTGATAGATAAGAGGCGCTACTTATACAAGAAAAAAGTAACTGATTGATACTTAAAGTTGATTTAATAACTAAAGAACTGATCTTTAGTAAGGTCCCAGTCTCGAGATAAGTCACAGTTAATTTCGTCGTTCGGCAGGATTATGAAATTCATTCTGACTGAGATGCTGTTCTTAAGACGCATTCGAGAGACATTTCAAAAGTCAATGTTTACTGTGATCGTGACGGGCATCTCATTTATGATCAGTCAATTAATGTAGCTCTTACGGCCACACTCAGTCCATTAATGACGATTAAATCATTTCTTAGTGACGATTTCTCATACACAAGTTTGAAAAAGGAACGAGTTAGGGCGGCCACATAATTTCGGAAATTTGTTTCGGAATATCGATTCGATATTCCGTATAATCACATCCACATACGTTTGTTATCGTTCGAGTTCCTATATTCTGACAGCGTATACTTAAGTATGGACTTCAACGACGATTTTCTGATCGCGAGACGGATACCCGAGGGCCATTCTACTTTTCAGTGTACCTTTTTGCTATCGTCCGATAAAAAGTATACCAAATTATTTATCCGCGAATAAACAAATAACACGAACTTAGAATGTTTAACTTTAACGGTTTTCAAAAAAAAACTCTTAAATTAGGTACTCAATTATAGCTGAAGAATCTTGGTAACTCAGTGGTAAATTGCACATTTTTCATAGAAAAGGCGGGGACATCAAGGACCACTGCGTTACTCACTTTATAGTTATTACAAATAACTTTTTATGAATTAGGTTATATAAATATATATATTATATAAGCTTATTGACGTCCCTTTTCTAGTTTCAAGTTAGAAAAAGCAGCACTTGACCGCTTGTTGAAATAAAAATAGTTTAGTGAGAAGGTGGCTAAAAGTTATGTACAACGAAAAGTAGAATGGCCCCCGAATGTTGGCCGCCCTAAAGATCTCTGAGTGCGGCGGTTAACGAAGTGGCCTGCGACGGGCAGGTGGGCTGCGCGCTGTTCGCGTTCCAGCGCTTCCGGCTGGGCGCGGAGGCGGCGTTCGCGCCCGCCTACGAGGTGGACGGCGCCGCCAGCCCCGCCGCCTTCCCCGCCTACCCCGGCGCGCCCGACGCGCTGCCGCCCTACAGCCAGCCGCCCTTCTCGCAGCGCGACCAGGGTACCTACACACACCAAGCCATGCCATCATTCTTATCATTCATCATTTCATCTCACTTGCACCCGTTACGAGGAATAGCCTCTTCATTTTGATGGGAAAGAGACCCTTATAGTAAAGTTCTTCCCTGTAATGTCTCCGTCCGAAACGGTCTTGCGCTGCCGCACAAGCATCCTGCCGAGACTGCTGCCAAGACATTAATAAATATCAGGAGACAGTCGTCATCATCATCAGCCTATACTAGTCCACTGCTGGACGTAGTCCTCTCATTAAAAGAAAGAAAGAAACGTTTATTTGCGTACATCTAACACAAAGTATATAAAAATTAACAAAAAAATACAAGAATCAAAAACATCTGAACCAGTGTCAGACAGAGCAAAATGGTTCCTGCTTAGCATGTTACTGGTTTTTACACCAGAGCTGGTCTTCCACAGGAACCATTTTTTTTTATGGCATAGAGAAGACAAACGAGCACACAGACCACCTGATGGTAAGTGGAAACTGTGACCCATAGACATTCGCATTCACAAGACTGCAATGCAATCCTAAGACTGCAAATGCGTTGTCAACCCTGAGGACTAAGACGGAATGCCTCTATGCTAGTCATTTCACCGGCTGTCTTATCCCCAAACCGGAACACAACAATGCGAACACTGCTGTTTGGCGGTAGGTTAATGGATAAGATGGTGGTAGCGATCCGGACGGACCCGCACAAGGTCCTACCACCCGCAAACCGCAAATTTGGTGACGCCATTCAAAACAAAAACAAATCAAAAATTATTTATTATCACTTAGCCAGTTTATAAAGTAACAGTTGCTGACGCCTCCCTTTAGACTTAAAAAGTCTGTGTTGGGACGCCTCGCTCTTCCAAAAATCAACATAAATGATAGGTACATAACTTAGCATTAACAAAATAAAATATGTCCTGACTCACCGTGTATGTGTGGGTGTGGGCGTGTGTGTGTGCATGTGTGATTGTGTGCCATTGCACGCCACCGAGCACGATCTGCAGCCACTCTTATCCAGCGCATTTATAACTAACTAGCGACCCGCCCTCGCTTCGCTTCGGTTTATGTGAGTTTTCTGTAATACCCGTACGTAAAACAAAGTTTATTATACATGAAAACCTTCCTCTAGAATTATCCTATCTATTAAAAAAAACCGCATCAAAATCCGTTGCGTAGTTTTAAAGATCTAAGCATAGGTACATAGGGACAGACAGCGGGAAGCGACTTTGTTTTATAATATGTAGTGATTTAATTGTGTTTTCTTTTTCAGGAAATATGGATTACACCGCCCCGACCTACTAAACCGGTGGAGAACAGATTTAAATTCGCTGTCATTTTATTGTTTGTGACGTAGGAAGTAATAATTGATTTACACAAATATTCCTTCAAGTTTACAAAACATATGAACCTTGTGATGGGGTTCACTTTGTCCTACATTAAGAGGTATGACGGTTTGTAATAAACCTATTAAAAGTCGCAATATCGCGTTTATGTTTCAACATATCGACAGGGAAATTTACCAGATAAAATTGATAAAATTATTTTAAGAGCAATTTCCTGCTATGTCAATGCTGATAACATAACTCGATGACTTAATAGCTTGGAAAAAAGAGGTGACACGGGAACTACAATATAATCAAGTGGCAACCACCATTTGTTGGGAAGAATTGGATCATGTTGCCAATTACACTCCTAATAGTACACGAAATTTTCTAAACTCCTTTTTTCCTAGCTATACCGATAAAATGATTATTACTTCTTATTAAGTGGTAGAAAATCATTTAAAAATGTCCATTATATTACGTTAAGTATATCTTATGTTTAAACTTGTTTTTTGTCTCGAATATTTTCACCAGTTTTTATTATTTTTTTATTAATTTTGAAAAATAATGTTAATATGTTATCGTTTATCGCTTCACAGTACCTGCTTCTAGGTTTGTAGTATATGTACGACAATATTAATATGTTATGTGTCTGTTGTGGATTATCCTATACATATATGTGTAAATAACATGGATATAACAGAATTATACCAAAATAGAAAAATCGTGGAAAATCAAAATAGCCTTAATGTGAAAAAGTATAGTTATTATATTTTGATGAAAAAATACAAAATGAAACACTCGGGTTGTACCTTAATTTAAAGGTTAAAGGAAAGTATTCGTCGGAATTATTAATAATATAATTATGATATGATTATATTGTTATACTGTTGTGTTCCGGTTTGGGGATAAGACAGCCGGTGAATTCACTAGCATAGAGGCATTCCATCTTAGTCCTCAGGGTTGGCAACGCATTTGCAGTCTCAGGATTGCATTGCAGTCTTGTGAATGCGAATGTCTATGGGTCACAGTTTCTACTTACCATCAGGTGGCCTGTGTGCTCGTTTGTCTTCTCCATGCCATAAAAAAAAAAAGATAAATCATCATTTTTATTATTTTTATGAAGACAGCCTACCCCAAAAAACGATGAAAGACATTATTATTAAGTACAATATTAAAGTATTGAGGTACGTACGGCTCAAACTCTGAACGACAGAGACAACGCTACTGTTCCTGTATCTTTGTTCTTCTCTAGCACTCACATTATTGCTATGTTTGTATTTTCCACGAATCGCTTGTAATATTTTTTCCCTGTTATATTTTCCCCATAGTTTCATCGTGCCATGTCTATAAGCGTTATTGGAAAAATTCCATTTACACTCTTCATTTTATAAATCATGAAGCCATATTCAAATTAATAATATGTAGAATTAAAATCGACGTGTAAAATGATTTTGAAATCGGATATCATTTAATAATAGTATTTTTTAGGATTAAATGGAAACAATAATAATAATTGATCATATTGGTGAACTTCACACTTCAGTGTATATTAAAATGCTTCAAGATTTATAAGATATGGTATGCTCTTAAAATAAGGAGTTATATTATATTACAATGGCATATCGATGTAATTATACTAACCGACTTTTTAACTAGGTTAGTTGCCATATCTTATTCCAAATATACACTACGTTTTTAAGTAATTGGCAACACAGCTTTTGTCATGTCATGATGATTTTTATAACATTTGTTTTATAACCTGATTCAGACAGTATTAATTAAATAGGTAAATAAATTATACCTATGTAACATTAAGCGCTTAATTCAAAACATAGTATTTTTTTAAAGATGATATTTTAGGATTAATGCTATCAGTAGTCTTCTAAATATAGGCAATTATGGATCATTCTTCTGGTTTCAAATACTAGTTATATAGCTACAAGTAACGTAGTAGCGTTATGATAACTAAGTACAGGACAATGTGTTAGAATTGGCGGGAAAAAGCGTTTTTGTTTTTGAATAAGCACCATTATTTATATTGTATTCACTCGTTGGTCGTTTTAACATCTTACAGACCTTTTTTTCTTGATACTTTAGAAACAAACGCACTGTTATTATACAGGGTGAAATCTAAGTCGTGATTCCAATGATCACCTCTGTGTTCTACCCACGAGTATGAACAACTTTCACTATGGGACCAACTCTGAAATATCGAAAAAAAAATCAGCTGCTTCATACATTTTGGTCGAGTGCGTATTGAACTTTTCTATGAAACAGCTGATTTTTTTTTGATATTTCAGAGTTGGTCCCATAGTGA
Source organism: Acleris laterana (assembly GCA_963966035.1). Classification (NCBI taxonomy): domain Eukaryota; kingdom Metazoa; phylum Arthropoda; class Insecta; order Lepidoptera; family Tortricidae; genus Acleris; species Acleris laterana. The sequence continues at coordinate 2,022,955 of OZ014445.1, forward strand.
AAGTTGTTCATACTCGTGGGTAGAACACAGAGGTGATCATTGGAATCACGACTTAAATTTCACCCGTATAACATCCATACTAAAAACCATGAGTAAAGAATGAAGGGTAATAAAAAACATATTTGAGCTTGTTACACCAGAAGGGGTACAATAGAGTACAAACTTTGTACCAGAATTGTGATCTTAATTGTCATGCCCGGTCGGCTTACCATAATATCTTAATGTATCCTTAATCTGACGAATACTTGACGTTATAAGGTTAGAATGTCTTCATATTTAGATCCTGGGATAACTATGTCTGCTTTAACAATGGCAAACGGCCATGTAAGGGCTCTCGAGGTCCAAGAACTTTTGGTGTTAGTATAATAGACTTAAGCCTTGATCAATAAGTGTTCTAGGTCAGATTGTAGCTCCTTAGTGCCCGAATTAATCACACAGGATAAGTCACCAGTAAATTTCAAAATTCGAACAGGCGGGGCTCCTATTTCTGGGCATTTGGACCTTTGGGCAAAGAGGTAACAGATCTTCTATAGAATATGCTATTATTTATTACTGGTCGGGTTAACTTTATAGTTTTCAATGTACGATGCTCCGCCCCACTACATTTTACGTATATTGACGCAACCGTGCTATATTTTGAGTTGAAAACACTATGGGCCGTTAACTATTTAGCTAGTATAAATATTTACGATATCAAAATATAATACCACATTTGCACATTGAGTAAAAGATGTCGGGTTAAATCTATCAAGCCATGAGGCAGAAACCGCCAAACAGCAGTGTTCGCATTGTTGTGTTCCGGTTTGGGGATAAGACAGCCGGTGAAATGACTAGCATAGAGGCATTCCATCTTAGCCTCAGGGTTGGCAACGCATTTGCAGTCTTAGGATTGCATTGCAGTCTTGTGATTGCGAATGTCTATGGGTCACAGTTTCCACTTACCATCAGGTGGCCTGTGTGCTCGTTTGTCTACTCGATGCCATAAAAAAAAAACTACCTTATTAATTCACAGAAATTACTTATAAAAAATTATGAAATAAACCAAAGAATTGTATTAGGTAAGTCGACGGTTGTTATATCACTTCCATAGCTTGCACTCACGTCGTTAAGATTAGTAATAGCAATAATTTAAATATACATTGTATAGTTTGGGTAGAGATGGGCGGTGCGTGGGTAAATTTAGTATTTACCCAACGGGTAAAATATTCTATTTTTGGGTAAATACCTTGGGTATTTACCTAAGATACCTATTTACCGGGTGCATCTGGTATATATCCTAAAGTCTATCTCTTAAGTTAGGGTGTATTCTCATTGTATTGAAATTTTTGAAGTTCGATCTCGCTTAGCTTTGAAATGAGCATCGGGCCTATGTAGACGAATGTCGTCGAGTCATCGACGTGTTTGATGAGTTTCGACGACACTCGTCGATCGTCTGTCGAGGCCCCAATCTATGTATAAAGGTTTTATCATATCAATCAGGTATATGAGGGCGTAGATATGAAAATATAGTTTTCCATCTTAACATTTCATTTAGTCATTAACCAAAAGAGATTTTAACAAGTATTTTAACTTTTTAAGATCTCCGTCTATATCTGCGGGCGTATTCTGGTCGCGATTATCGTTGTTGATAGACATGGATAAAACACCGATCACTTTCTGACTGGTCTGTAAGTAGGAGAGAGACATGCTTTATCCTAAATAATTCTGGGCATGTTCGGTGTTGATCGTTTTTGAATAAGAACCCAAGTGCGGGGTCTAGTATGGTTGCGCTTATTGCGTGACTAAATGTAGACAAACCATCCGTCACTTTCATACATATACGTGTCAGAAAGTGTTAACGCAGCCATATTAGTTCCTCTGGGAACATGGATATTAGGCAATATGGCTGGGAGCCAAAGTGTGGATAACGCATCTGTCACCTTCTGACACCTAAATAAGTACGAAAGTGACGGATGCTTTATCCACATTTTGTCACGTGATAAACTTAGCCATGTTAAGCCCTCTGCTGCTCGCACGCGTCGGACTGTTAACACTCCAATTTCCAAGGCCATTTCACTCCTTAATGATATTTTTTATTAGTTGTGTACTTTTTTAACATATTATGTGTAGGTACTCTTTTTTTTCTGGTTAAATTTGTTCACTTAGCTTTATATTTATGAAATGTATAAAACAAAAATAAATACAGCCTGCGCTGATATCAATTTCCACAAACGTTTTCTCGATAACGTTAACGATAGAATAGAAGGTACAAAAGGAAGGAAGCTGCTCGTGGCACGAAAGCCCTTTCCATACCTGATTGATGTAACTCGCTTCACTGTAAACCTTCTGTAACTAGAGTACGTATAATCTAGCAGTAGTGTTAGAACTGTTCTGACGATAATAATAAATCTATTAAACAAATATATTAATAAGTGTTAAATGATAAACGCTGTTCAGTGTTTGAGTACTTAATGTAAGGTAGATCGTATGAATGTTTATTATTTTTATGTTAATTTAATATTTTTCGGCACATTGTGAGTTTGACGCCATTTTTCCGATAGTTTTCTATCACCATGTTCTTCCTAGCAAGAGTACACAAGTAACAACTGGCAACAATTTTTGTTCAATTTTGGCAGGACGTACGAAGTGGAATATTTATATTATAGAACGGGTCGTTGCCTTTTGGATGCCGCAGTCTGTACAGTAAGTTTGTGATCTACAAATTCGAATGATTTATTCTGGAAATTGACGCCATAAGAGCTCTTGTACACGTCGATATTATGAAGTGAATATGAAGACCGCACCGAGCATACGTCGGATGTACAGTGGCGCCCTCATTGCTATTACTATGTTTTCTAATAAACTAAAGATTTGATTGGTTTTGTTTGGAAACAGTTTTGATTGGTTGTTCAGAGAATTTATAGAATATAATATGACCATTAATTACAGAGTTTGAAAAATTGGTTTCTGATTACGTCTTCAATGTCGTTTACAGGGTGATCGGGAACTTGTGAAAAGGTATGATCGCTGTGTATAATGCAATGACCCATTATGTATTTTAAACTTTATATATCAATTTACGTACCCATTTACACAGCGCATTCAGGGCAGTACCTAATGAAGAAACTAAAAAAATATTTCGACTTGCACTTGACCGGTGTTTTTTATTTAGTCCTGAAATTCAATACACGGGATAATTATAAAATGTAAATTGTTGTTGCTACACTTGTTTATTTTTATTCCAAAAAAAGAGGTTCTCAGTTTCACCCGTATGTTTTTCCGCGATTATCTCGCGTTTTTCTGTTTCAATTTCGATATTTTAAAAGAAGTTATTTTTTGCGTTTTTGAGGGCCGGTCCGTTATAGGCCCAAGAATATCTCCTGGTCAAAATAGGGATGTGGGAGTGTCGTCGTTGATGGATTCATTAGACTAATTGAAATAGACGTTATTTTCCCATAGCACCGTGACCAATAAGAATGGCAAAGTTCCTTATTATCATATTGCTTCAGCCAATTTCCCCACGCATCCTTATAATGATACGAATTTCACGGTATCTCAGTATACCGTTTTCTCTCGAGCCACGTATAAGCGTGATATTTCCGGGAGCGGCTTTATATATTGTTGTAGTTGGCACAAATCCTATTTTTGAGACGGTCTCGTTTCCATTTTACTCTTAAAATTGTGGAGGTTCCCCCCTCGGCCTGGCACGACAAAACAACGCGGACCCACAGTTTTCTACCCTGTGCAGCTTGTAGCAGGTCCCAGTTTGTATATTTTCACCTCAAGAAGCACGTTTTCCTGCTTATACATAGTGAGTGAAATTTGTTTTTGCTGCTGCAAGTGTAGGACAAAGTAAGTTTTTTTTTAATATAACCCGGTCAAGAGCATGTCGAACTACGATCAGTGTAGGGGTCCGAAGCCGTTACTCCACATAGGTACATCCTTAAACTCACACTTTCATTCCCAGAGGGGTAGGCAGAGCTACAGAATTACCAACAACTCAAAAAATTTATTGATGATTCTGTACTAGCAAAAAAACGTATCTTCATGGTGCTTATGTCCTTTTGAGAAGCGCAGTTATTCGGCAATAAGTCAAAAACGATATATCCGATCATTTTATTTAGTTACAAAAAAATTAAGGCGCCACTGGACGCTCGGTGCAGTCTTAATTCACGTCGCTAAACGCTCGCGCCGTATGTGTCGCTCTCTCTACTTCTTAGTATACGTCGAACCGGCGTCCAACTTCCATTGTGCCAGAAAGCTTCAGGGCTTCAGTTACCAGTGACCAAGTCAAAAGTATACATCCTTTTACGACCCATTGTGGTGTCAAACGGTCTCGAATGGTTAAACACGTTAGGAATGTTTTAAATCTTAACTGTTGTTATGTTTCTTCTTACTCCAATATGTTTGCTTTTATTTGTTATGCGGGCCTAGTGTGGTTACGTTTATCGCGTGACAAAACTATCCGTCACTCTCGTACTTATATACGTGTCAGAATTGTCAGAAAGTGACGGATGTGTTATCCACATTTTGTCACGCGATACACGCAGCCATATTAGACCCTTGCAGGTATTGTAAAATTGTGAATACACTTTTCATTTTATGAGTATCGCTTGAAACATATTATAGATGTAATTAGATCACGAAAAACATCAACATTAAAAAAAAATTTTTTAGTACTTAACATGAAAATTTACGTACCTCTAAAAAACCAGTACATTTCACTCTATACACGAACGATAAACCCAAGATGAATTCGTCTTGCCTATCCTAGTCATCAGTACAAATTGAACCTTATTCCAACGTAACACAAGTCAAAGATACCGTTATATTGAGTTATGTCACGGCGAAATTATTTTATCTTACTTGATTATGATTCTGACCTAAATTTGATAAGCTTTGATTGATAAGGCACATTAGACTGATAACTCTGTCTGGGTATTGACACTTGAAATGTCACTATTATTAATAATTATACGAATACTATAGGTAAGTCTGTCAACTAATAATTGTAATTTTAATTTTATTATGTTATTTTATACTGTAATTTAGCTCTTTGGATCAATTATAAAATCATTTTCAGGTCATGACTTTCTTGACAGACTATAGTAAGTATAAAAATAATAGGACATGGTGACAGGTGGACTTGTTTTGCAATGGTCACTCCAATTGGGTAAAAATGTGAAAATGTTACCTACCAATCAATTTTTCTTTCACTCCTTTTTGCCAAGCTGTACCACGATTCTCAAGAGTTAACTTAGCTACTTTTGCTTCTGACTGTATGTAAATTCTATATTATTTTGTGTCGTAATGTCATACAAATAAAGTTGATGGTATACGTTGCTTAGCAGAGGACTCTAATTTCACTGCATCTGACTATACCAAGTTTTTTTTTATGTTAAGCCACGCACAAAAATATTTCAAGCGATATTGATAATTCGAAATGTGTATCCTTCTTTATGTTCAAATGTAAGTGTTCAGTAAAGTGCATATATGATGATAAATGGTAAATAAATGAGAATTAAATTGGAATGCGATAGATATTGTGAATACGTGTTATTATTTCGAGTACCCTTGTAGCAGTCGCTAGTAGTTTGGGAAAAAAATAAGGTGGGTTAAAATTGGATCATGTTGCCAAATTTACTTCGAAAAGCGCTCATACTAAGCTGTAATTTATACTAAAGAAATTTTTACATTTGGAAGTGGGTAAGAGCACCACAGAATAACAGGTTACTGCACGCCCAAGACTGTCAGGCGTGACACTCCAAATACTGTGAAGAAATGTATGAAATACGATTAACTGACAGACCAATATTGGTTGGCAAACTGTTAGACTGCGTTTCTCTTAAAAATCGTAAAGAAAAACGTTCTGCTTATACCTAAGGAAAAGATACGAAGTAGCGTTGTAAATTGTAACCCGTTGTAAGCTTCCTTCGCTCGATCCTCGTTTCCTCCTGTGTGAAGGAATAGCAATGTGTCACTTGGCAGCTAAATTATTGTCTTCTTAAGCGATGTCGCTTGAACAACTACTACTAAAAAAAAAACGTTACTACTACTACTAGCGCTCTAAAGGATTCGTCTCAAATTCAGTACTTGGATTGCTCCACTCTTACAGGACTCAGGACCTACCTACCATTTTTATCAACCTGAATCAATACCCTATAGGGGTAAAATCGATTCTGCAATGGTCAAAAACTGCAAGTCTGTTTAAATGTATGAGATTCAATTGAAGCGAGACGAGCACCTAGAATATGACCTGTGAAGCCACTTTAGTATAAGACAAAAGATGGGAAGTTCGAAAAAAAATGCCCGCTGTGAATGCAAACGGGCCAGGGGCTCTACTTTAAAATCCGTAATTCGAACTACGGATCGCCCCGTCACTTTCTTGTGAATTAGTTACACGTTGAGAGCAAAAGGGATAGCAATAGAGGAAGTATGAATTACTGATTTCAAAGAATAGCACTGGAGGCCCGTTTGAAAATCGTAGTTACGTTAGCTCCATCGCTGTCACTTGTCATTCGAGATTAAATCTACAGAAAGGGATGGAGTTAACGTAACTTCGAACTTCGATTTTCAAATTGGGATTGTCCAACAAAAATAACTCACGGTTTTTACTTTCTCATTCGAAAGAATAGGAAATTTTAAGACACCAATTTCATTAATTTTATATTTGACCCAATATTTTTGTTTTAATATATTTATTTATTTAGGAGACATTTTATGGATGACATGATTATTTTAAATTTGGGTTAGCATTTTCTAATAAATTACAACAATTGAATGACATCCAATGAAAAAAAGTGATTGTAATAGTTTAAAACATAGTGTGTTACCAGCACCCTGGCTTTTTTTAAAGTACGTTAAAATAACGTATATCTGTAACGTAACTATGACATTAATTTAATTAATAAACAAATTTTCAGGCTTTGTTAACTTTCTAACAAAAATTTAATTGCCAGCAATGTAAAGCACAGCAATTTGACAAGGTGTTTTGACAGTCGTCGGTTACTTTGATTATTATGATCTGCCCCCGTACCACGACATGCCTTGTACCAAGCAACAGCGATACTGATAACAATGAACACGCAGCACATGCACTACATTGAAAATGGACACTATCTAAGAAAATTAATTGTGAAGTTATTTTAATTATTTTTTAATTGATAATACTTGCAAAGAATTGCTAAAGCAATATATTATCGGTAGTTTTAATAAATGCCCGCATGCCGGTAACACACTGTATAATTTCAAGCTGTTTTCGCCTATCCCGTAAGATACACCTAGGAGGGCTTCAAGTCGAAAACGAAAGTCAAACAAAGGTTAAATATTACTTTTGTCGAAATATCCAAAATAGGTAAATATTTCAAAAACTTAATAATGCAGAACGGCTTTAAAACCCTCGGTTTTCGAATTGGAGTAATTGTAAAAATATGAACAATGCCAATTGGGTCTGGCACCAGGGCACGGCGTCGTTTAACATGAAACGGCGCAACGCCATAGGCTGGTTTTAGTGTCACGCGGACCGTCGGCGCGGAACGCTCCGCGCCGACGTGAACCGCGCGGATCATCCGCGCAAGTCGTTTTAGTATCGCGCCGACTGCTTCGGAGTACAGACGCGAACAATGCATCCAATGAGGAGTGTTACTTATTATTGCCCTGTATTACATAAGGAAAAAAAAAATGCGTAGAAGGAGACTACATGTCCCTTTAATCGAGCAGAGAGCCGTCGCGGGAGAATATATTTCGGATGTCGTCGACCAGAAGTTTTGGCGTTAACGATGTCCTCCCATGCTTTATTCTTTGCGTCTCTGTTTTTGTACAGGGGGTCAGAGGCATCCCACAAACATTTCCTTAAACTGACTTCATCAATAACTCGCCCCGTGTCCACATCGCGAGTCGCCATGATTGTACTGCGCGGACGCGTGCGCTCCGCGCGAAACTAAAACGCTCACTGTAGTGCGAGGCGCGCGAGCAGCCATCCGCGCGGCGCGGACTGCCGCGGAGGCGCCATTCTAAAACGCTCCTAAGCTTTAATACATATTGCTCCGCGCGGAGCGATCCGCGCCGTCGGTCCGCGTGACACTAAAACCAGCCAGAAAGGCACGTTGTAAGTAGTCGTGCAGATTTACGGTACCGTGTAGCAACGACTAACCTATTTCAATCTCTACTCTCTCTTAATATTGCACTTTATAATGAATTAATAAAACACGGCACCGCGTATGCACGACGCGGCAACGTGCCTACGACACCGCCCCGTTTCACGTGCTGTAGTGATATGGCCATGACGTGACATGGCTGCTCAGATTTTTTTTTTTTTTTTATTAAAGATCCAAATTTATGTATCGCAGAGTTTTTTAAAAAGAAAGAAAGACTACAAAAGTCACAGAGGCTTATGAGTAGTCAGTGAGTTCGGGGTAAAAGCTACTATTGAAGGTAGGTTTTGTAAAGAAACCGCTAGATCAAATTTCGATCAAGTGTCATAAATTATACTTGAGTATTTGAAATTACTACAATTTGGGCTGACATGTCATGTTTACCAGCGGGTTCCTACAAAAACCGGGTCTAAGTTGAAAGTAACTTTTGTATGCCAGTATGTTATGCTATCACGGATATACAGCTGAACTAATTTTGAAGAAAATTAGTATGAGAGTGCTTGAACCTCGAAGGTTACAGGGTACTTAATTCCCGCGAGTAGCGATAAGGAGTCGGAGACGGAGTCGCGGGGAACACCTAGTAATAGTATAAATTAGAAAAAAAGCAAACACCACATAGATTTACTTCTTTTAATCATCGAACCTTCGACACATTTCCTTAAAATATAGAATTATCACAAATAAAGTGAAAACAAATGATTCACAGAATCTAATCAAACCGGCAACGGAGAAATCTTTTGAATTTGTTAACACTTGACAAATCGAACTGAAGATAAACTCATTGCTTATAACTATACACATAGTACACTACACATGACGATTGAAAACTTACACAATACGGCTAGACTCAATCTTGTTCAATATGGGCTCTGGAGACAAAAAAACTGGGTAGTAAGTATATTTACACGTGAAATAAATCCTTTGTATACCATTGAATGATGCTATACTATTTGTGAACGAAGTCAACAATTTTAATTTCCAGGCAGCCGTAGAACTTTATCACAGTAAGTCAGTAAATTATATTGATGTTGTTTTAAGACTATTGTTACGTCACTTTGACATAGTTCTAAAGTAGACTGTTAATTCAAGTATGTTTTACGATTAAATACGTTAATTTGTTGACTTTAGTCACACTGGGCTGATGCCATATAATTGAAAGAATTATGAAGTACTCTCAAAGTTTGGTTGGCTTTATATTTCTTTAAATAATAAATTTTTCATCCGTTAAGCGTTCATACACACGCATGAGTGTATAACAATTCTACTATCTATAGCCGCCCTAACGAACGATTTTAAGGTTTGTAGTACACAAATTCTTGGTGATACACATCGTTATACATATATCTAATGTCGCTCGCAGGTTTACTTTTATATAACAACTTGGGTAAGTCAATTTTCATACATTATGCGAGCCGAAAACAAAATATATAAGGCCGCTAAAACAAAAATACGCCCAATAGAACAATAATGATTTTAAAGATCATCGCCACTGGATGGCCATCAATTTCTTGAAGGGATCCTTAGAACGATTGTTAACTTTAAAACAAATATTTTAGGTGGCAAAGACACTGGCTACGTTCTAGTTTTAAATTTGTGAAGCTTATAAGTTTTGCATATTTGGAATAGGGTCAAAGCGCGCCAATTTTAAACAGAACGCGACCCGACGCGTTCACAATGACGCAATTTCACTCTCGCGCGAGATATTTTAAGGTTCTGACGTAAGAAGTCATTCACCTTAAACAGCTTTAATGTGGCTAAATTAACATGTTTTGTAACACCAAGGTCATTTGATAGCAACGATTAGGAGTTTCTTCATAGTTTTGTTGGTTGAATAATTACGCGGTTTATCTGTAAGTTTTGAGGAGACATCTTTTTCTGTCTTGATATTTATCAAGATTGTGTGCAGTATTTTTTTTAAACATGGTTTTAGGTGTTTTTACATTTATCCATTTTAATGTTCAATCCGCCGATGACCCAGCATAATCAGAATAAAAATAGACAAATTCCAGATTTTGTACACACTACCAAATAGAACACGACATTTAAACTTACAACTAACTATTCATTAAATACCTAATAAACAACTTAAGATTAATATCACTATTACCAGTACAAAAAGGAACTGAATGAGATGTTACAGAAGCTATACAGATCTGAGTTTCTATACACTGGCAAACAAAATTAAATTATACAAAATGCACTTTAAGTGCCAAGTTATCAATAATGGGCTTGGCTATCACTAATTTAGTGGGGAACTAATTATGGCTAAAATCTTTTCTGACCTTCCACGCTAACATTTATCTGCCTATGCATAAAAGAGACAGAAACTGCGCCTATTCAGGTCTAATACTATGTACAAAAAAGTCACAACATACCAAAAACTCATGTGACCATGAAACTTTTTGTAGTATGCAGAGACCTTGACATTATCCTAACATTATGTTTGAAATTAAATGTTGTATAATTTTGCTTTAACTTATTTTTTCCATGATTAAGTCAAACATAAAGTTAAGACATTCAGAATAATTATTTGTAATCCTTTTACAATTTGCATGACTACTTATACAAACTACTAGCTAAATTTTTTTTTTGGATTTTAAACTGCCCTTCAATCTTAATTAGGTTTAATGGAATCACTTAACTATTAATACATTAGTCCACACTGGGACACATCAATGCTTTTATCAAATGCGGTGCATATTACTAACTGTAACTGCAATGTAACCGTTTATTTCAAACACAAGCTATTTATATTAATACTATAGTCTATATAGTCCTCACTACATGCAGCTGTAAAAAAAAGAACTAGTGTTCAAACAGGCCTGTAGGTACCCAGAGAAACCTTTGGTTGCAACTAGCGATATAATATTCTCTAGGCCCTGCCTGTAGGCCTGTACTACTTTTTAGCCTTAGCCGAATGCCCCTGCTTGGTAGGAGGCGTCCATCTTAACGCATCGGGATCCACTGACAATCGAGGCTTCTTGAAATGAGAACTCGCTAGCTGCTCTGCTACTATCTTAGGGGTGACACAGATAACATGCTGACCCTTCCAGTATTTTACCATATTCATTGACTGGAGGGTGGAAATAATATCTGTCTGAGATATACCTGTCATCTGGCTCAGATCTTTTATGCTCAAGGTGCCCCGGCTTGCACTTAAAACTTCCAACAGCACATAAGACCAGTAAGACCTGTAGCTCAGCTTGCCGAGATCTGATAGAGGCTTCTCCGGGCTACCTACTACTTGCTCGAGCCTGGACAGCTCGTAACTGAATGCAATAAGCAGCTTGCCGTAGCCCTGTCTCTGGTAAGGAGGTAGAGTAAGAATACAAGCAACATTGTTTCCTTCTGGGGAATCCTTCTCTTTGGAAAAGTAGCCAACCAGGTGAGCGCCTTGCTTATCAACTTCACACAGAATGTAGAATAAGAACTGTTCAATATCAAAATACAAGGTTTTATGATCTAGAAACAACTTTGCTAATAAACACAGGTTCTGACAATAGATTTTATGCTCTTTACCATCTGCCTCAAATATAGCTATGGTACCTTTTCGGTATATCTCGCCACCCTGAGGCTGCCGCGCTGTGCATTCACTCAAGTGGTACCTGTATGTTTTCTCCATTCGCATGTACTTTAGGCAATACTCGCATATCCACAGTTTAGACTGTTTTCCATACTCATCCGGGTACGGACTAAAATACCAAGTGTCGATCTCGTATTTTCCTATTTGAATTTTGTCGATGTATTTAACTTTGGTGATGGCTTCATGTTCTTTCTCGAGCGCGGCAGTTGTAGGGTCCATCTCTGCGTAAGACTTCTGTACATGGTTGATCTCGTCATGTTTACGTTTCTGGTTCCGCGTTATCTTGCGGCCGGACTTGTCGGTAAGCAGGTGGTCGGAATTCAAGTTGTTATTGGACTGTTCGCACATGTCAAACCTATCCGACATGACGCGATGGCGGGAAACCCACTCGTCGAGCCTCCGGTCGTAGCCCACATAGTGCACATAGTACTCGAATCCGGAGTCCGCGGCGTTGTATCGCGTTTGAATTATCTCGGCCGGGTGCCATGACTCATCCGAACGCCGCACCAAATAATGCTCTCCGATGTCAAGGGGCTGTTCTTGCGTCGATTCCGAGTCCTCCTGATCCGCACTACGGCACTCCGGGGCAGGTAATTCATTGTTCACAATGGGTTTTTCTAGTTCTTTATCACCTTTAGCCATATTTATACAAAATGCGACAATATCACGCAATACCGCGCAACTACCGTTGAGGCCGCCGCCATAGTAGTATCATAGACTAAAGAACTAACTAGAAAAAGTAGAAAATCAACGCGCAAAAGCGCAAAACAGCATCACAGAAAACATGAACCATAGTGATGTCAAAAATACCGGTTCTTTTTATTACAAATTGCTCTCAGATTTTTTTAAAATTAGATCTTATTTATAAAAAAATATGATAAAGATGAACTTGATAAAGATTTAATTAAGTAAAAAAGATAAAATTAAAGATAAAATTTTCGAAATCAAATTTTATTTTAATAATTTAACTCCTACCTACTTTGTCTTTGGCATGAAAAAAAAGTTGTCTATGATTTAGTGTTGCTTACTTATAAATATTTCCAATTTCTCGTCTTTTTTCTTGCCATTTAGAAATAAAATTTACTTTGTTATGGTATAATATTTTTTTACAAGTTCTATGCAATTCGTGCACCTATCAAAGTTTACAGAGTGACTACATGTAAAGATTTTTTTTATATCTAACTTAATCTTTCCATTATCCAAATGTCAAGTAACATTATGTATTGTTTGAAAAGAGAACTTTCGCATGGCAACATTATTTGAATGCCGTTGTAATGTAATCGTAATCGTCGACTTGACGGCAAGTTAAAGTCTCCTAGTGAACGGAGGATTGGTTGAGGATTGGTTCGTGAACAAATTGTTCTTATCGCACGGGAAAGATATGAAATTAATATTGTTATCTAAAAACTGTGCTATTCATTTATACGAGTGTTGATTGTGTGCCGCTGTGTATTGATTGCATTTAGACGTGCTATTTTAGTGGTGTGTCGAAGGAATTGAGGAGATTGCCTGTGTAATTGTGTTTTATTAATACAGTCGTTCCGGCAATAAGCAGAAATGCAGGCGATCAAATGCGTTGTTGTTGGGGATGGGTAAGTCTATAACTTCTTACTGATTTGGTTTTCTGTGCACTACTGTTTGACGTGCTATACATATCGGTGCATAGATATACTGACGTCATTTTTAAATTAATACGTTTAAATATGTTTTCGTACTATTTTGAACCTTAGTGCGCTCGGGGCCGCCCTGGAATGGTAATAGTTATTTTTGATTGTTACGTGTAGTATTGTGAGTTACTTACGCCACTTTAGACAGGCATGTCTGAATGTTGGTTATACTTTCTAACCCAACAAAAGCTCACAATTAAAACTCTACTGTTTAGATTTTTCTGTGACTAAGTACCATAACTGAAGGAGTGTTTAATGTACACTTGAAAGATCATTGCCTCATGTATCAGGTACCGTTGTGTCATATAGACAAAAACATAGGCAATTAATTAAGCGAGTATTGGCTAGTAGTCTTGGACTCTGTTTTCTATTTGTTTAAGATTTAATTCTGTTTAAAAGTAATTTTATCTCTGTCTAGTACCTACCATAAACCGTACCATAGTTGTTTTTGTGGATAACATTTATAAGATATTCCTAAATTTGCCTTCCTTTAAAAAAAAGTGTAAGACTTAAATAAAATTCGAGGTATCTTTTCCTTGTTAAAATAATAAAGGTAAACATACTTATTCTTTCCTTTCACTGATAACCTCCTGTGGCAGTATATACTTCAGACATGTCATAGAGGTTATTGTTTAAGAGTGTAAATAAATGTTACTTAGGTACCAAGTTTATCCCTGTCTTGTCTAAAGGCCTGTCTGCATGATGGTCCATCATGGGTCAGAGTAAGCTGCACACTAGAGGCGAGCAACATAATTCTTGTATCACACTCTTACACATTACTTCATCCCTTAAAAGAAAGGTTAGATAAACAAAGTTGCTTAAATATGTCACGAGCAATAATATATTATCTGACATTGGGCGCAAAAATATCTGACACTCTTACCCCTTTTAATAAAGACGTCTCAGATATTTCTGCACCCAATGTTGGATAATATATTATTATACTAACAGTATAAATCGTAGTCGCCATATATCTTTTTCCCTTACTAAAGGCGCCTGATTTCTAGGTCTTAGCTTTAACTAAGATGTAAGTATCATTTGCATTGACTTGCTTTTGGACTGTGGAGAAAAAGTATAGGAGATTGAAGAGTCATAATGTTCCAATCCTAATAGAGATTTGTCAGGATGCAATGAGACACCCAAATGAAATGAAACAAGGCTTATTATTTGTTCATCAGATCACCACAATACTGAAAAGAGAAAAAATGAACAGGTTAAACGTTTCTAACCAAATTCTCAGAACTGATAGGTATGTTTATGGGAGCAGTTTTTATCAGTATGTGATAAGCAAATGCAAAATGGAGATAAATAATGATAAATTGTAAAAATGCTTGATAGTGTTTTGCGCGTCATGCCTTTGTGTATGTAGTGAATGTGTGTTGTATGTCTAATCATAGGAACCTTTGTACCTATGTCCCAGAAAGCATCTTTTCTGAGAATGGAGACCAAATTTAGGATTAATTCCAGTTTTTTTTTTAATCAAGGAAAGAGATCCTCTGTGTTTTTGTTTCTTTTCTACCTTCTGGAGAAAAAGATTCAAACCTTGCTTAATTTAAGGTTAGATTTTATAACTTCAATTCTTTCTAAGATGTATTAAATTCTGCATAAAATAAAAACCTGTAAGACTTAACCCTTTTTTTTTAAATTAACCGTATGGGACTCTTGGCGATGGAAATAAAAATGGCCGCAGGAGTTGGTACTAATATTGTTTGAAACCATCTTTTGAGCATGTCAATTAGCTATTACAAAAAATATTTAAAGAAACAAATCAAAAAAGGCCATGTGAACACGTTGGGCTCAGCTAGTTTAAAATTAAAAGGTAAATTGACCTAGTAAGCTCATAAATATGACCTCTAGGCAAATTGTTCCTTCAAGTTCAACAACTCCTGGCTGACTTCACCTAGTAATGTGAGTCAGACCTAAGTTGATTCTCAGGTTACTTGTAGATAAAGTTACTAACAAGGTGATATATTGCTATTATTGTGCAGCTGTTGCCGACTGAGCTCTGAGTTAGTTATTTAATACATAATCGTATCTAAAGACCACTTTTAATTTGCAATGGTTTTACGCGTCCCTGGGACTGTCTAAGATGATTATAAGAACTCACCAACCGAGAGTGGCCAGAATACCCTCTTAAAATCCAGCGATTCTCCCTCCACGCCGTTGTTGGCGAGGACCGCAGGTATCGCTTGCGCATTCGATTACCTACAGTAAAACACAACTGATATGGCTTACCGATGTACCTGCGCAGATGACCGTTTTTCGAAGCGCGGGAACCAATCAGCATGATCCACGCGTTGCGCGCTTGTATTCTGTGCTATTATTGGTTATTTTAGTGACGCCATGTTGACGCGCACCCGCGTGTCATTCAGTCAGCCGTCAAACGTGCGTGAGTGAAATGGAAAAAATATATGCAATTTAATTTGCACCTTATAACTATTACGTACAAGTCTGATCGTGGGTTTTAATCGTGCTTCGGAAATCATCGTTATCGTTGTTTGTGTCTACGCAAACGAAGATTCACGACACGCCATATCAGTTGTGTTCTACTGTACGACATTCACCGGCAAGCCCTCGTAGCGCGGACTCCGACATTGAAAGGGCCCCCGGGAGAATTCAGGGCGCTCACAGTCCAGTGGACAAAAGAAGGCGACAGACCTCCCGATCTATCACCCGCAGGTCCTCACGTTTCGGCCGCATAGGATAGGGACAATGGCGCACCGTAATACCGCCACTTCTCTTGCCGGCCCTAGAGCTAAGCTCATCTATTGGTCCGTGACTGTCCAGCCAGCTTTAGCGTAAGCAGACTGTTGAGCGGGAAACTGAAGCGCTTTGAACTAGATGTCGCCTCGCCGCCCCCCAATCTCTGCACCCCTCGGGACGGTCGGGCGTGATCTGGTTCTCAACTATAACGTTATATTTAAAGTATTTAAATATTTAGCGTATGAGTTAAATACCTATTGAACTTACCAACATAATAAAATTTAAAATATGTTTATGACCCCATCACCAATTAACGTTCTGGATTACATCATAGGACAGATACAAATGGGTGGTAGCTCAAAAAGAGAATTATAGTAAATGGTGGCCGTAGCCGACCATAATACCAGCTACAATAAAATCACCTTTCATTACATATCTCATAACGTAAACATAGATGCCTGTCTATGTCGGAAACGGAACTCCGACGGAAGTGTGGAGGCATGTTTCACCCCTACACACTTGCTATGAGTACAGTGAGGCCTCTATTGACTCGTGACAGACCGTCGAGCGATATAAAGGCCGAGCTATTGAAATACAGTTTATATGTTGCATTTGTAGGCTTCCTTTTGAATAACTCCCTCGAAATTCCTCCCTGTTTGTATATTCCTCCCTGTTGAATACAGTTAATTGACTGGGACTAACTAAGGTCTGTTGAAGCAACTTTAACATCTATGCAGTATCCATGTTCTCTCTGAGAAGTAACAAAAACCCTAGAACTACACCGTTCTTAAACGTCCATTTTCCATTATACACTTATAACAGAGCGAGTTTCGTACCAATCTCTGCCAGGTACCAACTGTTTGGTAGACAAACGCTAGGTAATAAAAGTTAAATCCTTTAAACCTAACTGCCTTTCTGAATGCTTCAGAATTTGATCACTGTATTCAAGTATTTCGATTTTGCCGACAAAACTAATACAATTCCTTTACCAATCGCTCCAAATATTACAGCTATGCCGACTAATCCCTAACCTCCAATACAAATGGCATGGAATCTTTGTAGCACGGCTTTGTGGAACAATAAAAATAATTGATTCGGTGCGCGACCTCGCTCCACGGATTGTGGTTCCTAGGCTGAACTCGCCAATAGTAAACACTATAAAACCTATTTTTAGGCTAACCTGTTTACTGTTTTCAAGGTTAGAACATTTATTCCTACTTTTGATGGAGACTCCTATTGTCCGTCTCCGTTTACAATTCTTTTGTGTCGAGATCTAATGGAATTTTTGGGTTCAAATGTTTCCTCAGTCTGTCTTTCCTAAACATAGATTAGATTTTAGTCGTTTTATTGACCCTTAATGCTAAGCTTTATGAGGTCCCACTTGTGAATTAACGACCCACGAAGATAACGTGATTAATCTTCTATAGGTTTGATCCTCATTTGTTTATGATGTCATCAAGTAGGTATTACATTAACCTAGTTGTACTCTTGCCAAATAGTAGCGGCAACAGATTGTCGTCATCGAATCAAATGAAAATACCTACACTATTGCAACTAGTGTTTTCGATTCACAAAAACGCGTCCCACCCATTAGTATGTTCGTAAAATAAGGAAGCAAATCACTTGAAATCTATTACAAATACCATACCAAAGAGTCATGCTCACTATTGCTACTTGACGTCCTATTTTGGTCCTAATCAACTCAATAAATATCGCTCGCGTACTCCTTATGTAGCTAAACGCGACCGTTCACCTAATTGGTCGGTGGTTCTAAAAGGTTGGCAGGCAAGACTTACTTTTTAACATTCAAGTTGTCAGGTGAAAGTAGCGAGATGTCGTGATATGTCATATCCTTGTTGGCTTTGTGCGTGGTCTGCAACTATAACTAACGAGTTGTTATGTCATCTACGAGTATGTATAATGTACCTTGATATATTGAATGCCAACGACCCAAAATGGGGTCGGTTTTTATTAGAAATCGTCTACAATGGCGGTGAAGGTTATATGTGTACTGGCTTTAAAGAGTTTAGCGTAATTAGCAATTCTCCACGGTCAGTTGTTGAGGATATCTAAACACGGCTATTATGAAGATATAATCATTTATATTTCTTCTGAAGTTGACTTCAATCATGTTAAAACTACGGCTCCTGGTCGTGTCCGTGTTTCGTGTACCCGTAGCCGAATCTCCGTTACCGAGTAACACGGCAACGGAGATCCGGCCCGTTCGACACGTGAAATTCGGCTACGTGTAATTAAGATACGTAGCTCCGTGTTACACGGAGATACGTTTCTTATTTACACGTATATCCGATCCGCCCGTGACCGTGACGTTAAATGAAGATTTTATGTGTGTCTTTAAGACCTCCGAATGTAATGCGATAGTCGTGTTTTTGATTTCAGTTTCTTTGCTTTTGCATTTAAAATTGGTTTAATGAGTCATTATACAAAATATAAATATAAAATAAACTAGAACACATATCACATATCTAATAAGGCTCCGTTCGACAAGCTTTCATTCAATAACCGTGCGGAGCGGAGCCGGAGCCGAGATCCGCAGATACGTAGCCGAACGCAGACACAGATACGTATCTTGGCGTGATCGTGTAGTTCGGGAACTTAGCACCGCCGGTGCTAAGATCACGGAGCTACGGTTCCGCGTGTAACACGGATATCAGGACCACTAGTTAAAACCTAGTCTGATAGTACAAAATATTCAGCATTGTTACTTGGATGTTTGCGAGTTCCAGCCTGCATTTCCCAAATGGTCTATAAGCAGAAAAGCAGTCATTTCTAAACTCGTTTTCCAACAATGTTGACGCTTATCTCAGAAACTATAAAAATATTCTCGAGAGTATCATTACAAGTGCAATATCCTGTGGCACATGTGTTCTCGGATGTAATAACCATTTAAATGTCTTTCAAGATGTTATACCATTCGCTCTAGTTTCTACATCTCCCACTCAAGCATCGCTAAGACCAGTAAACTTCATAATTTATTCACATAAAATAAACATAAGTTGCATGAGAGAGCCCATGCTTTTTAGAATAACTGTCCCAGCGACGTTTTCTAAAGTTACATATTCTTTTGTGTCCATTGACTACGCGGTATGACGCTAACGGTATGCTGATTTGCAATGACAGAGTATCGCCCGCATACGAAACCGCATTTGTGACATAATCGGATTACTCAGAGTAGACCAGTAAATTAAGCGATACTCAGCGGTTCCTTTATCGTTTCATCTCGTTGGGGCTTATTAATTGATGCAGGCGGTTTTTCAGATGCCTTTGACGACTGCTATTCATTTTTTTGGTTTCGTGTTACATTCCGGAGAAAGTCTGCTGGGTTAAGTTTTCCGATCGATCACAAAGTTTCGAAGTCGCCCTTTTATTGTGTGACATGATGGATTTTGGTGACCTATAACATTTCTGCTGATATTTTTTAACGATTCCAGCAACTTTCATGAAAGTTGCTCCCCGTAATGTCTAGTGGATTGAATTAAGTAGAAATGGCGCCGTCTCAGAATACAGCGTTTAGAATATTCAATTAGATAATAGAACTTTATCTAATCCGTTTAATCATCCAATTAAAGGAATACTGCGGGCGTTCCCAATTTGTACAAGCAATACAAGTCTTGCGGGTGGTAGGGCCTTGTGCAGGGTCCGTCCGGATCGCTACCACCATCTTATCCATTAACCTACCGCCAAACAGCAGTGTTCGCATTGTTGTGTTCCGGTTTGGGGATAAGACAGCCGGTGAAATGACTAGGGCATTCCATCTTAGTCCTCAGGGATGGCAACGCATTTGCAGTCTTAGGATTGCATTGCAGTCTTGTGAATGCGAATGTATATGGGTCACAGTTTCCACTTACCATCAGGTGGCCTGTGTGCTCGTTTGTCTTCTCCATGCCATAAAAAAAAGTCTATTAAATGATTGTGTAATAGAATCTATTTATATCGTTAATATGGACTTAGTGAGATTATTTTTCAGAAATATTCTTGGAATTTGATCTCATTAGCCATATGTGACTTCTAATTATACGTCTTACATGAGCTGGTTTCACTTGAGCTTACTTCCTTCGTCAACTAATGGTACGTTTCGCCGAATTAATATTCGAAACGCTGTCGGATTCTACAAGACGTGTTTTTCAACATTTCTGGAATTGTCGAGTAACTTATTCAAAACAATTTCCGCCTCGCTAGGTGGAAAAAGGGTTTCAGGTTTCAGTATAAGATTAAATAGCTATACTCAAGGTACCTCTTGTAATTAAGTTGATATTTTAATCGACCTGTCTAAAACCCCGACTGTAAAGTCAATCGCTTTGAAGTTTGATTAGAAATTGCTTCGTCGACGGGATTTTTTGTTTTAATAAATATTTGTAGATATCCAGGAAATTGGATACCGTTTTCTATTTAACTACCAAAAGATAAAAGCAACTGGACCATCTAAATTTAATTAACAAACTGTTCCGTTTCCGCAGCTTAAATACTTCCCATAATAATTGTAGGTATATTAATTGTAAACATTGTTACAAGTTTTCCGCTCGTAGGAATATCGGAATTTACAATTCACGTCTCAAATAGGGTTTTGCCCTCGTGTTTTACGTCTACATTAATAATAACACAATATTTAAGTTCTAAACTTAGCTCGTTTCGCGTAAATTCGGCCACTGACACTTTAGATTCTCCTGATAGCATTTCTCCAAAAGCAGATAAAACTGCCACAATAAAGGTGGATTCACAATGTAAACGTGTTAGCGAGAAAATCGCCTGTGGTTTTACTGGTTTACTACGAAAGGGAGTTTGAACGGTATCTCGTTCTATTCTATCAGTTCACTAACCAAAACCTACCTATTGGCCACATGCTACTTTGACCTTTTAGATGGTTGATTTAAAGTTGACGCTGATGCTTGCAGTTTTAGAAAATATGTTTTTCTACATTGGCAACCCAGCATAGGCCTAGGGTGGGCTGCCTGCGATCTTCAGTATGCTAGGTGCAGCCTTAAAGTTTCTAGAGTCATACATTTAGAATTTGTGCGTTCTTTAAAATCGCCAAAACGTCACAAATCTAACACGGCCAATTCACGCATCGCATACAACTTCAATCCTTCATTACGATGAACAGAACAGTCGATTTTATCAGGCGATACCTGTGAAAGACGCTTTAGGGATGGCGTTACTTTTCACGCGCTTATTCACGCCTCAAGTGTGGAGCAGGCTTAATAATGAAACTAACGCGCTGTGCTTGCTTCGTTCGAAATTTCATATTTTTCATCTTGTCAGTTCGATGCAACTTTTTTAAATTGGCGCGCTCCCCGGGGTGCTAGGATCGCATTTCATCTCGTTTTCGGCCGTTCAACTTGGTTCCTGTAATTGGTCGCCATTTTGAAAGACCTCGTGTGTTAATAAAATGGACGTATAAGAAGCGAAAAGCTGGGATCGTATTTGAATGGGCGCGTTCTGAAATGTGATGCGTATTTTAATTAAAATTGCAACGTTATTAAATTTGTGACTTGATTGCGAATGGCGCAGTTTGTTTGGTTAATTTTAATTAAAATTGCACGTCATTTTGTTTAATCAGCATAAACTAATTAATGTTTAATGTTGGAATTGGAAAACAACATCGTTATGATATGATATAATGTTACAGTATCTACACCAGTAAAACAGTGGAATTTTGTTTCAAAATAGATGCTTTGATTAATACCTGCAAAACCACGGTTTTACCTATATATAGCAGGAAAAGAATAGTTTTCCGCGTCTATGTAAGGTCAGGCACGGCGATTTCGACTGAAGGCAATTGTAACTTACCATATCAACGCTTATTGGGTAAAAATCAAAATAAATGTACATAAGGACGCTATTTAAATGTCACTTAAATGATGTCTAACTTACAATTTCATTACAATTGACGTATGTTTGACGTTAACCAACAGTTTCGTGACGGTGACAAAACTCTCTTTAACTGGACATTTATTTTGATTTTTACCCTATTCTATTTTAAATTTTATATTATCGTTGAAATTACCCACAACCATGATAAACTCTCCCGGCTTTACATATCGATTTACAACATGACATAGCAAGCAAGAGACGTCATGGCTTCTATACGATAACATGTCAGAAGCGATATGGTTTTACTGAGTAAAATAGAATCCCAGCATAAGGGTTAAAACAATTTAGTTTTTCTGTATATACATTACAGCCTTCACGGTAACTTTGATTTCTTTCATTGATTTGAATCGACTAAAACTAGACACTACTAAGACAATTATTACAGACAAACCACTGCTGTTATGTAAGTTATATTCAGACCTAGGAATATACGGGGCAAAACTAAATGACAGCTAGGGATTGCCTATATCGATAAACTTAATTATCGATGCTTTTCCCATATAGTAGTGATCGCTTATAGTAAATTATCATATTTATTTATTTATGTCTGTTATTCTCAATCGATTCCTTTTAATATTGAGGATCCATTTATATAAAGAGAATGACCTTTCTACATCAACAGATATGAGAGTTGTGTAGCTGTAATCCGATGTTTAATCGCTCAAGACATGTTAAAACCTCGATAATAAAACTGCACACATTTTGAAAAATTGTTATCTGTCGCGGATCTTCAGTTATATTACACACACACACACATCTCTTAGGCCCGTATTAATAAACTCATCTCAACTCTAATGCTCGTCTCGAGATGTGTCAAAAATGACAGTGTTCTATGTTTTGACGTTTCCTTTGACGTATCTTGTCACGCGCATCTCAGCCAAGATGAGTTTATTAATACGGGCCTTAATCCGGTCTCTCGATTCAACGCAGTCAAAAGGATCCATCCGTATTAAATCCCTAATAATGGATCAATATCAGTAAGCCACTTGGTACTTCGGTGGCCATGCGACCGGAGAGCGATTACCCTTCAAGTAGCCACGACGGACGTGGGAAACAAACCCGCGCGCGGATGTGAAGCGTGTCCACGTCAACGCTGCACGGATTTAAAACTCTCGCCGAGGGTACCAAAGCACATGACGCGCACTTGGCTGGTTTTGGCTTGGTTTTCTTACGAGTTTGCTATTCTCCCGAAATTTGATGATAGAAAAGTTGAAAAATTAGTTTCATGTAAGTATATTTGTTGGGAAATATAAAATAAGTCAACGGGCTATCTATTTCAGTTCGAAGAATACACCTTATTTAACCTTATAAAGGACGGACAACGCATACTTAGTAATATGGTTGCTTTTGGCACTACTGCATACGGAACCCTAGAAAGCGGGATAAAGTTAGACGAAGCTGGTCATCAATGGGTAAACCGTTGTTATAATTTTGGTTTTCGGCATGTCGCTTTTAAGGTCCTAGTTTAAAAATCGAAGTTGGACGTTATGTTAGAGTTACGAGTGGCAAGGACTCTGCACCCGCAGTTTCGAATTCGTGATCATCTTCCTCTCGAATTTCACGAATTTTTTAAGTGGTGTAGGGTATCAAAAAATTCAAATATTTGATGTTTTAAAGTATGTATGTATGTATGTAAACACTTTATTGTACAAAAAAAAGAAAATCAAATACAATGTTTACAAAATTTAAATGTACAAAGGCGAACTTATCCCTTTTAGGGATCTCTTCCAGCTAACCTTTGGGCAATTCAGGAAACAAACAACAATAAAAAAATAGAATGTGGTAGACTAGTATCTTCATTAGTCACCACAAATCCATACTTAACTTCTGAGCATTTTGGGGAATCAAATCATTAGAGAGCCCTACCGTAACACTGGCAGTTTTGGGCTATGCCAGATTTCCATACAAAAATTCACGCAATATTCATGGCGCTATATTATTGCCTGAGATTGGTAGCGCCGCACGTGCTAAATGACGGCAACCTTGCTCTCCCCTCGTCCTACGGGAACCGGTCGGCTCAAACCGGAATATTGCATGAAGACTATTGACACGGCCCAGCCGAGCCTGACCTCTT
The DNA here is from genome assembly GCA_963966035.1 of Acleris laterana. Taxonomy (NCBI): domain Eukaryota; kingdom Metazoa; phylum Arthropoda; class Insecta; order Lepidoptera; family Tortricidae; genus Acleris; species Acleris laterana. The sequence continues at coordinate 2,047,006 of OZ014445.1, forward strand.
CATCCTTGACCTTTGTTTGGCCGAACGGGTCGCCAGTTCGCCGTTTCTAGCCACACGAATAAAATTATAAAATTGTTCTTTATTTAAATACGTATAAAATTGTTCTTTATTTAAATGGAATTTAAAAATACAACCGCCGGCGCGCTGAGTTGATGGAATTGCAGAATTTTCTGCAATGGATGCCCGCGCGCGCGAATGTAGTTTGCGCTTGCATAATTTCACGCCAAATTGTCTGCTCACTATCAAAATGATGAATGGCAGTCGTTCATGGTAATGGATAGCAGCTCTGCCCTCCTAAGGCAATAAGCAGTATCTTAAATTCAACCACTAAAGCAGATTCAATTCTATGTCGTTAATAATAAGGTTGATATTACTACAGAAGCTTTATCTTAGTTACTGCGTTTTTGCTAAGGGCGGCAGAGCTATTGAAAGCAGTCTAGTCAACATTCTTAATTAGAAATCTGTGTTAATGATGTGTGGGTTCCGTATTAATAAAATGCAAATTAAATCTCATCTATGTATTTTGTTCATGGCAAATTGATCTATGAAAATTTGTGTGGTTACCGAGTTTTTTTTTGCCATAGTACTACAGATGTTCTAAGTAGAGAATGCAATTTTACAGGTTATTAACTGTTTTAGTATGAAAGTTACCGGTCAAAACCGGTTATTTGCATACCCTAGTTCTAAGTTAAAATCTGTGTTATAATTTGCTTCCCGTGTATGCATTTTCTTCATTGGACACTATTCTCTTTAAAATAATCTCTTCGTCGTCCCAAATCTTGCGTTAATATATCTCATCGTTCTATCATAACATCATTACGCACGTTTATAAGTAACCTAGAAGTTACGTCTATATTAACAGCCTTACACAAAAACACTTCTAGTAAAACGCGTCCACCATGCCCCGTAAGCTTGTGCACAGGTATCACAAAAGCGTTCGCCTTTTACTCTACCGAGCTGAAACGTTTGAGTCCTCCCGAGTGGAGTAATTGCTATTCTGCCCCAATTCCCGGCGCCCTGGCCCCCCCGCTCGCCTGACCTGTTTGCTGCATACAAATGCAGTTTTCCAGATAACTTGCAGCAACCATTGTTATTAAGCAATGAGTTTATATGGAATGAAAGTAGAACATTTGCTTGCTACAGTATGTTTGGAAAGGTGACATCGTAAATCTTCTGTACCAAATTGTCGGTAGTGTTTGTTGTTACCTGATACCGGTTTAATTTAGGTTTGTTTTTTAGTCAAACACCCTCTGAAAACCAGCGCTGCGGTTTCACGGCACCGCTACGGCACAATGTAATGTCTGTTACTTATCATTTCTGTTGTTCTTCTGTGTGCTGTGAATAAATCACTACATGGTATAAAACAAAGTCGCTTTCCGCTGTCTGTCCCTATGTATGCTTAGATCTTTAAAACTACGCAACGGATTTTGATGCGGTTTTTATTAATAGATAGAGTGTTTCAAGAGGAAGGTTTTCATGTATAATAAATTCTGTTTCATGTACGGGTGTTACAGAAAACTCACATAAACCGAAGCGAAGCGAGGGCGGGTCGCTAGTATTTAATATTCTACAGTTTTGACTTAAAGCAGGGTAACGAGCTCATACGCCAACTAATTGTACGGTCGACCAAGAACGTCGTCTATCAGTTTTCACAAAAGTTTCTGTGAGATCTAATTATCACTAGAGTTTGGCCGTTCTAAGAGGGCCGATTTGACAGCTGTCATCTGAGTACAAAATATAAGTTTGAGGTTATATTTTGTACTAAGATGACAGCTGGCGAATCGGCCCTCTTAGAACGGCCGAACTATAAGGTTTGACACTTGTCACTGTCATAATAATATTTGTACTTGTTGTATCGTGACATGATGTGCAAATGAACTTCAACCGTACGATGGTAGACCACATTTCTGGACGACGGTGCGTGCGGGTTCAAAGGTAAAATGCGGTAAAATGCGTTACCTACCATAAGGACTAATAAGGAATACCTCTATGATAGTCACTCATTAGTCATTTCAACGACTGTCTTACCCCCAGACCGGAACACAAATGCGAACGCAACGGATTATAAAGTAAACTTGGTTTTGACAGCACGATGTAGTTATTATAGACGTGTTATGACACCTCATTTGGTAAAGCAAACAATCGATACACGTAACGTACCACTGACTCACAGTATCATAATAGAAATCGACAATTACATTTGCAGTGGGAGCGGATAAAATTATTCCTCTTTCTAGATCGATAACTGAGTAAACTAACGGACGTGTATGAAGAGACTTATGAGTGTGGGGGAAGCGAGGGAAGTTTGTCTTGATCGTAGCAAGTGGAAGGACGTGGTCTCTGTCTACCCATACCCTCCTAAGGCCCAAAGTCCTACCCATAGTACTTATTAACTTTGTCATTCAGACCCAGCTCCTTCGACAGTTGTGTAGTCATAGCGTACCACGGTCCTACCAGTAGGACTTAATGGAAAAGGAAAACCCGCCATTTTGTTTTAAAATTTCGCGCTAAACTAATTTGGCGTGGCCTCTAAGTAAGTCTTCTAAGTACTTGGGTCTGAATTAGTATAAAACAATAGTACTACTGGTAGGACTACGGGTTTGAGTGACTACAAGCTGAATTTTTCATTGGGCCTTAGGAGGATAAGGAAAGGAGGTGTGATTGTATGTATGTATGCACTAACGGGTTGTGTAATGGCTATAGTGTAAGGCTAACAATGAAAAATTTTAAGTGGTTTAAAAGGAAGTAGAGTAATTCTTGTTATCTCTCACTTAAGATAAGAAGATTCGTCTTTAATAAAGCACTTGTGATGACCTAAATAGAAGCTTTCAGCAAGGTTCCACTCTATTTATAATTATATTTATCCCGAATACATCAAAAGCGAAAAATTCGACCTCGAAACAAATCTAATTTGAAACTGAGGCACGTTGCGCTACCGAAATAGCCGGATTGAAGATTCCGTAAGTTCCTTCCGAAAGGAAAATTGAGTTGGCTAAAGAATTATTCGATTAATTTGGCGGAAGAATTTGCCTCTAGAATCATTAATACGCCTAATTTATTACTAACTAACTTCCGATTTTTTCGCCAGCAATTTTAGGCCTCATTAAATTCTTTTACGTCCGTTTACGCAAATACCAGAGTGTTAACAAGTGGTAAAATAAAATAGCGAGTTCAGCGTGTTGGTTGGTCAACCAACAGCCTTGCTTACTGAGCAAATAACACAGTTCAGGCTCCAGTTGGTTCGTTACCTTTAAAGTTGGAGATTCCCTAACAGGTAAATGTATGGGGCTCCAAAACTAACATGCCCTACCCTTGTGACCTGATTTTCTGCTAGGGTAACCAAAACAATTGAGAGCGCGGATTTATTTCAAAAAATATCTTGTGTAAAAGGGTTTTTCTGAATAAATTTTGATTTGTGTAATTTAGTAGATTTTAAATTAATGTTGCTCGTCGTGCATGACTCGATGTATGAATGTGGAAGAAGCGAAAGAGATTTGTCAGGATCGTAGCAAGTGGAAAGAAGTGGTCTCTGCCTAGCCCTCTGTATGTATGTATGTTGCTCGTCTACGTCTTGTTTGTTTTCTATCATTAGCATGCATGATACTATTATTAGAGTAGTATTTTTTGTTACGTAATTCAGATCTGACTAATAGGTACTGACGTTGATTTGTTATTATTTCGTTATCTAGTACACGTTTACGTAGAATTGGAAATCGTAGTTGGGTTTGGAATAGGTCAATGAGTGTTCAGATGGATAAAATATAAGTATCAGATATTTGCATTTACGATTGTACAGTGTCAACCAATTTGGATAATAGGCCATAATGGAACTATGTCAAAGTGACGTAATGATTCAAATCGTGATTCAGATCTTAAGAATTTAATTGAAACGTCACTAAGTATGCCATAGTTGAATAGTGGCCAAACAAACAGGTTGAGTGTCCGTGTGTCAATCCACAAACTAACAAACTAACATAATTACATCCTCCTCAGTAATTATATCAAGGTAAGTTGCTTTGTTTTTGTAACTAATGTTGTTCTAAAATACCCTGATGAACTATTTTCATCCTTATCCTGTACACATCGGATCCACCTCATTGTGTGTTTTCCTCGTTACCTCTCGTAGCACACGCAGATTTATCCTTGCTGTCAGTGTAACACCTATCTCAATGCTTTAAAATCCCTTTTCCATTGGCCTACACATGGTTCTAAGGTTTCGCCATTTCCCGCCTTCGCAAAATTAGCGCTCCCTCGAGAGATACGTGCTTTTGTTTCAACCCTAAAAAGAACCGCTCGTACTTGGACTCTTTTTAGTGGCCAATTAAAAATAATTGAACTTCCTTTTAGCTTATTAAGTGGCACAGGAACTGAGGTTGAAAAAGTGTGCTTCACGTTACGAGTGGTCCAGATCAGTGAACTTTGCTGTCGTCATTCTGAATTTATGAATGATGTCGCAAATTTAACTTTTTGCTACGTCAATACATTTCTCTTACACCTAATGATTTGTGAAACGTAATTGATTAACCTAGTAACCACTAACAACAAATATAGTTACGCAAATTCTCGACGTGCGAGTAAATCCTACTGCAATAAAATTCATAAAATTAAAATACTTACTTGAATAAGAAACCCCGAAACAAAGGTAATCGAATAGTCACAGTTTGGTAATACTATTGTTCTTTGTTTCGACAGCCGATAAGAAACAATAAATCGAACAAAAAATGACAGGCACAGGCGCCTTAGTTCGTGACATAACTGCCATTCTCTTATCTGAATTATATAAAGGTTTGTTTTATAATTGGTCGGTAACCTGCTTACCTGCTGCTAAGCTTTTTTTTTTTTATGGCATAGGGTAGACAAACGAGCACACACGCCACCTGATGGTAAGCGGAAACTGTGACCCATAGACATTCGCATTCACAAGAATGCAATGCAATCTTAAGACTGCAAATGCGTTTCCAACCCTGAGGACTAAGATGGAATGCCTCTATGCTAGTCATTTCACCGGCTCTCTTATCCCCAAACCGGAACACAACAATGCGAACACTGCTATTTGGTTGCTTTATAGGAAGACATATACATAGATTTCGATTATTTCATCTTAGTTTTGCATCTGTCTATAATCTAAACTCATTAAGGCACCATTTGGTAATCATAAAAAAATCTTGTAAGGCCGGGTGCTCATCACAACAGTATTAATTGAGTTCATATTAGATTATTTTACAAATCGTACCTTCAAATTAGTCTCTTGTTCCAGCCATGATTATTCATCTTGATTTTGCATCTGTCCATGAGTAACTCATCTAGCCTCAGGTGGCCTGATTGCTCGCTTGCTGTCTCCAAATTATAAAAAAAGACTTGACAGCAGATGGTCATCGCACAAGGTTTAATTACGTTCATATTGCTTTTTTCACAAATTGCACCTTAAAATTAGTCTCATATTCCAGCAATGCCAGCTGTGGCAAAGCACGACACATCCGGACCGCCCGGTCGATACCAAATCGGCCTAGTTTTTGCATACACCTGTGGTATATCTACTGAGAGACTGAGACGACATGATGCTCGAGATCTAGTCCAAACTTGCATTTGATGAGATACCTGAGCGTGCAACGTGAATCACATTTGAATTTAATCTGCTAAGTTCTTTCATATCTGTGGAAAAGTTTGTACAAATATTGCAAACGTAAATAGAAGCAAACATATTCGTAAATGTCTTGCGCGAGATTTCTTTCGTTTTCTCTTATTTATATTGGCTTTGGTTTTATTTCTGGAACAGTTTTGATTGCAGCGAGGAGTTTTTGAGATCACAATATGTTCTAGGTCAAGCACTTAAGCAATTTACTGAATGCCCTATTAGATTCGCTAGAGCTGGAGTCGACGCAGCATAGTGCAATTTAGATCCAAATGAGTTTATGCGGTGCATGTCGCCTTCAACTATGCGCGTTAGAACTAAGCCAAGAAAATTCTGCTCTAATTTTCACATTCTAGACTGCTTTGGACTTATGGAATTATTTATTAGTTTCATCTTCATTGCTGTCAAGAGTATTCCCAGTTCTATTATCAACAATAAATTTATGTTTAGCGAGATTCTTTTTAACTTCTTTGTTACGGGCACGGGCGTCATCGATTACCCATTTAAATACAATAGGTATTTACATCATGTTATCTTTTGTTGGTACTTGTTTATCTTCGAAATCACTTTGACCTTTACAAAGTGACGCATAAGTCTGATGAGTGATGAGTCACTGTGACCTAAATTAAGTTCATTTTAAAAACAAAGTACTGTCATACTACAATTTGTCAATTAGAAAAAAAAACCTTAACTTCAGTTTAAGACGCATACATTAGACATCATTAATTCAACCCTTGGAGTTCATGGGAATCTATGACGCATTCGTGCATTACTCACGCGTTTGAATGACTGTACCTACTAGTTTAACCAGTATACCAAGACATTTACTATTTTGTAACTTCCTTTCCTGTTGTTTAACATTTTAGACGTTGAAAGTGTCTAACTATAGTGGTGTCATGCGTCGTATGATTAAATCTCCAGTCAGCTAAAGTCCAGCTATGCAAGACACGTGCAGTTCTTCCCTTTGGTTCGTTTTCCGAGCGAGTGTCTTATTTAATTGGTTGCTCGTCATGGTTTTATTTTACCCAAATGATGTTACGTCAGTGACACATTACTCTATGTTTGTTTGTGGTTAGATGAGGAAGTAGAGGATTTATCAACATGTGTTTGTAACTAAATGTTAAATATTTGATTGGTCTCAATGTGAAGTTTTTGGTCTGTACCTCTAAATACAATATTAATTCTTATAAACTAAACGCAATATACTTAAATTAATGAGGATATTAGAACATTTCAGTGTAAAATGATATCCTTCAAAATATGGGCGTAGTGTTATCGTAACAAAGACCGGTTTATTTGCAATATTAAACCAAATGCGTAACCAGACGCACATGATAATGATAAACGGAGATTAAATTAAACAAATGCCCATCGTGGGTCATTGACCCCGCAGAATTAGAAGCAGGATTTGTAAATAACTTTTCGTTTCACGTGCACTGAATGACGATTGGCTGGCATGTTTCATGTACCGCGCCAGTTTGGCAACGTCTTTTGTGTATTTCATTTTGAGGCAGTAAATAACTTGAAACACGTTGTTACTCGAGCTAAGTCTTTTTAGTTAGTTGTGGTCTTTGGATTACAATATAATAAACTGCAGTATATTTTAACGTAGTTTAAAAAGGTTTAAATGGAAGTCAAAACTCTTTAGAGATAACGAATGTTACACTTTCTACGTTGTGTCAGATTAAATTTCCATAATTATTGTAAGAAATGCTAAAAGTTTTCTACTTTTTCTAGAATACGTAACCTTTAAAGGAGATCCGATCCGCTTCTTGAATATTTATGGATTTTTATAAAAACGTTATATTCAAAGGTTCGGAATTTAATTATGCATATTAAATAAATTTAAACTGACAGCTATGCTAACAAAGGGAGCTTCCTTAAGAATTCCCATAGCCTTAACCGCATTGTTGGATAACAGCACCGTTGACATGCGCTGTCATGGCTGCGGATTGCGATCTTATCTCAAACGTTTAGATCCGCTACCAAGATTTACTTTGTGTTGTTAGAGGAATCAATTTAACACAAGAATAAGTCAGGGTGTACCTCAAGGGCGGAACCTAGAGCCAATCATGTTTATATTAAAATGTTAACAAAGGGAAGCAGTTCAAGAATAACCGCTATAGTCTATGACAATTAATGTTTAAAAAATTGCGGTTCTTACTCGTTTATTATAGTACTTTATAATCACCATGAGGTTTATCACGAAAGTAGATTGTAAATAGAAAGCGATTAGGAAAATAATCGGTGTTACCAGCATATCAGAACAACTCGCGCTTGTTGAGTTATATTGAAACATGACATCCAAAATACGAGCCAATAGTTTTGTTATGAAGAACCGCCGCACGGTTATAGACGTTATTTATATCGCCACTAACTCTCCCGCGTTGTGATTTTGCAGCGTTTGTATTCCAAGACGTAACAGGTATTCGTTTTCATAACGAGTTAACTAATAAATGTTAGTCAAGTCTCTGAAAGGTACTCGGTTATACTTTAATGCGATTTGTATTTTCAAGATTTTACGTTAGGTATCTAAGTTTTCTGTTACATTTGACTCATCTTGTAAATAGTTATTTGCGCTACAAGAGTTAAAAGTTGTTGCTGGCAGTGTTGATTTTGAACCCCAAGTAAGCAAAGGATTCAAGAGATGCAAATAACTTTGGTCTCGTTTTGCACATAGGTACAACTTTTCACAGCAGCGGGAGCATAATACGTAAAGGTAAAAAATTACAACGTATATTTTACCCTCCAAGCCCGCAATTAAAATTACCCAGGTCACGGCATTTGTTTTTAAATTAAAAATTTACTTAGTACAATTGTCTCACGCTCGTAGCAAAATCGAATTTGGCCGTTTTGAGGTGCTAGGGTAAAAAATATTTAGCTATACAAGCAAACATAAATATTTTAAATTACCTTTGTACAAGATTGGACGGCGTAAAGTCTAGATCTCATTTGGGAAATTAGACCAGTATCTATGTCATCGTGTAGTAATATGTCTGCTGACATATGTTGTTATTATCTTGTTTTCGTATTCAAAAGAATGTCAAAGATGTTAATGTTAATCTGTGGCAGCGGTCTTTTTAATCATTCGAAAGTTTTAAAATTGGTATTTATTTGTTAACTGTAAGTAATATCATTTATAGGATACTCAATGTACAACTATTACGATTCCCTCATATTTCGTAACACAATCTTGTACCTTTGTTTCGTAATAATACCTGATCGATTCCAAAACAATTCAGTGTTCTTCCGAATAAGGCCCGCATTCTCATTTTATTTCCCTCATACATAATCTCACGGTGCTTTATCCTGGCCTACGCAAAGATCCTCGGATTTAAACTGATTTGGTGTGCGTCTTTTGTTTAAGAGACGTTTAGAGTTCCGGCCAAACCTGCGATTTTGCGTCTTTAATATTTAATATTTCTATTTCTATTTTATGCAATATTAGAGCATATTGACAGACAGTGTAGCCACGGTTTTTGATACTTACTTCTACCTACTTACGATGGTTACATAGATACATACATAAACTCACGCCTTTATTCCCAGAGTGGGGTAGGCAGAGCTACAGAATTACCAACAACTCTAAAAACTTGTTGATAATTCTGTAACCACATTTTACACACTTAGGCTAAGATGTTTACCAGTGTATTAGTGACAGGTTGCAAGCTCATCGCCTGACAATACTATACTACTATACTTGCGAAGGTTATGGTCCTTTAAATTATAAGAAAATAAAATGTAGTAAAGTTTTGTTCATACTCACTTGCCCAATGCACATTTTGTCAGAAGCACTTAACCTCTTAATATTATGATAAAACGCAAAATATTCTTACATTGAATGTAGTCAAAAGCCGTCAACGCATTGAGCCAGGCATTTCAAAGCTTGCTTAAGGGCATTTGCTCGTTTTCGCAGGCTTTTGTTTCTCGTCTCCAAGTGTTGCCGAGTGTTTTTAAAGGACCACTTCAACTGTAAGGTTTATAAAAATGACGGAGTATTTTAGTAACATGAATGGAGTTGTTCTGTATAACTACATTATCTTGGCATCGGAAGCAGCGACTGTTTAAAATCAGGAACCAAAATGTAACACACAACCATTGGTCTCAGATTTCAAACAGTCGTGACTTTTTTGTCAGTGCGGCTTCCGCAGTTCGTAAAACTGCCGTGAAGCGGTCAAAAGTTGAACGAACTAGTTTTAACTCGTAATGATAACCAAATCGATCAATGAGATTGAGCTTCATCATCGTGATTCAACGTATTTGCACCCGAGTCCGCGTTAACACGCAGCGCCATGCTCGATTGGTGATGCATCTCATTGCTCCGTAAACATATAGTAACTGGCGAGACAAGAACAAGACTAATCAGCTGAGACAGTTATGTTATTACTAGATTTTCTAGATTTTTCCCGCGACCTAAAATGATTTCTGATTTTTTGTAGGAACTTGAAGTTAGGTAGATTTCTTGTGACTGGAGCAGAGCTTGTGTGGACTGCTTTGGTTTTAGGCAGTTTTGCAATCGATTTCTTTCGATTAGCGATATGGGATAAGTTTGCTTTTGTACATTCCTAAGTTGTAAATAACTATTGTTTTTTTGTACAATAAAGTGTCTACATACATACTTACATACGCGTTGGTCATCTTCCCAGTCCTTACTATCTTTTTAGTAAACTTAAAAGTCTTGGCTAATATTTTTACCAGCGTTCATATTGTTTTAAAAATGAAGAGTTTAAAACGTCTTGAACAATCCTTTGTAATAAATACATTAGAACGTGTGCAGATGTTTGTGAGTTCTCTGCTAACTGTACCAAAGGAAATTGCATAAATCTGTACAGGATCCAATTTGCGCTGAACGTGACTGGGACGTCTTCATCTAGTTCATTGCAAGTAGACATAGATAGGTGTTATAACTTTTATGAAACAATAATAAAAACTGACCGTTTCATTAAGGTGAAACGTTATTGGTATTCATCTTATAATTTTTTCCATTCGATACCGAAGTTCAGAAAGACTCCCCTCTCTTTAGTGAAATAAGTTATGCGTGTGTTCTCACACAAATGTGGTCCATTTCATTAAGGAGTTGCATTGTTTTAAACCGAGCATCTGTTTCGTAAACAGACAGGGTCTGTGCTGATGTACCATAATAATTCACAAATGCAGTCTTTTGCGTTTGGTTTACTTGCAAAGGACATGGCAGTGATATATATAGCTCCAGCTTGAGTGTTTCTTATAAGTCTTATAACTCATGATGTTGGTACTCTAATACTGTCCAACATCATCTTAACACATGGTTGCGCAGTTGCGTTCAACGAAATCTTAATTAATGGTAGGTAGTTTAGAGCACTTGCTTTAATTTTGGTCCACACGTTACAGTTCTGATCTTATTCTGTTTTCTTTTTTAAACAGTTGGTCTAAAAATGGTACTTTAGTCGTATATCGTGCGGAAAGTTGGATTTTTCCTTGAATTGTTCCCTTCATTGTTGTTTCATTGTCATTTTTTCCGACATGTATCAAAAACATCGTTTGATCTACGTACGGAACTGTCATATACACTCGTTTGCAGCTCGGCGCACTTGCATCGTTTATCTTCAAAGAGATTTAGGAAAGATAGTTTTTGGGTAATCCTGCTGCACAATTAAATGACGTTTATACACGTAATAAGTTGAGAAACGCAAGCAAAAACCGTTTAAAAGAAAAGAGATCCAAACGAAGTAAGTTTTAGAGCAAAGCAAATATCTCTGTTCTGTTAGCTTTCTGCAATTTGACAGCTATTGACAATTCATAATATGGGAGCGAGAACTTTAGCATTGTTTATATTAGACAGTCGCAGGTCATCGTTCCACCTGACCCAGCCTCGCCGTACGCTACATGTGTGGACAAATTGCTATTGACGCTGGCCCACTTTGACGCTGCGACCGGGCACGGACAGTCGATGATCCTTTGCCAGAGATAGTCCTTAGGGTTGCCATATCGACACTATCGGGGGAACAGTTAGGTTCTTGCGATGTCATAACCAAAGATACTAAAATGTAACTTATATGGAAGTTATAAGAAGATCATTATAGTCGAAAATGCATGGGATAAACAAACTTCCGCCAAACTGCACAATCGGTTTGTAAAACATATACGTCTATTGTCTTTGGACATTGTCATCACAATAATGTTAAAAGTGAAGCAGCAAGGCCTGTTAGTGATCTTAAAAGGTGGATGGTAAATCAGATAATATAGTTTCAATATTTTTAGAGTAGTGCAGGTGTGTCATCACAATAATGTTTTCATCACACTTGCTCGGAAAGGGTTTTATAACACGCAGGCGTTTAGGGCAGTTATAGCCGACTTAGCTCCCGCGGGAGTTATAGATTTTCATAACTCCCTAGGGAGTTATGAGTTTAGTTTTAAAATATAGAATCCACTTGTACATCATTTCAGACCAAGGAGGTGTAAAATCAGCCAAGGTTTATTTCCTATATTCAAAACTTGGCTACAAACCAATTTTACTGTTTAATTAAACTTATACGGCACATTTGTCTGCATTATATTTCTATTTTACCATTATTTCAGAGACATTCGCAATTATTTTATTAAATTTCATTTTGAAAATTTTTACAATCTGGCAGAGTGGCCTGTATTTGACAAGTTTAAAAAAAAGCAATTCTAAGCATTATCTGTGGAAGACTAAAAAAAAGTTGTCAAACTCTTTTAGCTTAGCGAATCGAGTTCGTTTAATTTTGTTTGATTGTTGTTTCCGAAGCGTATTTTGTTTAAAGGTACGAAAAAAACAAACTAAATATGACTTCCTCATCGGAAGAATCTGTAAAAAACACCACCTGATTTGTTAAATGCGGCTCAACTACTCAACAATGATTTGCTGCCAGCGAAATCTAAAGAAAAGGTTTTTTTTTCTATTTGTTTTTTATTTCCTCGCTAATGTGATGAAAATCATTGTGTGTATCATGGGCAGTAAGGAGATTGCAAACTCGAGTCATTAAAAGCCCTCCGCCTTCGGCGTCGGGCTTCTAATAGTCTCTCGTTAGCAATCCTCTTCTTACCGCCCTTGATGCACAATGTACTATAAAAGTGAAGCAGCAAGGCCTGTTAGTGATCTTAAAAGGTGGATGGTAAATCAGATAATATAGTTTCAATATTTTTAGAGTAGTGCAGGTGCAGTGCATTATCATAATTGACATCATTATTTTGTTCATCTTGCTTTCTCAATTATCTTATCAATGGGTACTAAAGGTGTCTTATGCCCGATTCCTATATTCAAGAAACGAATCATTTTCCTTACGTCTCATTAAAATTTGACATTTGCTACGTACAAAATGTGTCAAATTATAACGAGACGTAAGGAAAACGATTCGTTTCTAGAATATAGGAACCGGGCATTAGAAAGCATGATAAATGCTAACTTTTTCGACCAAAAACATCTGTAGTCAGAGAGACAAAATACTTAGTTTTTTTTATCTGGCAACAACACAAACAACAAGTAATTATATCATCCAGCCCACTCTGGCACCAACTAGATATCGTTAAATATACATAATTATCTTGCCCAGATCCCGAATCTCTGCGCCAAACGTTTTATGCGTCCCATTTGAATATTTTCGTCAATAGCCAATAAAAGGGCAATAATACATTAACACCGCGGCTCGTAAAGATACGCTTCAAATATCTTTTTACGGCCGCAAATAAATTTTAATGTTGCGATAGCCCTACGGCGACAGGATGCGTCGGAGGCGGTGATACGAGGGTAGAATATTACACCAAGTGTACTCCGCTTGGCCCTTCTCTGGAACCTCTCCATAATAATATACTAACAAATTGCTTTTGGTTTATTCCTGTAAAGTTACGACACATAATATACCAGTAAAGCGGGTAACCTATCATTTTATCGAATTTCACTAAATCAACATAAAATTTCATTTGCTATTTCAAACTATGATGTTTTCAGGATATCTTCAACATTAATTTTACACAGGGTAAGTTAGATTAGACTTCATGACCACCAAAAAAAATTACCCCAGGTGACGAGAAATGTCTATCTATGAAATAAAAATTCTACGTAATGATACGTTCGTTGAAAGGTTCGTTTCGTTAAAATAATAGGAAGGTCTGAGCGTTAAAAACGTCTGATTTTAAAAGGAACTTTAAAACTTTACAAAAATATAAACGCAACCATTTCTTGCGGCTTAGGCTCGGATGTCAATCCTTCAGCTAAGGCGGACGAAGAGTTTTTCTAAAGAACCTCGAAAAAGTCTTCCTGGATCTTAATGCTCCAAAGAGCATCGTTTAAGTTAACGAAGATTTTCAAAGGACAAGCAGTTAGCACTTCCTCGTTGAGTTACTTACAGAATTCAGCCTGTTTGGTACATTTTTAATGACGCCGGCAAGAATGCTTTCATCATTGCTACAATACGGAATATTTATCACTTCTTTCAAGCGAAACAGAATTTAACGTGGAATTTATATGGTCGTCCTGTTACATGACGTCATAGTGCATATCGGATCTCTCAGTCTGTCTAAAATTAGGAGTTTAAATTGCTTTGCTACATCCGTATTTCTGGACCGATTTTAATTTTTATTTCACTTTTGACGATCTTTTTTACGGTATTTTCATACTTTGTTGAGAAATTTGGTTTCACAAATCCATTCATATTCCCTATTTCAAGTTAGTCATTTGAACAGAAAAGCAAAGATAATAATAGCCTAACGTACTGAATCGTACTATGCTTGTTCAATTCATGAAACTTGTAGGTAAAAGGTGATAAGGTGCAAAATACTCCTTAGCAACTAACTCAATAAGGTATACACTTTGCAACTTATATAATTGGTTAGAATTACGCGATATGGCACTTGGTATTGCCTACGATACCTCAAAATCAATAGCAATCATTATCACACAGAAACCACGAATATATATATATATACTGCAGAGTTTATCAAATCGATTTAAGATATGAGTCGAATTCATTACAGAATTATGAAATTTTGGCGTAAGTTATGCTTATGATGTGATAAAAGCAAACCAAACACAAAAAAACAACAGCTGTCTAAAGTCATCGCTAAGATAAACAAAATGCCAATAAACTCGCAAACTTTTTCATCCAGATGAGGAACACAGCTAACGCCCGACCGATTTGAAGTGGGCTTGACCCCAGACGTGCTGAGAGAAAATATGAATACAATGTGTCATTGTCGGATTATAATGCCCATATTGTAACTCGATCCGGGCGCTCCATTAGGACCTGAGTACTTTATCCCTCCAGTGTCTGCTAAGTTTTGAAACTGTTTTATTTTTGGGCCCAGTTTTATTGGGCCCATTTAGGCCCAGACAAGTGTCTTTTTATTTGCAAGACTAGATGCCGTATTAATAATGATCTTAGCTGAGATCCCGCTCTCAAGACACGTCAGAAATAAGTTTTAGTTTTCAAGATGAGTTTATTCACACGGCCTTAAGACTAAACCGAATTTGAATTCTAGGATTTCTCTTATCACACAAGATTTTTTATGATTGATACTTAGGTTATTGTTTATTAAAATTCTTGATAATCTGTCTGATAGATTTCTAATTAAAGTGATTGTAATGTATTATTTTGTTATGAAATGGTTCACAGATAAGGACTAGCAGTTTATTATACAAACTAATCGCGCCTTCCGCCCGCTCGTATATCGTCCCTTTACTTTTTCAACCTCGTATCTGATCGAATAGATAGATAGGAAAAGCGCTTATGCAGGGATTGTAACCGGTTACAAATAAACCGGTATTTATTTAAGTTAAACCGGTTAATTATTTGGGTTACGTTCCAACAAATTGGTTACGCTCACAGGGAGCGAAATGCATTTACCGGTTATAACCGGTTAGAGAGCGCTTCCGTCATTCACCCTTGTCTCGGCTCACACGGAAGGAGCGCTCTCTAACCGGTAAATGCATTTCGCTCCCTGTGAGCGTAACCTTTATTATGGGTTAGGCTCTAATAGTGTGGCTTTAACCGCTACGGAAAATAAACCGGTTTTCAATCCCTGCTTATGATCTTAAAGAATAAAGACTACTCTCGTATCTAACTATTCGATCGCATCCGACGTTGATAAAGTAAAGGGACGATATTAACGTTTACCTTACTTACTTTCTTTTGCTCTAGTATAAGATAAAAGTTCAAAGACATCAGTGCCGATATTGCTATTTTGTTTGGAAATCAATCACAATGCTTCTGGACCGAGATTGTAGGCGGTAAAAACCGTATCCTGTTATCTTATCGTATCTACTGTCAACATTTTGATAGCTCTTACTTGCTTGACAGTAATTGCAATGGCAGTAACTGCAATGATAGTAACCGAAACAGGTCAAAGACGATATGGTTTTTCCCGTCTACAATAGAGGCCCTGAATATGCAATTTTTGTTTAGTTTTGAATAAGAACTCCTAGCGCAAAGAGAGGGGTGTTATAAGTTTGACGTGTGTCTGTGGCATCGTGGTTTCCAAACGAATAGAGCGATTCATTTTTTTTTAAGAGAGCTATTTTAATCGGTATGGTTCATAGCTAGGTTTTATGAAATTTGGGACGTTTATGAGATACTTGCTTCTGCCTGCGACTTCGTCCGCGATGTCCATTATCGTTATTCCCTCGGGAACGTTTAATTTTTCCGGGATAAAAAGTAGCCTATATCTAGTGTATAAGCTGTCTCCATTCCAAATTTAATCCAAATCCATCCAGCCGTTGCAGCGTGAAGACGTAACAAACATACACACACACACACACTCACAAACTTTCGCCTTTATAATATTAGAGTGATTAGCTTTGGCCTTTGAATTAGGGGTTGCCGTTATATCGGAGGATTTTATCTATTTAATAGATATTTAATGTTTTATTCTACACTAAAACTTTACCAATTCGGTAAAGAAATCGTACAACGCGTTCTCTACATTAACTGGAAAATATCCATCGACTTGTATGTAGAAAACTACTTGTTCCAGTTCTTGAAGTGATTCAAATGAATTCCACCTCACCAGAACAAGTCTGATAAAAAAGGTACAGATAGCAAAGCTCCTTATAGTTATGGTTTCACTGTCTGAGTCTGAGATACATAATCATCCTGCACCGGATTTCCGTGGTATATTATTTGAAATATGGAAATATTCAAGGTTAAGTATGTTAGATCTATGAACAGCTGTTGATGGCCAAGTGGTTCCGTTCGCTTACTTACATGTTTGAGGTTTTGGGTTAAAATCTCGTCAGTCTAAAATGCCTGTAGGTATTTTATTCTCACGCCATTTCTTCGTTAAAAGTTTAAAAACATCTCTAGAGCCCGATTTATTTACATTGGTCGAGGACAGTGGACAATGGACAGTACCAGTGGGTCATACACAATCACAAAAACAAAAGTTGTCTCTCCAGTGGTCAATAGTTAAGGGCTTGTGTGCATATAAGTAATGTTTTTATTTAATAGGACTAAAGTAGACGTGACGCCGTTTATGCGGATGTGGGTTCAGCCAGAGAATTAGGCCTTCAACACGTTAACTTCGGGCATGTCCACAGGAAAGACGGGAACCTAAATCTGTGTAAACTGTTAACCGATCGGAATAGTAGCGAGTCAAATCGCCTTGGCTGTGGATCCAAATAGAATCGCTTTCTATTTCTTCACTTCACTGTCCTTGGCACTGTACTTGCCACTGTCCTTGACCAATGTAAATCGGCCTTAAAAAATGGTGGATTGCTCGTTTGGGTTCAAAATATCCTCCGCAAAGCGAATGTTGCTGCGTGGTATCGGCCACCCCATTAACAGCAGTTACAATATAATTATAAAATTTACTATACAAAACCTCTTTCTCGGTTCTTTTATATGCATATTTCCCAAGGCTGCCAGATTGTATAATTTGATACAAAAACTGTATAATTGGGTGACCGTTTGTATACTCTCTGCAATTCTGCATCCTGGATCCTCATGTATAATCGGATAGGGGAAACCTAAATTCCATTTTCTGGGTTATATGATAGTCAGTCAGAGATACGAATTTTACGCAAACCGAACGCCGAGGCGCATTTATGCTGATTCTACACTAACAGTCAGATAGTGTATCCTGACATTCAATAACGTATTATTTATAATTATAACACCTGGCCAAATAATTTTAAAATATCAACTGGCAACCCTGAATTTCCCCAATTTTTGTGAAACATTTACCTTTCACAACACAAGACTTTGGTGCACAAAATTGCATTAGTTGACTAAACTCAACACACACTTTTTCAAAATCATTTTGATCTAAAAAATGTCCAATTTCAATTGACAGCTAAACAATCAAAGTTTCATTATACTCGTATATCATTGTTATAGAGTATCATAATTGAACTTCGAGTTATAAATTAGATATTTTTCCTTAGTTTACAATTTAATAATTACTCTGTAATGGTTTATCAAAAGACGTCATATGCCTCCGTCAGCTGATTTCATGAAATGTATTATTTCCCTTTAAGTTTTTCAGTGAAACCTTCCTGGTTAACGTATTTTTCCTTTGTCCACAGAGCCGTCGGTAAAACATGTCTGCTCATCAGTTACACAACAAACGCCTTTCCCGGCGAATACATACCCACAGTGTAAGTATCTCCTTTAAGACCTGCCCCCTATTTCACCACCCTGACAATTACAGGTGACATTTCAGTGTACACTGCGCAGCTTAAATGAAACCCAGTGATATATCAGCGTGTTAACTTTGCAATGTATACAAAATTGTCGCTAGTCACCTGTCATTGTCAATATGGTTAAATAAGAACTTTTAATCAATGGCTTTCACTCCTGTTTAAGGTGTATTTTGCCAATGTCTTTTTATTTATAGACACTCCCATGGACTTATTAGAGAATTGGATAAGGTCCTAAAAGTTGGGCATGCTATCTCACGCAATTTAATTAGCCATACAATTGCAAGGATACTTTTTGTCACACAACACAACGGAACTTTTTTCGACTTCTTTGTTTGTACGGTTAACTACGCTTAACTATGGTCCAACTTTATGGTCCTGACCCAAATAAGTCCGTGGATATCACACGTCAGGGGACTATTGTTCGGTCAAATAGTGGTCCTCAACTCCTCACCCAAATAAGTCCATGGATATCACACGTCAGGGTACTATTGTTCGGACAAAGAGTGGTCCTCACCTAAATAAGTCCTTGTATATCACACGCGAGGACTATTGTTCGGTCAAAGAGTATTTTCTCTCGTTTTTTCTTTATGGCATAGAGAAGACAAACGAGTACACAGGCCACCTGATGGTAAGTGGAAACTGTGACCCATAGACATTCGCATTCACAAGACTGCAATGCAATCCTAAGACTGCAAATGCGTTGCCAACCCTGAGTACTAAGATGGATTGCTAGGCATTTCACCGGCTGTCTTATCCCCAAAACCGGAACACAACAATGCGAACACTGCTGTTTGGCGGTAGGTTAATAGATAAGATGGTGTAAGCGATCCGGACGGACCCTGCACAAGGTCCTACCCGCAAACCCGCATTCTCGTGGAATAAACAAAAGCACATGAGTTAGCTCCACGCGTTTCTGTCATGACCGGATCCTAGTTTCCTAGAGTTAACAGCTGTCTTTAGTTTAAATGTATGTAAGTATGTAAACTTATTATTATAGTTAAGCAGAAGATTTTTTTGAAAATTTTAACCCCAATCTTAATTTAATGATATCCAAATCCAAAACTGTACTATAAAAACTTGCTGGATTCAATAGTGTAATGCAGTGTCATTCATTGGACACTTCTTTCTTTTTTATTTGTAACTTCAATGGGACACAGTTCTATGGTTGATCAGGGTTCCATTTTTCTGCATTCTATAGTACCTAAGGCGTCTAACTCTTTCGCTCTCATACGGTCTTAGGGCGTGCCTATTATCGCTATTGGTAATGCTATCGATATATAAATACTAGAGGACGCCCGCGACTTTGTACGCGTAAAATTAGTTACCCACTACTTCCCAAATGGGTGACATACATACATACATACCTTCACGCCTGTCTCCCAATGGGGTAGGCAGAGATTATGGAACGCCAGGTGCACCGATCTAAACACTCAATTTTCGCTTCCTCTACATTCATCAACCGCTTCGTGCACGTACGTCGGTTTCGGGTGCTTTTGATTTGGCCCTTATTCAGTATATCGCGAATTTGATCAACGTACGTCCGTTTAGGACGTCCCCTGCCGACATCTTCAAATGGATGAATTTCCAAAAATCCCTTCTTAGTGCACCCATAGGACATCCAAAGAATATTCGAGTTAATCGATCAGTCAGTCTGTTTCTTCTTTTATATACATAGATGCCAAATGTATTTCATTGTAGGTCAAAAAGTTTAAACCCTAACAAAATCGTAGATTTAATTTTACTTTTAGAATTTTCTTGTACTTCTCTTCCCTTTCTTATTTACCTGTTAAGAATCTCAGAAAATACTAGTTATGCTAGACAGCTTTTGTAGTTGATGCTTCCAATTAGAGAGAACGTAGAGTTAGAAAGTGGCACAGGAAATTAGATAGGAATCGTGGAATATTGTTTAGAGGATCGAACGGAGAATGTCTAGACGTTATCGGACTATTGCTTAGAAGTTATTGTTAAAGTGCGATACGTTCCCGGAATTTACGGTACAGGTTTTGTACAGGTACTACGTTCAGAAACAACGACCCATGCAATTACATACATACATACACACAAGTTGTTGGTAATTCTCTAACTCTGCCTACCTAGCGATGGGCGAGTCGAGTTATCTGATTCGAATAACTCGAATCAGAGTCTAAACGAGTTGATTCGAATCGAGTTGAAGTCTCTAGCTAGAATTGATATGGCCGGGCAAGTGAGCGGATAACGAATGCAAGTGCGAGTGCACGCGAGTCGGCGATTCGCCAACTCGAAACCAAAACTCACTCGACGATCCGTTTGGCTGCTGCACGTCTGCTGCCGCGAAGTGGATCCCATCCGGTTGATGCGAGTCGACTCAACTCGAGTTGCGATTCGAGTTAGCGGCCAAGTCAACTCGAGTTATCCAAGTTGGAATAAATTCGACTCGTAACATCGCTATGCCTACCCCACTCTGGGATGAAGGCGTGACGGTATGTATGTATGTATGTAAAATTAGTTATTGCTGCGGTTGAGATAACTGATCCATTGTTCGCTGCACTCGTTTGTTATTACCCTTGAAGTGCAACAATGAGTAACAGCCGATGATAACAAAACGGTTGAACTTAAATCGTCGTTTTGTAGTACAAGATTTTAAAAAGTCTTTCGGCTCCGGTTAAAGTTATTCGGACTCTGAGAAGAGCGTATAAAAATCTATGGCACTATGTTGATTGCCTTTTGTAATTTCAATTTCACACTTTTCTGTATCTGCGAAACCTCCATCTAAATTACAGTCAACCTAGGAAATTAGTTCAATTTGAAACTAATGAGCTACACCGGATTGACGAGGGCAAAAATGTACCAGTGCTAGTGATTCATTAAATGTCGACTAAGTTTATCGACACCGATAAAAATAAATTTTTAATCATCATTATCATAAGTAATGGCCAAGTTTGAATACCTTGTAATTATGTGCACACCTCTTTTGTTTATACTTATCGCAACTATAATCAACCGCTGTCTGACATTGACTCTGGACTCTAGTCACTTATGACAACCATTGAAATTACATTGAATAACAAATGTATTTAGTACAATAATATTCTTTAGCATTCCCACAAATAGATAAAAGATCCTTTATCTTCATGGAAAGCTTCAAATATAGAAGATTACGGTACGACTTACTATAGCAACAAATGTAAGCTCCATATGTCACGAAAAAAGTTGTCGATAAACTTAGTCGATATGTAATGAATCACTAGCACTGATACATTTTAGCCCGCGTAAATCCGGTGTATGCTAATGAGTCTCTTTCATTTCCTCGACCGTACATACATCATGCCTATCATATAACTAAAGAAATAACCAACTAATTCCAGATTCGACAACTACTCAGCCAACGTGATGGTGGACGGCAAGCCCATCAACCTGGGCCTCTGGGATACAGCCGGGCAAGAGGACTACGACAGGCTGCGGCCGCTGTCCTACCCCCAGACCGACGTGTTCCTCATATGCTTCTCCCTCGTCAACCCTGCGTCGTTTGAGAACGTGCGCGCTAAGGTAATTGGCATGAGCTGGTCGGCTATCACATCACACGATCGGCCTGGGCCTCTGGGATACAGCCGGGCAAGAGGACTACGACAGGCTGCGGCCGCTATCCTACCCCCAGACCGACGTGTTCCTCATATGCTTCTCCCTCGTCAACCCTGCGTCGTTTGAGAACGTGCACGCTAAGGTAATTGACATGAGCTGGTCGGCTATCACAACACACGATCGACCTAGATCTCTGGGACACAGCCGGGCAAGAGGACTACGACAGGCTGCGGCCGCTGTCCTACCCCCAGACCGACGTGTTCCTCATATGCTTCTCCCTCGTCAACCCTGCGTCGTTTGAGAACGTGTGCGCTAAGGTAATTGACATGAGCTGGTCGGCTATCACAACACACGATCGACTTGGCCCTCTGGGACACAGCCGGGCAAGAGGACTACGACAGGCTGCGGCCGCTGTCCTACCCCCAGACCGACGTGTTCCTCATATGCTTCTCCCTCGTCAACCCTGCGTCGTTTGAGAACGTGCGCGCTAAGGTAATTGGCATGAGCTGGTCGGCTATCACAACACACGATCAACCTGGGCCTCTGAGATACAGCCGGGCAAGAGGACTACGAGAGGCTGCGGCCGCAGTCCTACCCCCAGACCGACGTGTTCCTCATATGCTTCTCCCTCGTCAACCCAGCGTCGTTTGAGAACGTGCGCGCTAAGGTAATTGGCATGAGCTGGTCGGCTATCACATCACACGATCGGCCTGGGCCTCTGGGATACAGCCGGGCAAGAGGACTACGAGAGGCTGCGGCCGCAGTCCTACCCCCAGACCGACGTGTTCCTCATATGCTTCTCCCTCGTCAACCCAGCGTCGTTTGAGAACGTGCGCGCTAAGGTAATTGGCATGAGCTGGTCGGCTATCACATCACACGATCGGCCTGGGCCTCTGGGATACAGCCGGGCAAGAGGACTACGACAGGCTGCGGCCGCTATCCTACCCCCAGACCGACGTGTTCCTTATATGCTTTTCACTCGTCAACCTGATATGTTTTTTACCACTTAAGTAGAATCATGGCCCTGAGACTGAGATACAGGTGACTGAAGAGTTTGTACCATACTATTTTTTGTTTTTTTTTTGTGTTTGTTGTAACGGCTAGGAACCCTTCATTGAGCATGGTCCGACATGCTCTTGCTAGTTTTTTTTTCATTTAACGATCAATTTTTATAAAAACAAACCGATGAATCACGACTACTTTCCTTAGATGATTCACAACCGGCTGAAGCAGTTGCGATTGTAATAATAAATTATTTACTAGTCAGCTCTTTGGTATTTCTGCTTTTACTATCGACTTATCAACATCTTCAAGATTTGATAAGGGTTTCTATTGTTCCAAACGAGACATACCTACAATCCTTAATTCATTTCTCGAATCTTATGTAATTACAGGGGTTTCTGTAAATAATTTGTTTCTTTTGACACTTTATTACCGTTGAAAGCTTTCTACTCGTTATATATATTACTAGCTGTTGCGTGCGACTCCGTCCACGCAGAAAAATGAAATATAACCTATGTCAGTAGTGGATGTAGCTTTCCAATGGTGAAAGAATTTTAAAATCGGCGCCATAGTTTTTGAGTTTATTCATTACAAACATACACACACACAAAAATACAAACTTACAAATCTTTCCTCTTTATAACATTAGTGTAGATGTATTTACATTAAGGTATTTTTGCTATCGTTGGGGTATCATCCTATACCAAATCTAATGACAGATAACTTGCATGCATGATGAATAATGATTATTCCCGAAACTTACAGTGAAGCCCTAGTAAGACTGCAAATGTGTTGCCAATTCAAAAAACTAAAATGGAATGCCTAGTCATATTTTACCGGTTGTCTTACCCCCACACCGGAACAAAGTTATTCGAATACAGCATGCGGCAGGTCAAAGGCACAGATGGTGGTCGCGATTCCACCGGACCTAGCCGATGTCCTACCATCCCAAAACCACTGCACTATTTCGGAATTATTTTGTTTTCTGGACTGACCTGCAATTGACCTCTAACTCCTCTAAAAGGAAACCACGATGATGAAGTATAGGGTGAAACTCGCTGGTGTAGTATAGCTACTAGTAGATCTACTCTTGATCTGAAGACAACCAAATAATATCCCTCAGGAAATACAGACGAAGAAAGCGAAGAGCGAAAGTTTGTGCGAAACAATATTTTACACCACATTTATATAAAAAAAATATACAATTTTGTAGAATTAAAAACGCAGCAGTTATACAAAGCAGAGCACACATTTGTGTACACCGGAACCCAGCAATGTGTGCGGATGCATTGGTCCTGGCTCAGCATGTGTTGAAACGCTGCTATTCTGCCAGCACCTCAATGAGTGCGAAACACACAGAATTACATACATACATTAAATCACGCCTGTTTCCCAGAGGGGTAGGCAGAGACCACTTCTTTCCATTTGCTACGATCTTGACAAATTTCTTTCGCTTCTTCCACATTCATACATCGAAACATGCACGCACGTCGGTGTCGATGGTATTCGTCGTGCAACTAAGGTGCGTCTGGTTCGAGCGTTGGTATTCTCAATATTTACGTACGGTGCCGAAGCTTGGAGCCTACGGAGTCGCGATAACAGTAAGATCGATGCTTTTGAAATGTGGTGTTGGCGAAGGTTGCTCCGCATACCTTGGACTGCCATGCGAACAAACGAGTCGATCCTTAAAGAGCTCAACATTACGACGCGACTCTCCTCCATATGCCAGAAGCGAGCCTTGAGCTTCTTCGGACATATTATGCGGTCCTCTAAGCATCAATTGGAGCAGCAAATTATTGCTGGGCAAATGGACGGAAGGCGTGCTGAAGGGCGGGCACCTACAATATGGTCTGACCCATTGAAGAAGGCGGTGGGCGGCAGCATGCACCGAGCGATCCACACTGCTTACGACCGCGCTGAGTGGAAAACCCTAACATGTGGTCGCGATCCTCAGCATTGAGGGAACGATGAAGAAGAAGACGTCGGTTTCGGGTACTTAAGATTCGGCCCTTTTCCACTCACTTTCGATCTGTATATCTCTTTCGTCAATCTTCTTTCCAAATGACAGAATTAGGTTATGCAACATGCAACATAATTAATTCCGTGATCCATAATTAATTCACCTGGTTGTTTTGCTTTACATGCATTGTACATCTATTAACAGCGTAAGTGTGTTTATTTCCAGTGGTTCCCCGAGGTGCGGCATCACTGCCCGTCGACGCCCATCATCCTGGTGGGCACCAAGTTGGACCTGCGCGAAGACAAGGACACCATCGAGAAGCTGAAGGACAAGAAACTCGCCCCCATCACCTACCCACAGGTACAACTGCCTAAATAAATAGATACATTAGAGCAACAAAATGCAATATAAAACTCTTCGAAGGAACGTTTTCGTCTCGTTTTTCGAGTTTTAAAGCCTTCTACGCCACTTTACTATTAAATTCTTAGCGATTAAACAGGATACCGATTAAGATTGGTTAACATTGGTTAGGTATATAATTATTTTTCTTTTTGTGGCTCTGCATCAGATCCTATCAAAATTCAAAATATTTATTCAGTAAATAGGCCACATGAGGGCTCTTTTACACGTCGGTAATATAGGGTGAATCTACCAGCGCTTCGGACAAGACCATCATTGCGGAGAAGAAGCGCCGCAAGAAACTCCAGCAGAAGGTCATTTTTTCAATCATAAAAACATAATAGTTCTTAAAACTAAGTTACATTAAGTAAAGTAAGTTACATTAGGTAATAAAGTAATAAATAATAAATTCTTAAAACTACCAAACCTGTGTTAGCAGGAAATTTCAATCACTCCCAAATGTTAATTTTTACTAGTCTTTGTAATAGTAATAGCGAGTTATTGTGTGTACCAGGGCCTCAGCATGGCGAAGGAGATCAACGCGGTGAAGTACCTCGAATGCAGCGCGCTCACGCAGAAGGGGCTGAAGACCGTGTTCGACGAGGCCATCCGCGCCGTGCTGTGCCCCGTGCCGCCTGTGCGCAAGAGTCGCAAGTGCCGGCTGCTGTGAGCCCACAGGTCTGTCTAGTACAATGTCACCATGCGTAGCCTATCAAAAATCGGGACCAGAGGCTTCAAAGTGGAACAATTGTTTTTATTTTGTATGCAGAGACTTCGATTTTCAAAATGAAAATGATCGTGATTGCGAGTACGTTAGACAATAGGCCCGCTGGTTAACAAAACTTAGGGACTTGAGTTTTGAAATCTGGACAGTACAAAAATATATTTCGAAAATCGCGCGAGTTACAGCCCTCTTGCAGTGTCAACTGTGGCGAACCGTTTTTACTTTCGGTTTTAAAAATAAACTCTGGCGATGCGCTGAAAATCAGGACATTTGGCGTCCCGTTCAAGGGAATATCGAGATGGGTCCTTAGACTTCTGAAAATCGCGACGTCTGGCAGCACTAGTCTAGTATAATGCTCTTTTAGGGTTGCGTACCTAAAGGGTGCCAGCTACTAAGCGTCCGCTGTCCGTGTATGTCTTTCAACAAGTTGTGTCACATGGACCGTGACAGGTTTGTGGTGGTAAGACCTTGTGTAAAGTCCGTCCGGATCGCTACCACCATCTTATCCATTAATCTGCGGCCAAGCAGCGATGTTCGCATTTACGGTGTGGGGATAAGACAAACTGTGACTTTACTAGCGTAGAGGCATTTCATCTCACTCCTCAGGGATGGTAATTATAATCTAGGGGTGCAGTCATATGATTGTACTCTTGAGAATTCAAATGTCTATAAGGTCTCAGATACCATCGGCCCCCTATTTCACCATCCTGACTTTCCTGACAATGACAGGTGACAGGTGATATTCAGTCTACATAGAGCAGGTTGTATGAAACCCAGTGATGTCTCTCCGTCTTAACTTTGCAATGTATACCGAATTGTCGCCCGTCACTGTCGCGTGTCAATAGGAGCAGATGGCATGTGTAAATTATTAAAAAAAACAAGTTTGCGTTTTGTTTCACATATTTAATTTTTTTTTTCAGATAGGCATAGTCCAAAGTGGAAGGCGGTGTGCAAGCATAGCTTTCTTATATAGCGGGAGCCGCCGTAGGCGCGGAGTGCTGTAAATGGACTGCGATATGCATACATAGCTGTTAGTTTACTGTTAATGCGAATTCATATTGTACCGGTCGGTGTGTGTGTCCGTATACTATGTAAACGGTCTTTATGACGTCACTGGCTAACCAGCCACTCATGAACTATGAACTCACTAATGGGTGCTTTTTTAACGCGTTCTTTGCTATAAACATAAAAAGTTACATTCCTACATTTGTTAATGAAAAAACCTTTTTGGTACAAATTGTTTCATGTTCACGACCGTTTTTTGAAATGGATTTGTTGAAATTTTTGTTAGGCAGAGATTATATTTTTCGATTGAATTAACTAGTTTTTGGTTCACGAATGTTTTCTGTGTAGTGTGGATAAGTACAGTATTCGTTAAGAAGTTAACATTTGTATTCTTGTAGTTAAAATTTAATTAAACGACTTAACGGCTGAGCTAACTCACTAAAATGAAATTGTACATAACATTTTCGCCGCCATTTGCAATAATGCGCATGAAATGAACAGCAGATATATTTGTAGCTAATTTGGCAAATCTAAGAGCGGTATTAATAATCTGATTTGAGTAAGATGTCCGACTCAAGACTCCTCAGAAATTACAGATTTCTAGGTCTTGAGTTCTGAGTCAGGCAACTTTCTTAGGAACTCAACTCGTTGCATGCTCGTTTACGGAATCGATGTTACTATCAATTTACGAGGCACGAGCGTTAATTTGGGACCGATTTCAAGAAAAATATGCTTGAAGTCGTCAATGTCAAGTCATTTGTAACTTTTTCGAAACTCAACGTTATTGTTGTAGAATGTCAGATTGACTTTGGACCTAAGGTGGGTACCAAATTATCCTCGTGACTGTACATTCTTGAGCTTCCATCGTAGTTGACATCTTGGAGAAAACAAAGATATGCCAGAAAACTAATTGTTTCTAACTGACCTCACATGTATGGTTGCAATGTCACATGTCAGACGCTAGGCATAGGCATTACAAGTCATACATCCTACTTGTTACTGTGAAGTTAGTCTAGCTCAAGTCAATTCGCGAAGCACCCGCGATGAGTTAATAAGTTAGATACATATCGTTGGAACTGTGTAGCTGTCGCGACCCACCGACGCCGTATTGGGAGTGCTCTTTGTAAATATGATATCCTGGTACACGTACGGTTTACCAAATAGTTGTTTTTTAAATTTTGATGGCTACCTGTCATGTAAAATTGTAGCCAAAGTTGACAGTTGAGATGGACAGACTTTTTAGAATTCTTAGAGCAGTAGGAACACATTTTAGGCCGAATATACCTTTTGATTACGTTTTGAAGAGTATGACATTTTGAAAAGCAAAGTATAATTTAATAAAAATAAAAATTAAGAGCTTACGAGTTATTCGAAAAAATCATTCAAACGAATCTTGTTCACCATTTTAGAACCAAAAAAATCGTCAAATTTGTGTAAAAAAATAATATTCCAGTTCTAAACGGTTAGTTACGATATTTCAATATCATCTGTTACTATAAATTCTAAGCTTAAATTTGGATCTAGCACTAATCACTAACTAATACGATAGTTTAAGTGTATAAATTAAACCTGTCTTTTACTACAAAATTTTAAAAGGCAATTCAAGGGCAGACATTTATCTTTGATAAAACAATTACATAATCAATCAAGGTTAAAGAAATTTGATAACATAATCACTTTATGGCCTCTTTGGATATAGCGTCGAGTGGGTCAATGCATTATGGCGATATTTTGTATTATTTAGGCGTTTAAGGTCAACATTCAAACTTTTCAAAAATATCATTACTACAAATAAAAAGCTTACATTCCTGGGACTTTTTAAAGCCTTATCCCATTCTCTCAATGGCTTAATAACTGTACATTGAAAAGCAGTGTAACAGTGTAAAGTTTACATGCACATACTGCCTTTTCGCTTTGGGTAGTTAATTTCCTTCGCCTAAATATACAAATTGCCGTCGTAATATCAATGTAAACGTACGGAGTGTTACAGAGCGTTCTGTAAATACCGCACAAATAATTAAGCAGTTTGAACGCGCTGTTCGAGATCGCTTCGGCTGTTTGAGACAATGTTTTAACGGTGGGAAAGTTAACTCAATTGGTTATATACAAACTTTTATGGTATAATCAGATAATACAAACGACTAAAGAAATTGCTTTACTTTTTTTTTTGCAGAACTATACTGCATTATATTAGATCATATATACCAGCGGTAATATAAGAAGACCTAATAAACTGAGCTCGGAAAGGGTGAGCTATTCTTATGTCATTAATGTCATGTGTAGATATTAATATGGATACACCCAAAAAATAAATGTGAAAACAATTCATCATGATCATGATTGAACTAACTTCGAATCAAGCAAAAATTTTTGTTATGTTATTTTTGTGGGTCTCTATTGACTACCATAATTATTTTTGGTCATATTGTGTTTTAAGTCATAATTTACGCAAGTCATAATGCATTTTTCTCAAGCCACGGTTATTTTTTCAGGATTTTTATAATACAAACCTAACCTAACCTAACTAATCTACACGATAAACGTTTATTAAAAACTGTAACTTCAGCCTGAAAGAAGTTATGACAAAAAAAAGTATGACTAACAATACATTATGACCAACAATATGTATGGCAGTCAAAGGGATCCGTATTTTTGTAAACATCTCTTCAATTAAGAATGTATAAGATATTTGATGGACACTGACAAAGTCCATGTGGATATATGCAAAGAGATTTGCTCTAATATTAGTTAACTGTCTTCGCACTTGACACTGCAAAAGGGCTGTGCAAAATAGATTATTCACATTAAATGACAGGGTATGTCCATGTTATGCAAACTGAAAACACCCTTATCGAGCTCTGCTTATAAAAGCGAGTTTTGTATAAACCGTTAAGTTTACTTTTCCACCGACAATTCATACTTTTAACAGCCTTTGGAGAGCTTTCACTAATGTGATCATGGATTTAGGCTTTAATTGACTTGGACACTGCTTCAATTTTAACTAATCACTTTTTTTTAAACGCCTAAAATAGTAGGCTATTAGTTTTTGTTACAAAAGTAATCTTAAACTCTGTAGGTCGATTTCACTCGTAAAATAATTTTAATTACTGCCTAAATCCTCTCCAGTTAAGTATAGTAATAAGGCGTTTTGGTGTGCAATTGTTAATGCTTTATTAACTTAGATCCTTATGACGCCTTTAAAATGTTACGCATTTCTAAACAATGCCCGGAATAGGTATATTTACCTTTTTTATATGGGTAAAAATCAAAATAAATGTCCAGTTAAAGAGAGTTTTGTCACCGTCACGAAACTGTTGGTTAACGTCAAACATACGTCAATTGTAATGAAATTGTAAGTTAGACATCATTTAAGTGACATTTAAATAGCGTCCTTATGTATATTTATTTTGATTTTTACCCATAAAATAAAACGAGATGGCTTAAATAGAGTCAAAAATGCCTCTTTAAAGGACATGGCTAAGCTACTGCCCTAAGCATGTATAGAAATTTCTTACTAAGTCGTAACATTCGAAAATTAATTAATTAATTATAACATGTTTATTATTCTTCTAGAACTTTCGAATAATAATAAAGTATTCAAAAGTTGTTTACTTGGTTTTTCATATTTTTTGTTCGACATATAATCTTATGTTAACTGTCATCTGTCAGTAAGTATGATGATCCGTTTGCGTAAAATGTTACAATTTATTTTCAGGATTGTAACGATTTAAAAAGTTCCTGAAACTTGTTTCATGCTGAATAGTAATATTCAGTTCATTAGCATAACATATTACTAGTTACAATTACAATTTATATACATTTGTAGGGCAGTCACCCATACTTCAGTTTAGCCATGTCCTTTTACCAAATTTCAGTCGGCTGCACTGCATAGAACCAGGCAGGTTTAAGGAGCTTAAGGCCTTATGCGTTCAAACAGCACCAACAATTGCACAAAATGCAATATAGTTGTAAGATTTTAATGTCTTGTTCAGATGCAAATATTTAGGAGGACAGCCGTGTAAATAACGTATTTAGTATGAAGTTAAAATTTTAAGCGACGCAGTGAAGCATTTTTTATAATATACAGTGTTCTTGTGCTCCTTAATAGTTGCCAGCAATATTGTCAGTGGCGAGTTGGAGTGTGATAGCGCTATTAAGAAGCTAGGAGCACTTGTGTAGAATCAATTTAGACGGGCTTTCGATCGCATTTTTTATGTAATATTAAGTAACTAAATTGTAAGTAATTCTATATTCGCTTTATTTTGTAGTGAAGTATCGTTTGTAAGCGGAATAATTATTTTGCCTTCCAGTAAACTTCATCGCGTTTTTATTGATAGACAGGCTAGATACGCTAACGTAAAAGATTTTCGAAAACTGACAAAATGTATAGAATTGACATAAGTATTCTATACATTTTTGATAACGATATCGTTTTCGGCGTTCTCGCAAAGTCTTTTCATCGCTCTATATAAGTTGGAAAAGGACAAAACATGTTTCACAATAAATTCTGAATCAAGTCCTAGCAATAACCTATTTTTGTTAAACAATGTTAATGGTTTCCTCATTATTGGTGTTAGACATTGTTATGGTTTGAGCCCCCCTACTGTATAAAATAATTTGTATAACTCAGTGTCCGTGTTACTCGATGTATATCTTTCAGGCTTATTCCATTAACAGCTTATATCATTATTTTTGTATACTGAACTTGGATAAGATGGTTTAGGCGTAACGCTGTCGAAGTAATTCTTCCAAATATTGTAAAGCCTCTGAATAATTCAAAATATATTTATATTAACTGTTCAAAAGCTTGTTTATTTTTTATTATTACCTATTAGGTTTCCCTGTAATTGAGTCCTAATATATTTTTTCAGGTTTTTTTTTTTCGGTGTGCTCTTGGGCCTCGGAGCTGGCAACCCATTTGCAGTCTAACCCCCTTACTTATAAACGTGGAATAAGCTTGGAATAGTTTATGCTATGCTTTGTCCTTAACTGTAATTGTGACATTTGCATCTGACAGAAAGTGACAAAACATGGCATAAACTATTCCAAGCTTATTCAACGTTTATGAGTAAGAGGGTATGAATGCAGTTTTATATCCACTTGCATGAGGTGGCCTCCACTGCACCTATTGTAGGCACATATCATCAGGTGGCCTGTGTGCTTGTTTGAAATTAAATTAAATACTTTATTCGTAACAATTATTACAGGTCAGTGTACAGTCAACCAATTTGATTCCTAGGCCATAATGGCGCCGTAATAAATCATAGCTCTTAAGACTGCGCCGAGCGTACGCCGGATGTACAGTGGCGCCCTCATTACTATTTTTGTTTTTTAATAAAATAAAGTATTTTCTTGAAATTAGTCGGTAGGTTGTTGTACTACAAATGAAAACACAACTTATAAGGTATATCACATAGTTTAATAACAATTCCCATTCGAGTTATCAAGTTAAAGGAAAAAAGTGGCCACCTTTTCCCGTTAAGCTGACTACTCAAAGGGTAATTGTTATTAAAGTTTGTTACGTATCCCATAAATTGTGTTTTTACTTGCACTACAAAAACATATCGTCTGATTGCAAGGAAATTCTTTAGTTAATTAGAAAACAATAATAGTTATGACGGCGCAACTGGACGTTCGACGTTTGCTCGGTGCAGTCTTAAATGTTAACGGGATAATTCCATTTTCAGCAGCGACTCCAGGACTTCAAAAAACAATTGAAACCGAACCTTTCCTTTTTTGTGGCCAGTGTGTTAAGATAATGAAACTTTAGAGATTTTAAAGAGAAAATACGTTTGTCAGTACTAGATTCCCGAAAACTGCAGCTCTCGTATTTCTCTTTCACATATATGTTATGTAGAGAGATCTTATACGTTCTAATACCACAACCCATAGCAGACGAAAAATTTTCGGCTTCCAAGTTTTCGGCTTGAACAGCGTCATCTAACGGGTAATGGGGTAAGAAAGCGCCATCTGCCGTCTACTAGTATTAATCACTCATGCCAGTATTTATAATTATAGGTGAAAAAGTAAGTCACCTGTTGTATGTTGTGTACAGTTTGCAAAAAAACGCATAAGCATAATATAATTATAAAAATATTTGATATGAGTTGTATACATATTAATAACATGCTGTACGTTTTCTTTACTACAATCATGAGCCATTTCGTCATTCTCTTTTTAATTAGTTGACTGTACAGAAACAACGTCACTGTCATTATATTCCAAGGAAACACTTATATATAATGAAACTCTCCAATATGCAGTGGTCGTCCTCTACCAATCTGCCATATTACTTCTGTGGTAAACGTTAAGTATCATTGTTTATTCATGAACGACGCAAAAAATACGAAGACAATTACATTTTTATTTATATCTTATCATGACAATAAAATCATAAGTGGACAGGAATAATCAAACTTGAAAGATATGCAAATAATGAGTTTGCAAACCATACGATATATTACAAATTTTAAAAATGTAATGTGTATTCGGACACATTACTACACATACAACAGGTGACTTACTTAAGGTTTCCTCCTGCGAAAATCCTTGTAGGAAATCGAAATAAAACATACCTATGTCCGTCTCTATGCAACATACTACGAGTATATTAAAGGAATATTCTCATAAAAAAAAATTACTCTTTCACGTTTATAATGTTAGTAGGTAATATTACTTATCTATTTTGGACCCCTGACAGAACAGAGGGGTGTTAACAAATACAAATTATTATTATTTATTTTTATTAACACATTACACTATCATTACAGGACACCCAATGCGATAGCATACCAACATAATATTTATAAACTGACTTACTGCCTATTCATATCATACATTATTACCTATTACTTATTACATAAAAAGTCACTTTGGTGAATTCACACAAAGAGCATAAGAACAAATCAGTCTTCTCAGCCACTTCGTTTAAATCAAAAAAAAATTTAATAAATCAATTTCAACTCCACCATCTATTCATGTAAGAATGAAATGCTGCGAAAGCGCGAGGTCTTCCTTCAGGGTACTGATTGTCTGAGCAACGACGGTCGGACGGACGGATGAGTGAATGTCCAAGCGGCGAGTTTAAGTAGTCCCGTCAGTGCGAACAAAACATTTAAGCGCGTGCATTTTCAATTTAGCAGCATGGTTTCTGCCGATTGATCGAACGTATAAGGCTGCTTAATTAAAAATGCACGCGCTAAAATGTGTTGTGTTCGCTCTGACGGGACTACCTAAACTTGCCGCTGCGATTTCGCTCGTTCGTCAATACGTCCGTTGTTTTTTAGATAGTCACGACCCAGGACACCACTAAATAAATAAATGAATGTCAGCCAGGGGACAATCTCACGCCAACTGACCCAGTTCCGAACTAAACTATAGGCCGGTACAGTCAGCACCAAAAGTAGCTAAGCGAAATAACATGCTCAAAATGATATAGACACGACGTATTCCCTTGACAATAGAGTCGAATGCAGATCAGTTTGACCTCTTCGGTTGCGTAGCTACTTCTGCTGTTAACTATGGGTATAGACAACGATATAAATACTTATATAGGGTAACGATATAAATACTTATACACATGTATGTTTCAAGTTGAAGGTGTGTACCTGTGTATGTGTGTAAGTATGTGTATCGCAACCCAACCAATTTTCGTAAAACTCAGTTATT
This sequence comes from Acleris laterana, assembly GCA_963966035.1. Classification (NCBI taxonomy): domain Eukaryota; kingdom Metazoa; phylum Arthropoda; class Insecta; order Lepidoptera; family Tortricidae; genus Acleris; species Acleris laterana. The sequence goes on from OZ014445.1 coordinate 2,081,588, forward strand.
AAAAAAGTAAGTAACATTCCAATTAAACTAGCTTTACAAAGTCCATTCGTTTGGGTGCCACGGATGTTAAACTTATAACACCCCGCTCTTTGAGTCGGGGGTTAAAAATGCACATAGGCGTTCAAGGCATTGGTTCTGGAAAAAACAGGAAAAAGCCTATATTTATTTATTTATTTTGTTTTTATTTATTTATTTATTGCATGTTGCACAAAAGAATCTTTCTTCTAAGTACAATCCTGTAAGGGTATTGCAAGGCGTAGGTAATTTAAACAACATAAAATTTCTCTATTATAAAATTAAAAAAATATAAGTTACTAATTAGGGTAACAATTTACACATAATAAGTTCTCTGCATCTATAATTCTTAACAATTTAAACATTCACTAACACTATTCATTCTATTCTTTGTTTATGAGCTTGACTTTGATATTGTTTTTAATTATTTTAAATTGTCAGTAGTAGATTCTTCAACAGAGTAGTAACACTTTTTGATGAGAAAATCTTTTAGTTTTTTTATAAATAAATGAGTTTTTTCATATATTTTTTTAATTTTTATGTAAGTACATAATATAGGTACATGCATTATCATTGTCTCATGATTACTTTACTTCATTCGGCAATAAATACCCTTACCAAAAAATCAAATCAAATTAAATTCAACCGTTGCAGTAAAATTTCGAAAATAGTTTACGTTACGTTAGCACTAAGCTACATATCTAACCTCACTGTTACGTTTAATCCACCGCCGATGTTACACGCTATAAAAAAAACAAGAATCTATAGAAAGAACATATTTAGTGCTCGTTCCACAAAAATTTGCTCTTACCGGGACTCGAACCCGGGACACCGAGATAAGAAACACCACGTAGCACCGGACGAACGCTATTGACAAAAAAAACACTTCTAATGAACCCGCTAAACGTCAACATGTCATTACGACGAATTATTATTCACTTAAATCACCTAAAGCTAGCGGTATTTGTGTGTGGTGGTAGCCAACATAACAAAGATTTGGAATAAAATTGACGCACACTCCTCGCGGTCTTTGTGTGAGTGTGTTTCAGTTACAATCGTCTTCTATTTATACAGGGTAACCCACACATAAGCAGACGTGAGGTAAAAACGATTTAGAAATAACATTGTTGATAAATATTATCATTCGCGTTGTTTTACTAGATTATAGCAAGTATAAGATGGCCTTCATTTACCAAGGCGATGGAAATATCAGAGCTCACGATAAACTGGTCGAGAGTGGTTACGTTTGGGACAAAAAGGTCCTATCTGCACGGAAAGCTTGTATTGGAATCTGTGCTATAAATAGAGACGGATAAGGTGTAAATTGGAGTGATTTAACATTTGTAAACTACAGAAAGATATTTGTTCACAGATATTCGTTCAGTCGTACGTGAGGCACTGCCAGTGAGCAGTCCACTGCGATATTCTAGTGATTCTCATAAACTGCGTATTAATTTGGTTCTTGTGGCGCAGTATCAAGGTTCAATTCGGAAATGGCCAAGCTACTGAGTCGAGAACTGCCAGATATCGAGGTCAGTAGTCGTTAGCAACCATCGATAATAAACGTATATTTACAATGTATCTTATCTGTATTATTCTATTGATAATGATTTAAACGTGATATAACAAAATCTTGGAACTTCAGATTTTACTATATTAAGTTAAAATCACTGTCAATATAAAGAACTAGCTGTTCCCGTGTCCACTTTGTTGGGCAAAACATTTTTTTGAGTTAATAATTTTCCCGTTGTTCCCGTTCCCGTGGGAATTTCGGGAATTTCTTTCTTAGTGCACCTCTACGGTACCTAAGCTACGTCCCTTCCAAATTTCAAGGGCCTACGTTTAGCCGTTTAGGCTGTGCGTTGATATTATGTCAGTCAGTCAGTCAGTTTCTCCTTTTATATATTTAGATGATGATTATTATTACTAACGACCCGCACTCGCTTGGCTTTGGTTTATGAGTTTTCTGTAACACCCGTACATAATCCATAAAATTATAGGTACATAAAAACCTGTCTCTTGAATTACTCTATCTATTTATGTAAACCGCATTAAAATCCGTAGCGTAGTTTGAAAGATATAAGCGTAGGTACCTACATTTAGAGTGACAGACGGCGTGAAGCGACTTTGATTTATATACTATACTATGTAAAGATTAATAGTCATTTTTAAACAACGTAGGTACTTACCTATGTCGCGGATAAGTGTTGTCATTTTTCAACTCATAGTTTTAGTCATAATAGGGTATTTGACAAGAGTGAAATTAAAGTTTTTTAAATTCATATAATCCAACAATAAGGACGCTGTTTCATTGTGACGTCACAAGATAGTGTCCCTATAAATTCCATAGTAACGGAGCGTTTTTGATGTTTCATTAAAAGAAGCTGATTTGACTTTAGTCAAATACCGTAATTATTCATAGTGGTGAAAATTTTAAGTAAATGACCGTTCGACATTCCATATTTGAAATTTGACGTAAATTCCATATTAGTTTTGTACTCAACTACATGAAAGAGGTCATTTACTTAAATTTTTCACTATAATTTAACGCTGATACAAGTTAAAGTGACAAACTAAACCTTTCTTATTCTGCGACTTTACTCAGGGATTTCGGTAAATTATGTGTTTTACTCAAGAGTGTTTTTTTAATGTGTATGACCGTAATTTCAAAGGTTTTTTTTTCAGATAATAGGTAGGTTAAGTAACGTATTAATTTAAGATACGAAGATAGTGTAAATGTTACTAATGCTATCGGGATGGGTGTTACGTTACTTAAGTTTTGTATAGGTAGGTTCATAAAAGAAAGACAAATAGTTACACTTTCACCTCTATATTACTACAAAGCTGAAGAGTTTGTTTGTTTACTTAGGGCCGTATTAATAAAATAATCTCAACTTTAATGCTCGTCTCAAAATGCGTCAAAAATGTCAGTGTTCTATGGTTTGACGTTTACCTTGACTTATCTTGAGACGGGCGTCTCAGCCAAGATGAGTTTATTAATACGGGCCTTAGTCACAATATAGATATAGCTAAAGCAGTAAAGAAGCTCCGAACAAACGCTCGAAACGACGCACTCACACGGAAGCACGCCTCTACGAGACCTGCAAGCGGACATCGCAGTGCTGTCAGCCGCGAGTGCCGCGTCGAGACGAATGGTTTCTTTCGCATTTTATATTCTTTAAAAAGATGCCGCGAGTGTATTGCGTGGTATACGGCTGTTTAAATTCGGCTTCCTCAAACACGGAGATTTCATTAAATGAAAAAAGAATGGGAAAAAGTAGCCGCCATCTTGAACTTTTTAATTATTGGACTGATTGCTTCCAAAATTGATATTTGGGAATCTGTGTGGTCTCCGACAAGGAATCCGTTGACAGAATGGGAAAAAGTAGCCGCCATCTTGAATTTTTTAGTTATTTAACTGATTGCTTCCAAAATTGATATTTGGGATCTGTGTGGTCCCCGACTGGGAATCCGTTGACAGAATGGGAAAAAGTAGCCGCCATCTTGAACTTTTTAGTTATTGGACTAATTGCTTCCAAAATTGATATTTGGGAATCTGTGTGGTCTCCGACAAGGAATCCGTTGACAGAATGGGAAAAAGTAGCCGCCATCTTGAACTTTTTAATTATTGGACTGATTGCTTCCAAAATTGATATTTGGTAATCTGTGTGGTCCCCGACTAGGAATCCGTTGACAGAATGGGAAAAAGTAGCCGCCATCTTGAACTTTTTAGTTATTGGACTAATTGCTTCCAAAATTGATATTTGGGAATCTGTGTGGTCTCCGACAAGGAATCCGTTGACAGAATGGGAAAAAGTAGCCGCCATCTTGAACTTTTTAGTTATTGGACTGATTGCTTCCAAAATTGATATTTGGGAATCTGTGTGGTCTCCGACAAGGAATCCGTTGACAGAATGGGAAAAAGTAGCCGCCATCTTGAAATTTTTAGTTATTGGACTGATTGCTTCCAAAATTGATATTTGGGAATCTGTGTAGTCTCCAACAAGGAATCCGTTGACAGAATGGGAAAAAGTAGCCGCCATCTTGAACTCTTTAGTTATTTAACTGATTGCTTCACAAATTGACATTTGGGAATTTGTGTGGTCTCCGACAAGGAATCCGTTGACAGAAAGGGAAAAAGTAGCCGCCATCTTGAACTTTTTAATTATTGGACTGATTGCTTCCAAAATTTATATTTGGGAATCTGTGTGGTCTCCGACAAGGAATCCGCTGACAGAATGGGAAAAAGTAGCCGCCATCTTGAACTTTTTAGTTATTTGACTGATTGCTTCCAGAATCGATAACTGGGAATCTGTGTGGTCTCCGATAAGGAATCCTATTACTCTTGAAACTGACACTTGAATGACGACTTAGTACAAGATTTTGTTTGTAAGCTTTAAGCTTTCAATAGATAAAATTATTGGGTTCCATGAGGTCGATGGAGTACAGTTAAAAATGTTACCTGCAAAAAATGCTTTGGTCGTGATGGTTCGTGGGATATTTATCAACTGGAAGCAACCTGTTGGTTTTGCATTGCTCTCCGAATGTAGAAACTACGAAGAAATAGCTAAATGGATTGACAAACTTTTGGAAAAGCTTTACGAGATAGGACTTAACGCAGCAAAAAAGAGATCTGTTACCATAGAACGGCCTTATTTTATTGTCAATGACAAAAAATATACTATATTTTTGATGCACCTCATCTCATCAAACTAGTTAGCAACAATTTGATTTCTTACGACTTGAACGCCACAACGATTGCCAAAGTTTGAAATCATACATGAAACCAAATCAAACTGTCCACAACTTAAGTTCTGAAACTCACTACTTGAGATACAGAGAATACAGTAAAGATACTAACCGTAGTTTACTAGTTGTACCACCGGATAATTTTGTCCAATACATCGAGAATATGGATGAAATTTTTCGCTGTTGTTTTCAAAGAAAGCACATAAATTGCAAAGTAGCTGATTTAATCTATAAATAAATAAACAAAGTCAGTTTCATCGTGCCATGTCCATGTTTCCCGATAGTTTATTTAAAAAAACTATTCATTAGATTGAGAATTTTTTACACTATAAAATTTAACAATAAAGCTTTCCGTACATGTCGTAGCAGGCGAAAATATTTTTCAGTAAGTAATTTGTAACTAAGGTTAAAAAGCAGGCAATAAATAAATTAGTTTTGTTTAAGTTTCAGTTTTATTTGATACTGTGGTAGTGCAGTTAGTTGTTAAGCAATCCGAAATGTATAACTTACTAAGAATAAAGACTTCTTAAAATGCTAAAGTAATGTTCATTACCCTACTTTTACTCATTATGTTCACGGATTCGTTATCGGACACCACACAGATTCCCAAATATCAATTTTGGAAGCAATCAGTCAAATAACTAAAAAGTTCAAGATGACGGCTACTTTTTCCCATTCTGTCAACGGATTCCTTGTCGGGGACTACACAGATTCCCAAATATCAATTTTGGAAGCAATCAGTCCAATAACTAAAAAGTTCAAGATGGCGGCTACTTTTTCCCATTCTATCAACGGATTCCTTGTCGGAGACCACACAGATTCCCAAATATCAATTTTGGAAGCAATCAGTCCAATAACTAAAAAGTTCAAGATGGCGGCTACTTTTTCCCATTCTGTCAACGGATTCTTTGTCGGAGACCACACAGATTCCCAAATATCAATTTTGGAAGAAATCAGTCCAATAACTAAAAAGTTCAAGATGGCGGCTACATTTCGTCAATCTGTCAAGGGATTCGCTGTCGCAGACATCGATTTTGCACTAACTACTACTACTACTAAACAAAAACTTTTTTCAATTTTACAAAATTTTAGGGGACAACCCTGACGCTCAATTGGAGAGTAGGCATTTATCTTGAAAATTAGGCCGAGCTTCTTTACTGCTTTAGCTATATCTATACTGTGCCTTAGTCTTCTACCGACCGTTTACTTAGTCATATATTTCACAAAAATAGATATCGATAAAAAAACAGTTTCTAGCCCTAGGAAGCTTGCGACTGTCTTATGTTTTGATATAAAAATTCCGGACTCTGGATAAGATAAGACCAGCGGGCCTAGTAGAGTTGCGTCTATGTGACTTTTCAAATGTGGATAAAGCATCCGTCACTCTCGTACTTACCTATTAGAAAGTGACGGATGTGTTATCCACATATTGTCACGCGATAAACGCAGCCATATCAGGTACCATGTCATATCAATAAAGACGCAAAACGCCATGTGAAGCTCATTTTTTGGTATGTTATTTGGACCCCTTAGGGAAGAATGAACAAAATTATGCAATCAAAAAAATACATACTTACATTAAATCACGCCTGTTTCCCAGATGGGTAGGCAGATACCACTTCTTTCCATATATCGAGTCATGCACGCAAAATACTGCCTGCGCAATATGTTTTAAGCGTTTTTCAGTTTTAGCTGTTAAATTTATAAAGTATGGGTAAAACAAATAAACAAGACTGAATGCGCTACAATTTAGTATTGGTTTTAAAGCTTGACATTTTTGAAAATACATATAAATTCGTAGTCAATTTCGCCTATTATGAAATGTATGAGATACCTACCTCTTTATTACGCGTACCAGATGCTATTAAAATGGTAATTTTCCTGTAGGCGCCGACTGCCATTCACCTTCAACTACCTACATGCGATCTGGGGTGTTATTATCTCAAAAACAACGGACGGTCGGACGAACGAGCGAAATCGCGGCGGCGAGTTTAGGTATAGTTCCGTCAGAGCGAACAAAACACATTTTAGCGCGTGCATTTTCAATTAAGCAGCCTTATACCTTCGATCCATCGGCAGAATACATGCTGCTAAATTGAAAATGCTCGCGCTTAAATATGTTTTGTTCGCACTGACGGGACTACTTAAACTCGCCGTCCGACCGTCGTTGTTGAGAGAATCACTACCCTGTTCATTCTTACTAATCTTATAATAGTAAACAACTTTCTAACCTCAAAATTGACCTTGTTGTTATTAAACTATGTGATATACCCTATAAGTTGTGTTTTCAATGTAGTACAAAAACCTACCGACCAATTTCAAGAAAATACTTTAGTTAATTTGAAAACACAATAGTAATGAGGGCGCCACTGTACATCCGGCGTACGCTAGGCGCAGTCTTAAATAACCTTACATTACTGCTTCTTGCTGTTGGAGGTTAATTTTCAAAAAAGTTTTTTTGACTTTGTTCATAACGCATGTTGCTCAGAATCCCTAACAACGTTTGTCCACGTGGAAAACAGCAATTATTTAACTTCGTGTATATGTACCTACTGTCAGAATTACTGGAACGCTCAGCGAGGTCGATTCAATCATGTAATTCCTTTTAATTCTCGTATCGTATCGTATTCTAGCTTCTGCTATGTCCTCGTAACATTCGTTCATCGCTAGTAAAAGGGAATATGCATTAAAATATGACGACATTATGGCGATATTGACGACGCGCTGGCCTAGTTGGTAGTGACCCTACCTACGAAGCTAGCGGTCCTGGGTTCAAATCCCGGTATGGGCAGATATTAGTGTGATGAGCGCGAATATTTGTTCCTGAGTCATGGATGTTTTCTATATATTTAAGTATATATTTCTCTATATAAGTATTTATATCGTTGTCTAGTACCCATAACACAAGCCTTGAGCTTAGTTTGGGACTAGGTCAATTGGTGTGACATTGTCCCCTGATATTTATTTTTATGAAAATACCGTAACTCAGATCACCAAAGTGAAATTAAAATTGGCTATGAAATGCGGATGATACAAGCGTTTTAAACTGCTAATTAGACAGCGATTAGACATATCCTATATGCATGTGACGTCATTTTGGCCATATAAAGTCCATTGTAAATTCTGTTTTGGTAATTTTTCATCATTTTTATAGCTATTCAAAATGGATATATCTTGACTGTTTGTTACATACATTAGCTTTTATTGAAGCTGTGAAAAAAACGTCATGAATATTATTTATTGGAAGCCTAGACGGTCTCTCTGGGTCCGAGGGACCCTCAGGCCCTGAGGGCCTCTCGGACCCACCAGCAAACCTGATACTGAAGTAGCGATAAATATTCTGACTTGTTAAAACCAAAACAAATAAAACTTTGTAGGGGAGTCAAGTGGCACACGCATACCTGCACTAATTCAAATCCATGTTTTAATCAAATAAACCTGCCGATGTACTATCAGCCCAATGGAACCCTGACCCACCATAGAACGGTGTCACAGTGACATTATAAAACAATTTGTTTGACACTTCTTATGACTTGAATCATAACGTCTCTGTGACACAGTTCTATGGTGGGTCAAGGTTCCAATGGTCTGATAGTACTTAACAGATAGTGACATAGACGGATTTGTTCAATAAATTTAACATATCGAGTTAGTAAACGTCAGATTCTTACGAAAACTGACATTTTATCTCGAGTTAGTAGGTATCTTCACCCAGTTTTTTTTTCGAGCAAGTGGCCCTTATTGAAGTTAGGTTTGGATTTGCTTTTTTATTAATTTTTGTCGCAACAAAATAAAATTAAAAAACAAAAGGTGAACGTTCTCTACCAGGACCTTTAGGTAATCTTTAAAGCTAAAAAATATTTTGGCGGTACAATGGTTCGAAACCCTTAGTAGGAAAAAAACATATAATTTATTTTGACTGTGGTTCTGTACAATATATGTAGATGTACCTACCTATAACGCTAGTGTGTGAAGTATGTTACTGGGCGTCGTGTAGGTATTTTTTTAGATAAAAACGTGTTTTTTTTAAACGTCTTTATTGCCTCACGTGTCTCAATTTTTTTCAAGTCGTACTTATACGTAAGTAAACAATGATATCAGCATGGTATAATTCTTATCTCCATTGAGTCATAAAAATTGTGTATTTTTGTTTAACACTTTGATACACGTTACGTCAATATAAACTAGGTATGAAAAAAACTCCCTTAGAAAAATGGAACCCTTATAGTGCGACTCTGTCCGTCCATCTGTTTGTTTGACCGTCACTCTGACCTTTTCTAGCGAAGAAAATCCTTAGCGTGTATGATGCAATAACCCATTCTAGGCACAATAACCCCTGGTCATTTTAAAATATATTTACATAACTTGTTTTTGGCTTAAGAGAGTTATATTGACGACGCGATAGCCTAGTTGGTAGTACCCTGCCTACGAAGCTAGAGGTCCTGGGTTCAAATCCCGGTAAGGGCAGATAGGTATTAGTGTGATGAGCGTGAATATTTGTTCCTGAGTCATGGATGTTTTCTATATATTTAAGTATACAAACACGCGCACACCCACACATACACGGTGAGTCAGGCCATATTTTATTTTATTTTATTTTATTAGTGCTAAGTTAAGTACCTATCATTTATGTTGATTTTTGGAAGAGCGAGACGTCCCAACACAGACTTTTTAAGTCTAAAGGGAGGCCTCAGCAACTGTAATTTTATAAACTGGCTAAGTGATAATAAAGAAATTTTGTTTTTTTTTTTTTTTTTTGATATATTTCTCTATATAAGTATTTATATCGTTGCCTAGTACCCATAATACAAGCCTTGAGCTTAGTTTGGGACTAGGTCAATTGGTGTGACATTGTCCCCTGATATTTATTTATTTATTTATTAAGACGAGGCCTAGCCTAGCCCAACGCTAGGTAAGTGACCTTGTCTACGAAGCTAGCGGCCCCCCCTTCGATTCGCGGTATGAGCAAATAATTGTGTTATGAGCGCGAGTATTTACTTCTGAGTTTTAAATAGTTTCTATGTATTTAAGTATTTATTTCTCTATATAAGTATTTATATCGTTGTCTCGTACCCATAGTACAATTAAGCCTGGAGCTTAATTTGGGACTAGGTCAATCGGTGTGACTGTGAGGAGTGTGAGATTGTCCCCCCTGTACCCCTACCATGAGTTACAATTACCGTACTCGCTAGCGAGTCGAGTGCTCTGTCCCTCGCACTCTATAAGAATACTGCGAGATCTGCGAGCGATGGAGCATTCGACACGCTAGCGAGAACGTTAATTTTAACTCATGGTGAGGGTACTGGTATTTATTTATTGCTGGTATTTTTCTATCTAGCTTTACATCGCGTTTTGCGTTTTGCGTGTTTATCTGTAGGGTATAACTGGCCTCTTTCTTCTTTCTTTCATCTTTCAATTTCTGTATCTTTTTAAATTGTGCCGTACGTTCGGATCGGTAATATCGAGATGATTAGAAGATAGAACTTATTATTGTGAATCTGATTGTTAAATCAAATCATTGTTTTTGTGTATTTAGTTAGGTACAGTACAAAGTCAATATAGGCACAAATTTTGGAGACACCACACTCTACCTTTCAGGTGTCACACATTTCACTACATAATTTATATAAGTAGGTATAAGAAAACAATGTCGCATCTAATAAAATGAAACAAAATGGAGTAGTTATTGGTGATAACAATCAAATTAAAAAGTCATTAATAGTATAAAAATAATAATTGTTTAGTATTACAAGGCAAGTGCTTCACTATCGTTTATTTCCCTCGCATTTTTTCCACTTTGCATAAAGTTATACATAACCATTACCTACTCGTATTCTTGCAGAATCTCCTCCGCCTGAATCCTACGGTGAAGCCGTATACCAACCTCGTGCCGTCAGCGCAAACCAAGAAGAACAAGCAGCATTGGAAGAGGAATGTTGACAGGAAGTGCACTGTAAGTATTAGTTATCATCATCAGCCAGAAGCCATCCAATATTGAATGGGCCTTTTGCATTGGCTCAGTCTTAAGATGTCCTACCATCTGTCCCCTATTTCGCCATCAGCCAGGTGACAATTCGGTATACATTGCAAAGTTAACACGCTAATAAGCACTGGGTATCATATAAACTGCGCCATGTACGCTAAAATGTCACCTGTCACCTGTCATTGTCAGGATGGTGAAATAGGAGGCTGGTCTGTGGTTACGGCGCGTAAACATAGAACTTCCGTTTTTACAGGATCCTTCTCCTCTCGTCTTGTTTTTTTCTGGATGCGGAATTGTGTGTGAACTCACTCATACAACTATTTATGTACATACGCCATCAAATAACGGACCTGTAAAACGGATCGCTATGTGTACGCACCCTTATGTCCGGTTCCTATATTCAAACGGCGAACAGATAGGCTTGCTTCGGATTAAATTTTGACACATTTTGTATGGGCAAATGTCAAATTTTAACCCGAAGTAAGCCTTATCTATCCGCGGTTTGAATATAGGAACCCGATTACCCGACATTAGTCAACTCTTGACTTCCCTACCAGCGGTTTCATAAATCTACTGTAAATACACATCATCATTTAACTATTAAGAGCTTAAGGGTCTTATCGGTGGAGTAAAAGCTACTTGTCCTCTGCCAGCTTTTTCACCTCTTTATACGACACGACATTGGCCTTCTGTCTTATTTGGCTGAAGTAAGTCTAGGTCTTCCTCTTTTTCCCTCTACTTTGCTCTCCCAAATTTTCAAAAAGAAACACTGCCATACAAAATCAGCAGCACGTGCACCTCAAAAAGGCAGGTTTTAAATTTAATTTTGCTGCGAGCGGATTTTCATGAAAAAAACGCAAAAAAACAGTGCTGGGTCAATATAACATGGCCGATCCGTAGTCTCACCAATTTACCACACTGACTGGTGTGACTATGGTTCATTTTATTTACCCGTAGTGACACCAAGGCCGAATGTGTGTCTATTTCTCTTTCAAAATCAAACCAATATAAATGGGTGAGTGGCTGGTAAGTAAATGTGTATAGGGTTTATTTTTTACCAGGTTGTATTTATTAACCTTAAGTTAATATGTTCTCGCTGCTGAGGTAAAAAGTTGTGTATGCCACGCGAGACCAAAGATATTTGCATCTCATGTCTTTGAAACCTTGCCTTACTCGAGATTCCAAATCAACACCGCAGTAAAAAACAACATTGCTCTCTTGTTGCAAAAATAAATAACCTGTGGGTCAAGGCAGGTACGAAATATAAATAGATATACTTTGCCGAAACAAGCTAATTTAGGACCAGTTACCCACGGGTAGGAGCGCGTGCTGGGTCGCACTTGGGGGCAGGGTTAGTTGATTACATGATAAAATATAATTTTACCACTTGAAAACGACTGACTTCTATAATATACATACACCTACACATACATACATAACTCACGCCTTCATTCCCAGAGTGAGGTAGGCAGAGCTACAGAATTACCAACAACTCTAAAAATTTGTTGATAACTCTATAACCACATTTTGCACAATCAGGCTAAGATGTTTACCAGTGTAAGTGTTAGTGACAGCTTTCAAGACTATCGCCTAACAGTACTACAAGCCTTTATACCCTTAGTCGCCTCTTACGACATCTACGGAAAGACATGGAATGGCGCTATTCTAACCCGGCAACCACACGGGACTTACTTGATTCTTAGAATTAAAATCAGCTGTAAAATGTACTTTGCCAGACATGTCCAACCCTTGCGAACAACTTCGACGATATCAAGCACACAACGTTATCTGAGCGAGGAGCGTTAAAAGAAGCCGCCCGCTGCCTTAAGTGCGCGGACGCGCCCTGCCAGAAAAGCTGCCCCACGCAGATCGACGTGAAGAGCTTCATCTCCAGCATCGCCACTAAGGTAATCATCATCATCATGTTATCAACACATGTCCACTGCTAGTCTTGGGCTTTCACCAGATGCCCTAGTTTGACAAACGGAGTTCGAAGTAATGGTAGCTTGATCCCTTTCTCTCGATTTAGTCTCGAATGACGTGACAGAGATGGAGCTAAAATAACTTCGAACTTCGATTTTCAGAGTAGGGCCTCGGAATCGCATTCAGCCGTTTTTTTTGCTGATATTGCACCTGGTCTACAGTTGCTTTAACTCTGTTCTTAACTCATGAAAGCGGAAGGGCCATATTGCTTGTGTAGATACACATGCACGTTATATCTACATATAAGTGCGCGAAGCTGTCGTTGCTAAGCGACGCCGTAGTGTGCACAAACAAGCCGTATACGCGTTACAATTACAAGTTTAGACCACCCGTTAATTAATTAACTATCAAACAAACAAAATTCTATATTTATTCCAGCGTTGCTATGCTATGCCACATACCTAGGCAGACAAGAGAGTGACAATCGTAACTGATTAAGAATGTACTTATTCCTATTTTCCAGAACTACTATGGCGCCGCTAAAGCGATCCTCTCCGACAATCCCTTGGGACTCACGTGCGGCATGGTCTGCCCCACCAGTGACCTCTGCGTGGGGGGCTGCAACCTCCACGCCAGCGAGGAGGGAGCCATCAATATTGGGGGGCTCCAGCACTTTGCTGTTGATGTAAGTTTACATAATTAATCACAAGTCTACTGTTTTCTGTTTCATGTTCTACAAAGGTACTATCAGCCCGATGGAACCCTGACCCACCATAGAACTATTAGTGGTAATAGCGCAGCTTCTGTTGGTGTACGTATAGGAAGGTGTGCATGATCAACTATTCATAATATGTGTCTGTTTTGCGAATACGGTATCTGTATTTTTAGTTTCGACAAACTAGTGAAAAGAGAGTGAGTTCTGGTGGTGGTATTGACACAGGATCTATTTATATCTTTGGTTCGTTTTTTGAGTGAGACAACAGTCGATAGCTAATCGCTTTCTCGCTGGCAGTGGAAGTGGGGCAAGCGCCATATAATGGCAACCCCACTTTTCAGAGCTGAATTATCTTAAACTGCCCGATAAAATTTAATTAAGAACCATTCCAATTGAACTAGGCTAGGTCTCTTTTAAAACAACCGCGGCTGAATCGGTTTACCCGTTTGGGAGCTACGATTCTACAGACAGACACAGAAACTATAACACCCCTTTTTTGAGTCGGTGGTTAAATATACAAAAAACTAAGACTCAGAAATAACACAAATGACCGAGGATGGAAAAAAATGCGTAGCCAAACCTGAACACCAATATGGATCACTATGCTACTCGTAGTCAATTCACCATACCCCCCCCCTGATTTCTCTAAACTACGCTCAACTCCTCAGATCTTCATGAAGATGGGCATCCCTCAAACCCTGGACCCGGCCACGCCACCCCTCCCGCGGGGCGGGGGGCAGAGGATCGCGCTCGTCGGTGGAGGGCCCGCCAGCATCAGCTGTGCTTGCTTCCTGGCGCGGCTGGGGTACCAGGACCTGACTGTGTACGAGAAGGAAGCTTATTTAGGAGGCTTGAGGTTAGTTGGTTGTGGTCCCCGTGTGGTTGCCGGATTAGAATAGTGCCACTCCAAGCCTTCCCGTGGATGTCGTAAAAGCCGACTAAGGTAATAAAGGTAATGTGGTTACAGAATTAACAACTGGCTGTTAAAGTTGTTGGTAATTCTGTAGCTTTGCCTACCCCACTCTGGGATGAAGGCGTGACGGTATGTGTGTGTGTGTGTGGTAATAAAGGCGTGTAGTACTGTTAGGCGATGGGCTTGCAACCTGTCACTAATACACTGGTAAAAATCTTCGCCTAAGTGTGCAAAATGTGGTTACAGAATTATCAAAAAGTTTTTAGAGTTGTTGGAAATTCTGTAGCTTTGCCTACCCTACTCTGGAAATAAAGGCGTAAGTTTATGTTTATGTATGAGGTTAGTTCCTACATAATCAATCATCGTCATTGCGTATGGCACTCGACCTAACAAGGAAACAAACCATCACCTACGCAAGTGGAGATTGAGGGACAACAATGCGACTGCGGAGCACCTGATCGTCTCCCACGTGGTAAAATGATTGCCCACTTCGCTGTTATCCTGGTGGCATGGAGAAGATGGATAAAATTACGCCTGCCGCAGCAAACTGGCTGAAACTATTTAAAACTGGGCCGTGCGTACGCCGGATGTACAGTGGCGCCCTCATTACTATTTTTGTGTTTTCTAATAAACTAAAGTATTTTCTTGAAATTGGTCGATAGCTTTTTGTACTACAAATGAAAACACAACTTATAAGGTATATCACATAGATTAATAACAATTCCCATACGAGTTATCAACTTAACGGAAAAAAGTGGCCACCTTTTCCCGTTAAGCTGGCTACTCAAAGGGTAATTGTTATTAAAGTTAGTTACGTATCCCATAAATTGTGTTTATACTTGCGCTACAAAAACATATCGTCTGAATGCCAGTAAATTCTGTAGTTAATTAGAAAACACAATAATAGTCATGAGGGCGCCACTAGACGCTGGACGTTTGCTCGGTGCAGTCTTAATACTGAATTCTGCAATTCAAACAGGTCAGGACTACCTTTACGAAATTCGGAATCTGATATTTGAGGGTAATTCTTATGAACGTGGTCTTGACCTCGCTGTCGGAAAAAAATCAAACGATCTTTTTGGTGAGGACCAACAATAGAGAGATTATTTGTACAGATTTTAATCCACAACATTTTGACCCGAGTTTCGTTTTCCATTGCAGTTCTGCAGAGATCCCGCAGTACCGGCTCGGTTATGACGTTGTGCAGTTTGAGATCGACCTGGTGAAGAACCTCGGAGTCAAGTTCGTGACTGGCCGGAAACTCTCCACCAAAGACATCACCGTTGATGTAAGTGTAAAACACCTCCATGACTGACGAACAGACAGATAAAGCGCAGCCTAATCCACTGGACATAGGAGTTGAAATTTAAAGTGATATTTTAGTGACTTTCAGTAGTAACAATTAAGGGGCGGTTAATTTTACGCGTAATTCACGTGCGTCCTCTCGTAAATTTTGTCACAAAAAATATTTTGAGACAAGGTTCTTATTGAGTGGGACCAATCTAATGACTCCACTCTGAGTGAGTCAGGTATAGGGCACCAACATCAGACTCCATCGTCAGATCTACATAATATGTAAAATGTTGTCAGCATTTTAAAGTTGCTTTCGATCCATTCCTTCTCCAGGGTCTCCTCAAAAGCGACCACAAGGCTGTGTTCCTGGGGATAGGACTGCCGGAACCCACGAGCGTGCCCATTTTCAAGGGACTCACTCCAGACATGGGCTTCTACACCAGCAAGAGCTTTCTGCCTTTGGTCTCCAAGGGAAGCAAGAAAGGTGAAATTTACTTTTATAACGAATCAAATCGTAGCAGGTGGAGGGAAGTGGTCTCTGCCTACTCATTAGCTAGGAAACAGGCGTGATTTAATAATACATGTATGTATGTACAGTCAACGCCATAAATATGTTTACACTTTAGTACCTTGTCTATTTAGCGTCATGTTTAAACTGCCATTTGAAATTGTCATAGCGGGTAAAGTGACGAGGTACTAAAGTGTTAACATATTTATGGCGTCGATTGTACCAATCAAATAGATATGATCTCAAAGGTCCTTTAGAGATGTACAAAAACATTAACGATATATAATATATGTTATACCGTCTTAAGTACTATCAGAAAACACTTCCTGTCGTATAAATACTCCTCGGTACTTTACTTAGCCAAGAGACACAGTCAGTGCGGACAAATTGACTCTGAAACTCTGGTCATCATGTCGGCCGAGTCAGGCTGCTGGTCTATGCCTCTCCTTAATATATTGAGACCATACGTTTTTAGAACTAGATTAATTAGGTTGTTCCCGCGACTCCATCTGCGTAAAAGTCGTTTAGAAGACCTGGAGAAAGAAGAAAGCTTCTGAAGAAATCCTACTAATCCTACTAATATAATAAATGCAAAACTTTGTGTTTGTTTGTTACTCCTTCACGATGCAACGGCTCGACGGATTTGGATGAAATTTGGAATAGAAAATCGAAATCTGCGCGGACGAAGTCTGGACTCCTTACAGACCCACCGTACCACTAAACCGTACCACTGGTGTTACTATAACCAATTATTTCTATTAAAATCGAATTTAACAGAGTCGACGGAGCTCTGCTGCCGCAGAGCTCCTATTTCTGGGTAGTTTGGCCCTCCGGGCCTGCTGAAGAACTAACAAAACCTAAACCTACCTCATATTTATGATACTAATTTTGGTCAGTGGTACGGTTTAGTGGTACGGTGGGTCTGCACCCGTCTGGCCTTAACTTATGTCTCTGTCTTCTTTTCTGGGTTGCTCTGTGTTCTGTTTAATAAAACTGCCACTGTTATTCATTTTCCGATGGTTCCAGGAATGTGTGCGTGCAAGTCCTCGCTGCCTCAGCTCCAGGGCAGCGTGATAGTGCTGGGTGCTGGTGACACGGCCTTCGACTGCGCCACGTCGGCGCTCCGCTGCGGGGCGCGCCGGGTCTACGTCGTGTTCCGCAAGGGCTTCGGGAACATCCGGGCTGTGCCCGAAGAGGTTAGGATAGAAGAAGCAGAAACATTCATTTAGTGTTTACATATCAACATTATTATTATTTATTTTCTATGGCATAGAGAAGACAAACGAGCACACAGGCCACCTGATGGTAAGTGGACACTGTGACCCATAGACATTCGCATTCACAAGACTGCAATGCAATACTGAGAGCATTCCATCTTAGTCCTCAGGGTTGGCAACGCATTTGCAGGCGTTGCCAACCCTGAGGACTAAGATGGAATGCCTCTATGCTAGTCATTTCACCGGCTGTCTTATCCCCAAACCGGAACACAACAATGCGAACACTGATGTTTGGCGGTAGGTTAATGGATAAGATGGTGGTAGCGATCCGGACGGACCCTGCACAAGGTCCTACCACCCGCAAAAAGATACCCCGAATAGATTGTTGAGTCAAGTGCATCGATATATCAAAATTCAAAATATTTATTCAGTAAATAGGCCACATGAGGGCTCTTTTACACGTCGGTAATATAGGGTGAGTCTACCAGCGCCTCGGACAAGACCATCATTGCGGAGAAGAAGCGCCGCAAGAAACTCCAGCATGTCATTTTTTCAATCATAAAAACATAATAGTACTTAAAACTAAGTTACATTAAGTAAAGTAAGTTAGATTAGGTAATAAAGTAATAAATAATAAATTCTTAAAACTATCAATGTGTATCGAAAGAATCCTCGCGTGAATATGTCACGAAGTTCTAATTACACTGGAATAAGGTACATTGGGATGTATTTTTGACATGTTTTGCTCTCCCATATTTTTACACTTATCTTGGTATTCATGAATTTTCATGCTTTCAGGTCGATTTGGCGAAAGAAGAAAAGTGTGAATTTATTCCGTTCATGTCGCCTCAAGAAGTTATCGTCAAGGATGGCAGAGTAAGTAACAAAGATTTTTATTATAAATATTCAATCAATGTTTTTTTACAATAATACAGAATGGGTGAAGTTACATTAAGCATAAAGTAAGGGATATACCAAAGGGGTTAGAGGGTTAGGGGGTTATGTTGTGTGTTTAGATCGGTGCACCTGGCGTTCCATAATCTCTGCCTACCCTTTGGGAGACAGGCGTGAAGGTATGTGTATGAATGGAATATAGGTATATTTGTCGCAGATTAATTCAACGTTTCTATTATGAATTCAGTGTCATTTATCGATGGTTTTAGGTGACTGGTCTGAAGTTCTGCCGCACCGAGCAGCTTGACAATGGGGATTGGATCGAAGATCACGAGCAAGTTCTACAGCTGAAGGCCAACTTCATCATATCGGCGTTTGGATCAGGATTGTATGAGAGCGATGGTAAGATATACATCATACCAATTTTAGTCACGGCTCTTAACATCCAAGTTTGAGGTTATTTATTTGGTCATTTGAACCGGAATGTATGTCAGTGTACCTATGCTAAGACAGCCGGTGAAATGACTAGCATAGAGGCATTCCATCTTAGCCTCAGGGTTGGCAACGCATTTGCAGTCTTAGGATTGCATTGCAGTCTTGTGAATGCGAATGTCTATGGGTCACAGTTTCCACTTACCATCAGGTAGCCTGTGTGCTCGTTTGTCTACTCGATGCCATAAAAAAAAAAAAAAAAAATGCTGTATTTCTGGCTAGTTTACGACAAATCATCAATCGCCTAAATGTTAATTGAACGAGAGCCTTCCATTTATAAAGTACTAGCTTCTGCCCGCGACTCTGTCCGCGTGGAACTCGTTTATATCGTAGCTCCATACAAATTTTCACCCTCTATTTCACCTCCTTAGGGGATGATTTTCGGGATAAAAACTATCCTATGTCATTTCCCAGGATTCAAACTATCTTTGCACCAAATTTCACCTAAATCGGTTAAGCAGTTAAAGCGTGAAGAGGTAACAGACAGACAGACAGACAGACACACTATTGCATTTATAATATTTGTTTGGATTAGTATGGACTAGCGACCCGCCTTTGCTTCGTTTCGGTTTATATGAGTTTTCTGTAACACCCGTACATAAAAAAAGAATTGGTGATCAACATGACTTTTTGTTTTATGGTATGACATTCTCAAGAAAGAGTAGATTTTCGTTTTATTAATTACTAGCGACCCGCCCTCGCTTCGCTTCGGTTTATTTGAGTTTTCTAGAACAAACGTACATACAACGAAATTTATTATACATAAAAACCTTCCTCTTAAGTCACTCTATCTATTAAAAAAAACCGCATCAAAATCCGTTGCGTAGTTTTAAAGATATATGCATACATAGGGACAGACAGGCAGACAGCGTGAAGCGACTTTGTTTTATACTATGTAGTGATACTCGTAGTTTACATAGGTTACATAAACAATCAACAACTTTAACAAACTTAACTTTAATGCCAAGCTTTTGGATAAAAGACTATTGGATTTCTGACACTTCAACAAGCCTTTTATTTCCTCAGTAAAAGACGCCATGTCTGGCGTGAAGCTCAACCGCTGGGGTCTCCCAGAGATCGACAGCAACACCATGCAGTCTGTGAGCCGTCCGGAGGTGTTCGTGGGGGGCGACCTGGCCGGAGTGGCAGAGACCACCGTCGAATCGGTTAATGACGGGAAGACTGCGGCATGGTACATCCATTGCTATCTGCAGGTTGGTAACTAGGAATTAACAGATGGTATCTTGTATAGATGAATTAGCGAGAGCGTGGAATTGGGTAAGTAAAGTTTTTGGAAGAGATGTTTTTTTTTTTTTTTTCGATAGTCGTCATCCTGAAGATCATGGAACTGCGGCTCTTTTACTTTTATTTTCTCTAATATTTTAGAAATCTTTTTTTTAGTTATGAAGTTGACATTTGTAAACTTTAATGACCGACAAGCTTGTTGCCTTCGTATTTAATGAAATAGAAAAAGCGGCTGCAATGCAAGCGGCTTAAGACCGTGACTTGTGGCGCTCTTTGGGGGAGGCCTTTGTCCAGCAGTGGACGCCCTTTGGCTGATGATGATGATGATGATGATGATGACAGATATAGAAGTGTTTTTTTTTCTTTTTCATTAAGTACGAAGGCAACAAGCTAGTCGGTCATTAAAGTGTACAAATGCCAACTTCACAACTAAAAAACATTTCTAAAATATTACAGGAAATAAAAATAAAAGAGCCGCAGTTCCATGATCTTCAGGATGACGACTATCGAAAAAAAATATAATATACATATCTTCCAAAAACTTTACTTAGCCTATTGCACATGTAAACTGTAATTCTATGGAACTTGCTAACTATGTAAACAAGCCGCCATACTAAAATTGACATTAGATGTCAATTTCAATACATTGTTTGTTTACATAGCAAGTTCCATAGAATTACAGCTTAGTGGTATTGTGTGTGTATAGGCAAGAGAAAGAGAGAGAGAAATACTTAAATACTTCTCTCTCTTATGGATGAAAAATTTAAAAGTGCTTGAATATTTTTATATCGGTAGGAATAACGTTCCTTATTAACAGGAAAAAATTACAGATTTTTAGGTATCGTCTATCATTAATAAATAAATAATTCGTTTGAACGCGAACAATTTGTCTCCTATACATAAGTATGGCTTAAACTCAGTTGTCCGATAAAAAAATTAAAAAAAAACTGCCGTTGTTATTCTGTCAAAACTGTCAATGTAATTTTAACCTCTCTCTGGGCTTATTATTATCGTTTGCGTTTGGATGTATCTTATATTTTACGACTGCTTACTCACGCCGGACCATTGATATTGCCTTCTTAAACGACGACCATTGACCATTGTGGCATGCAATGAGGCAAGGTCGAACTACAGGTTCCAAAATATATGAGATGACCCACTGTGGCACGCCTGATGCGCCTTGTGCAAAAAATATAAGGTGGCTACAAATATCATGAAACCAAAGCCATGAAAAGGGGAAAACATTTAGAAAAAATAGAGAAGGATTTAAATAAAATAATTGATGAATCATGTTTCATGCTGATAAATGGAATCTTTGGGGCATCTCCTGATGGAGTATGTGGAGGTGGAGATTTTGTTGTAGAGGTGAAATGTCCCATATCAGATATAAATAATTATAAATATGAATAAAGTAAACAAATTTCACTTAATTAATCATTAAGTTGTATTATTTCTTCTAACTTCTGGGACCATCAATTAAGTGTTACCTATTACAAGTATATCTGTAATAATAAAAGAACTATTCTCATAATTTTTTTATTTAACTTAATTCAACTATTATACTACTTCTATCTATCATACCAAAAATCAAATCAATCAGTTGCTTTGTTTTGCTGTGAAAGAAGGATAAACATACTTTCACATTTATTATAATTAGTATGACTGATTACTTTCCTTCCTTTTGTCCTCAGCATTAAAATAACTACCACTAGCTTTTACAAAAAACAAATATTGCCTTGAAGTTGATGAACCTCATCTTCAACTTCAAGGCAATATTTGTTTTTTGTAAAAGCTAGTGGTAATTACTGGCTGTTTGTAGTACGTTGGGACCTACGAGGTTAAATGTGACTGGAAAAGGGACCACTTTAGCGGTATGGAGTTATTATTCTGTGCTGTGCAACTATTTTCTTGTTGCTTGATGAGGTTGAGAATGAAGGGCTTGAAGGCTCAAACAGTGTTGGTATCGAAAAGGCACTTGAATGAACTGGCTCGGCATTACTTTTGCAGCTAAAGATACTGCTTAAACATTGGCTGCGCAGCCTACACTTCTTACTGCAGGTTTTATCATTGCTGCCTTATGTCCTCTTTGAAATTCATACTGACTTGCCGAATCACACTGAAAATAACCAAACATCACAAACAAGCATATACAAGTCTCGACCGGTTATATGATTTACGGTTTCGACCAATCAATGGAGTGGTTAATGAGGAAGGTTTCGGTGTAGGTATAATTCATTCAGGTGTAAAGCTGGGTCAGCTATAAGTATAATGCAATAATATGAAACCATTTCAATTATAGCAGGACACAATTATGCTCCTGTTGACAAGGGAAAACTAAACAAAAATGGACTTCTTGCTATTCAAATTAGCAGGATTTACTCTAATAATTTTTTTATTTAACTTAATTCAACTATTATACTACTTCTATCTATCATACCAAAAATCAAATCAATCAGTTGCTGTTTTGCTGTGATTGCCTTGAAGTTGAAGAACCTCATCTTCAACTTCAAGGTAATATTTTTATTTCTATATTTTAATACTAAAACCTAGTGATCCTATTAATGAAGTACATACTTTGACAAAAAATAATAATGTATTAAATTTATTTTATTATGGGTTCCTGTAGATTAATAAGACCACATGCAATTATATCACGTCGTTATGAGAACATGTCTGCAGAAAACATGTCTTAACTGGTTCTCTGTACCTAGTCAGTAGAATCCATGGTAATCAACACAAAATAATTTAGGCAAATACAATACAAGTTCCGGTCCTGTTTACGTGTGTAGTGGTCGTCGTAAAGGCTAACAATCAATATCAAATCCTGAGTCCAAAGCTGAGGTCGTCGTTTAAGAAGACAATATCAAAGGTCCGGTGTGAGTAAGCAGTCGTAAAATATAAGATACATCCAAACGCAAACGATATTAATAAGCCCAGAGAGAGGTTAGAATTACATTGACAGTTTTGACAGAATAACAACGGCAGTTTTTTTTTTAATTTTTTTATCGGACCAAAGAATTTAAACCATACTTATGTATAGGAGACAAATTATTCGAGTTCAAACGAATTATTTATTTATTAATGATAGACGATACCTAAAAATCTGTAATTTTTTCCTGTTAATAAGGAACGCTATTCCTACCGATATAAAAATAATCAAGCACTTTTAAATTTTTCATCCATTGCCCATTCCACGCTCTCGCTAATTCATCTATACGGGGTTTGTTCATTTGACCAAAGGTTCTAACTTACATATTAGATAAGGTAAATGCGCCTATCGTTGACAGTACTCCAGTCATGAACAATCCCAATAAAAGTATATGTTATTGAACGCTAATGCCTTACAATTAGATAAGATACTAGGGGCCTACTTCTATTCAAATTAAATCTTTTGAAAGTGCCTTTTTGTTCGTTAAAATGGTTATTGTTAATCACTGAGGCACTGTCCATGATGGATGCATTTTTACCTTAGGTTACATGGGCTTTATGAAGAGGTAACAGACAGACACACTTTCGCATTTATTATATAAATATGGCCGGATTATATTATAATACTGAAAATATTTCCAAAAGACGTAAGGTTATTGTCCATTTATTACTTGGTCTTATTTGTAACACGTTATGACTTATTTTAGGTTGTGACCCTACCCTTAATACCTAACGGTCCCGGTTAACGGTACATAGATAATGTTCCAGAATATTCACCAAGCAAAACAAATCAGCAAGGGGCGGAATTTTCATAGCAAAAATCAAACACCCTGAGGGATTGACCATTGTGTTTTATCGACTATTGATGATTATTTGTCACTTAGCACATGTTTTAGGTAATGCGAATGGGTGGGACACTCTATAGCGTACCAAATGAAATTGATTTTTGCTATGAAAATTCCACCCCTTGCAAATCAGCAATCAAAGTTGGCTAATTAAACCATGTATTCCCAGGGCATCCCGTTCTCCGCGCCCGTGGAACTGCCCAAGTTCCACTGCCCCATCGACGACGTGGACCTGTCGGTGCAGGTGTGCGGGCTGCGCTTCGAGAACCCGTTCGGGCTGGCGAGCGCGCCGCCCACCACCAGCGCGCCCATGATCCGGCGCGCCTTCCAGCAGGGCTGGGGGTTCGCTGTCACCAAGACCTTCGGACTCGATAAGGTGAGGATATTGTACCAGGGCGAAAAACGACACACAACACACACAGCAGTGTAACAGCAGTGTTCGCATTGTTGTGTTCCGGTTTGGGGATAAGACAGCCGGTGAAATGACTAGCATAGAGGCATTCCATCTTAGTCCTCAGGGTTGGCAACGCATTTGCAGTCTTAGGATTGCATCGCAGTCCTGTGAATGCGAATGTCTATGGGTCACAGTTTCCACTTACCATCAGGTGGCCTGTGTGCTCGTTAGCGACACCGGCCCGTGTTAAGCAGCGACCACACCAAAGCTTAAAAAACGGTGACGGTACGGAATCGCAGTGACGCGCCGTATTAGCACCGTTTTTGACGCACGCTCCCCACACCGCTGCTTACACTGAAAAACCAAATGGGTTGATTTTACTAAATTTTAGGACCTACCTATGAGTTTGGTTGAGTTAGCACCTGACCTTAGTAAAAACAACACGTTGAGAAGGTTGCTTCAACCTTTTCAGTGGTTCACTCAACCAAACTCACGTGTAGGTAGGTCCTATTTTAACCATAAAACTTACTAAAATGAACCCATTTGGTTTTTCAGTGTAACGTTGCGTATATCACGGTACGTCAAAATTGACGCCATGTTATTACTATGACACATTCTTTTGTT
This sequence comes from Acleris laterana, assembly GCA_963966035.1. Lineage (NCBI taxonomy): Eukaryota > Metazoa > Arthropoda > Insecta > Lepidoptera > Tortricidae > Acleris > Acleris laterana. The sequence goes on from OZ014445.1 coordinate 2,106,326, forward strand.
TACGCACCGTCTGCGAATTTTGGGCACCGGTGTGAAGAGCATGCGTCAAAAACGGTGCTTATACGACGTCACTGCGATTTCGTACCGTCACCGTTTTTTAAGCATTGGTGTGGTCGCTGCTTTAGGTCGCTCATAAAAGTCATAAATTTAGGACTCTTCATACCACACGCTCTACCTAATGAATTTACCCAGTCTACCGATTATCTGACAGTTCGTAGGCTGTGTAGCTCATAGACTAAGAGGAAATGTATCTACGAGTATGCTAGTTATTCGAGAGAAATCACTCGCAACAACATGGCAGAAAAACAGCAATATTTAGGATAAGTAAAAGAAAAAGAAGTACCTAATTGGCACTATCAGTCAGCAGCACACAATTACCAACTTTTCATAGAAAAATTTCCAACCATACATTTTTTTTTTAATTTGCCGTCGTTTTAGTTTAAATTTTAACCGTCAAGAGAATATCCTAAGGACTTAGTGACCAACGTGTCCCCCCGCATCGTGCGAGGAGTCACCTCTGGCGAGAACTTCGGCCCCGGGCAGGGCTGCTTCCTCAACATCGAGCTGATCTCCGAGAAGTGCGAGGGCTACTGGTGCCAGAGCATCGCGGAGCTGAAGAGAGACTTCCCGGAGAAAGTAAGTTGGACATACAAATATACATACCATCACGCCTGCATCCAATAGTGGAGTAGGTAGAGCTAAAGAATTACCAAAAATTCCTAACGACTTGATGTTAATTCTTTAATCACATTTGCAGAAACAGGCTAAGATGTTTACAATGTGTATATTAGTGGCAGGTTGCAAGCCCATCGCCTAACAATATTTCAAGCCTTTAATCCCTTAGTCGCCTCTTACGACTTCCACAGGAAGACATGGAGTGGCACTATTCTAAGCCGGCAACCACGCGGCAAAGTAAATTGGAAGAAATAAATATTCAATTTACTCGAGTTCTAGTTCGTCAAAAGTTAAAGGCTACAAAGAATTAGGTTCACTTTTGAGCGATATTTTAGAACAATTTGTTTGTTGACAAAATATAGGAACATGTAAAGTTTTAGATGTTGACTTCCGTGGTCAACCATTGCAAATGGATCGTGGCCCTTAACTCTAAAGTGAATTATTAAAAGCCCTTAGGTTTCCTAAGAATTCAGAAATGTCGAGACCTCGGCTGTTTAGGCGACTAGACGAGCTTGGCAGAAAAGAGTTTGACGTTGTTACAGGTGGAACTAGACACAGTTGGCCTTATAACTCTTAGGTATAAGGAAGATGCACATTTTGTACCTTGTCGCTTTAACGCCTTTGACAGATTATTGCAGCAGTTCAATCATGCCTTTAGCGTTACAAAGTGGCTACTTATAAGGCCGACCGTATAATAATCATGCCAGTCTTGATCCAATATTTCCAATTTCTCTCCAAACACTGCCATGCAGTTTTCCGAACACTTTTCAGCTTGCTTTTTTTGTACAATTTCTGTAGATAGAAATTTATTGAAGGTGAGGTCTGCATTGCCAGAAGATGTTACATGCCTAAACTAACCAGTTTTAGAAAAAGGTGTACGCCCAACTTATGTCTGATCGAGAACCACGACGTTACTGCGCGCCTTAGATGTCCCACTTCAGTAAAATAATGCTTTAATTATTGTTCCCAGGTGATAATAGCGTCGATTATGTGCTCGTACAACGAAGCGGACTGGACAGGGCTGGCGCAGAAGGCGGAGGCAGCCGGCTCGGATGCACTAGAACTCAACTTGTCATGCCCGCACGGCATGGGCGAGTCCGGGATGGGCCTGGCCTGCGGACAGGTATGTCCTCTTTCACTTGACCTGTTAGGAAAAGAAAGAAATAATCCCTCAGAAGAGGAATCGATGAAGACATTTTACATTGTGAAGTTTGCATGCCGCCGGCAGGTTCGACGGTTGGTGTCTGCGCCATCATTTCACTCCCTTATGACATAATATACTATTTTTAAACACTACGATCAGCAAGTCACTTCAACAGTTTTTTTGCCGACTAACAAGCTGTGACTTCATCCTAATTGATGCATGGATCGGAGGCAGGTTTTCTTGAATGTCCCTTTACATATTATACATTTCCAGGACCCAGTGCTGGTGAAGGGTATCAGTCAGTGGGTGAAAAAAGCCGTTAAGATCCCGGTCTTCATCAAACTGACCCCTAACATCACGGATATCGTCAGCATCGCTATGGCCGCGCACGAAGGTATTGATTTCTTCCTTGAGTAAATTGCCGTAACTACAGTACCTACACGCCGTTGTTTTTTAGTCTATTACCGGCATTATAAAACACTGTCCTTTATTACACTTTAAAAGCATATTTGTGTTAAAGGTGGTGCAGATGGCGTGTCTGCTATCAACACCGTATCTGGACTCATGTCCGTTAAGGCAGATGCCACACCCTGGCCTGCTGTTGGTAAGTGCATTTACCACTTCTACATGAGTAGGACCTTGGGTAGTTTTTTTTCGGATCGCTACCACTATCTCACCCGCTAACTCTACCTCTGGGCTTTGAAATCTTGAAACTGTTGTTTTCTGCTAAGGAGGATAGGTAAGGCAGCCTGCGAAATACTAGTATAGATGCATTCAAAGTCCTCATCACAAATCCCTTGCCTCCGCCCTTTGTGCTCAAGCCAAATATTTTTCTGAGGAAATACTCAATTTTGACATGTCTTGTGTGTTCGTTTGCCTTCTCCATCCCAGAAAAAAAGGAAAACACTATTAATAATCATCATCCTAAATGTTACCTAGGTCGTGAGAAGCACACAACCTACGGCGGCGTCTCCGGTAACGCAACGCGCCCCATGGGCCTCCGCGCTGTCTCCGCCATTGGCAACAAGCTGCCCAACTTTCCAATCCTCGGCATTGGCGGCATCGACTCGGCTGAATCCGCTATGCAGTTCATACTTTGCGGCGCACCGGTCGTGCAGGTTAATATGACCACATATATTTTGATTGTAAAAAGCGTGGCCTAAGACGCTTCCTTTTGGTGCACCGTTATTGATTTCGATACGGTTTAAGGAGTATGTACGATCCAACATCGTACATTCCGCATCATCATCAACTTACGCCGACTTACGTTTATGTAGGTCGATGCACGACAGTTCACCAATATCAGCCGTTGCGTGTACTCGCTATTATTAACTTATTTTAATACAAATAAAGTTATCTTCAGAACATCAGAATTATCATTTAAAACGTTGTACGAACCGTACATCTTTATGGTCCTTCGAGCCGGATCTCGCGTGTGTTCTTTCGGGATAATTTCATCGAGAGTTCGACGTGGGAAACACTTATCAGTGCGACGTGGAAGTTTTCAGTTACCTTACGGAGCTACATTCATCAGTATATCAGTAACTAACAGCATCAGCTATCAGGATTAAACAGCATCAGCTATCAGGATTAAACAGCATCAGCTATCAGGATTAAACAGCATCAGCTATCAGGAATAAGCAGCATCATTCTAGCTTTGTGTTTGTGTGGGACCTTAGTGTGGTAGTTAATCGGTTCCCCAGCCTCCCACAAGCGGGTCTCACTGGTGGAATTGAGAAGGTATATATACCTACAAAGGCTACATAACCACATAGCTAAATCAGTGAAACGTCTCTATCAGTAATCAAGAAAGGTCTACGATGGAAGACCTACTTTCGAAGCAATATACTCTTATGAAAAAGATTGAGCAGATATTCATTAACTTCAAAAAGGATGGGCCGGAACGCAAGACTTATTCAAACATTGACAGAAGAATCGATATGTTATCGACGTACTGGAACGAGTTTAATAGTATTCATCTGCAACTGGTCGATCATCGAAACGACAACTTCGTGTACTTTCAGCAGGATTATTATGAAACAACCAAAAGTTTTTGTAAAACATTATCATCTTATTTGCAACGATACTTACTTCACGCGGAGGCTCCATCATCAAATGAAAAACCATTACCACCTCCGTTGGAATTAATTAAAAGTTTACAAGGATTTCCTAGATCAGAGGAAATAGAAAAGCCATCCATTGTGCCATCCACCCCGGAAGCTGACACTGATACGGTGTTAAGTTCCTTGGCGCCTGCGCAGCGGAGCCCAGCAGCCCCCGCAAATCAGGCCCCAAACGCCACACAACAGGCCGACGGAACTAGGGCGATGGAAAACAGTTCAAAACACACGGGAACTTCAAGCAAGTTAGAAGAAAAACGCCGTAAACAAAAGAGCAATTTTAAAGCTTTCGCTCGAACTATTACCAATATTGACTTTGGCTCGCTATCAGAGAAGTGGGAATATGAAGACGTTTTGAAACTCGTGGATTCTCGTTGGAATGCGATCGACGGTTTGCATTGGGACATCGATAGTGAACTCTACGAAGAAGACCCAGAGTATGAACGTATATTCACAAGATATGAGAAAGAATATAATGATATCAAGAAGGCACTTAATGAGAAAATGTGGGCAGCATCCTACAAAACTAAGGCTACACCAACTATGGACATACCTGCGTTCAATGGTGATTATCATAAATGGGTATCATTCAAAGATCTATTTAGCGAAACTATTCATACCAATCGCTCCATATCAAACGCACAGAAGATGCAGTTTTTAAAGAGCAAGGTCAAAGGTGAAGCAGAAAAACTAATTCAGCATTTGAATATCAGCTCAGAGAATTACCAAGTGTGTTGGGAGATTCTCAATCACAGATATAATAACACTAAATTGATCTTTAGCTCACATATCAACATACTTATGACCTTACCAGTAATGCAACAGCAGACATCATACCTTATCAAGAAAATCCATGACAGTACTAAAGAGTGCTTAAATGCCGTCAAGACCCTGGGAGTCAAAATTGATACCTGGGACCCCCTGCTTATTCACATTCTGTCGCAAAAATTGGATGCTGAAACACACAAAGATTACATTGAGTCATTGAAATCTCCCCGAGATCTACCATCGTTATCAGATTTTTACGAGTTTCTGGAAAGCAAGTTTACGTCACTCGAGGCATCCCGGCGAAAGCAGGACAGCAATATGCACAAAACAAGTAGTCACTATGCGCCCTCATTTGGCATGAAAAAATCACCTCAGCAACAAAATAACACCAACTTTAACAAATATCCCAGAAACGAAACCTACAATAGCAATATCTACAACAGCAAAAATGTTGCGAAATCATATCATGTATCGTCGGCATACAAGTGCCTGTATTGCAAAAATAATCATTCGATTTTCTTTTGCAATGAGTTCATCAAACTGCCAAATGAAGCAAAATTGAAGGTGACAAACGATTTACGACTTTGTACCAATTGCCTTTACGATCATAAAGGAGACAAATGCATTTCTACGAGAACGTGTCGCAAGTGTACAGAACCACATAACACTTTGCTACATGATGCAATAACAACTACTCAAAGGCAGAGTAAGGACCACGTTCACGTGACTCAAAACAACTCATCCGAGATCTTACTTGCCACAGCACAGATCAAGGTGCTCGCAGCAGATGGCTCCTATCACATCATGAGGGCCTTGATTGACCAGGGCTCACAAATTTCCCTTATAACCGAGAATGCGGCACAAAGGCTTGGATTACCCCGGCGTCATTGTAAAGGAGTAGTTTTTGGCCTCGGCACGCAAGAAAATAACTGCAAGGGAGCCATGAACATATCAGTATCAGCCATCAGTACAGATTATACATTCAACACAAATGTGGTGATCATGAACAACCTCACCAGTAATCTCCCCAACCAAACATTCAGGAAACCTAATTGGTCATACATTGAAAATATCAGTTTAGCAGATCCACAATTTAATGTCAGCCGTGCAGTAGATATATTGCTAGGGGCAGAAATATACGCTCTGATCATGATGGGCGGGATCATCAAGGGTGAAGATGACTCACAGCCAATGGCCCAACAGACACACTTAGGGTGGTTGCTATGCGGCAGCGTTAAGACATATCAATGTAACGTCATCCTAAACAGTGTGGAAGAAATTCAGAGATTTTGGGAGATAGAGGACATCGCCGATAACCCACTGAACATGTCGACGGCAGATCATAACTGTCTAGAACACTACAAGGAGCACACATATAGACAATCAGATGGTCGATATGTAGTGAGACTACCTATGAAACCTGATACTCAAGAAAAACTGGGAAATTCTAAACAAAAGGCCGTAGCACAGTTTCTTCAATTAGAGAAGAAATTTAGCAAGAATCAGAATGTATCAGAAGGCTACAAGGAATTTATACACGAGTTTATTAATTTGGGTCACATGTACGAGGCAGTTAGTAACGGCAATCAGACACCAGCCTATTATCTGCCTCACCATTGCGTACTACGCGCTGACTCAAGTACTACAGCGTTACGAGTTGTATTCAACGCGTCATCGCCTACGTCAACGGGTCACAGTCTTAACGATCTTATGTACAGAGGGCCAAATTTGCAAAAAGACCTTATGTCGCTTATTCTCAAATGGAGGCAATATGAAATAGCATTGACAGCCGACATTGAAAAAATGTTTCGGCAGATTTTGGTGCACCCAGAAGATCAGAAACTCCAAAGGATCGTTTGGAGAGACAACACAAAACAGTTTATACGAGAATATAACCTAGCAACTGTTACTTATGGCACAAAGGCAGCACCGTTTCTCGCGATGATGACCTTGAAGCAGCTAGCAAATGATGAGGGTCAAAACTACTTGTCGGCAGCTAAGAAAGCTTTAGAAGACGACTTCTATATGGACGATCTTCTCAGTGGGAGTCACAGCATAGCATCAGCAAAGCAACTTCAGTCCGATTTAATTAAGTTACTGAAATCAGGTGGGTTCAACCTTCGCAAGTGGGCATCTAATAAACCTGAACTACTGGAAGGTGTAGAGACAACATTAAATCAGCAAGCATTTGACTTCAAGTATCCAGAATCAACAAAGGCGCTTGGACTACGATGGAACCCTGTGGATGACTTGTTTTCATTTCAAGTCAAACTCTGTCCATCATCAAAATCATTAACCAAAAGGGCTTTGTTATCAGAAATATCCAAAATATTTGACCCGCTTGGTTGGCTAGCCCCAGTAACCACTAAACTAAAGTTACTATTCCAAAAAGTATGGCTGAACGACGTGCAATGGGATAGCAACTTGCCAGAAGAGTTTATCAGTGAATGGCAGAACATTCGAGCCGAGTTGGAAACCATCAATTACATCAGAATAAAACGATGGATTGGAACTAAAGAAAGTAGTAATATTGAACTTCACGGCTACTGCGACGCATCTACAAAGGCCTACGCCTGCATGATCTATTGCAAGATCAACAAGCCAAGCCCTGACGGTAAACAACAATCATCAGTAACAATTGAAGCAGCAAAAGCAAGACTTGTACCTCTGAAAAAGGACATCACTTTACCCCGTTTAGAGCTAATGGCCTGTCATCTTCTTTCAAAACTGACGGAAAAGGTTATCAAGAGCCTATCAGATCAATCCATCAAGATCTTTGCCTGGACCGACTCTACAGCAGCATTGGGTTGGCTTCAAGGTGACCCTGGGCGATGGAAACCCTTTGTAGCAAATCGAGTTGAGCAAGTAAAATCAATCATACCTTCAGATTGTTGGCGTTACGTACGGTCCAACGAAAACCCAGCCGATTGCGCTAGTCGGGGAATCACAGCAACTCAGTTGAAAGATCATCCATTGTGGTGGAATGGACCTAAGTGGTTAAAAAACTACACATCACTAGATGATAAAAATCATCCAGTATACAAAACTGATCAAGAGCTTAAGAAAAGCATTCAAATAAATGTCACGACTATTAGTCACGATGACGTCATAAGCGAAATTGTAAACAAACAGAGCAAGTTCACTCGTGCAACCCGAGTACTAGCAAGAGTACTTAGAGTGGTGTCACGTAACCGACCTAAAGAAACATTTTTATCATGCAACGAATTATTAGAAGCACGACAAAGGATAATACACTATTATCAACAAAAGGAATTTGCTCATGACATATATAATATAAAAAATCAGAAAAAGATTGATACTAAGAGCAAAATTATAAGCTTAACACCCTTCATAGATCAAAACGGTTTTTTAAGAGTCGGTGGTCGTATCAAGCACGCCCAAATCAACGCAACAATGAAGCATCCCTTTATCATTTCCCATGAAGGTCATCTTACGAGCCTGCTCATAGACCAAGCTCATAGTGAGACATTCCATGGAGGAGCGAGAATGACTCTGGCCCGACTCCGGCAGCACTATTGGATAATAGGGGGGAATAGAGCGGTCAAGAAACGACTTCGCAAGTGCGTCACCTGCAGACGACACGATCCAGTTAAACAAACCCAAATAATGGGGGACCTACCAGCAGCTCGTAGTAACCCGACCCGTCCTTTTTACAACACCGGCGTAGACTTCACTGGGTACGTCGACATCAAGGCTAACAAGGGCAGGGGTATCAAGACCAATAAAGCTTATGTTGCAGTTTTTATCTGCATGGTAACGAAGGCGGTCCATTTGGAGCTTGTCTCAGATTTATCGTCATCAGCATTTCTAGCAGCATTACGACGAATGGCTGCTCGTCGAGGTGCGCCCCGGCATGTCTATTGCGATAACGGCACCAATTTCGTCGGAGCCAATCGAATCCTAAGGGAAGAGATCATTAACCTACAAGGGACATTGGACGACGAATTCTACGCCCAATCAGCTGAAATGAACATCGAATTTCATTTTAATGCACCGTCGTGGCCGAACGCAGGTGGAGTATGGGAAGCGGCTGTGAAGAGTCTAAAGCATCATTTACGTAGAGTCCTTGGAGAACAAAAACTAACCTTCGAGGAATTTACAACACTACTCGCACAGTTAGAAGCTGGCCTGAACTCAAGACCACTTGGCCCTATATCAGAAGACCCGGAAGATACAAACTTCCTAACACCTTCACACTTCCTAGCGAGTGGTCCCACGCTCAGTATTGTCGAAACAGAAAGGGACGCTAGAACACGATGGCAGCTCACTCAAAAAATATTCCACGATGTCTGGAAACGTTGGCAAACGGAATATTTATGTAAATTATCAGAACGTAGTAAATGGCAACATCAACAACAAAACCAGAAAGTAGGTGACATCGTCCTCATACACGACGCTAACTTGCCAGCAGGAAGATGGCCGCTCGGCAAGGTTGTCGAACTGCATCCTGGAAAAGACGGGCATGTGCGAGTCGTCAGTGTAAAGTCGAAAAACGGCATAGTACAGAGGCCAATCATAAAATTATCACCACTACCTGTGACCGAAGAAATTAAAGAAGATAATCATCAAGGTCCAGGGAGCCCTAATCAGAATTCACAAAAGAAAAACAACGTAATGTCAAGCTGCAAATCACTGTTTATTACATTGATTACAATGATGCTCATATTACCAACACAAGGCGCTTATAACATAGCGCAACTAAGCAGAAATCAGAGCATTTATTTTGATAAAATCTCAGACATGCATCTTGTCCGGGATGAATGGAAGCTGGTCGTTTATTACGACATGAACCCTTACTGGACGGGTGTTGAAGTACTCACTAAATGTATAAATAACTTTGGAAATCATTGCAACGTCATGGACAAGCCCATGCTGTGCGATGTAATCATGTTACAATTACGTCACAGTTACAAAGAACTCGACCACTACAATCACATGTTGCTCGGTCAGCAGATCAACCACGCGCTCCCACGTGCACGTCGTGGCCTTATAAATGGGGTCGGCAACCTAGCACATACACTTTTTGGTGTACTAGACGATCAGTTTTCAGATCAATATCAGAAAGATATCGAGTCAATTCGATCTAATCAGAAGCATTTGGCAGTACTATGGCAAAATCAGACATCAATTGTGGAAGCACAAAATAACCTTTTACAACGAGTTGAGAACACCATGGAGCAACAACATAAATACATTAACGGACATATTCAGGAAATAGAAAAGATGACTAATCAACTAAAGACGGATATGCATAGTACAGCTAATAGCAATAGTTTTGCATTATCAGCGATCATTGCAAACACAATCTTGGGAAATTTACGAAAAATTCAAGACTATCTACTAGATACAATGGTTGATTTACACTACGGAACATTTAATATTCATCTTATCAGTCCAGAGCAGTTAACGGACGAACTGAACGTCATCTCCGGCCAACTAGCAAAAGATCTGTCATTACCAATCGACAACATAGTAACAGACTTACCCAAACTATATCATACGATGAAAGTTAAGGCGAGGATGACAAGGCAATACTTCATTATAGAAATCAGAATACCATTAGTAGCCAGAGATCCCTACGAGATATATCGACTTATCCCTACTCGCCACAGCGTAAACAACAGTATGATAAATATAATACCCGTATCAGATTACATAGCTATGAACCTCCAGAAAGATTCATATTTCACCATGACTCAAGCAGACTTACTGCGTTGTGACCGATACGAGTACGACGACGCTACCCAGCTGTGCCTATTGCAGACGCCGGTGTATCACATGACATCAGATCAAAACATATGCGTCATGAATGACATCACAAAGCAGTGCGTAATCAACACGGAACCCTGCAAAACCACGTGGGCCGAATTAAACGATATGAATTCGCACCTATATGCAAGTTGTAAACAATGCACAGTTCGTATCATATGCAGGAGTCATGTGACATCAGTACAGCTGACAGGAAACGGAATTATTAGTCTAAGCGGGGATTGCACAATCAAAACAACAGAGTTTACAATATACTCTCGCGGCAAGCAAAGCAATACAATGGACGTAAAAGCAGATGTATTAAAGATCGAAATACCTCCAATAAATCACATCATAGATTTACCCATACCTATCATCAACGAGACGAGTATAGTTGAACCAATAACGTACGACAATCATACGTACTTTCATCAACAATTAAACGAAATAGGAAAACAAATACAAGAGATGAAGAAGAATGGCGCAGAGGTCATCCAAAGGGACAGAACATCATCTCACGATGTCACGCAATATGGACTAATTGCCACAGTAACAGGAATCATATGTTGCATGGGCATAGCGCTGGCATGGCGACGACTACGCGCGTGCCAAATGGGAGCCCTTAATAGGACCAGAGTGCCAGAGGTACCCAGCGTCGCGCATCCCGCGCCTCCCGCGCCAGCCCGACTTGCGGCGGCGAGCCCAGCGCGCGCGATGCAGCCGCACGCACTGAGGGAGCATATCCAATCTACCAGACGGGTCCCCGTCACGACGAATATCACCCTATCCGACGAGAGTGACGTCGAATTCACTAGTCCGCGTTATTCAACTTTAGTTAACAAGGTTAATAAGGCGACCTCGCCAACATTTGAAAAACACTTCAGTTTCAGTGTATAGAACTAAAAACTATGTAAGAATGAATTTAATTGCTTTAAGATGACATGTAAAATATTTAAGAATTATTCCCTAATCACAGGTGCCGTAAGCAGTCCTATCCACCCCTCCATGTTCCTTTCCCTTTCCTGGAACATGTACGATCCAACATCGTACATTCCGCATCATCATTAACTTACGCCGACTTACGTTTATGTAGGTCGATGCACGACAGTTCACCAATATCAGCCGTTGCGTGTACTCGCTATTATTAACTTATTTTAATACAAATAAAGTTATCTTCAGAACATCAGAATTATCATTTAAAACGTTGTACGAACCGTACAGAGTAAGTAATATTGTGTTAGTTCTACTCAGTTGATTGATTAAGAGCATTACTTTAAGGCGCGCCCGACGCACAGGTTACGACGATGTCATGGTTACGTTTATTGTATATGAGAAAAAGTAGAGGACCTAAGACACTTCCTTGTGAAACACCGATTAAAATTTCGCTATATCTTAATATAAAGGTAAGAGATGAATAAAATAAACTATTGAATATCTTATTATTCGTGTTATTCATGCTACTCGTGGAAAACACTATGTAAATTGTAATCTTTGAGTTGGAAACGCATTTGCAGTCCTAAGATTGCAGTATTGAGATTGCAAATGACAGGTCATTTATCATCAGGTGGCCTGTGTTCGTAAGGTTTAACCAAACGCCATGAAAAATATTTCTAGATCTGCAGTGCAGTCCAGAACCAAGACTTCACAGTAGTTGAGGACTACATTACTGGGCTGAAGGCGCTGCTCTACCTGAGGTCACGAGGGCTTCTTGGATGGACCGGCCAGTCTCCACCCACCTTCAAGCACCAGAAGGGAAAGCCCGTGCAGACGATATACGACGAAAATGGAAAGGTACACAGACAGTTGGCAGATAAGTATAATCGTCATACAAATATCAAGTCAGTTAAAAATATCATTTTTTTTCAGGTCCTAGCTCACTTCGGCCCTTACAACAAGAAACGTGAAGACATGCTGCACAAGATCAGGCTAAATTCTGACTTATTAACTGACAATACGGTCGATACGTATCTGAAGAAAGGGTCAGCCAATGGTCACTCAGAGGTCCCAAGTATAAGAGACATTTTGGGAGAGGCGTTGCCCAGTATTGGGACTTACAAGCAATTAGATAATACGAAGCAAGTCGTTGCGCTGATCGACGACGTGAGTAGTTTATGAATGATAGGTACAGTCGAAATCAATATCAAATCAGGGCCCGTATTATGGTCGTCTTTTATAGCGGTCGAGAAATGTGGATAAATCTTCCATCACGCTCGCACTTACGCACAGAGGGTCCAGACAAGATGCACTACGCTAGCTAGCGTTTTTCTTCGTTTAGTTTTTAAACCAATCGCGTCACGTGATACGAAAAGTTACGTGATGTGCCAGTGACGCGATTGGCTTAAGAACTAAACGAAAAGAAACGATCTGTGGCCTGGGCTCTCTGGTCAGAAAGTGGCCACATTGCATAACATTATCACGACCATTACGCCCACAGACCTGTGGCCCTGGACAAGATGTTCAACGATATCTATTTTAGATAACTGAATTAATGTACCTATAGAATTGGGGTCTATTCCGTTTGGGCGAAGTTTTGGCCGAATGCAGCATTTCCCAAATTTTTATTTCCCCAAAAGTTGTTACCCGTCACTGTTGTTTTTTTTTAATACTAATAGCTTTTTGGGAATTTATGGATTCGGCCAAACTTTATTCTCCCATACAATTGACATAAGCGATCGAATTTTTTTTTCAGGACATGTGTATTAACTGCGGTAAATGCTACATGGCCTGCGCAGACTCCGGTTATCAAGCGATCGAGTAAGTAAATCATTAATAAAACTAAAAACTTCTCTTTCTTGAGAATGACATACCATAAAACAAAGTCATGTTGATCACCACTCAGCGAACGAAGATTCACGACACGCCATATCAAATGTGTTTACTGTCCAAGGCCAACCGTAGGCCCATGTGTTAATTAGATTGCCGATTGGCCCAATCGATATTTTATTTCTACAGGTTTGATCCTGACACACACATCCCCAGCGTGACGGACGACTGCACGGGATGCACCCTTTGCTTATCTGTGTGCCCCATCATCGACTGCATCTCGTGAGTAGCATGCACAACTTATCTATACATACTGCAACTGCTGAACCTAGGTGACTTTCAATTTGCAGGGAACATGCCTAGGGTCCCTCCTATGTATTTTAAAAGATGTCTATTAAGATCCAATGGAAGAGGCAAATGAGGGCAGCTCAAGGAGACACGCGCAAAAATAACATCTCCAGGCAAAAGAAACGGCCTCAAAAATGGGAAGCCCAAAAGATCTCCAACCCAACTCTTCCATTGCTGGGAAGCCCGTATCTATAAGCATGCGTGCATCATGTCACCCACTCCACGACTCACCTATAGTCTATGCATTTAGGTATATAAAAAATGTAAACAATCCGAACGAACTTTGACGTATCAGTGTCCTGCTTCTATTGGCTGACGAACTATATCACGTGGTTGTTTTGTTTTAATTTTTTTTAAATATGTATAGACTATAGGTTGAGCAATCCCCCCTTCCTCTTCTCCACTCCCACTGCCTTTTATCTAACCCCGCCGATAATTGAGGAATGAACTTTTCCCGCCTTTCAGCACTGGCTGGGGTAGTATCCGCTGGAGAGTACCCTAGAGGTGCAGAAAGTGGTTTTTCGAAAATCGACTTCTAATGGAAGAAATACGGATAGAAGCGGAAACCTTTTCTACGCGGAAAAAGACGCGGGCGTCCTCGAGTACCTCCCAATTAAAGTACCTAATGCATTGGGTGTAACCACATTTAACGTTCTTAGAAACTAAATTTTTCATTAGCTAGTCTGAACAGATACGTAAAAAAAATGTAGGCCACTGATTTAGGTTTCAATTTGGCTTATTCTATTAAATACTCCTTAAATCGAAATGCGCATTCACGGCGAACCGCCCAGTACAATATCTACAATTACCAATCTTTGAATCCAAATATTCAAGTAGACCTTTTATTCATATTCACAGTTACAGTTTAATACTTACCTACTTAGTTATGCGATAACTAGGTACTCTTGATAATTTCAAATTGGAACAGGGGTGTCGCTTTATTTAAATACCTAATAAAGCGACTGTAGTGCCAGTCATATATTGCATGGTACTAGTAGCGTTTAGATTTTTGGGTCGTGTCACTCACAAGCCAAACATGTTTGCAATGCTCTGCAAATTACAACTTAATTGATACGAAACAAATCATAATCTTGTATTTTTGACGTAGCTGTCGTGGCGTCGTCGTCAGTGGCATGATTTTCAGTTAACGGTCAGTACCTTCTGTGGTCTTCAAAAGGTTAAAACACCAGTCCTTAAAAATCACCAAGCCTTAGTATAAAAAAAACGCATTTTTTTATGGTTGTCATTATCACTCGAGCACTGTCCGCGAGTGGTTCCTTTACCTTAAAACCATTTAGCTCCAAAATTCAAGCGTTATGGAAACAAGAATCGAGCAAATACATAATTGTCTTTGATTTACAGGATGGTGCCCAAAACGATACCGCACATCATCAAGAGAGGTCTCCACACGCAGATACATCCTGTATCACCACTGGACGGAGTATGCCAATAAAATGCAATGTAAACGTATAAAAATATATTATATACAAAATACTATCGACATACTTAGAACATAAAATAAAGATAATTAAATGAGGTACTAGTTTTGAATCATAACTCTTTCGTATAATTTGTCAGCCTTTTCTCCGGCGAGAGTATATGAGTTCACCCAAGAGTTTTGAGGGTTCACGGCCAAAGTTAGGGCTGACACAGGTATAGGGCAATTATAATGCCTTTTGTCTATGACATTTCTCTCAATAATCCCGTTTCTCCTCTCGTGAAGTTTCTTGCAAACCAAACATTCAAATTCATCCACTGTATCCCCCATATGAGCCTGATAAGGCCTCGATGTCAAGTCCTTGTTTATCCTATCGTTACTAACAATTCCCTTCACTTTATGCTCCAAATACTCTTCATATAACTTGTCATCCTTGAGCAATTTATTCAAGTGTTCACTTAAAATCTTAGGCGTAGGAAAATCTTGTAACAAAATAGCAGATTTACTATTGGGTAACCAATCTCTTATAGAAGGGGATCCAAAGTAAATTGGGACAGAACCCACAATAATGGGTCGCCAGAACTTCTCCGTGATATAATCCTCACAAACTCCATTCTCTATTGCTATAACGAACTTATATCTCGCTACAAAATGGAGAAATTCATCATCCCATAAGTGGTTTATATAATCACCAATGAATTTTGAATCCAATTTTCTGTTATTCAGACATCGGCCATAAGAATCTATCTTAATAAATTTCATAAGTTCCTTTACATAAGCATCCCTTTCTGTCGATGTTTCACAATCGCTCTGTAAATAAAATACTGGAGCAATTTCACTCAAATAATGGTTTTTGTCTAAAGTTTTGACGAAGTATGTTTTATCGGTTATATTATCAAATGAATTTAAGAATTGTAAAGGAAATGGGATGTCACTATGTCTGCTAAAAGTTGAGGAGTAATTAAACAACTTCAGTATCTTCTCATGCATTAACAAATTTTGATTTCTCGGAGATTCCTCATGAACCAGCCCCCAAATGATCTCATTGGGATTTCTAGGTAACGGCAGGTCTTCAAAATCAATTGAACTGGCATAAAACATAAAAGCATCGACATGAAACTCGTCACTTATGTTTTTCTGGCTGTAATAATCACATTTTAGGTTACCTGGACAAATCTTAGGTGATTTGCCAGCAAACAACCCAGTCCACCAGAGTATGGTTGGATTATTAGTTTTTTTTAATTCACAAATATTACCCTTGCAAATCCAAAATATGAAGCACACACAAAAACATATTAATGCCAAAAATATTTTGTTTAATATCAAATTACGGAGTCTCTTAATAACATTAACAAACATTTTACAAATAAGGAACAAAGCAAACTTAAAGCAGTTAATACATACACTTATATTGATATACATAATTGTGTTACTGTTATGTTATTATCAGAGGAAGTTTTGCCGTATCGGTGTTCTGCTCCTATTGGCTGACCAACTATCTCATCAGTTGTAACCTACCAATTTATCATTACCTAATCTACCCTCTCTCTTAGCACATATAAAGATAAAAGGATTGTCCATTTAAAAAAAAAGAGTGTGTGTATGGCTCCAACAATTATTGCAATAACTATAATAAAATTATGATGATCTGGTACCTGGTCCACCATTACAGTATCAAAAACATTAAAGTTAACTTAAGAGTATGACTACCTAAATAAAATAAAACACTAAATTCACTACTTGTTATATATACCTTACATATTTATCCGTTATAGCATAATAATACAATTATATTATAACCCTTTCTTAATATAATACCTATTGTGCTTCTTTGGAATTTTGCAAATGAAATTAACTATCCATCCATAGTGCAAATGATCTGATCACCATTTCCTGCTTTTAATAAAAAGGATGCATGTGCAATTTGATAGTCAAAGTAAATTTAAACCCCTACATTAAAAAATAAGGTCACTAATACATAATGACATACTTACACCCTTTTTTCTAAGGAGGGCAGTATACCACAGGATGCCATAAATTCAACAAAAATGAAAAAAAAATACAAGTCTAGCCCAAAGTAGGTAACTTTTTAATTCTTGAAGCTAAGGTATAAAGGTAGCTAAGAACATAATGAGGCTTTCAACATTCATACCTCAATTACACAATTTTCGATCAGTCAAATAAATTGTTAGTATTTTACTTATTTAAATTAATGCATAGTTAAACAAAGTTCAACTGTAGTAAAAAATTATGAATAATATCATTAAATAATTAATACAAACCAATGAAGAAATTTAGAAAATAACAAACGAATGCATTATTGCTGCGGTTAGCCCCCGAACATTTTTTTACTACGCGGAGCCAAAGGGCAACTCGGTTCACTAATACATGTCTAAGTATACGTAGGTAAGCGAAAACCAGACGAAATCTTCTTTAGCTGTAGAGATAGATCTGATGTAATTTATGAGGTATCAATTTAATAATTTGTTGCGAACAATTGTGATGCGATGCGAATGCGACTGACGAGTGACATAAGGCTTTATACGGGTATTATCACATTAGAGGCCAGCCGTGGTCAAGTTTTAATTATGACCGCTAATAGAATAGTAACTTTTTAAACTAATGACAGCACATTCTGCATTTTCTAACTTGCTTGTTGGCCTGGCTGGCCGGCCTTACTGACTGAAGTAATACGGTACGGTACCCAATTTGTTGACTTGTTGAGTGACACTGATTGCCTGTCATCATGACATTTCATACAACCCCAACTTCATGACAGATTAAAAAAAAAATTAGAAGGACTGTAAGGAGTAATAAAAATAACTGTAGATTATCGGTTAATAGACCATTATATCCCCCTCAAAAAACTTTACTTACCCAATTAACTGGGCTATGAGCAGAATAGTTTCCACATAGTCAAATAGTGTCATCCCACATCCTAATTCTGGTCACATTACATAAATGCATGAATATTTAGCAAAGTATACGATTACATTACCTTACAAAACTTGAAAACTCAAAATCTATAAAATATCAAAAAATTGTCCGACATCTCATTTTATTTTGCTGAAATCAAGTGAAGTGTTCGGTTTTGTCACAAGTCACTGAAATTATTGGTCAAGTGAATTCAAACGGCTGCCAAAGCCTACATTATTAGAGATTTAGTAGTGTTGTGAATGAAGTTCATGAAATCATATTTTCAGGGTTTGATATAAGGTTTTGTAGGAGATTTGGAGTTGAAATTGGACTATGGTATACAATATATTGTGTACCAATTTCCCTTAACCTGGTAAAGGGTTACATAGGTACCTACTGTCCTGTGGAGAATGTGAGCTTACTATAGGGTCGAGAACTACGACGGATAAAAATGCTTGGCCTAAACCTATCACCTAAATAACTTATTAATATTCTAGTGATAAAAATAATGTATCTTACCTAGAGGACACGTCATAGGTATCTAAGTTTTTTATTTTATTATTAGGGTCATGTGTTATACGGTGGTACAGGCAGGAACAGTGGCACAGAAGCAAATTGGGAGCAAATGATAGCTATATTTTATCAGTTTCGTCATATTACGCAAGCCCTCGGTGAGCGGGCACGAACGAACTAGTCGGGTGGCGTCTGCGCCGCAAGGTTGTTGCTTGAGGAGGAGTTTTTAATTTTACTGGTGCAAATTAGTACTTTAAGGTGAGTTTTATATGTGTTCCAGTTACTACAGTGTTCAACAATAATGCTCAGTGTATTTTTTTTCGCAATATATGTTTAACGGAGGAGGTAGAAGCGTGAAATCTAATGGACAATAGGCATTAAATTTCTCGAAACATTTAAATGTATTCAAAATGGCGGTGTTCATTTACAGTGGAACAACTAGCAAAGGTACACAGTGGAATATGAACCAGTGGTCTGTACTGAATGTACTGTATCTTTCACTACTAGAAAGCTACTAAGAAAAATAAAGCAGTTAAACGGGTACTTCAGAGTGATTCAGATGAAGAAGACCAAGAATTTAATGTTCCATATCAAGAATCTGATGAAGATGAGTGGATAGAAGAAGATATGATAGAAAATGAAAATAAAGTTGTAACTGAAAAAGGACATAAAGAAGCCATTAACTAGATTGCCAAGGGATATATAATTAATATGTCTTAGTAAGATTTTCGACAAAGAAGAAGCTCATTTATTACATCGGTAAGATCCTGGAAAGAAGAAACAAAAACTTAGAATATTACATCAGTTTCCTGAGGAAGAAAAGTGGTAATAAATATCATGCCTGCCGTCCCAGATCTCTCAAATGTAAATGAGGATGATATTAAATTGATTTTGCCTAACTGATTTACGAATTAAATGGTTTCATTTCTGTTAATTATCGCGAAATTATCCAGTGTGTACCACCCCATACCACTGTGTAAATGAGGCCGGGCCACTGTTTCGACCCCATCGTACACAGTGGCACATTTGTAACTTTTTAAAAAATCACTTTTATCTTCTTACCTATTGCTTACTTCAAAAAACTAATGACACATGTGTGAAAAAGATTAAATTTACTATAACGGTTCTTAATACCATCATCCTATGATTATTTATTTCGGAGCTGTGGTCCTTGGAAAAAAAGTGTGCCACCGTATACCACATGACCCTACTATTTATCCGAGAGTATTCTCAAACAAGTTTCAGAAAGCTAGCAGCTAGATGGGATGGAAAGGGCATAGATGATGCCGTTGTTCAAAGGGAAGGAACCGATCAAGGTGTGAGCGACGGACACCTACCGGATCAGTCGTTTGCCCGTGGTCCTACTGCGTAGTCCTACTGACTAAAATTAATATCATAAAATTCATAAATACAAGGTAGGTTTAGGTTATGTTAGTTTTGCAGCAGGGCCGGAGGCCCAAACCACCCAGAAATAGGAGCTCCGCGCCAGCGGAGCTCCGTCGACCCTGTTAATTTGATATTCAAATATAAATCATTGATCAGTAGGACTACACAGTAGGACCACGGGCAATGAATGACCGGATCCTGCTGCTATGATTAATTTCCGGCGCAGCATCTGGTCGGTGCCTGTCGTGCACACATGAGACTTGATGCGTGCTGTTGATCGCGCGTGTGAGGCTATTGAACCAATGGGGTGTATTACCATCTGCCCCGAAGGCGTAAGTTGTGCAATTGGAATAGCTCAGAACTGGAAAAGTCTCTTCTGGATTAAAGGATTCAAAGCTTCACTCGTGCGTTCAACAGCACGCATCGAGTCTTGTGTGCACGACAGGCCCCGACAAGATGCTGCGCCGGAAATTAATCATAGCAGCAGGATCCTTGCCACCTTTATTAAAAACTGGTGTCTCAATCCTGCTCCACGAGTAGGTATATTTATTTATTACTGTCTTGCAAAGGACCACAATTATTTTTAGGGTAAGTAGGGTGACGAAACCAGTAATGAAAAAGGACCAATGATGTACACTGGATTCTTATTACACAGAAGATATGGGTTAAGTATTCATTTGTTTTGCAATCATTGTAACTGTATGAAATTCGAATTAAGAGTGAAGTGTCCATTACAGGTGCCCGTCAGCTAAAAGTGTCCATGGGTGCCATCACCCTTAATTAAAATCTTTGGGAGTCATGTGTACATTATTGCGAGTAATGACGCCCTTTGTCCAATCTCTGGTCATCACGGACTGGACTATTGTCGCCAATAAGTTTGATATCGTTTTGACAGGTCGATCTCAACTCCCGCATGACGAGAACCTCGTGAAGGCCAAGAAAGACAAGCTCAGCAAGTATCTTGACTAGGCTCACGAGGTGACCGCCATGTGGGATGTTGACTCGACGATCACAGTCCCAATAGTTATTTGTTTCTGCAAACGGTCTTATAGCGAAGAGTATTGACCATCACCTCAAGAGACTCTCGCTAGATGGCTGGATCAAGGGCCACATGCAGAAGGCAGTACTCCTCGAAACCCATTTGTTTTATACTTACGTATAATGCGATGTTAAGTATTATAATTAACTTTTAACTTTTTTTTTTACTTTTGTTTTGTAGCAATATTTAAGAAACGACTGACTTGAGTTTCTTGCGGCGTTTCTGCTCAGCTGAGGCTCTACTTTGAAAATCGAAGTTTGAAGTTACGTTAGCTCCATCCTTTTCTCTCGATTTAGCCTTGAATAACATTGACAGGGATGGAGCTAACGTAACTTCGAACTTTGATTTTCAAAGTAGGGCCTCAGTAGCCTTTTGCGAAGCGCTGGTAGATTTTTGTCGTGTAAAAGTGCCCGTGCGGCCTAGTTACTGAATAAACCTCTTTTATCTTTTTACAAAGAACTAGCTGTTAATATTCCCTACTTTACCGGCCAATAAACATGTTTATTTTGGTTAAATAATTTTCAAAATCGTTTCAGTAGATCCAAAGATTACCCCTAACAACGTCACAAACATTACCTCTTTATAATATACTAGCGACCCGCCCTCGCTTCGCTTCGGTCTATGTGAGTTTTCTGTAACACCCGTACATAAACCAGAATCTATTATACATATAAACCTTCCTCTTGAATCACTCTATCTATTAAAAAAACCCGCATCAAAATCCGTTGCGTTATTTTAAAGATCTAAGCATACATAGGGACAGACAGCGAGAAGCGACTTTGTTTTATACTATGTAGTGAAGTATAGATTAGATTTCTATAAATAACCTTGAATAACGTCAAGATGAAATGCAAAAGATAGTATCTTATATTCACTCCATACAAAAGAAATGCAAAAAATAACATGAAGTAATTCAAGGCTATGTATTTTTAGCTTCAATCCAAAGTTTTCCCTACAATCGCCTTTGTATATATGTTTCGTGAATTTAACAAATTCCGTATCTTTTCATGCGCAAATAATATTGCGTATTTCGGGGACTCTAGCACAGTCCCAAAACAATATGAAGCAGTTTTCTAGGTAATGGCAGGTCTCCAAAATTAATCAAACTTCCATGAAATACAAAAGCTTCAAGAAGCGTTTTCTGTAGTTTCAGGTTTGACGATAAAAAATAGATTTTAGAATTTCAGGGAAACTTCTTATTACACTCAGGAGCAAAAACAACGGGTCAGAGAGCGTTTTTCATACAATTCGAGGCTATTTCGAAACCATGATTCCTAGCCTGGGGTGGGTTTGAGTGAGGTTTAATGGTGGATAGGTACTCCTAGGTTCAATAGAGGAGGTCACAAGTTCTTAAAATACCAAACTGATCGCACAATCACTTAACACTACAGCGAGAGAGTTTGTGTCAGCATTTGGAGTTCCTTATATATTTTGTTGCCATTTTAGATGTTTTTCTGAACATACACAATTTAATTCCGGCGTTACCCGCAGATTCAATCAGTTGGGTATCCTAGGCACTCTGGAAGTCCTGTATCGATCGATGCTCGGGGTATCCATTAGGTATCAGGTTTCACTATAAGCATCCCCTGGCGAGGAACCAAGGTTTCGAAATAACTTCTTTACTATGAAAAACGCACTCTGACCCGTATTTTTAGCTCCTGAGAAGTCTGCCATATTGTGAGTGGATTATCGTTTGTTTTCAATTAACTTGTAAACCCAAAGTATGAATCACATACAAAACCACATCAAAGCCCAAAATATTGTGTATAATTATGTCAAATTACGGATCTATTGGCATACACAAATTACTTATGTAACCGTTTGTTATTATCAGTGGATATTGTGCCTCATCAGTTGTATCATATGATCAGTAGCTAAAAAATAAAATACAATTGTACACGAAAAATTTAATTAAAACCTCCATCCTCTCTCGCTGTGCATATAATGAATGTCCAGAGAGAGTGCGATTATCAGATCAGCATAAAAGAGTGCGTATATGGCTCCAACAATTTTTGCACCAACTATAATACAAATAACGTTGATGACCGTAACAGAGAGTGCATATACAGCGTAATACATTTCTGCCTCATCCTGTACCTGGTCCACCAAGTACAGTATCAAGAACATTAAGGACAGCACGAGCGTGGGGGCAGCCACCAGGCAGTGCAAGTAGCCCATGGGTTCCACCACGTGAGGTATTATATTGAGAAGGAGTGCCACTACCTAAAAGTAAGATGACAATTCACTATCCACTTACGAATCGTTTAATCTAACTAAAAGATTAAAATTTTGAAAAAGTGCTTCTATTGTGTAAATCTCTAACTATAATAATACAAATCATGCTTACATAAGCATTTTATTACGACTATAACAATTTATTCAGGTTCTTTTAAAGCCAACCCTCTTTCCTTAATAACATAGTATAGGTCTATTACTAGGGCGACTAGCAGATGGCAGTAGAACAGTCCGTAGAGCGCTTGATCGCTATTGCCTGCTACTAGGACGATAATTAGACAGACACTAGTAATGGCGGACTGGCTCATTAGGTAAAGTTGTTCGGCCAGTTCGTGCACTTGGTCCACTAAGTAAAGCACGATGAACATTAGCGAGATGATCAGTGTGGGCGCTGCGCACAAACAGTTCCCTAGCCCCCCTCCGGGTAGTATGAACGGCATGACCATTAGAACCAATGCCATAACCTAAAACGAAATACTAAATTGTCACATCCAGACCAAACTTTTTTTTACCTATTGTCACACATACCTGTCTGGTATTAGGTATTCATTTAACAGTTATGCAATTTAAATGTTGTCGCACAGGTCAGATAGTGACGATATTAATTATCCGACGAAAGCCGCTTAAATATCTTTACCCGACTGCACGGAGCCTTGAGGGTATTAAGTTTAAGCATTCGTACGATTGTAGTAAACATGGAAGCTAACAAATGACTTCTGAGAATGTGTGACTGACATAGGATAGGTAGATATAGCTAGGCTAGGCTGGTATTGGCTATATATTGACAAAAATGACAGCGTTGCCCAACGCAATCAGCGTCCTACACAACACAAGGAACTGACATTCCATGGAGAATGCGATGCGTGTAATGAATCATTGAAGCTTAACAAAATTACCTTTATAACGTCACGTATCGTTTGCATCTCTTTCTCCAGAAAAGAAGATAAGAAACAAAAACCATTTGCATCTACTTTCTTCATTCTTAAGCGATGTAAAAATATACGTATTTGCATTTTATCACGTATGTTTCAAATCACGCTACAATAGCTGGTCGGATTTGGATAACATTTGGAATGAAGATAGTTTATACTCTGGATTGACGCATAGGTTTTATCTATCCCAGAAAATTTAAAAGTTCCTCAGGTAGTAACGATAGTCGAAATATGCGCGGACGAAGTCGCGTGGAGGAGCTAGTTGTAAGTATATAAGCTTCATGGTCCTACACGAACTCACTACGGACTAAGGCCGGCGGCCATACTGCCTCTTTTGTAGTAAAATAACAACAACAATTTGTAGAATAAGGGTGTTCGATTAGTAATAATATATTTACCGATTATTACGTAGGAGATGTAGTTAAATATAGAAAACACATACTCCTAATTTTACAGTACATAACAAAAGGATGACAATTAAAGGCCGTAGACAAAATGATAAGTATCTTTAATAAATAACACTAAAAGTTATTGAAGTTGTATTTTAATAACAAACTAAATTATTATCATGCACAACTAAAAGTACATCCTCTTTCATTAGCAATTAAAAACAGATCGATGCACAAAACAGTCAATAATGTAAAGAATAGTAGGCCATACGTCAACCATACCCAAATTCGCGACAGATTTAACAGAAAACATTGAATAAACGCACCAAAAGTAAATAAAATTTGGAAAAACAGATACATTTTTTCCATAAATAAGGGAACTTTTCTTCGTAAATACAACACGATAAACATAAGTGATATGATGAGTGTGGGACCAGTCGAAATGCAGTACATGTGTCCCCGCGGTGTTTCCATAAACAATGGCAATATTGTTATTACTAGCGAGAGTATCTACAAATAATAAATTTTATTGACACTAAATACTTTGCTTTCTAGATTTTTACTAGTATAACTAGGTACCTATTTAAATGACATCTAAATTTAACACCATTATGTGACGTGGTGGGTAGTTTTTACCCAGTAACGATTTACCAACAATTAGTAATCGTTTACTCGACGATTTTTAATATTTAGGGAATATCAATAAAAATAAAAGATGCAAATTTATAAACCTAAGAGTGATACTTACAAATTCAACTAGTTTCATAATAAATATATTGTATCTTAATAGTTCCGCCCATTTTTTATCAACAGGAACGGAATCTGCAAATAATACAACGGTTCAATCACAAACTTCTTTAGTTCTGGTTTGAATTACTTACATAAATAAGTTCAAGTACCATTTATCATCATATCAGACATCTCGGAGGTTTAATTTATGCTTTTGGTGTACCTATGATAAACGTATGTTATACGTAAGTATTAGAGCATGTCTGATTATTTTGTTTTATGACGAATGTAGATTTCAATAAACATTATAAAAGAAAATAAGTAAATAAATAACTCCACAAAAATTAAATACTTTCCATCGACAATGACAAAGACATACGTCTGCCTACGTCTTTTTATGTGTCCTCTGTTAGGTACCAAACTTTCTTATGTCTATCCTTTTTAACCGACGTGGAGCAGGTTCTCAATAGTTCGTCCTCAATTTGATACTGGGTGTAATGTGATCAGATCACGATGAAAAGATGTTCGGTCACCAATATTTCAAACAACAATTAAATTTAATTAAATCATAAAATGTTTTAAAAAAAAACTTCTAAACGGTGCGCCCACATATGCGGGATTCGAGGAATTGTGTTGAAGTCTCTTTCCTTTAGGCTGACCGCATAATATAGGTTTTCCGTATTCGATGGATAGACAGGGGAGATTTAAAACAGCAAGTTACGTTGGAAGTTACGTTAACTCCATCCCTTTCTTTCAATCTCGTCTCGAATGACGACTGACGGCGATGGAGATAAAGTGACTCCGAACTTCGATTTACTAAGTATGTATTTTGACGTTACAATTTCCTATATTATAATGTTACTCTATCTGTGCACTGTGCTCCAAATTCTATAAATTGTATAATCTGTCTGAGCAGTCCTTACCACGGGTGAGAATCTGCCTCATTCACTCTCCGACATTAGTTTTTGACAGTTTACCTTGGTCCGTATAGACATATCCTATAATCTGTGGTCCTTACAAGTTACAATCGTGGTCTGTGCAGTGCAGACATAAGACCACATAAGACATATCTGTGGTCTGTGCTCGAAACGTCGGATGAAAAGATCGCGCTGATGTTACCTACTTCCTTTGAAGTATATTTATTTAAGTTTATGAAATGTTAATTTCCCCCCTGCATAAAATACATCGCTAACAATGGAAGAAGAAGATCCTGTTGTCACAGAGGTAGAATAGCTTGAAACTGCGTTTTTAGAACGTGGTATTCGACTAGGTTATGTTATTGTGCGAAAACTTACGTTGACTAATTTTATGGGCTGTTTCTCGTTTTAGATACCAGTATATTTGTCTCAGGCATTAGCTGATAATCTTTACATTTACCAATACCCGGTAAGACCGGCGAATAGAGAGTGGAAAGATGTCAAAGTGGTCAATGCCTGCATCAAGCCGAAAAACCAACTGGTACGAGTTGAAGTGGGACTGGACACTTACAGCGACAAATACTGTTTTTATAAAGGCGAACAAATAGCTTTGAATACGGACGGCCAACAGGTAAGATCTTCAAGCATTTTGAAACAGTTCTACAACTTAAAACCTAATAAGATCAAGGTGTCAGAACTTTGCAAGTTTATATAATTTTAACGACGCGCTGGCCTAGTTGGTAGTGACCCTGCCTACGAAGCTAGCGGCTCTGGGTTCAAATCCCGTCAAGTCAGATATTTGTGTGATGAACTGATGAGCCCCAAAAATTGTTCCTGAATCATGGATGTTTTCTGTGTACCTATTTAAGTGTTATATTTCTCTATATAAATAAGTAGTTATATTGTTGTCTAGTACCCATAAAACAAGTCTAGAGCTTAGTTTAGAACTAGGTCAATTGGTGTGAGATTGTCCCCTGATATTTATTTATATAATAAAGGTACTTGAAATTTGATTTCCATGGAAACTGTAGGTTGCCCCGAATGCCCCACGTGATGCACCTATATCAAATTATTTACTATTTAAGTAAATAACATATGTCAACAAAATATCATCATGTCAGCCGAATGATGTCCACTGCTGGTCATAGGCCTCTCCCAAAAAATATCACATTTTGTTATTTTATATCACCGATATGCTCGTATGATTTCTTTCTCAAATGGTAAAATAATACATTATGGACCTTGTGCAGGTCTATCTGGATTGCTACTGCCATCTTATCTTTAAGCTACCACCAAGCCACAGTTTTTGTATTTTTATGTTGCACAGTGTGGGGATAAGAAAATTGTTGATATGACCAGCATAAGGCTTATCTTGTGGCAACCCCAAATTATTTGATATAAAAGCAGCAGAATGATGATGAAAGGCGCTCTATGTTAGTCCTCAGGGTCAGCATAATTTTTGCAATCTTAAGACAATATTAATAAACTCAACTTTGTCCAAGATGCCCGCCCGTCACAAGACATGTCAAGCCATTTGAAATTTTTGATTCATCTTGAGACAAGCAATACAGTTGAGATCAGTTTATTAATACGGACCGTAAGATTGCAGTCTAGAGAGAGAGAGAGAATCTCTCTCGATTGTAGTCTTAAGAATGCAAACATCTACGCGTCTCAGATCCATATTACCATACGTGCTTGTAAGCCTGTACCTTGCCATAAAAATAATATCCTTATGTTGGCTGCGGCTCATGTATATCCCTTACCCACACACGTTAAAATGTTTGCTTAGGAATCCAGGTTTGTAAAGGACAAGGAACGTGAGAAGGCGCAGTATTTCCGTACTGGGACCATGGACAAGATAGTGTTTGAGAGCAGCTCGCCTTGTGTGGAAACCCAGCACTATGCTGTAGCTATATTACAAGACAAGGAGCTCCATTGCACCCCTATTAAAGGTATTATATTTAGATCTTGTCTATAGTAGTTGGGTAAGGCCACGGGGCGTTCGAACCGCCCTGTCTTGTGTGTTACCAAAATAGACAAAGATTTATGTCTGTGGCATTTATTTTTAATTACAATAGGTAGTTATGATTAGGTTCTTACATAATACCTGGAAAATAAATGCTTTTTGTAATTTTACATGTATTGTTTTGGTAACACTCTCGCGGGGGCGGTTCGAACGCTCGTGGCCTTACCCAGTTACCAGTTACGTGTTTTTGTTGAATAAAGAATTTCTGATTTGAATTATTTTTTTTGAATTTTTCATGAGTGGCCTTTATACCTGTAAGTTTTACTTACGTAATTAGGGACACAGCTATCTGTTAGAATGAGAAAAAATATTTCTATCTTAGTCTAACAAATAACTGCGTCCCAACTTATTAAGTAAACTTACCAAGTGTAAGGCCGGTGTTAAGTTTGTACAGATGCACAAAATAGTAAGATAGGAAGAGCACTCATGTTCTATTAAGAATAAAGACTACTTTCCTATCTAACTATTTGATCAGATACCGTTCCAAATGCAAATTATTTCTTGAACTCTTTGATTCACAGGTATTGTGCAAATGCGGCCGTCCTGCTCGTACTACGACAAGCAAGACAAGCGGAATAAGGACAAAAGCAAAGCTGACAACTCTGATGACGATGAGAACGAACCCGAGGCTCAACAGGTATTGAAATTTTAAAATCCTGCCAAGTTTCAGTTAGTAAACGGGATTAGAGGAGTCATATATCTCAGTCCTATTTACTGTATGCAACTTGTAACAATTTTTCAGCCTGAATATAAATACAGCCTCCATTAACATAAAATGCCACGTTGAATGAGTCAGCCAAAAGAGTTCATAAATGATTTATTCAATAAAATATTCATCTTCCTTCAAAGCTATAAAAACATGACTGCATTTTTTTGGATAATTCCATGTAATAAATAACTAGGCAAAGTAAAGGTAGAAAAGTAGACTTTTAGGCGTTTTTGTTACCTATTGCCACTGGGGGGCTAGGGTTGCGTCGATGCGCATCGCTCTATAATACGCACGAAACCAAACGTAGCGATGGCGACCCCGACTTAACCGGCTGGGTCCGTCCTATTATTATTATTGTTATTATTATTATTATTTAATCAGGCGGCAGTTGTGACAACTGATAGATGCCTGTATCCAGTTGTTCCTTGTTCAAGTGTTCTTTGTACTGCTAATGTGTTGGTCTAGTCGGTTTTTAAACTGATTGATGTTTAGTGCTGAGACTACTTGTTCTGGCAGTTTGTTCCATGCTTTCACTACTCTGTTACATAAGAAGTGTACACGAGGATTGTTGTGTGAAAGCTCAGTTAGCAATTTTAATTGATTGTCTTGACTTGTGGTGTCTTGCGGCGCGTATGGTCCGAAGTACGCTGTAAAATGGTATAGTATAGTATAGTAGTATATGTATGTGTATATCGCTACCACCATCTTATCCATTAACCTACCGCCAAACAGCAGTGTTCGCATTGTTGTGTTCCGGTTTGGGGATAAGACAGCCGGTGAAATGACTAGCATTTTTTTTTTTTTTTTTTTATGGCATAGAGAAGACAAAAATGCAATCCTAAGACTGCAAATGCGTTGCCAACCCTGAGGACTAAGATGGAATGCCTCTATGCTAGTCATTTCACCGGCTGTCTTATCCCCAAACCGGAACGCAACAATGCGAACACTGCTGTTTGGCGGTAGGTTAATGGATAAGACGGTGGTAGCGATCCGGACGGACCCTGCACAAGGTCCTACCACCCGGAAAAGCATAGAGGCATTCCATCTTAGTCCTCAGGGTTGGCAACGCATTTGCAGTCTTAGGATTGCATCGCAGTCCTGTGAATGCGAATGTCTATGGGTCACAGTTTCAACTTACTATCAGGTGGCCTGTGTGCTCATTTGTCTTCTCTATGACATAAAAAAAAAAAGTATTTATTTGTATATGTAAATATTTTCTTTTCTATTTATTTGTTTAGTGTGCGTATATTTATCACTTTTTCTCGTTTCTTTCTTTTTAAGAACTCACGTTTAACAAATAACATAGTTTTATTGTTATTGCTCGCGTGAAGTCTGCTCCACCTACTGTGTAAAATATATATAATGCAAGTGTATTGTATTGTATAGGACAACTGTCCGTCATTTTATCAGTAACTCTCCTTTTAGGTGACTGTCAAATTCGCCCGGCAAGAGACGGAGGTAGCCAAGAAAGCACGAGAAAAGTCGTTCGACACGATATCGCAGCGGATATCCGCCGAGCCGTGGTGCCAG
Organism: Acleris laterana; assembly: GCA_963966035.1. Lineage (NCBI taxonomy): Eukaryota > Metazoa > Arthropoda > Insecta > Lepidoptera > Tortricidae > Acleris > Acleris laterana. The sequence continues at coordinate 2,136,672 of OZ014445.1, forward strand.
GCGATGTGGAATCATGCCGGTACCGACGCGGCGGAGGTGAGTTTACATGTTTATGATTACATTATAATTTTCATCAACGTCGTCATTAACGTGTTCGGAACCGGTTAATACCTACGTATAATTTCGTTACCGGTTAATGAAAGGAACGGTTTAAAGAAACCGAAATTATTTAGGTTGCCAGTAAAAAGGGAGTACGAAATTGAAGAAATGCTATGAACCTGTATTTACCTATGTGACACGGAAGAATTATTGAAGTATGGCGATTGGCCACTTTCAGTGTTCTACAGTAACACTAGTTTACTGTAACATTAACGCATATTGCTTGTCACAGCGTCAACCTAACATGTATAAATACTATCACCCACTAATAAAGAGTGTCTTCGATCATACATAACAAGTGGTATTACTTGCACCCTCACGCTGTCCTCAGGAACCCAACCTAGTTCCTGTTATCACATTTAGGGTTTGCAATATTCGTCCAATTTTAGTATACGAATAATACAAATACTTAGATTTCCAATATTCGAATATTTCAAAAAATTCAAAAAGTTTTGAAAATTAAACAAAACAATGATTCTAAGTTGTGTAATTGTAAAATATGTGATGTTAAATTAAAATGTAATGACCTTACAATTCATAATAGTACATTGTGTATTAAGGGTGGTAAAGAAAGAATTACAAACGAGAGTCTGTTAGAAGCCCGAAGCCGAAGGCTGAGGGCTTTAATGACTCGAGATTTGTATTTATTTTACCACCCGTGTAACATACAATGTTTTTCATCACAATTGCGAGGAAATGAAATAAAATCAGACAAAAGATCATATTTTTAACTTATTAGCGGCAGACCACAGATTCTAGGATATGTCTCGGCAGACTACAATATCATTGTCTGTGACTTACCACAGCTAATGTCAAACGGGTTCGGAGTCCGATTCTAGTGACAGTCGAGATCAATAGTTTATATGCGAGATTTTTAGGAAATTGTCTGCTACTGACATTTCATCTCGAATGAAACTTCATATCGAATGGCACAAGAATTGGGGTCCTGACGTATTGTGATAGTTTGAGTCCACGTGTAATATTTAAAAAAAAAGCTATTACGTACGTTAGAAGCGTAATGGTAAAAAAAAGGCCCACGGGTATTATTTTGGATTTACGGTCGATTTTTCTAGCATGTTAGGACACTATTTACGAGCAAGTGTGATGAAAAAACATTTATGGTATCTTCTCCAGATACCTAGCATGTAGCCGAACTTGCTAGCTCGCTTAGCTCGTCACCCCTTTTACCAATTACGGTACGGTATTTAGTTCGTTTTAGAGAGTTTGAATTTGGCAGGGATAAAGCAAAATAGGTAATATGTTGTTTGTCTTACATTTGTAGTTATTTTTAATATTTAAATGTATTTCCACGAAGTTTTTAATGTGGAGAATAATTAATCCTGGCATTTTGTTATAGTGTTTTGCTAAGGTAAATAATTGACAACATTTCATTTTGGTGACACCTGCAAATTACTATACGAATCGAAAGGGTTTTACCTCCTGAATACGGCAAAATATTTATTTAGATTTATTTTTCTTTATTTACAAAGTTACAAGTAAGTTAATAAAAATATCGAGTTTTACCAATACTATGCCTGAATAGATATAATACCATTGCCTTTTTCACGAGAAAAAAAGCTGTCATACTTCAAATTTGATATTGACACTATTGACAGATGGATAGATACTTAGGGCCACTTGCACGCAGAATTTAACCCTGGGTTAAGGCACTAACTCGAGTTAGTAGACGTCAGATTCATACGAAAACTGACATTTTAACTCGAGTTAGTGTCTTAACCCAGGTTTAAACTTTTCGTGCAAGTGGCCCTTAGAGAATTATCGGTTGACATGATACTTTTTTATATACAGATTGGACTAACGTAATATGTCCATTGTGTCGTAGAAATGGAGTTACGCCCTTTTAGAATAAGTACATCTTAATAAATTAATAATAAAATAATTATTCATTCTAGAGAAAATTTAAAACTATTAGTGTCTTCTTCCTTCCAAATAGTGTCTATAAAACGAATAAAATTAAAGTCTTGTAAATATGAAATCTTGTCAAATAGTTACAGACAAATTTCTGCACTATTCGAAATATTCGTTTTATTCGAATAATGAATATTGTCGAATTTGAATAACATTTATGGCGAATAATTCGAACAATCGAATATTCGAATATTCGAATTGCAAACCCTAATTACATTATCCACCCAGGCAGCTTCGCTTCCTAAAATCACTAAAATCGGAGCTAGTGTGTAAATGAGCTTATCTATAAATAATGTATTGTCAAGTTCAACTTAACCGGTTAATTTCTCTCAACAGAACGAAATTTGTGAAAAACCGGGTTTTTAATTAATCGGTTCTTTAAACCGGTAACCCCAACTGAAACCTTAATCAATTCCGGTTTGGGGTCAATGACCGAAAGCAGTTGAAATATCAGCTGGTTTCCGAGCTCTGTGCGGCTACCACAACTTGCCTGCGACTTGGTTGTCGGTCGGATCTCCCTTTCTATCTAGTCAGTGGGAATAGAGACGCATTGAGCTAGAAAATAAAACTTTTGCTACCCGTGCTGTGGCCCTACTTTGAGAATTGAATTAGAACTTCAAAGTAACGTTAGCTCAATCCCTGTCACTCGTCATTTGAGACTAAAGCGACTGAAAGGGATGGAGCTAACGTAACTTCGCACTTCGATTTTTCAAAGTAGAGCCTCTGATTATTAAGCCAGGTATTCATTAGGTAACATTTGTTTATAAACACTGTTTCTCGGTGTTTCATCATATTTTTAAACAGTTTATAAACGAAGATGATATAATATACCTAAGTATAAACAAAATGTTGCCACGCTCCCCACTCCAAAACAAGCAAACAAAACAAAGAAGGAAGGAAGGCGAAAATTTTAGTTCCTTAACAAATGTGGAACGGTGTGGACGTGTGTGGCTTTTATTAACGTTGAAAAAGTGCGGTCCAACGATCAGGTTATGTTTGCAAAAACTGATAACTGTACTATTCTTTTTATGTGCCAATTTTTTTTTTTGTAATTGTAAACATTGCTTAATGAATATCCGGTTTTTAACTTTCCTAGTTTGATTATCATCACCATCATCATCTCTAGCTGAAGATGATGCTCATTATCATTATTATCGTCATTTACATCAATAACATAATCATCGTCGCCATCATTAAAATGATTATTAATTTGATGAAAAAGGCTCGTGCCAAAAGTCGTTTGACGTGATATCATAGCAGAGATCTACTGAGTCCTGGTGCCAAGTGGAACGCCGACACCAACGCGAATGAGGTGATTGTCATGTTCATCATCATTATTTATTACATCATTACCGTTATCATAATATGAGCAATAAATTGATTTGATTTGATTTGATTTGACCATAATTGTGTTTGGTCATAATCATTGGTAGACATAATTTTTATATCGCCGGCACCGTAATAACCATAAGGTCCGTTTTGAACAGTAATTCGAGGTAGTTGATGATCCTAATTATCTAAAATGATCTAAAATTAGCAAAAAAGATTTGTCACGAACTTTTTAATTGGACGTTAAAATTAGGCAATGCATATAACCGGTTTTTCACCGGTTATTTTCATATACGAACGGTTAATAAACCGGTTAAATTGCATTCCCTATTTAAAAGTCATACTTGTGGCGAAATTACGGGAAATACGCAAGAGTCCTAATTATGTGACCATGACCACCACTGTATATGTATAGTATGATAAACACATCATCCTCCTCATTTCATTTTGGTCCTAATTCCATTGAAATGAATTAATTCAGCCCGTTTAAAGTTAATCTCTGATTTAAGAAGTTGTACTTGTTAGTTGTTTGTGTGTGTTGTTGTTGCTGTTGGAAATTCTGTAGCTCTGCCTACCCTACTCTGGGAATAAAGGCGTGAGTTTATGTATGTGTATATATGTACCTCTTAGCAATTGACAAGATGTCATATTTTCAAGACTTTAATTTTATTCGTTTCATAGATACTGTTTGGAAGGAGGAAGACACTAATAGTTTAAAATTTTCTCTAGAATGAATAATTATTTTATTATTAATTTATTAAGGTGTATTTATTCTAAAAGGGTGTAACTTCATTTCTACGACACAATGGACATATTACGTTAGTCCAATCTGTATATAAAAAAGTATAATGTCAACCGATAAAGGGCCACTTGCATGAAAAGTTTAACCCTGGGTTAAGACACTAACTCGAGTTAAAATGACAGTTATCGTATGAATCTGACGTCTACTAACTCGAGTTAGTGCCTTAACCCAGGGTTAAATTCTGCGTGCAAATGGCCCTAAGTCTCTTTCCATCTGTCAATAGTGTCAATGTCAAATTTGAAGTATGACAGTTTTTTTTTCTCGTGAAAAAGGCAATGGTATTATATCTATTCAGGCATAGTATTGGTAAAACTCGATATTTTTATTAACTTACTTGTAATTTTGTAAATAAAGAAAAATAAATCTAAATAAATATTTTGCCGTGTTCACCTTTTCGATTCGTATAGTAATTTGCAGGTGTCACCAAAATGAAATGTTGTCAATTGTATGAACTGAGCGGGTAGTTTTCCC